>FR989942.1:4348259-4996176 GCA_905404155.3 Plebejus argus
TTATTATTGTTATGTTTTTTTGTGTATTATAAATGAATTTGATAGAAAATTGATAAAAAACTCGGCTGAAATAGACTTGTAAATGACTCATTGGACAAAAACTGGGATAAATACTTTTACTTACGTAAATGGTCTAAAATTTCATATTTTGATATGTAAAAATAACAGGAGTATATTTGCAAATATATTCCGTGCACAAATGGAACATTTTACTTTGCCTGTTTTGATATTGTAACGTATTTTAAGTTTTTTTCCTAATGAAACCATGTTTATTGAGAAGCATCAACTTTACTACAAAAATCAGTGTAAATTTTCGTAGTATTGTTGCCTGAGTTGGCCTAACATGGACAGGGTTTGTTAGTAGGACGAATTGAAACAAAATATTTATACTGAGTTTATTTTATTTTTTGTTTTACCTACTTTGTGTAGGTAGAACAAACAACAAACTAAAGATTACGCATCGTAATTCTATGAAAATTTTATAAAAATTGACATATTTATGTAAATTTTAAGTATTATTTACTTCTATAGCATACTTTTCATACTTTTAACTTTAGTGATAATAGATTTTTATGATGTGGTCAAAAATATTATACGAAAAAAAATTTTTTTGACCTCCAATAGGATATTTTCATCAAGATGATCAGGGCTTCTTGACATGATTTACTGTACATACAAGTAACTTTAACGTTCTATTGCTAAAATGAGGAAATAAAAATATGAGAAAACTGTGTTTTATGCTCATATACAGAATCAAAACTAATAAAGTCCTGTGGAGTCATTATAATGTCATTATATCAGTAGTAGGTCTATGAAACGCTTTTTTTAATAATTTTTTAAATATTTATTCTATAATTTAATTTAATTACATTGATGTTCAATAAAACGCGAAATCAAAATAGTAAGACACACAAAAAACGTTAAAACATACGATGGGTCATTTGACCGCTCTTGGTCTTTCTAGGAAGTTCAGAATTCCGGTTTTTCTAGTGTTAAATTGGAATCGACGTGATTCTAAGCATATTATTATGAATCTTCTACAGTTTATGTTTATCCTAAACTCTAGCTAGATTCTATGTAGCTAAAATAATACCTGGGTAGAGACATTTTCAATTTCCACTACAAAATACATCGTATATTAAAATATATTGTCATTAATAATTATTATTTATTAAAAGCCCTCGCTCGTCAATACGCCGAATTAAACATTTTAATTATAAAAATATGAACATCCGTCGGCACAAATGAAAATGCTTTACGTAATTAACGTTTTAAATATTAAAGCGGGCCGCGGAAAATACAATTGATACAAAAATAATTGAACAATACGCCCGCCCGCAAATTGAATGAGGTTTGAAATAAATCCTGCGGTCGTTACCCCTCCCCGACCACCCCCGAGCGCCCCGCCACCGCCCCCGCCCACACCCTGTAGTGTGTACACACGCCGCGGGAAACGGGGAAAAATGTGCCCGCTCACTAAACTGTTGGATATACAGAGTGTTCACAATTTGACAGTTTTTAAACTGATTTTAAAAGTTGTTTTAAATTAAATTGAAGTGTTTAAATATATGCTAAAAGCTACGGATTTAATAACCTTTCCGAGATCTATGATCATGAACAAGGTTCACAACGGTGGGATGTTGAATATTGATTGTATTCGAAGACAAATTGTTAGTTTAACGAACAAATAAAGTATCAACGGTATTGATGTATGGAATTTTTTAAATGACCATTAATATGCACATAAATCTTTAACTCGTAATTAATACGGCAAACGAGAAACTTTACGTGCAAATAATGGACTAAAGACGTCGTGCTGTGAATATTTATATGATGAAAATATTACAATTATTTAAATAGTCACAGATATATTTATTGAGCAAATAATATGATCAAATAACTTATAACAGCTTGACTGATTGCGACATCTTTATTTATTTGCCGTAGCGGTTTTACGCCGTTCTGAATGTTATTTAATTTTACTAAAAAATATTATGTAAAGAAACGTGTTTCGGTGGCTCCAAATAAATCTCAAAAGTCCACATGTTTGAAGTACAATACTACTTCCTACTTCGTCCCCTTGCCACGGCACGAGTGGTCAAATTACTAACTCACAATTAAGCAAATTAACAGAGTGTAATTATTTGTTTTGGGTGTAATTGACGAAAATTGCCCCCGGAAAGGGGTCTGAAGTGTTAAAATTATAAAATATGCGTGCTCTAATTTTACAAATCCTTATCGCTGCTCTATTTGCCACTCGCAGCGAGGGTCGCGACCGCCCCCGCCCGGCCCGACCGCCCCGGCCGTAAAGTGCGCCGTTAATTACTTCACCCGCGTCGACGCCATGTTTACAAATATGTCGGATTCCACAATTCCATTACGGAGCGTATCAAAAGCCCGAAAAAACTACAGCCGACGTTCCGGCCAACGATGGCGTTATTAATGTCGGAAACAATACAGCCGCGCCGGGGGCGAAATTAATGGTTTCCACCGGCGATGGCGGTAGCAATAAAACTACTACTTACGCTATCTACTCCACGTGTCTCTATCTATCGCCCCGGTACGAGTTTCCGTGAATTTATTACTAGCCACAGGTTGAGTCCAAATACTGAAGACAAATTGTTCAAAAGAAATTGTTGATTTGTGTGCGAGCGAGGCGAGCGAGAAAAATGTTTTCAAATAAAATTAGGAGTTAAGCCAACAACATTGTATTCTGATTATGATGTAATTATGAATTGGTTATTATTATTTTGTGTATTATCATCGATTGAAATTATCTTCATTATAATCGTATTAATCCAAATAAATTGAATCACAATTAAAACGATCATCATACTTTATCACGGTATTCGGTAATAAATGTTTCGAAACGATAATGAAACACACTTAAAATGTTAATGTAACCGATTGTATAAATAAATAGGAATAAATGAATGCTAATGTAAATGAATAGTTATGCATTAATTGAACAACCTTGACTACGGATACAATTTCATTCGTCCCTACGTCCGGTAATTAATACGAGCGTAATCCGACCGACCGACAAATATGTCGGACCGGTCCTCGTTTACGATAATTGGCTCATTGTTTATTGTAATTACGGGCCGACCCTTAAATAACGCCATTATGCGGTCGATCTCGCTTACCGCGGGCGCGGGCCGCACTATTATATCGATATTAATCATCGCACAGGAAAAAATGTTGACACCACTAACAATGTAAGCGCTGTTTCCTTTTGCGCCGCCTCACGTCTTGTTTAATGTATTGACGTGTGAAGTTTTTGTCCGACAAATTTGTCACAAATATCTTGGTGATTTATATTTCACAAAAATAAACCTCGTCGAAAATAGAAGTGAAAACATTCGCAATATTCGAAACGACTCTAAAACAAATTAATCAATTTTTGTAGCTCTACAATTCAAACACGAAATTGTTAAACTAACAGCGCATGGTAAATGTCATTTAAAATTTATCGCACGAATAAAACTACTTCGACGCTCTCGACAAAAATCACGAGCGTGAAAAATTGCAATGTTTTATTTAAAACGTTCGATTTAACCGGAATGGAAACTATGAAGATGCGAGAGATGAAGCCATTTGTCAATTCGGAGCTCACTTTATTAGAGGGCTGCGGAGATTTTAATATCGAACTGTCCTCGTCCAGACTCCGGCCCGGCCGCAGCCTCACGCGGATTTTAAAGAAAATTCATTTTCCAGCATCTCTACATTTTCATACAATTAACTTAAAAGCTTAATCTGTTATTCAATTACCCCGGCGCGCGATTAAGGATAAGGAAAAGAACATTATAAAATTAAGAGCGTTTCTTTCCCCGTGATTTCTTACCGAACACCCGGTACGCACCGGAGTACCCGACTCGAGGGCCCTCCGCCCTCGGAGGACGAGGGGAACCTTTATCTGTCTCGGCGACCGAAATAAATTATTCTAAATTAATATTTTCCAAAGAAAGCTTTTTCACATTATTACGCTTTTGACGGTTCCTCCGTTTTTGTGAATAATTTATGGAATACTTGTACATTAGAATTTCAATTGAGACCGGGCGGATTTGAATAGATAAGCCGGTATTACGCGGGTATATTTTCAGACAAATTTTTAAACGCTTTGTGCTTTGAATTGAACGAATTAATAACGTAATACAATGCAAGAGTCGTTTAAATGTTAATGTTTATACAAATAAAGCGATATTTGCTTAATCCGACTGTGTATCTATCGCTAAGCGCTAAGTATCAATTAGTTTAGTTTATTGGGCACCGCGATGATAATAACGCTCGGCCGATACGAATCTCGCGCGGTAATTTATTTCCCCGAAGGTGTATTTACGTTGGGCATGTATTGGCTTCCGAAAGCCGTTTACATGTGTATTGTATCACGAGAATTGCTCAGCGAAGCGTTTTGTTGGGCGGGCGGCGCGTGCGCGTGGCGGGGGGCGGTGGGGGCGCGGCGCGGGGGGGGGACCGACGGGCGACGACCGGTCTTGCCGTCCCGCACTCCCATCTCGGCCTCTGGGCCGAAGTGAACGCGTGCGCGCGCTCCGCCGTCACTCACAACGAGCACTACGCGATCTATTGTTATTTTTGTTCCGTGACAGAGGATTATTTTGGCACCTCGGTTTCGGCCCCGTTTGGATTACAGTGCACCAAGGATTGCAATGAAAACTTTTGGATTTTTTGTGAAGTCTGTGTTGCCGAAAAGTTTGTTCTGTTTGCATTTTGTGGACCATTGTGTCGACGTTCGAATATTTTGATAGTTTTGTGTTAGTGGTATTGTGGAGCAAATGAGTGTTCGACACGTGTACTCGTCCACGTGAAACTTGACAGTGACAGTTTTGTGGTAGGGTAGTTTTTGACAGTTACAATAGTGAGGATCAAAGATTCCCCAAAGAACAATGCAGAGGGTGGGGGCAAGAAAGAAGGAAAGAAAAAAAGTAAACAAAAGGCGGACGGTGCGACGGTGACCAACAGGAATGAGAAGTCGGCGACCAGTCCCGCCAAGACGGAGAAGGAACCGAAGCGGTCCCCGGCTAAGAGCGAAACTGTTACAGAGGTAAACTGTCAAAAAACTGTCGTAATGCTGTAAATAAAGCCATCATAAATACTGTGGACCTGTAGAGCACATATGCCACAATCACAATGTTATGAAGTTGACTGTTGGCAACCACTGCACTCTGCAGTACCTATGTAGGCCCCTTTTACTTCGAAAATATTATAGGCAGATGTATAATATGACAAAGTTGAGATATTCCTAAAACAAGCTCGCCCTCTTTGTTTATGAAGTGACGTTTCCAACGCGTCAAACAAGGATAATGACCTTGTGTTGGTTTTCGTGTGAATATTTTCTCTAAGGGGGTCAGTTGTGTCACGTGTAACGACTCACACGTGACAAACTGTTTGACTAGTACCAGATTCTAGCAGGACGGACTAGAACTACACTAGATTAATTGACTCGATAACAGATTCTGTTAATATCAGTGAATTCTACCAACGTAAAATTTACATAGCATTTTGGGTTTACTCATGTTGGTTTTTGAGGAGTTTTGACGAGCCAATAAGATTGGGCTAACGTCAAACATTAAACATCAACAAACGCTATGAGTGGGTTGCACCGGCTTACTTTAATTATAACTTTAACCATAACAAAATGTGAAATGAACTGTCAAATTCCTAGCAAAAGACACCATATTTGACGGTAACCTTAACTTTAACTACGCTTCTGGTGCAATTCACCCTATGAAATCAAAACTTTTGTCAAAAAAAATCAGAAACTTGACGTCAGTTGAGGATGATCTAAATTTACTAGAAAATTTTCGACACAGAAATAAAACGCTTCAAATAGATCCTCATTACGACGGTCATCATTCAATTGAATCAAAATGTAACTTAAACGTAACAATGTCAGTTGGCAATTTGCTGCCAAACTAATAAATCACCGGGCACTTTGTGAGCGTATGCGATCTTCAAACGACTGTCCCGCATACATTCCCGTTGGACACCGTCCAACATACATTTTTGTGTTGGCAGCTTGTTTCTTTTGACTCTATGTTTAACAGAGACTATAAATTTGTCGACGAATAAAAATGTGTTCCGCCTATAGCGACTGTCATATTTCTGTCATATTTTAAATTACACGAATATAAGATGAAATAATGTTATTCGTTATGTTTATTAATTCGTGTTGATAAATATACTAGATATTTCACGCGACTTTTGTTTGTGCATAAAGTCTTCGAAAGCCAGGGTACGCGTATAATTTTCGCGATAAAAACAACCTGATAAAATCTTATGTCCCGGGACTGGAAGTACCGATTCAATACAATATTTATTCAAAATCGCCTCAGCGGTTCAAGCTTGAAGAGGTAACAGACAGTACAAATAAACAGATTTGTAATGAATATCCACAATATTCATTTCATTAGTTTTTCATTCATTCGTGTTTATACAGAATATTGTCACAACCGTTGCATGTAAATGTCGCGAGCTTTCAAACGACATGTTTTCAAATCGAGGGAACTGAAAATTGGTACGAGTAAAATAATGGAAATTTTATTGCTGTCGGTCACGATTCGCGCCGAAACAAAGGCGGTTTGCTTAGCAGGCTGTATTCCGTTTTGCTCCCCAGGGTATTCTAATGCCTTAAGGCGGACTTGCGTAGATCTGGGTTAAAGTTAACTCTGAGTTAAACATCATGTCATCTGTATCACTCATTTGGTGAGTGATACAGATGATAATATGACTCAACTCAGAGTTAACTTTACCTCAGATCTGCGCAAGTGGGACTAATTGTCATTTCGATCACAGGCTGTCACACTCGTGGTTGAGACAGCATGTGTGGAAGTAATGCGCGGTTTCACAGGTCTTTCAGCTTATCTAGTCATGTGAGTTTTTGATTGGCTAACGTCAGAATATTATCCAATCAATGATGCCGTTGATAACCTTTTGTCAAAAATCTCTGAAACTGGGCATGAGACCAAATTATGCGCTCAAATCATGAGAACAACCTCATGACAATAGGCCCTTAGCCCCTTACTCCTCAGTTAGGCCGCTCAGTGCTACGTGAGTCTACGTGGTGGCACGGTGTACGGTTGCAGCACTTGCAGCTATAACGACATAATTATACTTCCTCCGGCGAGGCTGTTTACATTTGAATTACGACCGACACACGGCAATAAACTATTAATAGATATAATTAAGCCACGTTTCGTCATTCACCGCTCGAGACTTTTTATTACTGTTTTAATTGGCCATATTTGAACCGTATACATAATGAGCCCATGTAGGTGGCTGTAAACTTATATACTATGTTGCCTTAGTCGTTACGGAACTTTTGTTTCGCAATATTATAGTCGTTTAAAAGAGGTTAGGCTAAAGTAGCAGCGGTCGCTTACTTAATCTTAATTACACATTTTTATTGCACCTCCTATAAACCACATTCCCTATTAATAATATTATGATCGTAATAAAATTCTATATCCGTGAATTGTAATGACTCGAATAAAAATGAGTTATTGTAGTCGTTAAATTTTAATTTCTTATTTGTATTTAAATTATTGTGTATTAAACTTAAACCTATTGTTGAATATTTTAATGAGTCTCGATAAATTAAATTTACATTGCTTAATTAAAATTAAAAACCTTGAATGACTGCTTTAACAGATGTTGTTTCTCTGGGGAAGTGTCAAGTGCTGACGTAATGAGGACAATAGCGTAATCAACACGATAGCTATCTTTATTTCTCTCAAACTGACTGTTTATTTAAAATTCAATCATAAAATTGATTTTATCTTTAGTCTACATTTCTAAAGCCTTCTTTCTTCATCAGACTGGGGAAAAAAATAGGTAAGTATGACATAATATTATGTTATGTGTGGATGGTGGATCTTTTAAATAGCAATGTGGTGATCAAAATTTGTATTCATCAAAAATAATTATCGGTTTATTGTTACTGCAAGCATTTCCAGAATATTTAATTTAGGTCTGTGAAAAAAACTATCGTAGTATTATAACTAGCTACATTCACAAAGTGCGCGTTTTTTTAAGTTAGTTTAATTTTATCTCCCAAGTCCTAGTTGCTTATTATACGAGATAAGAATTAATTAACATTTAACTCGACACAATTATAAAGGGCTTGCGGCTAATTAAATCTCTATAAATGTAATTACGAGATTAAAATGTTGTATCTGGTTAGTTAATTACTTTGGCAGCTACCGAACATTTCTGCCAACGCGAAAATGGAGTAGGGTGACGATCATTATTCATTTGTAATATTGTCTAACAATTCTGTTCCAAAATTGTTCTTTTAGGGGTAAAATTAGTTTATGGGACCTATCAGACAGAGAGCGGTCATGTGGTCAAGCATTCAAGCGGTCAGTTTTGCGTTCTTTGTGCTGTATTACGATTTGCGTTACATATACATCTATACATAATATAAAATTACAAGTCCTGACTGATTGACTGACTGACTGACTGATTCATCATCGCAGAGCAAAAACTGTTAAAGTTACAGCCACGAAATTTGGTGAGCAGGGTTGTTTTATTAAGTAGACACCCACTAAGGAAGGAATTTTGGAAATTTTAACCCGAAGGTGGTGAAATAGGGGTTGAAAGTTTGTATGAAAGTCCGTCATTTCTTAAGTTAGAAACATGAAACTTTATTTTTGGGCTACTGATTAAAAATTAATGAAACATATTTAAGCGTTTTTGGAAATTCTACCCCCAAGGGGGTGAAATTGGGGTTGAAAGTTTGAATAAAAGTCCGTCATTTCTTAAGTTAAAAACATGAAACTTTATTATTGGGTTACTAATTAAAATTGTATGGATATAATATATTTAAGCGTTTCTGGAAATTCTACGCCCAAGGGGGTGAAATCAGGGTTGAAAGTTTGAATAATAATAATATAATATATAATAATAATATCTATAGACGCTTCACACCACGTCAATCTGGCCCCATAGTAAGTACCTGAAGGACTTGTGTTACGGGTACCAGACAACAGAAATATATTTAATACTTTTATACTATACATATATTTAAGATTTTTATTATATGATAAATATATTTAATACACATCCATGACCCAGGAACTTGGAAAACTTTTTTGTTCCGTCGTCGGGACTCGAACCCGCGACCCCCGGCTTAAGCTACCAACGTGCTATCCACTGAGCCACAGAGGTCGTCATTGAATGAAAGTCCATCATTTCTTAAGTTACAAACATGAAAGTTTATTGACGTTTGAGTTTGACATTTGCTTAAATAGGGTTCTGTTTTTACCCTTTCTTTAAGGGACCAGAAAAAGGGGAAAACTGTCCATCTTTATTATTTAAATACTATGTTAACGCTGACGAAGTCGCGGGCAACAGCTAGTATAATATATACTTACACAAGGGGGCGTTTTAACTGCGTCAGAATTTCCCCTGTGAGACTGAACGTAGAATAAATGCGAACGCGTGAACGCGTGGCCGCTGTTTGATATCCCTATGAGCTATGATAATATAATAATAAATTGGTAGAGCGTCATCGTATGTTTTATAAAATGTTAAAAAATATGTTATAAAGGACACTTTGATATTGTGGTTTGCGCTGAACATGCTTTGACTACTGAAACGATTTCAATTAAATTCGGCACAGAAGTAGAGTAAGGCTACTCCTGTCAGATAACCTCAAGGTCCGCTCCAGGCTAGGCCTACCATTATCAGCACAGCTTGTAGACAGTATGTACAAAACTACAAACGTCGTCTGTCACTGACAAAATTATGCTCAACGAGTATGCTCATCTACACGTCCGCGACCTATTTGCAGTTGTCCATCCCGGACAATCTTAGAGAGGCCCCGTCAGATATCAGGCATTAGTCGGCAATAAGTATGCTGCGAGGTGCTCAGATCGTGTGAAATATGATTGTGTAAGACGCGTCGGCATGTAGGTGTGCTAACAGACGAATTTGGTTTTTAAATCCTGCCCGTTGTTTATGTAACTCGGTCATGTTCACAATTCGTCACCTTCGGGCGTGTCGTTCGCGGCGCGGCGATGCAATGACAGATACATTAGTGAATTTCGTATGCAGAATATATACGTGACACAAAGGCGGTGCTAAATATTCATGGCGACGTGTCGCACATTTTTCTTGCGCGTGTTTTCGTATCTTCAACATTTAAAATCTGTTCACACAAAAGTGTTTGCTATTCCAGGAGACAATGAAATGTTTTAAAATGAAACCTCTCTATCGTTCCATATTCGAGATTCCCTTTTGTTGTGGAGTCAATATTAAAAGGTGGAAAGTCGGACAAAGATTTGCATTCTATTCAGAAGGAGATTTGCGCGGCTTCATTCGACTTTTGTAAATCGAAAATGCTTTTAAAAGTAATTCATCGGCGCGAAGGTTTATTCGGAACGTTATTTAAATGTTTTCGCGACCGCCTCGGCGGGCAGACAACGTTAGAAGTTTTCAATAAGTCGGGCGATAATTGTTAAAATATCCGGCGCTCTAATGATTGGGGAAACTCTCGGGCCGCGACCAACTTCACCGATTTATTTGCGACTGACTCGTTCATTAAATCCATAATAGAAAAGCTCGGAGCTATTAGGTCGCCGGCCGCGATCGCCCGCCGTTTGAACTTCCCCGGCCGGCGAATTCCCGGAGAATTTTAAGTTCTATCCTATTAAAACTTCGCCGAAGTATTAGAATTGGGAACGAGGGGCGAAAAGCTATCACGTCGTTTTTTGCATGCCTCCCCCCGTCTCCCCATCGAGGGATGCCTTTTTCTAAGTCCCCGTCCTCATCTCGACGTTTTTATTATTTTTTATTCGGTCCCCGCGAAACAATTACTCGCGGAATGAATTTAACACTAATTTACTTTAAATCGTCGACGACTACGAAAAAGTTGCGAGAAACTGCCAAGTAGTCAAGATGAAAGTCGTATTGAGTTACACGTTTCGAACGATTTACGAGCGAGCCGAGCCGCTTGTCACAGCGGCGACTATTAGTTACTGGCGTTTATGTATAACCGCGTTCAACACAAAACTACTTATTATGACACGGCTGAGTAATGGGGCCGTTTATTTTTGTAATTGGCATGTATCGGGCTCGTGAGGCGGGCGTTATTAAGTGTGCGACATCAGTCGTCGCTCCCGACTCTAATACCTCGCGATTCGCGATCTATCACGATGTTTTGACACGTCGCCAGTCGTTTATAGCCGCGAACAAATTAAGACGAATGTAAAATAAGCACATTTTTTTAACGTTTCATATATCATACTCTTGGCACGCTCTAGCGTTTCATATCTTTGTTGTACGTTCTCTGTTATGCCCGGTGGTTTAGCTTGGCTCTGAGCGGAGATCGGGTACGATTGCTGTGGCCTGTGTTGCTATGGACGAGTGTTTTGAATTTAGCTAAGATGGTGCTACGGCATGCTGAGCCAGGCGCCACCCGTCCTCCGAGTCCTCCGTCCCACTGGCTTGAGAGTAAAGGAAGAGTTAGATCTTGTACACACTATACTTACCTACTTTCTACAAAGTAATCCTTGCGTATGCTTGGTTTCGATATAATATGGGAGGAATTTTCTTTTTTCTTTGTAGTGTTGTATCAACATTTTGCGAACACAGATTTAACGCTCGCCTGGGACTGTTTCGTGCACAAAGACAGCCGTAATAGCTCACAATAATCGATTGTCACCTCCCTGTGACATAAAAACTTGACTTCGAACCCCCAGCTGCTAGTTGGGCCCGTGGCTACTTTGCGAACAATAAATATTTACAAGACAGAAGGACATACGGTGTATTGTACAGAGTACAGACACTAAACGATTATTATAATACATTGGGGACTGGGGTGGTATAAATGAACAGCGCCGTAGGGGTGGCTCCCTCGCTCAAGACGCCAAATTATATTCAGATTTTAGACAGCGGAACTCCAACTTTAAATTGAGTAAATCTTTATCGCTTCTGTAAAAGTAATACGGTTTATAGTAATTAAAAAAACGTTTTTAGGAAATACATATTGTATTAAACGTTTTTAGGAAATACACGATTTTAAAAATATTAGCACTTCTTTTGTGAGGTTATTCTACGGTTAAAAGTTTCTGAATTCTTTATCAATCTTAAAACGGAAGTATTTTTAAACGAATACAAGGACGGATAGTAATAATTTATGTTTAACTTTTTTAAGGAAATGTCAAATGTGTAATAGTGTACCTAGATATTAAATATTATAATTTATTAATGTATTCAACATATTAGTGTAATCAAAACAAATTAATCTTTTACACAATCAGTAAAAACCGGTCGGAATATTTTGAATAATCTGTAATAGGACGAGAGCGAAATTTATTGGATGTGAAAAGTGACGAAATTGGAGACAAGATATTTTGTAAATCCACAAAATTTGCATCTTTACAATCTGACTTAAGTAGGTATTCGTACAACTTCTGTTACATATTCTTATCCACTCCAATCTTAGTCCTTCTTTTTCTTCCTTTGTCATTTATAGGTAATTGGGCACGAGGCAGAAAGATAGTACCTATGTAATTTTACTAAGATTATAAACATTTTTAAACATGTCCAATATTGCAAGGAAAAGACTTCAACGTCGTCACATAATGAGGCTTAATTTTGAAGACAAATTGATATTAAGTATTAATTCATTAGTCAATTAAATCTAATTGCTGTCAAATTGACGATTAATTAAAATTACATAATGGTCGTTGTCGGTTGTCGTTTTGTACAATTGTCGCTTTTCAATTTAGATCAAACATATGACATAAAGATATTTTTAATATTTTTTATGTGGTCGGCATAATTAATGAATTACTTAATTGTCTATGTCAGAATAATTAGTCAGAATAATTATTAATGAACCGGTAGTGTGGTCGGTGGCTTAATTTGTTACGCCTTTCGCGAAATTATAAAGTTTACTCGAGTGTATCTTTCAATATTTCATTCGGAGCATTATTTTTTTTTTTTTTCTATTTTACTTAGTGGCAAAAAGTGCTATTAGGAAAAATATATTTTTATTGATGTTTGTATATTGTAGAAAGGCTTATTGGCTATGTAAACCTCATTTTTAAGTTAAAAAATGTGTTTTAGATTGGCATGCTCTAGAGTCTATTAGATCTAAGTTCTAACTCTTAAAATGGAGCTTCACTCCCAGCACTATTTAATTTTATGTGTGCTCTAAGATAGATTATCTAAATATTTATTATTTATCATTAAGGCTACATCTTCAAAATTGTAAGATAATATTCTCCATAAACAAAGAAGTAAATGGCGCGCTGTCGAGTCTCGTCGAATTAGCATCGACACAACGGATCTCGCACAATGGTGGCTCGCGCACGGTGTCCTTTGTCCATCCGGCCGGGACCACCGGACGCCGGCCGGCACGCGCGCCACTTGATTTATTGTGCCATTGTGTGTGCCAACGACCCGCACAGAGCACAGAGAACTGAGATACGTGGGAAATGAGAGTCTTTTGAGAATGTGGACTGCTGTTTTAAATGAAAGTTATACTTGGCGAAATTAATTTTGTGTTACATGAAGCATGGAATTGATGATAGACTTGAGATAGAGAGAATGTGAGAGAGAGAAAGACCTTGTAAAACACAACATGTAAAAGAGAAGAACACATAATTTTGACAAGTTTTATTAATTAAAGTTTGATGCGAAAAGAATGAATTTAACATGCAACTAAAATACTTGTTGAAACGCAAAAGCCAAAAACAAGTAGAATGCGGATCTAGATATTATCTAGAAAATATTAACAAAATGACTACAAAACTACGTAACCTACCGTACAGCTACTAAAACATTTTCAAACCAGTTTGTTTCTTATCGTCTTACATTTTATGCTGCCATTGTTTTACAGAAATAAAATAAATTACCATATTCGCTGCACACAATCGCGATAAAAAACAATACGAGATTATCATGAAATTGAATATATTATTATTTATTATACATTTAAATACAATTTAATATAATGCTACTAGATTTATGATAATTACTGTGTATACAGCAAACACGTGTAAATTATAATGCTACTAGGTTTTTTTCCATTTTAATTGGCATATTACAATAATTATTATGTAGAGCCAGCGGTTCGTTCAGACATATTTTACCTTCAGTTTTAAGAGAGTTATCCTTATACTGTTTACAATAAGGGTCATGTTACCGTTAATAAAAATCTGAATAGACTATATTCCTGCTCAGCTCTGATGAGGAAAATTGTCGGATATAATAATTATAGCCTCAATTAAATTAAAATCTAATAAGATAGATGTATTGTTTATCTCTATAATCTAAAAGCGGTAGAGTGTAGAGATGCATTTGAAGTATGTCTTGATTCTTTTGCGCACCAATTTTTTAACTGCTTTTCTTTATTTTGGCTGTAGCGATATCGATTTTTCTCAGCAATGACTAAAGCTAAGAAATTATAGTTCATTGTCAGTATTCATCATGTCTTTAATGTCTTTGAATTACCCATAGCATAACACGATCGGTCAACTTTCATATCACAGAATAATCAATCAAAAAGACCTCTGTAAAAATAGGGATTCTAATTTTGCCAACAGAGGAGAGTGAGTTAAGCTTACAAAATTTGTACATAGATTGGTTCAAGCATACACTTTGATTTGTACATAGCTTATATGAAATATATTTATGGTTTTTAAATTGCGCGACAAAAACCATTTTGTCGCTTACCATTTCCATTTCTTGCTGTGCCATTTCTTGTTTTCTATAGAAAACAAGCAATCTAAAACATATCGAACACAATTTTTTACTTTAAAGCGGCGTCACCTTGAGCTGCTTAGTGCTTATTGACTTCTTAAAACACAGCCTGTCAAGTGTCACTGTTTTCGCTTAGCAGAATGATAAGGACAACTCATTTTTAGGGTTCCGTACCCAAAGGGTAAAAACGGGACCCTATTACTAAGACTTCGTTGTCTGTCCGTCTGTCCGTCTGTCTGTCTGTCTCCAGGCTGTAACTCAAGAACGGTAATAGCTAGAGATTTGATATTTTCACAGATTATGTATATCAGTTGCCGCTGTAACAACAAATACTAAAAATAAAATAAAATGAATATTTAAGGGGGGCTCCCATACAACAAACGTAATTTTTTGGGCCTTTTTTGCTCGTAATCAATAATGGTAACAGCTAGGCACTTGATATTTTCACAAAATCCTTAATTATATTTGTACTTTAATAATTAATAATAAAATTAAAATAAAGTAAATATTTAAGGGGGGCTCCCATACAAAAAACACAATTTTTTGTCTACTTTTACTCTATACCGGTACGGAACCCTTCGTGCGCGGGTCCAACTCGCACTTGGCCGATTTATTTATTTTACTTCGCTTTCGAAAGTAACGAATACAACAGCTTATCTAAGTACCATCACCATCAGTGAAATTGATTCATAGGCAGATAGAGGACCTACGTTATTTGGTAAGTTTATATCAAGTCGACTTTAGTCAACAATCATTTGACACAACTTGACCAAATTACGTAGGTTTTCCATCTGCCTATGAATCATTTTTTCTGATAGTACATTTTGAACTAAAACCACCCTTCGCAAATGGCAATTAAAATTAAGATGTTCCAAACGCTTCACTCGTCTCACACGTTTGATTACCCCATAATTGATGGCGTCGTAAAATATTTAAAAACAATTGGAGCGCTATACAACCGGAATATGTCATTACAGACCGAAAGAGGTAAATTATAGTCCTTAGGAGGGAATATAAAAAGTAATTACTCAGCGTTTACGAGCGAGCTTAGGGCGCGTTCGCACTTGGAGACGCGGAGTCTTTGTTGTGTAGTGTCCAAATCAATTCGTTAAATATATGTCTATGAGTACGTTATTAGTTAGGTTAGTCATGTTATGATGTTTTGTTTCGCTGTACGAAAAATAGTTTGTAAATGGCCATTCGGCTAGTAATTTTGCCTTAATTTTGTCAACAAAGATAACAAGGATTCTAACGACTAATCTACTGTTTACAAACAGGCAAAAGGCGATATTAAGTTAGAATTTTATTTGTATTTCTTCTCTGCGCCATTCATTTCACAATAACTATTTTATTACCAAATGTTTGCTCTGTCCCGTTGTGTGTACTCGTCGTCTAGCTCGTCGTGTATTGGAGCGTAACGCCGCGCGCCGCGCCGGAGCTCGATTTATAAATTATATCAACGTTTTTTCACTCGGTCGCTAATTGAATCGTTTGCTTTTCATTACATTTCGGCGCTATCCCGGGCCTTTATTAGTTTTGGAATAATGATATTATTCTAATAAACCCGTTATATTTGAACTCTATTTATTCTTCTTTATTAAATTCTTCTTGTATGTCTATTAGGTACCGAAATACATTTGTAAGGTATATTTTGTTAGTAATAAAAATAATACTCCCACACCGGTTTCGGTGACGGTGGCCAGTTTCATTGAAACCCTGGCCAGTTACACAAGAGTAATTTTATGGTGCCCAAGTGTGTGCGCAGTACACAAGAGCACTCTCTATTCCTTTATTCTCATAACCCAGTGGGACGGACGACCGACACGACTGGCGAGAGATCAGGCGCAGGACCGACGTTTTACATGCCCATCCGACGCATGGATCATCTTACTTGTCAGACAATCGTGATCAGCCTGCATCGTCCTAACCAAACTTGGAAATGACACGTTTCCAACGCGGGAATCCGAACCCACGACCTCCGAGTCAAGGGCCGCGCTCTAAAAGACTGGACCACGGAGGCGTTTATTTTATTAGTGGACACTGGAGAGTAAGTGTGAGGTCTCATTGCTCCGTTGTGTTTCGTTGCGCCGCAGCAACGATATCCTACGCTTGATGGCATAATATCAAGAATAATCTTGAGAGGTTAATGCGTTGCATACTTGATACTTGCATCGTTGGATGCGCTGTCGCCGTCGAGTACCTTCTGTGGTGACGTGCGTCAATACAACGCAACGGTCCAACTAGGCAACGCTCAACAGTGTTTACTAGCCTAGCTCTAAAAGTAGCTTGTTTAAGAAAGCTTTAAAAATATTTATTGCTAGGTAGGTATTCTATTGCGTGTGTTAATGAATTCAGTATCAAAATGTTGGCTGGAATCTAGCGGTCACAGCGATATATAAAAATGTCGAGGTTGGCCATATGGTTAATTCGTATCGCGTTTTCGATTTCTATCACGAATCTAGACGAATAAGGTTATGTTATGTATTAGCCAAGAACAATAGTCCGTGTGTGTGGCATACTAATGTGCGCATTACTCGACCGGCACACACGTCAGGTATGCCTTTGTACTGGCAAGTGGCAACTGCCATAACATTTAGTACGGTGGCCGGGGGTCGTTCTAAGAAATTATGGATGAGAGAAAGCGCAGAGACCTTTTACTTTCTTCATAAACTTTTGTACCTACTACCTAGTTAGAATGTTGTTAATGAAGTAGATTCTAATGAGTTATTTTCATTGTTACAGGCGAGTCCGGAAAATAGTAGAAATCCATCACCCCGATACCACGATGCATCGATGGAAGATGTGAGTACCATTATCATGACTTGTTATTCAAGCTCTTTTCGAGCCAAACACAGTGTTTTGAGAGTGCGTCAATAACAAAAGCAAATTCGCTGTCAAGTAAAATAGTGTCATGTGTCAAAATGGTGTCATAAACGTTAAATATACAAGCGCTCGCTTTTCCTTTTTTCAGGTATCGGACGCAGGCTCTCTGTTCCGGGTGACGGGGGCCGGCGGCGGCGCGGGCAAGAACGAGCTGGTGGCGCGGGGCGGCAGCGGCGGGGCGCTCGCGCTGTCCCGCGCCCCCGTCGGCGGCAGTGCCAGCCCCGCCCCCGCGCCCCTCCCCCAGCCCGCGCCCTCGCCCGCGCCCGCCGCGCTACCGCCGCCCGCGCTCCCCCCGCCGCCCTTCCGCGCCGATACGCCCCACCGTCCCAACGGCGCCCACATCCCCGCCCTCGACGGCCACGCGGCCACCCAGATCCCCCGGCCCGCCGCCGCCGCCGGACCCGACACGCCCGAGCGGCCCGCCAGCAACAACAAGCTGCAGCCCGGCGCCCGCGCCGCCGCCGACAGCCCTACCCCCGCGCCACCCGCCCCGCCCGCGCCCTCACCCCTCTTCCCCTCGCACACCGCCTACCAGGCGCACGCCGCCGCCGCGCTGCCCGACTACCGTCACACCAACCACGAAACGCGGACGTCGCCGCCCGCCGCCGAGCCGCCCGTGCCGCTCGACCTGCACGCACACCACGCTCCGCGCCCGCATGCCCCGCCCGCCGCGCGCGCCTCCCACCCCCTGCCGCACACCGTCGTGCCCGGCCCCGACGCGAGGAACCCCTCGCCGGCCGCGCAGCCCCTCCCTCCTGCCCCCGCTGCCTTCGCGAGCCGCGTCGCCCCCAATGGCGTGCCTCAGCTGGGGCCGCCGCAGCCGCCGGCGGGCACCGGCGCCGCCGCGCTTCCGGGTCAGGCGGCCGCCGCCCGCCCTCTCTCCCCCGTCGTCGCGCCGATCTCGCGCCCCTTCCCCACCCCCTCGATCGGGTCTAGTCACGTCAACTCTAGCGTCGGCTCCGGCGCTCACAGTTACTCCATCTCGAACTCCCACTCATACCAGAGTCAGCCGAGCCTGCAGAAACATTCCGCCCCGACGGCGTACGCGAGTCGACCGCCGGGCCACTTGAACTTCAGCGTTGCGAGCCACATATCGAGCCATCTGCCGCCGACGTCAGCGAGCCAACCCGGCCCGCCGCACTTCGGCCCCGCCCTCTCCCCTCATCCCGGCGCACCCCACCTGGGCCTGCCGCCCGTCAGCAGCTCGACGTCGGTGACGTTGGCGACGTCGACGCCCAACCACATTGGATCTCCCCTGGTGTCGACCACCAGCACGACGAGTGCGTTATCCGGCTTCGCGCCGGCGGTGAAGCACCCCGGGCTGGGGCTGGCGCACCCGGCGCCGCTCCACCAGCCGATGAGCCGGGCGGCGTCCCCCGCGGTGTCGGCTGGCAGCGGGCACCTCGCGCCGCCGGCGGGGGAGACGCGGCTGGCGGAGGCCCCGCCCTCGTCGCTGGCGAACGGCTACCCGGCGACGGTGTACTCGAGCTCGTACCCCACGCTGTACGCGCCGTACGCGCCGACATTACAGCACAGCCCCTACCTGCCCGCCGCAGCCGCATCGCCGAGAAACACCACCGATACGGTAGGTTCCATAACGAATTTTTTAGTTCGTTTTGAAAACTTTTTAGCTAGAATAAAAGAGTAAATGTTAAGCAATTGATACTTAAACACACTAGCAGCTAGCAGATCCGACAAACGTTAAAATATGTACAACTCACCATAACATTGAACATTTTCAGAGGACAAGCCTGTCAGCTTCACCGCTAGTGGCACCGAAGACGCCGAAGGGCGTGCGGCCACACACGCCGGGGACGCTCGGCACGGCGGGCGCGCACGCACCGGTCAGCTACTCGCCGCGCGGGCAGAGCCCCAGCCGGGAGCGGGAGAGCTTCAGGTGAGTTAGGCTTTCATAATCGACTCCCTAATTAAAATATCCCCGCTGCACATATTATTATAGATGTTTTTTTTATTACAAATAATGGGCTATGGGCTTTTCGCCCATGTCCTTTTTATATAATAATAACTATTTATTTCAGATCTTGAAAATCCATAGTGTTAGTAAAAAATACAATTGAAATTTAAATTATGTTAGTAGCTTATATTCCAATTCTTATATTATAAAATTGTTGGGAATAGTAAGGCATTGAAATTATTAAATGAAACTTAATGTCTATGTAACATGCGCCTCTATCCAATGCCTTACCAAACAATCAAAATTATCAGTTAATACCCTTAGAATGCTGTTATGACTACTTCTGACACGCTGCATCAATGACGCCACTCGTTTTCTTATTATGGCGTTAAAGCCATCAGTGCGCATTTTATATAATTTGTTGATGTTATTAATTATTATTGTTAATTTTATTTAAAAAAACATAGCATTTTAAACTTTAAAAACAACAGTAAAATGTTCTATCTAACCCATCAACTTTTCTGACTTTGAATTTATCAGTGACATCTACACTACTATTATAAAGAGGAAAGATTTGATTTTTTGTTTGTTTGTTTGTTTGAGTCGAATAGGCTCCGAAACTACTGGACCGATTTGAAAAATTCTTTTGCTATTGGAATCTTACATTATTTCTGCTGAACATAGGCTACATTTTATTTTGGAAAAAAGTAGGGTTCCGTAAGATATTTGAGTTTTTCGGACGCAAGGTGTAAAAAATCTGCTAGAAAAGTTACTTATTTTGCGTACGCTGCCTAAACTATAAAAGATAGAACCATAAAATGTTCTAAGTAATTGTAGATCTTATAAATATCTACAAAAAAGTCCGTGACACACTATACCTATCTATGTCGAGTGAGGCACAATAACCATTTATTTATTTAAAAATCCTGAATTTTTTTTAGACTACATTTAAACGGATATATTTTACTCACGCTATTAATCCTTATCAAAATAAATTATTTTATCACTAAGTACAGTTTATATAGATAATATTTGGTCTTTGAATGATTAAAATTGAAATTATGGCGAAATTTAAATATTACGATAGTGGGCGTCACCAAAGCGCGTGCGGGAGGAAGACAATATTCTGTTGTAGAAATGAAAATTCTGTACATAAAAGATATGAAATGACACCCGAAATTACACCTTTGTCACTACATCGCTATAGAAGCCAAAAAATATGTGGTTAGTTTTTTGTCTGTCTGTCTGTCTGTATGTTTGTTCCAGCATCACACGAAAAATACTGATCCGATTTGAATGTGGTTTTCGCAGATGTATTTATCTTCTTCCAACTTAACATCTGGTGTATAAAATTTTTTCCCCCCACCCCTCTAAGGGGACAAAAGAGGGGGTCAGATTTTGTATCAAACTTTTTTCTTTAACACGAAAACTACTGATCCGATTTGCATACGGTTTTCACAGATTTGCGTACGGTTTTCACAGATATATTATATTTGTCTTCTTCCAACTCAACATCTGCGGTGCTAGCACGGCGTTGCCCAGTCAGAGACATGCTACTTATAACTAGACTGTGCACTGTGGCGCAAAAAACGGTCCGAGCGAGAGAGCCTCCGGTGGTGGTGTGTCTCTTTCTAATGTGGTGACCATGATCAAACAGCAAAATATGAGACTAACTACACAAATTCAGGTATTCTGATATCTATCCTACCTAACTACAGATATGAACCTAATTAATTTAAAAGTAAATAATCGGCCATGTGCGAGTTGGACACGCGCATGAAGGGTTCCGTACCGTTATATCTAAGTCAAAGTTGAAAAAAATGTGTTTCCCATACAAAACACAGTTTGTAAATTGTGTTTTGTTTGGGAGTCCCCCATAAATATTTATTTAATTTTAATTTTATTCCGATTTTGTAGGTATACTTTTCATGCCATTCGGTGCATCTCCAATAATTCAAATTCATGGTGACCCTAAAGATTAAAATTGTTGTATTGACTTTCCCGTGGAAAGAAAGCGACTATCGGGATTGCACCCTGTCACACAACAGTAATTCATCGTTTTTCATTAAAAAATAATAAATATTATTACAAAAAACGACTTTTTCGTGTTGCAAATCGAAACACGAAAAACACCTAACAACCAAAGCAAATCGCCATCTTACATTTAGTATTACCAGTACCAAATACTCAGTTTTGAATTATGTTTTCGAGCACAAGTCAACTGATTTATTGATTATTATAACTGTAAAAATTCGTTTAAATACGTTTCTAAGTTTACGAAATGTTCGTATTAGCAAATTATTAAAAAGAAAAGTATTTCATTTTCTGACATTTCTATCAAAAGAATGGTTTTGTGAGCTGGCAAGATGTCAGACAAGGACACACTACCAGCGGGAACGCTCTCGCTCGGACCGCTTTTTGCAAGCTACCGCTTAGAGGAAAATACATACCGTATTGCTCAATAAATAGAGCACATTTTAGCAAAACAATTTTTTTTAGTACGCTATCTAGTTATAAGTAGCATGTCTCTGTGCCCAGTCGATTCTTCGGAAGAAAGTAATGGCAGTTTCTTTTTCATGTCTACATATCTTTTTCCCGAGCATGGCGCCACCCATCGACTTGAGTTTCAGTGGACAAAGACAAGAAACTCTTTCCATAGCAACCATTGTAGCAACGGCAATTATTTTTTTTTGTCATTTAGTTTTTTGATTTTCCTTTTTTTATAATGGCACTTCGGCTATAGAACCATGGCCAGTATGGAGTAAATGGCGGCAAATTCAAAAAATCGACGTGTAGCAACTGTCTGAACTGAACTTTATTATTCGTAGTTTGTACTTTGTAGATCAAAACTGTAATTCCGGCTATAGACAGGGTTGCTTTACATCGATTTTTTGAATTTGCGGCCATTTACTCGACACTGGCCATGGTTTTATAGCCAAGTGTCATAATAAAAATAAAAAAAGAATAAAGAAACTAAATGTCAAAAGCGGATAAAAAATGGTCGTCATGCTTGACTTATAGATTTTCAAAAGCGGAAGAAACCGAGATACGGAAGAAACATTTTCTCCTGTGTTTTTCCGGGCAAACTGTCAAAATTTAGATTCTTTCGTTTGTCTACTGACCGTATGCTAGCAGGGCCGGTGTATAAAAATCTTCCCCCCCCCTCCCCTCTCAACCCTCTTTGGGGACCAAAGAGGGGTCAGATTTTATATACAACTTTTTTCTTTAGTGGACTTACTTCATATTAACTGTGTTTTTCAACTTAACATCTGGTGTATGACCTTCCCCCCCCCACACCCTCTCAGGGGACAAAAGAGGGGGTAAAACATGTATCAACTGATGATGTAGAAAATATACTTTAAAGACAGCTAGTGCTTTAATAAGTATGGACTATGGTAAATAATCAAATCTTAATCCATTAACCACTATGTTTCAGCAGCAATATCAGCAGTTTGTCGCGTAGCACGCCGGCTTCGGGTGCGACCGCGGTGGTATCGTCGTCGCTCGCGCCCGCTCCGCTCGCCGCTCCGCTCTCGGCCCCGCTTGCCGCGCCGCTCGCCGCCCCGCTCGCCGCGCCGCTCGCTGCACCATTAGCCACGCCCCTAGCGGCCCCGCTCGCCGCTCCGCTACCAGTAATGATTTTCATAACTTTTATAGCCGCGTTAGGTAATTAATTACATATGGGTAGATTTGTTGACCACATTATTGTATGTAGTTATATAGTGCATTTCATTACACATGATTAGATTCTAGGCATAGTTTAATACAAAATAAACTACCTTGCTTGCAACCATATAAGCAAAAAACACACAGAAGTATAAAAAAAAAAATATTAAAAAAGTAAGTTCAAAAGCTTAATACTGCCTGAGTTAGACGATACATATTGCCAGATCTTTAAAAGACTACTTTGGAAATCCATGTTCTATAATACAAGTTGTCCCGGAATCTGGTTAGGACACCAATATAGACTTTTTCATCATTGTGTTCATTTTTGTAAACTATTTTTAATTTTTTGTTCAGATAGAGTTGTTCCAACGTTGTACCTTATGTTGGAAGCCGGCTACATGAAGTTGCAGCAGACGACGTGTCGCCGCGTCACTACTGATTTGTGTCGCCAGCTGCGGAGGGTATTTCATAGAAATACATATAGAAACCAGTAGTGTCGCGACGATACGTCGTCTGCGGTTGCTTCATGTCGCCCGCTACCAACCGGCGCCTTAACTTATTTTTTTTTAATATTCCAGGGCCCGATTCCCCCGCTCAGCGCGCCGCTGTCGCTGCCTCTAGGGCTCGGGCTGGCGACGCCCACGCCGACCGCCCCCGCGCCCGCTCCGCTAGCGCCGTCCCTGGCGCCGGTGCCCACCGTGCCCAGCATCAGCTCCGGCGCCAAACCGCCCGCCCACTGGGGGGTAACGTGAGTACAGAGACATACACCCGATTGCATATATTATCTAGAATACATAGAAGATGGATGAGCCAATTCAAGAAGCATTCTAACACGCGACACTTTTGTTATCACTTTCACCACTTCCTGATAAAGTGCCGGATAGGCTATCCACAACTTATTATAAGATGCTCCATACTTCTGTCAAGTTATGTTGTGGATACACTATCCGGCATTTATCAGGAAGTTGTGAAACAGGTCCTAAGGATTTAATACACTGTTTCTGCGACTACTATTTGAATTTAAATGTAAGTAACAAAAATATGATGATCGTTTTGAATATTTCAGCAGGGGATCGGCGACGGAGCGGGGGTTCGCGCCCGCCCCGCCGCTGTTCGGTGCGCCGCTGCCGCCTAACCCCAACCCCTTCTCCGCAGAGTCGCTCTTCCAAACTAGTGAGTTGACATACTGTTGTTTATATCGTCATTAGATGATGCCCGCAACTCCGTTGCGCTAATATTCGTTTATCGCGCGCAAGTCGCTTAAGCCCGGCCGCATGTTGAACCGAATTTCTGATCAGAAAAATTCAGACGCCCCGCCGGAACGCACCCTGTTCATACATTTAGTTGTGAACCCCGCATACTATCAGAATTGTGACGTGTCAAAATGTATGAGCGTCCGAATTTTTCTGACTAGAAATTCGGATAATGTGTGGCCTATATAACTACTTATAACTATAACAAAATGTCAAATGAACTGTCACATCTTTGGTTAAAGTCAATTATAATGGCCCCACGGCCCACTCATACGGCCGTTCCCAATATTTGATCTATCTCTTACTTGAGATAGGAATAGCTCACATTAGACATTAGCTCCATATATTTTATGTCAATTCTATGTCAGCTGCGATCGGTTGTATGTCAAACTAGAGATAGATTGAATATTGGGAACGGCCATTAGGGTGAATTGCACCAGAAGCGTAGTTAAAGTTAAGGTTATCGTCAAATATGGCGACTTTTGCTAGGGATTTGACAGTTCATTTCACATTTTGTTATGGTTAAAGTTATAGTTTAACATAGGGTGGATTGCACCAGAGGCGTAGACAGTTAAGGTTATCGTCAAATATGGCGTCCATAATGGACTTTTACTAGAGATTTGACAGTTCATTTGACTTTTTGTTATGGTTAAAATAGGTTGGTGCAACTCGCTCTTAGAATGTCAAAAGTAACCAAATCAAATTCTGACCCAACCCTACGACGTCTACGTCTAGTGAATAATAAAATGAATGCAATTGCAGGTCCGGGCGCGGATCTCCTCCGTCGCGAGCTAGACAGCCGGTTCCTGGCGGCGGCGGGCGCGGTCGGCGTGCGCACCGAGCTGCACCACCACCAGCACCAGCACACACACGTGCACCAACACCCGCCGCCCCACGCCCCCCATCCTCCCCACGCGCCGCACGCACCCCACGCACCCCACGCGCCGCACGCACCCCACGCGCCGCCCGCGCCGCATCATCCCCATCAGCTGCTAGTGCCGCATTCGCCACTGGTAAGTGTTTGTTTTTCATTTGAAAGGAAATCTTACATCTTATTAATAATTTTGAGAGGTGTCAAGGGACACACGAAATGCGAGAGAAATACAGAGAGAGAAACGCGCTACCGCACGGCTTACAACTAAAGCAAAAAGCTTTTTCTGTCTAGCCCCCTTTCGCAACGCGCGATAAGGAACTTCGTTCTAATAACAAATTTCAACCCGTTTTCAGTTCAAGGACGTGGGCAAGATGTCGTCACTATACAGATCGGGGCTCGGACTCGGGTACCCGTACTCGTCCAGTCTACTGCACTCCACCGCACCATACGTACCGCCGGCGCCCATCACAACATACGCACCTAAGGTACTTATTGTACTATCAGAAATGTTCATGTTGATTCATAGGCAGTTAACAGACCAACGTCATTTGGTCGGGTCATGTCAATTCAATGTTAATTGTGATCTGTCGGCTGGGTTTGACGGAACGCAACCAAACAATGTATGTCACAACAATAAATAATAAATAAATAAAATAAAAAAATAAATAACTGCCTATGAATCGATTTCTTCCATGGTACACATCAATTCTAATGATGTTATATTTTGGTAGGATGTAAATAATAATAAATAATTATAGTATACTCTGTTCTAATTCATTAGGAATTTAAATACAATAATAATTTTTGACAACGGTTCGATAAGAGGTACCATAAATAAAATATAATTATTATATTTCGTGCAATTGTGCAACGTGAAAAAATATAAAAATACCATATATTTTTTAACTTAGTTTCGAAACAAAAAAAATAAAGTATTTAATTTAAGATATTATGAGTAAGTCATCAAAATCCGTTCAGTGGAGATGTATTCAGTGGAGAGAGTAACATGAAAAAAAAAAACAAAATTTGGTAGTGACTATTATAGTTATGAAAGTAAATAACTAGTAACTACTATAACATAATAATAGATCAATCTTCTATTCTACTCCTAGAATGTATTTATATAATGTACCATCGAGGAAATTGATTCCAAGGCAGTTAATAATCATAATAATAATAATACACATTTATTCGACATCAAATTCACACTACACTACAGACTACAGTACAAGTAAGTTGACGGACTTACGTCATTTAGTCGGCTTATGTCAATTCAATGTTAGCTGTAATCGGTCGGATGGGTTTGACTCAACGGGGCCAAATTCTGCTATCTGCCTAGAAATCAAAATTCTCTGATAGTACTGTATATTTATTATTTAGTAATTAGTACACTGTAAAATAAATCTGACGTTAACTTGTAGTAACCCTATATACTTTGCATAACTCCTTTCATCTTTTGCTAATCATATGATAATTTGCCTAGCTCTTTCTCAGTCCTATAGATACAAGAGATTAATCAAATTTCTTTATGGGTTCAGACATTACATGGTTCATTTGTATAGTTGTTATTGCATAACTCCTTTCATCTTTTGCTAATCATGTGATAATTTGCCTAGCTCTTTCTCAGTCCTATAGATACAAGAGATTAATCAAATTTCTTTATGGGTTTACACATTACATGGTTCATTTGTATAGTTGTTATTATCTTACGTAGCATCATTCCGTAGCTTACTGCTTTGTTATTATTTGCTCCGTCATTATTAACCTTGCATCGCATCATTTTAACAGCCAATAGTGTCAGCCGCAAGCGACTCCGCCACTAAACCTCAAGCACGCCCCGCTGTCGTGGTAGGTCTCCCGAGCACTTCATTACTCGCATGCCTATAACATTATTCTTTCTTAGGGCCTGTTTCACCACTTCCTGATAAAAGCTGGATAGGCTATCCACAACTTATTTGACAAATTCTCCATATTTTATCTGTCAAGTTAAGTGCAACAGGCCCTTAACATCGCTCATTGAACGTCAACTAATACCAACGCCCTTTTCTCGCAGAAAACTGGAAAATGGAATGCTATGCACGTGCGGATCGCGTGGGAGATCTACAACCACCAGCAGAAGGAGAAGGCGGGCAGCGGCGTCGCCGTCAGCGCCGCCGACAAGGACAAGCTGCGGGCGTTCCCCGCGCCCGCGCCCCCGCCGCACGCCTATCGCTCGCCCTACGACCTGCCGCCCGCCTACCTGGCGCACCACCCGCCCCTAGGTATCGCCCGATACCCTCCGAGACCGCCCCTCACCGCCGCGCCCCTCGTCGCGCCCACTGACCGTCATTTGGGCGTTTCAGGGGTCTCGCCGTTCGCCCGATACGGCGCCGGCGCCTACGGCGGGGCGCCCTCGCCCTTCGGTCTGTCCCCGTACGGGCGCGACCTCGCGCTGTCGTCGTCCCTGCACGGCGTGCACCACGCGCCGCCGCTCGGCCTGCACGACGCGTGGCGCGCGCGGCCGCCCGCTCCCGCCCCCGCGCCCGCGCCCGCCGCCGACGTCCGCCGCGACCACGAAGAGCGCGAGCGCGCCCGCCGCGAGAGGGAGGAGCGCGAGCGGCGGGAACGGGACGAGCGCGAGCGACGGAAGGCGCGCGACCTCGAGCGCATCCGCCAGCGCTCGCCGCTGCGGAACGGCGCGCCCGACCCGCCCAAGGAGGAGAGGAAGGAGCCGCCCCGCGCGCCGCCCTCGCTGGCCGCCTACCCGCCGCCGCACTGGGACCCATACCGCACCTTCGACCCGCTGCAGCACATGCGGTTCGCGCCGCTCGTGGAGGCCGCCATCCGCGCGGAGGAGGACCGCGCCAAGATGTTCAGCGCGTACGCGCACCACCAGCAGCTGAAGGCCGGGGGGCTGCTGCACCGCGGGCTGCCGCTGCCGCACGCGCCGCTCGCCCCGCCCCTCGCGCCGCCTCTCGCACCCCTGGCGCCGCTCGACCTGCTCAAGAAGGAGGAGCCGCGATGATAGCGACCGCCGCGACCGTCCGCTCCCCGAATGTAAATACGTAGCGTAAACGACGTCGCCGAGTGACACTACGACTCAAACTGTGTATCGTTTCGTATTATCGGTTTAGAAAATTATTTATTGTAACGTCGCTTGCGAGACGGCGGCCGCCGGCGGGCCGCGCGCCGGAGTGTGAGGTCGCCGACGTCGCGACCTCACTGTGCAATATGGCGCGCGGCCCGGAGGCGGCCGGCGCCGTCCCCCTGTACACTACTGCTTGTTTATTTACATAAAATATCTATCGAGTTGTTATTGTGACCATTATTAGTTAATTATACATTAATTGCTGATCGT
The DNA here is from genome assembly GCA_905404155.3 of Plebejus argus. Lineage (NCBI taxonomy): Eukaryota > Metazoa > Arthropoda > Insecta > Lepidoptera > Lycaenidae > Plebejus > Plebejus argus. Next base: position 4,376,918 of record FR989942.1, read on the forward strand.
GTGAGGGATAGGATTATCGGAATCGCTATCGATATAATTATACATATTTATATATACTTATAAATAAAATGTAAATATTAGTTTGTAAATTAGTGTTAAAATATAGAATCGGTTTATTTAACGTCGAAAGAAAAAAACCCATAAATTATTATTGCATCGGGAGTTAGATTAATTCTTCCGTTAAAAATCTCATAATGGTTTTTCGATTGTACCAGTGATTAATTATTTATTTATTTATGTCGCCCTATCTTCCATGATGTCTTAGTCGAAAGTTTCCGTTGTGAGTAGCAGTTGACATTTCTTATAAATGCATTTAAAATAATATGTGATATTATTGTATTGTGAAAAATATTTTGTCTGACTTTGAAGTAGTGTATGCAGTTAGAGAATGTATTGTCTATCCGAGTTAATAGCAGAGTTGTTTCATTACTGTAATGATTTCAAATTTATTTATAACTGACATAAAGAAGCTTTCAGAAGTGTATTAGGTTGGAAATGGTGTCGGTTTTGTAAGCTCACTTTGTGCCATTGCCGTAGTCCATACTGAGTCAGACAAAAGCTATGATTCTGTTCATGGCACACAGAGCAATTGTGTTCTCAAAGTATATAAAAGGTGAATTCGGAAATGTATTATAGTTTATATAAAAATCATTCTGTATACTAAAAGTAAATGAAAGCTTGGTGCGATTCAGAAAATACCATTAAAACTTTTGATTTTTATACCAAACTGAATTTTTACTTTTTTAGGGTTCTGTACCCAAAGGGTGAAAACGGGACCCTATTGCTGAGACGTTTGATGTTTGTCCGTCTATCTCCAGGCTGTATCTCAAAAACCACTATAGCTTGACTTCTGAAATTTTCACAGATTGTGTATTTCTGTTGCCGCTATAACAACAAATACTAAAAACAAAATAAAATGTTTACGGGGGGCTCCCAATCAGTGATATTGATGGAAAATAGTGATTGAACAGCAGTTAGAGACATATTACACCTAATTTTCTCTAATCCCATACAACAAACATAATTTTTTCCAACTTTCGCTCTATAACGGTATGGAACCCTTCGTGCGCGAGTCCAACTCGCACTTGGCTGATTATTTTTATTACTTCCTGAGTTAAAAGGTAAGTATCCTGAGCTAGTCCTGTCTCCTACCTAAATTTTGGAGTAAAAAAATTTTGTTGACTGCCTTATGAATATATTTATTTTTGTAGAGCTTAAAATCTTCTATTATATAAAACTCAAAGGTGACTGACTGACATTGTGATCTGTCAACGCACAGCCCAAATCACTGGACGGAAATTTTGCATGCAGGTAGATGTTATGACGTAGGCATCCGCTAAGAAGGGATTTTGATAAATTCCAACCCCAAGGGGTTAAAATAGGGGATGAAAGTTTGTATATAATAATACTTCTTAGCGCGAGCGAAGCCGCGGGCAAAAGCTCGTATTTAAATAAGCTTCTTCTCACGTAGCTTGTAAACTAATACTTCTCGCTGTATTCAATTTTGTACTCACAATTACTTAGGCTGATTTTTCTGTCGGGCTGACCACACGGCACACGCTGCCGGCCGGTCGGCGCGGCGCTGATGGGTCAATAATCTCAATATATTGTATGGAGTTATGTAGCGTTTTCGAGTCGCGCAGATCGTTCAGCGCTGACAGTCATCAGCAGGGGCGCCGAGTTTTTAAAATTCTTGTGGGTGCTCCAGTTTTTTATGGTTTCGTACCCAAAGGGTAAAAACGGGTTACGGGACCCTATATACTATTACTAAGACTTCGATGTCTGTCCGTCTGTCTGTCTCCAGACTGTATCTCAATAACCGGCGTTCGTGAGAGCGGCTTAGTTTGTTTTTGGGCGCGCGTATTACGTATATTATTATTTTAGGTACCTATTATAGTTAAAAGATGAGTAAGAAAATTCTTTTAGATATTCATAATCCTCTCGTGGGTGCTGGAGCGAGCACACGAGCACCCACGGAGTCGGCGCCCCGTCATCAGCGCTGAGCGCTAGGCGGGCATACGCGGCGCGCGCGGCCGACAGGCGCCAACGCGCCTCCACGTTCAGGGTCCTCACGTTTACGTGTCGCGCTGAACGCACGTACCGATGAATGCAATCATGGTCAACCATGATATTATATAGACACCGGTCGAGTAATAATTGACGAAGTTCGATCAAGAAAAATATGTTTACGGGACGCTTCAGAGCTATTATATCGAAACAAAGAAGGGCGTAGCAAAACTAACCGAATTCACCGGCGAATATTCTCTGCTCGATTTATGGATGAGAGTGTAGTATGTAGACGTTTCTCTATCAGACGTTTTTTCTTTTAATAATAATATTATTATTATTAAGATGGATGAACGTGTAAAATGTAGATGTTTCTTTATATCAGACGTTTTTTCTTTGCTAGATGGTACGCGCCAACAATTTTCACTAACATCATTGAGTTATTTATGTACTACGTATTAACATCGACATTATTCGCGTCTGTACTTCACGGTGATCAGCGGGAGACTAAAACACAGAACAAATTTACTCCTAGCGGAGGACTAAAACGTCAAACGATCCCAGCTGATTGATCAGTGCCGAGTGCTGACGGCCAGCGTGACAGGAAAATCAGCCTTACACATCCTAGCTACCATATTATGATTTGACTTGTTCATCAAACGCATTTTATTCAACACTAATTAGGCAGAAAATAAAATTGCAAATTATAATAACACCATTTATTTTCCTATAATCTATTAATAAATTCTTTTGAGGTATTCACTAAATACCACTGGAAATATAAAGGGAAATATATAGGTATATTTTACAAGATTTTTAAAGGAAGAAAAAAATATTATAGTACATAACAGCAAAACTTGCGCTCTAAAGTTTCTATTTTTTAGTTAATTGTATTCACTTATTTGTGAATAGAAACTAAAAAATAGTTACATTTGGACACATTTTGTTAAAGGAATAGACTATAGTTGATGCTCCTATTCTACTGAGTGATGAGAAAAATAATTTACAAAACATTTGTCATTGATTCTTCTAATTTATTTACATTTACTTTCTGTACCAGACTTGAACGGTCTTCATCCTTTTCACTTTCTTTTGCAATTGTAAAACTCCGTACATAAGTGCTTCAGCAGTGGGCGGGCATCCTGGTACGTAGATGTCTACTGGTACAATTCGATCGCAACCCCTGGAAGGTAAGCAATTATTATTAATTAGTTTTCCGAGACTCAATATTGCAATGCTTGATTATGAAACAAGATCTGGAATAGTAAACTGTAGCTTAAAAGAACAGTTTCTCTTATATTATTCTCCTGAAGTGGAGCGGGTTTAAGAAAAATGTAAGCTCTAACTCTTGGTTCATTTGACACAATCAACAGAATTTTCATAAATGATTAGTGTATTGTCGTAGATCAGAAATTCACAGGCTCATATTGTCTAAAAGTACTTTACCAACCACTTATTAACCTCTCGAATACTGCGACCGGGATGTCAAAATTCAATTGAGCCTCTAATCCCCGAGTTCTATGGCGCCATTTAAATTTTTCTAAAAATATTTCTCAAATTTTACGAAATTGCACCAATCAGCAAAGAATTTAGTGCATACTTTTTGTAGCCAACTTCTAAAAAATAATGTTTAGATATCAAACAAAATTAAATTGATGTCGAGTGCAGTCAGGTGGCTTGAGAACGAGCCGGTGGTACACAGAGGTATTTTTACAGGTGGCTCGATAAAGAGCCGGCGGTATTCAAGAGGTTAAAAAAGATAATGACCTGACAACAGAGTATGAATAGTGGTAGTATCCACCACCGTTAGCACAGCTGCCCATAGAAATAACCCATCTTGGTTCCGGCATCTGATCATAAACTTTTCTCAATGCCGGTGCCATTTTATTGGTAAGGGTACCAGCCACAATCATGACGTCTGCCTGACGAGGTGATGCACGAAATACTACACCATATCTGAAAGGTTATAACATTACAATTAGAAGTCATAATATAAAGAAGACTTTCAAGAGGATTTAATATGAAAACTTTGTGATTTTAAATTGTACAATTAGTGCACAATTTTATTCTTGAAATTACAAAACATTTTCATAGCACTGAATAAAGGTGATATAAATACCTGTCCATGTCGTAACGGGGAGCTGCGATGTGCATCATCTCCACGGCGCAGCAAGCCAATCCGAAAGTCATGGGCCAAATTGAACCTTTTCTTCCCCAGTTGAGTAAATCATCCAACCTAGCCACGGCGTACTCGGCCATATTACTGGCATCTTGAAACGGGGAGTATGGACGTCTTTCCTTGGGGTTAGGAGCAGGCAAATGTGTTTCACGTATCTGATTTACAGCCGGGGCAAAAGCTCCTTTCTTCAAAACAGACAGAATTGAAGAAGGGGTGGCAGCACCCAAGGCTTTGATGGCTTGCATTTTGCTGGAACAAAACACGCAATAAATTTTTTACGTCACTCATACGTATTTATACTCACTATAGCAATGTTAAACGTATACCTAGGAGAGTGTTCTCATATGCTATTTATGAAACGATTGATCATAAATACTACAAACAAATTATTTTACGTAACATACGAAAATCGAAATACGGACACTTTGCGACTCAATATTTATGTCATTTGTCAAAGTGACTGACGTGTGTGGACTGACATTTTTTTTTCTTATTATGGCACTTCGGCTTTAACCATGGCCTGTGTCGAGTATATATTTATAATATTAAGGCGGGAAAACAATATTTTTCAGCATCCTTTTTCTATATTATTTGTTATTGGTTGTGCCTTGTGGTTACGTCAAATTTAGTTCTCTACCCGAATAATGGGGGCGCTGATTCCGCTTCAAATAGGCACAAAAAGCAGGCGTGTATCAGTAATCCAGCGTACTTGTTTAGACATCAGTGGCCAGTGCTATTTGAAGCGGAATCAGCGCCCCCATTATTCGGGTAGAGAACTAAATTTGACGTAATCACAACCGTTGTCATCACTAGTATTAGTTCCAAGTACTCTCACTACTGCTATCAGCGCCAATATGGCGGCTTTCAAACGTCATTTATACGTCAGATTTAGTTCTCTACCCGAATAATGGGGGCGCTGATTCAGCTTCAAATGAGGCGTTTTCTTATTTTTTTAATTTGATTGTCAAACAGTTTCCATTTTAGTAACTAGATGGCGTATGGGTAGACAACTATCGGTAATACCAGGGAATACCATCAATAATTGCTACAAAACTGGGCAAAATAATGTAAAACTTGATACATTTCAATTTGATAAAGACGCAATAATATTCCAATGAATAGGATAATACAGTTATTATAACGATGTTTTAGTTATAACTCACAGAAGAAATAGCCCTATTTACCGATATTCACACCAAATGTCACAGGAATTATACATTTAGGTTTTGACAACAACTTGCCTGCACTTCTGCAAGATAACGGATATTTAATGGCTGATATTTTACCAATAATGAACATCAAAAACCCCAATAACACAATTTGGGAAAAAATAATAAAAACCACACCAACACTAAAAAGTACAAGAAGTTTGAAAATGACATGCCCGCCAAAACTCTTTCAGTTCTTCTTTCTCTTCGTTTTTGGCAACTTGACACAAAGTATGTGTATGTTGTGCCACAGACAAGGTAAAAAGGTAAGGAATATGGCGGGAAAACCGTATTCCTCCTATAATAATTTTCAGCAACGTTTTCATGTAATATCGTCAGGTCATTTCGTCTAGTCAAAGTCTAAGTAAAAGTCAACACAGTCAAGGAGTCATCAGTCAAGTCGGTCGTTTCAGTAAAGTGGTAGACGCTTTACTGAAACTTTCAATGGAGTTTTGGAGGGAACACAAAATCGCACGTTTCTGGATAATGCATCGCTTTCCCACACTTGTGCACGATAACGAATATCTAATGGTTAATATTCTACCAATATTACACATTAAAAACCCAACTTAACACAATTTTAGGAAAATAATACAAAATCACAAATTCACAACATCACTCTTTCACATTCCCGGCAAAACTCCTATCTTTCAGTTGTCAGTTTTCAGTTTGACAAATATTCAATAATGTTAGCGTGTTCCTAAGCCGTTACCAGTATACTGGCCTAATCGCTTAGGCCAATGATCGCTTAGGCGTATGCTCTTCGTGAAATTTAAACTAGAGAGACGAAGCAAAAAAACATAGTAATATATGGAAATGTATAAATACATACAGTTTTATGTTAATATTATGCTAATGAAAACTAGGTTTAAGATATTTTGATTTATGTCACACTTGGCAGTACACGAAATTTTTTGGAAACACAACCCATATGTAGTCAGTGGTGCCAACCTGCAGATAATTTCAGATCGGTGGGGAACCAATAGAAAATCTAGAAGTGTCTATCGTCGCGCCATCTGGTGGAGATTAAAAAAAGAAAACAACCCATTGTTTTCTAAGATAATTTCAATTTTCACTTTGAAGTTTGAGAGTAATGTGTTTTATGTATCAATCTTACGAAAAAAATGCAGAAAGTATGTATATACGATTATATATATTAATGAATGCAAGTATTTTATTATCAATAAAACGTAATATTATAATAATTTTTTAGAAACGCCAATGGTTCAACCCGTTATTTAAATTCGATGATGAACCAACAAAGAAAGTTATTAAACCGACCAATAATCCCGATAATCCTCGTATGGAGACGGTATGATAATTAAATAGTTAGCATAATTATATTATGTACTACTTGTGTACCCACCTGATTCAGATTTTAATGTTTTTAATTGTAACCCTCATTTTGCAGAACATCCCATGCAGCAAACAATCCGAAATTATAATAAACATAAGTGACAAAAACTGGATGAAAAATTTTGACCCTATTAAAGTTGAGGACTTGGCTGTTCATAATAAAAAAGTTCAGGAAGTGGAGGAATGGTTGAAATCGAATTGTCAAGGTAGCTGCAGCAGTATGCTTCTTTTGTCTGGCCCTGTAGGTGCTGGTAAAACAGCTACAATACATACATTGGCTACAAAATATAACATTAAAGTCACTGAATGGGTAACTCCACTTGACATAGAATATCCATCGGACTATGGTAAGTCCCTTACTATTGTGCCCACTGCTCTCATCATTTTTCTCTTTTGATCATTTTTCACTTTTATTAGCTTCACTAACACTTTCCTAGAGATATTTCTTGGTTCTTTGGCTCTGTAAAGTGATTTTTTTTCATTTTGTTCTGATTCATTTCATTATAGTTTACTAGATGACCCAGTCAACTTCATATCACATACCTTTTAACAATATAAACCATAATACAAACCTTTCATGGATTTATATGAATACTTTAATACCTCGATCGTGGGAATCACAGACACAATAGATTTTCAATTGTTAAGCGGCAGCGGGGCCAAATTGGTTGATTCATTTAGAGTTTTAGCAAAACTAACAAAATTAAAATGTACTTCAATACAACATTTTCACTATACATATTGTTTCATTATTATATTATTTTTTATACTACAATAATAATAATTGAATGGAACATAAATCCATTTAATTTCAGGTGATTATGAATTCAAAGAATCCCAAACTAAGAAGTTTGTAGAGTTTATTATTAAGTCTGCAAACTTCACATCTCTTTTGGACAATAACAGCTGCAAACTGGTGCTAGTTGAAGACTTTCCAAATATTTTTATGAGAACACCGACAGAATTTACAGAAGTTTTGCTGTTAGTATCACACCAACTGTGTGATTTTGTTATTTTTCTTTGACAATTTTTGGTTTTATATAATTTAAAACTATTTTTAGAATTTGTAAATATTTAAAATATTTTAATACTTAAAGTAGGTACTTCCAGCAATTGTATGTTTTAAAGTGACCTTTTCTTCTTTTTCTAGGCAATACAGGCAAAGAGCTCTATCACCGATAATATTCATTTGTTCAGAAACACACACAGATAGTAAAAATACTGCCATAAGTTTGTTTACACCATCTTTAAAAGAGCAGTTCAATATACATCATATATCGTAAGTACTTCTCCAAAAACATTGTAATATCCAAATTATTGTGGTTTGTCACACAATTTATAGGTCTCAACATTTCATACAAAATAATAATATTTTCAACATTTAGTAGACTCATGTAGATCATAACAGTCTTTAAAACCTTATAACTGTAATAATTATCGACATTTATAATTTTATACAATATGTTTCAGGTTTAACAGTGTATCTACCACTGGTTTAAAATCTGCTTTAAAAAGGGCAGCAGAGGTGATAAGTAAAAAATATTCTTCTTCATACAATATTCCTACAAGTGAGCTAATAGATTCAGTTGTCAACTCCTCAGGGGGTGACATACGTTCAGCCATTTTAAACTTACATTTTGCTTGCTTGAAAGGTAAGTTATAAACAACCATGTCATAGCACAAATAACAATTTAAGGCTGCCTTCACACTAGCGTTTTCCAGCGTAGGCGTTCGATGTACGTATGCGCAGCGCAGACGCCGCGGCCCGTGCTTTGCGTTGTAACGTTTCCTCTGCAGAATTAATTAAACGCTGCGCTAGCACGGCGCAGACGTTACACAATTTCTTCAGGAACAATCAATATGCGGCGCTAGCGCTAGATAAACGCTAGTGTGAAGGCAGCCTAAATATCCTTTATTAAATTGCTTTGAGAAGTCATTTTACATTCCAAATTACTTATTCCAGGCTCAACGTGCAGTTTAGAGACCAGTTTTGTAGAGAAAGAAACAAAAACTAAAAGTACTAAAAGAAAGAAGAATGTGTCAAGTAAATTTATGTCTTTGGGAAAGGATCAGACTGTTAGTATTTTACATGGTGTAGGAAGAGTGTTGAATCCAAAAGGTAATAAAAAAAAACTTTTTGAGTTGCCAGCGTCAGTTAACAGTTAAAAGGACATTAAATAGTTTTTATTGTAGAAAAATGTATGTATGGTTCCCGCGCAATAAACTAATTTTGGCGCAGTGGGGTTGCGGGCGTCGCATCGTCTTGTAATATAATATAAAAATATTAAAGATCTCCATAAAATAAAATTCTATTTTATCTCATCATATCAGCCTATGTTCGTCCACTGCTGCACACATAGGCCTCTCTCAATGAACGCCAAGATGACCGATCTCCTGCTACTCGCATCCAACATGGACCCGCAACTATTTTATCTAATAATAATAAATTTAAATAGCTTTTCTGGACAGAGACATAACAAAGCTGTAACCTATTTAATCCAACTTTATTTCAGTGACTACATCACAAAACGGCATACAGGCGTTATCACACAGTCCAAGGGATGTAATCGAGCAGTTCTTAACAAACCCAATATCATTTGTGAATTTCCTTGAGGAGAACTATTTGCCGCACTTCTCATGCATGTATGACGCTGACAAGGCCGCATCCGCTCTCAGTGACGCAGATTACTTGTTAGCTGAATGGAGAGTAAGTTGTCTGTACACTGTAGTACTATAACACCTCCGTGGTCTAGTGGTATAGAGCACGGTTCCTGACTCGGAGGTCGTGGGTTTGATTCCCGCATTGGAAATATGTTATTTCCAAGTCTGACAAGTAAGATGATCCATGATCCGACCAAACGATGTTGGTCTGTCAACTGGCTAGGAATCAATTTCCTCGATGGTATGTACTATCATGCAGATGGCGGACCCACGTCATGTGGTCGACTTATGTCAATTCAATGTTAGCTGTGATCTGTGGCTGTGTTTGACGTAACGCGACCAAATTACTTAGGTCCACCATCTGCATAGGAATCAATTTCCTCGATGGTACATTGGCCATGTAGTGCAACAAGGCTCTCATTGAAATGGCTGACAAACCAACAACAATTTCAGGAGCTTTGCTGCACTATAGACTTTGCTGTATACCGCTACAAAGTTCTACACTGTTTTACAGAATATGTAATATGTTTCAGTTGTTTGAAAAGTGCTTTACTTTCTTTTTTCAGGAGAAACTTTGTCAGGAATTTGGTTTATATGTAGCTGTTGCTGGTTTAATGTTAGCAAACAAGTCACCAGTGTCAGCTTGGAATCCTGTTAGAGGACCAAAAAACATGAAAATACAATTTCCGTATGTACACTTACTTTTACGTTACGTCTTAGCTTAGCGCTCCATAGTATGAATAACTTTTCCGTCAACGCGACACGACCCGACAAGACCCGCTGCGCCCCGGCAAGCGACGCGCGGATACGATGCGATGCGGCCCTGCAAGCCCCGGCCCCCGCCACACCCCGCATCGCCCCGCCGTCACTCGTCGCGCAGAGCATGGCAGAGCGTTGCGCGCCGACTCGTCCCGGCCCGCCCCGGCACGCTCCGCCTCAGTGGGCGTTAAAATCCGTCAATGCGATGCGACCCGACCGGGCAACAGTGTGCTATAGCGCATTATGCAGAGTGCTATAGCGCATTATGCGCTGCGCTGAGCCCCGACCCGCCCCGGCACGCGGCGACCCGCGCCGACTCAGTGGACGCGAAGCTTTAATTTAAACATAAAAAAATTATTTTGTTTTAGGTCACAACATGAATTTAAAGTTTTGGACCCAAACCAACTGTACAAAGGAAAAATACTAGCCTCAGATTTTGTAACATATTGTAAAATAATAGGAAATAAAGCGAACGAGACAAATGGTGAAGAATTTAATATAATCGAGTAATTTTTAATAATTGTAAATATTGTTTGATGAATTAAATTATTTATTTTTCCATTATTTTCTCTATTTTCATTGACTAAATTATTGTCCTGTTTCACTTGACAAAATATTTTCTTTATATACTATTAACAATAATTATTCTAACAAAGATAATATTATATATTTTGTTTGACAAATAAAAGATTTGGTTTCTTTGAAAATATTTATGACGTAAAAACTAAAATCTATTACAAATTACAATGGTCAGTCCAGTTTCACTTTGCTTTCGCAGGATCAATGGATCTGAGGATCAAATAAAATACATTGTACAAGTTTACATTTATTAACAAAATGTCTGGTGAATTACAAATTAATATGAATACAGCACTGCACTCCGTCTGTTTATCTATCACTTGTCACACACTGTCAGTTTCCGTTTAGCAAGCTTATAATGAGAAAGTACCAGTTAATATTTTTAAACTCCACTCTATACTTACCTGTCGCTAGACTCGAAATTAAAGGTAAATTAAATTATACTCACCTATGGGGATTGTGTAGAGGTAAGGTGTATGTGTGTGTTCAATCTTTATGAAGTGATTGTTGAGCACTGTTCAACAATAACTTTTAAGTCAATTTGAGTATCTATTGATAAAATTTCAATTATTTGGAGAAGACACAAAGCAGTGTTTGCTTAGTTTCACATAGTTTTTCAAAAATAAAGTAATAATAACTAATAAGTATACACAGAGTTTTGTGTAACTGGCAATTATAGCCAGTAATGTTTATAAATAATGTATGCCAGCAATGACACTGGAGGTAAAAAAGGAAAAGAGTATTTTCTGTCTGCATAGATTGTGTAAGGCTGGTTTTAGTGTCACGCGGACCGTCGACACGGATCGCTCCGTATAGACCGATTTGCATGAAGCTTTAAGGAGAAATGCGGACGGGTTTGTGCGGACTAGTCCGCATTACTCTAAACCGCCCCTTAAAGCTTCATACAGATCGGTCTATACGGAGCGATCCGTGCCGACGGTCCGCGTGACACTAAAACCAGACTAAAACAAGGATTTTTATGTATTTTTGTTAGCATGTCGGTATGTAAAAGAGTATGTCTATGGCATGTCTGTGGGGCTTGATTGTAGTTATTGTATGACTGCTGTGTATGGTTTTTTGTTTTTGCTTTGTGTGGGGGGGATGTATGCCAGCTACAGTCTGTCAAAAAAGAGTAGCTACGCTGAACTAAATTTTTTAATCGCAATTAGTATAGAATGGTATTTTTTTCGCCTCGTATTTTCACTGACAATGTTTGTACACTTCAAATATTATTATTCTGGCACATTTTATATTTGGTTTAATAAAGTTTTTCAATATTTTATGTAATTTTAAATTTGTGTTCGGCGTCTACTCTTTTTTGACAAGCTATGTGTGTGTGTGTGTGTGTGTGTGCGACTACCGGGAGGAGGAGGATGAGGACCTGGAGCGGCGGCGGCGCGGGGCAGGGCGCGGGGAGCGGGAGCGCGTGCGGCGCCGGCGGGGCGGCGAGCGGCGACGCGGGGGCGGGGAGCGCCGCCTGTACCTGAGGACAGACATTCTTCGATTAAAATCATAATTTTCTGACAATAAAAGTACTCTGAGTGTGTATACGTACTCTGACTCATTCTTGTCTGTTAGTTACCTCTTCACGCTTAAACCGCTGAACCGATTTTGCTGAAATTTGGTATGGAGATACTTTCGAGTCCTAGGAAAGGACATAGGATACTTTTGTCCCGGAAAAATGTACGGTTCCGCGAGATAAAGGAATATTGGCGCAACGGAGTTACGGGCATCATCTAGTCAAGTATAAATAATATAAATAAAACCTAATAATTATTATTATATTTTTATAAGTTATGTATACTATTTCTGGGTTGCTGTCTAGCCTAGATTCTAAAACTTAAGATTACTTTTGTACTACCATGTAATGAATGTAACCTGTCTGTACTATATACTAAATATAATAATTAATGTATGTACCGTGGCGGCGAGTGTCTTCTGGGCGGCACGTGTCGCGGCGGCGGCGGGCGCGGCGACGGCCGGCGCGGGCGGGACGGCACCAGCACCGGCGCCGCCGTTATCTCCTGACCGTCGATTTGTCCTAGAAAATATACATTAATCATTTAGTTATGTTTATATAATATTTTATTTAATTACTGCTGTAGCAGTGGTCAACAAAAATGGATAGATTCGATAGGCCATTTGAAGCCAAAAAAAAAAACAAAAATGAATTCACTGGTCTGATAACAAAATGTCAATAAGGAATATTCAATATTACGCAAAGGTCGGAACTCGGAGCAGAGGGAATTACTACCACATACAGTTAATAATAATCTGACTAAAATCAGACATGTTCATAAAGTTAATATACCTAGCAGAATAGAGAAACAAAGGCCTGAGCAAGAGAGATGTCACTATCAGTAACACTGCGTGGTAAAAAGAGACGTGTGATACGTTTTTCACATGCATACATGACAGCAGAACTCTTTTTTATGACGTCCAATCGGCACATGCCGCACGTTGACAATTTAATCTCATAGAATTCAATCATGCTTGTGTAAGTGTATACATTCACACAGATGAAAACCAATTTTGGTTGTGCTTTTTTTGCACAGGCTCAGTCCCGCTTTTCGGAAAAAGCCCGAACATACGTGAATCGTGCTGAGAAATAAAGGTGCGTAATGAAGATAAGAGTGTGGGAGGTAGATGGGTGGATTTTCTTTGGCTGCTTTTGATATCTATTGTCACGTTAACATTATTTATTATTATTAGCCTTTATTCAGAAAACAATACATATTCTATTTTACATACATTGCAAAATATTCAAACTAATTATTATACGGTAGCGCGGTCTCTGTTTCTGTGTGCCTCTTGGCAAAGGCCTCCCCCAACAGCTTCCACTCACTTCTCTGACATGCCACTCTTGTCCACATTTTGCCAGCCATTTGTACTATTTCATCCTCCCATCGTTTTAGAGGTCTGCCCTTTTTTCTTTTAGCCCCTCTGGGATACCAAGATGTTATTATTTTTGTCCATTTGTCTGGCCCTCTCAATACATGTCCGGCCCATTTCCATTTCAATTTTTTAGTTTTGTATGTTACATCAGTTACACCTGTAATTTTCCTCAACTCCTTGTTTTCTATTTTGTCTATCCTTTTCTTTCCAATCATACTCCTTTCCATAGCCCTCTGCCCAACTTCCAGCATACTTGTATGAGCTTTTGTTAGTGCCCAAGTTTGGCACCCATATGTTAGAATGGGCAGAATGCATGTATTAAATAGTTTTCTTTTGGTGCCTATGTTTATATTTTTGCATTTTACTATTTCCTTAAAGGACCAGAATCTTTTCCAGGCATTGCCAATTCTTTTTTGTATTTCTTTGGTTGTTGTATCGTATATTGAGATGAGTTGTCCTAGGTATACATATTCTGTAACATATTCGATTACGTTGTTATCTATAGTTATTATGTTTGTTGTACTTCCATTGGTCATAACTTTTGTTTTTTGGAGGTTCATTGACAGTCCGACTTCTTTACTTACTTTGTTGAGTTCTTCAAGCATGCGTTGCATTTGACTATGAGATGTGGCAAAGATTACAATGTCATCTGCAAACCTTAGATGTGTCAGTTTTTCGCCGTTAATATTGAGGCCCAGGTCATTCCAGTCGAGTTTTCGGAACGCTTCTTCGAGCACAGCCGAGAACAATTTAGGCGATAGTGGATCTCCTTGCCTCACTCCTCTCTGTATTTTTATTTCTTCTCCTTCTTTTTCTAGTTTTATTTTTGCCGTAGTTCCTGTATATATATTCCTAATCAGTCTAATATATTTATGCTCTACACCTTGGTTTTTTAATGCCTCCCAGATTTTTGTATGATCTATAGAGTCGAACGCTTTGCAATAATCCACAAAGCAGAAGTAGTAGGTCATGTTATATTCCTTGCATCTTTCTGCTACCTGATTGACCACATGTATGTGATCTATCGTTGAAAACGTACTTCTGAAGCCTGCCTGTTCTCTAGGTTGATTTTCATCTAAAGTTCTGGTGATTCTTCCTAATATAATTCTAGAAAATAATTTATATATGCTGGACATCAAACTGATGGGCCTGTAGTTTCCAATATCATCTCTATTGCCTTTTTTGTATAGCAGTGTTATTGTTGAAACTTTCCATTGGAGTGGTATTTTTTCTGACCTTACTATTTCATTAAAAACTTTGGTTAGTACTGGTACGACAAGATCTTTATTTTCTTTTAGTACTTCATTGCGTATAGCGTCTGGACCAGGGGCTTTGTCTTTTTTCTGAGTGGTTATTGCTTTCTCTACTTCCCGTTGGATGATGCAGGGCACGTCACTTGTGTCCAGTAGTTCGACGTCCACATGTGGTGTTTGTTTAGAGTACAGGCTCCTATAGTATTCTGTGGCTATGCGGATTATGTCCGGTCTTTTTGTTTTTGTTTGTCCTCTCCTATCTGTGAGCTTGGGTATCCACTCTTCTTTTTCCTGTAATAGTTTTATTGCCTTTTTAGTACTTCCTGTTTTCTCGATGAGAGTTTCTAGGGTTTGCAGTCTGTGATGTTGTCTATCTTTCCTTATATTTGTCCTTATTAATTTACTTAGTACGGCTATTTCCTTTCTTAGTTGTGTTGTTTTTGGTTTAATTTTTATTTTTAGCCCTCTCCTGTTAATTATCTCTTTTGTTTCCTCGGATAATATTATCCTCTCAGTTTTTGATCTATTTTGACTTCTTTGGCATTTATTTATTACCTCTGTTAGTCTATCGTAGCTATCTTGTAGGTGCTTATTTGCTTGGTCTTCCATGAGGTTCTTTAATTCAATTTGCATTTGGTCTTTGGTTATTTGCTCTTTATTTTTGCCTGACTCTCTTTCCTGACCTCTAAAGAGGTTTCTCCTAGGTTTTATTCCGTTTGTTTTAAGTTTGGCTCTAACCATTCGATGATTTGTGTTAAAATTTAGTCCTGAGATCACCCCGCAGTCCTCGAATTGTTTATTTTTGTTGGTTAATATGTAATCGATTTCGTTTTTATGAATTCCATTTGGAGCAATCCAGGTCCATCGGTTTCTTTCCTTCTTTTTGAATTTGGTGTTTAAGTTTATTAATTGGTGTTCCAGAGCTAGGTTGATAAGTTTTCCGCCGTTTCTTGTTCTTTTACCTTTACAGTAGGGACCAAGAATGTGCTCTTCTCCGTCTCTTCTTTTACCTATCTGGGCATTGAAGTCTCCCATTAGGATTAGTTTCTTAGAGTTAAGTGACTTTAGGAGTTCATTCAGCTTAGCATAGAAGTCTTCGATTATGGCCTTGGATGATTGTTCCGTTGGTGAGTAGATCTGAACTATATCCCATATGTCATCGTTTGGTGGCAGTCTTATCTTAAGAACGGCTATGCGTTCTGAGATTCCACGTAGTTCCTCAATGTTTGTTTTCAGTTCTTTATGAATCATAAATCCAACGCCATGTAGACCCTGCGTTTCTCCTTTATGATACAGTATAAAGTCTCCATAGTCAGCAATTTGGTCTCCATAGCGCCTGACTTCGCTTATTCCAATTATGCTCCACTTAATATTTCGTAATGCAATTTTCAGTTCAGTAAGACTTTCTTCCGTTCTGAGTGTTCTTGCGTTTAGTGTGGCAATATATATTATATTATTATTGTTTAGGTTTAGATTTGTGTTTGGGGGGTTGTGGTCTGATTCCCCACGGGGACCAACCGGATTGGGGAATTTCGAGTTATTTTTATTTGTTTTAATTTTGCTTGTTTTTATTTTATTTTTCCGGCTACCGTGTTCTAGTTGTTTTTTGTCTGGATGTCTTTAGCTCCCTGTTTCCTGTTTCCCGTTAACATTATTAAAAGATAAAAATTCAAAAAACTTTTCATTTTATACCTTTTTTTACTTTGTCCCGCTTTTGACTGAAGAATCCCGCTTTTTCACTCAAAAAGTTCCAAAGTCCCGACTTGGCACAAAAAATCTGGCATCTGGATGCTACTCCATAGTTGAATAGTATTGACTTGTGAAGTTTAAGTGATATAAATTGGGGGACATGTCTTTCAAGAACAAATACTTGCCTCCATCCATGTGCTTCATGGCATTTTCTGCTTCATCCGCATTGCTGAACTCCACATAAGCGTAACCGCGGCCGTTATGAGGGTGGAATCTATCCATGGGAAACTCCACAGCTTTCACATTTCCATAAGTGGAAAATATTTCATGAATATGGTCTCTATTAACATTTAGGGACAGTCTCCCGATGTGTATCCGCGTGGGACGTGGAGCTGGTGAGCGCTCTCGCTTCTTTCTACCGGGTGACCTAAAAATAAAATGATAATATGTTTAATGTATTTAAAATACCACAACAGCATATAATTTTTAAACTTTGATTATAAAGTATCTTCAAGCTAAAAGTAAACAGACTTATTTAATTGCTCTTTTCCTGTTTTTCAATGAATATTTTACTAGGTACCAATGGAAAAATTATAGCAAATAATATTTTACCTCTCATGCTTATCTTTAGATTTTAATTTGTCATTAGTTGAAACTGTGTTTAATTTCTTCTTGTCTCCTAGTGGGGACCTGTCTTTAGCTTTATCCCTTTCTGGCTCGCGGCGATCTTTTACTGGGCTTTTGTGGGGAGATGTTCTGTAAAATACAATGAAATAACAAAGTAGTACAAATAATGTACCAGATAATTTATTATGGTTATGAATAAGTCATATTCAGTGGCCCATAAACCAATAGGAATTACATACTTACTACAATTTAGAGTTCTAAATGTACACTTTAAAGTACAATTAATACCTCCATCGTGGGAATCACAGACACAATAGATTTTCAATTGTTATGTGACAGCCGGGTGCCGCTTGGGGATTGATGGGTTAAAATTGGACGTTGGCTTATTGTGATAGTAAAATCTGTGAACCATCACTACTCAACATGAAATCAACTTACTTCTTCTTTGGCCTGGAACGGTCATTGTTACTGCTGCTGCTGCTCGATGAACTGGAACTGGACGATGACCGGGACGAACTGCCAGAACTGCTGGACGATGACCTGGACGACGATCTCGAAGAACTGCTATCCGATGAACTAGAATATGCAAAATTTTAAATAATTTTGGCCTAGATTAAGGCTTGACTAGTCAATTCTTAACCTCTAAATATCAATACAGGTTTTTCACTTAATTCAACAAAGTATTCACAAACCTGCCACTGCTATCGCTACTACTAGATCCCGAATCTCCCTTTTTCTTCTTTTCCTTTTGCTTCTTTTTGTCTTTTTCGGAGGCTGCCGAAGGAGATTTATTCCGCGCCCTGTATGTAATGGGAACACAGTTTATAATCGAGAATATCTAGTGTCTAGGAATATTATGGAGTAAAATACAAAATAATTTTGATCTTACATATTTAGTAAAGTTCTTCCTATAAAATATTATATTTATCAATGTTTTATTCACTTTATAAAAAATGCCGCACTCTTCCGAAAAATTAAATTACTGCGCACAGACCACGCACAGATGACAGACTCAAACAACAATGACAGACGGCCATGTTTGAAAATACAGCGTCATGTCCACAGATTAAGTTACCTCAATGGTCATGTCATCGTGTACCACAGAGTACCGCAGTGTATTTTTCTTTCAAAGACCGAGGTGCGCCATCTGTTGTCTAGTAGACTAAATCTGCAACTCTACTCGCTCTACTAAAAAAAAAATTCAAAGAGAATGACGTAATCACTACGCAGAATATTAAGCAAACTCAGCAGCAGCTTTGGGGTCGCAGTTAAGAGACCGAACCAGGGCGCCAGCATGGGCGCCGGCAGAAATTATTTCCAAGGGGTGCAGATTTTAGTTTTCTTTCTTTCCTTTTCTTTTTACTTTTTACGAACAACACTGACTGTATATTTACGTCAACAGAATACCTTTAATGCCGAAACATTACAAACTGTCTTTGTACGGTATAGTAATAGGGTTACAGACGGCTTTTTATTTCAGTAATAATTCCTGTTGATCCCGAGATTCCCAAGGGGTGCAAGCAGGCGCGGTCCGAAGGGGGGGTCACAAATCTAAGGTCATATTGAAAAATCTCAAAATCTTGCCAAATAATAAAAGGAAATTTTTGCCAATAAATTTTTAGTATAGTGAGTGACACTCGGCCCCAAAATTTCAGGCTACGAACGCGCCTGGGTGCAAGTGCACCACCTGGCACCCCCCTGCCGGCGCCCATGGGCGCCAGATAAAATGGGGCGCTGAAGTCCGTTGTGCCAAAGTATCCTATGTCCTTTCCCGGGACTCAAAGTATCTCCATACCAAATTTCAGCAAAATCGGTTCACCTGTTTGGCCGTGAAGAGGTAACAGACAGACAGACAGCTATTCATATATTTATAATATTAAGTATGGATACGCATTTATGCAAAAAAGTTGAATTGATGTGCAACATTGTTACGGACAATATAATACGTGTGTCGTGCTGACGTAAATCATAAATCCAATCCAATAACTTCAACGGAGATTTCCAATCGAGTTAAATAAACTCTATCTATACATAATATAATAAAATCGTAGGAAAGTCAATTCTGTACATTGAATATTTTTGAAAAATAATACTTGGGACGTGATCTACAATCGATATGTAAGCCAAAAATATAGTTTTTAGAATTTTTGTCTGTTTGTCTGTTTATCTGTTTGTCTGTTTGTCTGTTTGTCTGTATGTATGTCCGGGATAAACTCAGAAAGTACTGAATGGATTTACTTCAAATTTTGCACGAATATTATATAGATGTCGGGTCAACACATAGGCTATATATTATGACGATATCACCTAGGGCGGGGGGAGGGGCTCAAGTTTCAATATTTTAGTTTTTTGCTCATATCGCTGAAACGGTGCGTTGTAGAGAGAAAATGTCCGGTACTTAATGAAAGCCCATAAAATTTCCTACAAATTTCTCCTTCACACTTTGTATCTATCTTCACTCCTTGCCATGCTATGAGCTTTTGTCTATCTTTTCTATACAAATTTCGAGTGTCGTTTGATTAACATGCTGCGAGCTTTGGCATCGGTCTTTTATTGGGGGGGGGCTTCGCCCCCCCCCCCCCCCCCCACCTCCCCAAATTTTGCTTCAAACAAAGCGGTGTTGCGGCGTTATACATCTTTCAACACATAGGCTATATAATAATAATAATAACATACCCATACTCACCTACTCCTTTGGTATAATACGCTGGAACCAAACTGAACTAAAAAACTTACAACGAATCATTAATACAACAATGACAAAACATAGGAAACACCACCCAAAGGCCTGTGTCCAACGTTTAACTTTATCTAGAAATGAAGGAGGTAGAGGACTGATTGATATCCTAAATTTACACAATAAACAAATAACACGTCTCAGAACATTCTTTTACAATCAAGCACAATACAAAACTCTTCACCAGGCTATCTGCAACTCCGACACGTACACACCACTTACACTCGCTGATAACACAAAAAAAATAAATACCTACACAAACCAACAAAAAATTGATGCATGGACCCAAAAATCACTACATGGACGACACCGCCTTGATCTTACCAATAATGCCGTGGACAGGATAGCGTCAAACGCATGGTTGAAGCAAGGCGAGCTCTTCCCTGAAACAGAAGGTTTTATGCTGGCTATACAGGATCAAGTAATAGATACCAAGAATTATAGAAAACACATAATAAAAGACAGTAACTATAGAAACGACCATTGCCGCCACTGCCATAAACATCCTGAAACAATACAACATATAACAGGCGCTTGCTCATCAATCACACAAACAGACTACAAACACAGACACGACCAAGTAGCCGCAATCATACACCAGACACTCGCACTCAAGCACAAACTCATAACAGACAAAACACCATACTACAAGTACACACCACAAATCATACTGGACTCACCGGACTACAAACTTTACTGGGACAGGACAATACTGACAGACAAGACCGTGCACCACAACAGACCTGACATGACTCTACATGACAAGCGAAATAGAACTGTATACCTGATAGACATCGCTATACCGAATTCACACAATCTTGCTACCACACATACAACAAAAGTCACAAAATATATAGACCTAACAATTGAATTAAAATCACAGTGGAAAGTTAATGTAGTTAAAACCATACCAATAGTTATATCAAGTACCGGAATCATCCCAAAAACATTACACAGTAGCCTCGAAACACTTAACATTCACCCACTCACTTATATCACCCTTCAAAAGGCTGTAATTCTTAATACATGCCGAATCGTCAGAAAAATCCTGTCGATTACTTGATTTTCAACCGTAGCTGAAGCTGCTTGGTCACAAGCCCGCAGCTTTAGTGAAACACCCCTAGTGGAGAAGAAAAAAAACTTAAAAACATAATAATAATAATAATAAACATTTATTCAACACATACACACTACACCACATTACATTTACATTACATTACGCACATTACAAAAAAGATACAAAACAAAAAACCAATATTATTGCAAAAAAAAAAGGGTAATCAAGTACAAAGTAACTAATGAAGTTACTTAATGAAAGCCCATAAAATTTCCTACAAATTTCTCCTTCACACTTTGTATCTATCTTCACTCCTTGCCATGCTATGAGCTTTTGTCTATCTTTTCTATACAAATTTCGAGTGTCGTTTGATTAACATGCTGGGAGCTTTGGCATCGGTCTTTTCTTGGGGGGGGGGGGCTGCGCCCCCCCAAACCCCCCCCCTTATTCCTCATGAAACTTTTGGTCATAATTAAAAGGTATCGTGGAGTTTGTATTGCGTCTTAGTTATCCTTTGTAGGAACAAAATAAGTCATCTATTTGGGACGTGATCTACTATACTAACGCGGACGAAGTCGCGGGCAACAGCTAGTTTAATATAAAATCTATAATTGTACGAGCTAGCACGTACATTTGCTAATTCCACACAATTTCCCTCTATTGTACGGTAAAATGCATACATACGGGGCACGGGCGGATCGAAACATGCCGTCATATCGCGCACTCAACTTCTACAATAAAAAAAATAAAGTTTAACTTGTACATATTTTGTTACAGTTCCTTATACTTATTGTTGTTTAGTTCCATTGGTCCAGTTCGAGGGTCTGCTCTGGCTCCGGCCTAACCGAGCATTTTTAAGTGGTCTACGAAACAAAGGAGTTTGGGCACCTCTGGGTTAGACCAATGGGCCAGACCACAACACTGCGACCATAACGAGGCGTCGCATCGTAAAAATCTACGACGCCACAGAACGCGTAGCCATTAACAATTAACATTTTCGATGTAAATCCAATCACAGAGTACATTCTTAAATAGGAAAATCCAATGCATTTCTGCAAAAACAACATCCCATCGCATTTCTTTGCGATGTTGTTTTTGCGATACGACTTTTTGTACTTTGTGGCCTGGCCCTGTGCGAGTTTCTTACGCCGTTTCCTCTCGCCGGGTTAGTTCCCGAACCGTCAACCGGTGTCATCGTTTCTTCGTTCTTTCTATGACGTTCAAAAAGAGTATTTATGATACCTATTTTGAATAAAAATATAAGATAATGACAAGCCTCCTAGTAAAACTGCCATGACTGAAGAACCTGTTGGCCTTCCTGACTTAGTACGCGACGAAGTTGTAAATGCTTTAAAATCGGAACTGCCCAAAATACTGAAAAAAATCCTGGAATCTGAACTCAAGCCTCTGAAACAACAAGTGTCGGAATTACTGACTTCCATAGACTTTGTGAATCAAAAATACGATGAGATAAATGTTTTGCTTAAGTCGCAGGAGGAAGAACTAGCACATCTTAGAACTGAGAACAATAACCTGACTAAGAACGTCGCTGAACTCTCAAACCGCTTATCAACTTTAGAGCAGCATAATAGGGAATCCAACATCGAAATACATGGTCTTCCTGAGTTCAAAAATGAAAACCTTCCACAAGTAGTAACTCAGATAGCAAAGGTTGTCTCCTCGCAAACAACTGATAGCAATATTTCCTCCTGCTTCCGCGTGGCCAAATTGAACGCAGGTAGTAATCGACCGCGTTCGGTAGTTGTCAAAATGCAAAACCCTCGCTCTCGAGATACTCTTTTGGCTGCCATATCTAAGTATAACAAAAATAGTCAAGAAAGACTAAATACTAGCGTAATTGGTATTGGAGGAGAAAAGAAATACCTTTATGTAAGTGAGCACCTGACACCTGAAAAAAAATCGCTGCATGCTGCAACTAGAATTAAAGCAAAGGAACTGTCCTATAAATATGTGTGGGTGCGCAATGGCAAAATATTTATCAGAAAGACAGATACCTCTCCTGCGAAAGTCATAAATAACCAGACGCAACTAAATAACCTGCAATAATGCACTATGTGATGAACAATAACATGTATCTTGATTATAAACCAACTATAATGCTCCATATTTACTATCAAAACTTGCGCGGAATGCGAACAAAAACAAATGACATCTTTAAAAATATTCTAATACACAACTACGACATTATAATTTTTACCGAAACATGGCTAAATGAAAAAATTCATGATTCCGAATTTATAGATGACAGATATCAAGTATATCGTCGAGACCGTACTGTATCACAGTTCTACAACAAAAGCGATGGAGGTGGTGTACTTATTGCAGTTAAAAAGACTTTCAACAGCTTTCGGCTTAATGACAAAGAAAGTGCATGTGAGGACCTATGGATTCTATTAAACCTGAGAAAGGGTAAGAAGATGAAGAAAATAGGTATTTGCGCTGTTTATACTCTCTGCTTATCTGCATCAAATAAGCATAGTGAACTTTCAACTTTCCTAGATAATACCATAAATAACTTGACTAATGAACTTGATGATATTCTAATAGTGGGTGATTTTAATATGGGCTTTCTTTCCTGGAATAAGGGAGTGGACGGTAAAACTCTTGTTGCTGATAATTATCAAAATAATTTAGGCTACGCTCTTACTGATTTTATCTCCTTGACTGGGTTAAATCAAAAAAATTCTGTAATGAATAAAGATAATAAAATTTTAGATTTAGTACTAAGTAATTTAGAATGTCATGTCAATGAAGCATATTGTTTAAGCAAATTAGATCCTTACCATCCACCCCTCGATATAGATATTTGTATTAATTCCGATAGTACTAGTGTAGAAGGCGTCCCCCGATGTGACTATAATTTTTATAAGGCTGACTATAGTGAAATCACATCCTTATTGCATGACGTGAGTTGGTCCGAAATATTCTCTTCTTGTCAGAATGTAGATGATATGGTGAAAACATTTTACGAAGTTCTAAATGATGTAATTAGTAAACACGTTCCGAAACGCAAGTCACATAAAGCAAAATATCCTATATGGTTTACAAATGATCTAATCAATCTATTGAAAGAAAAAGAATGTTTAAGACGTAAAGCACACAAATTTGGAAATCCACGTGACCAATACGAGTATGAATTGATAAGAAAAAGATGTAAGAAACTAGTTAATTCATGCCACAAAAACTATATAGAATCTGTAGAAAATAGTGTCAAAGATAACCCTCGTGCTTTTTGGACCTTTATAAAAAATAAAAAGGCTTCTACGAGTGGCTATCCTTCAACAATGACAGGCGAATCGGGAACGGTTTCTGGTGGTAAAAACATTGCTGACTTATTTGCCAACCATTTTAGCTCAATTTATGGGCAACCTGACTTCTCCAGCCCGGGACATTTTCCCCCATCTCTTACTTCACAATTTTCTGATAAGCTCACCCATATTACAGTCACGGAAACCACTGTTCTCAATACTTTAAAAAAAATTAACATTAATAAAGGATGTGGTCCCGACAACATACCTCCCATATTTATTAAGAATTGTGCACGTGCTTTAGCTTATCCTCTAAAAGAAATTTTTAATAAGTCTATTTCATCCGGTGTTTTCCCAAATGAATGGAAAAAGGCGCGTATAGTTCCGGTTCTAAAGAAGGGTAATAATACCGACGTCAAAAACTATAGACCCATATCCATTCTATCCTCTTTTGCCAAAATTTTTGAGTCCATCATCTGCCCGATACTGGTCAATCAAGTCAAGCCGCTACTCTGTGATCAGCAACACGGGTTTCAAAGTAAAAGATCTGTTATCACAAATCTCGTTTCGTACTTAACTCCTATTTTTAAAGGAGTTGACAATGGAATGCAGATAGATTCAGTGTATACAGATTTTGCAAGTGCATTCGATCTTGTTGATCACAGAATACTTATCAAGAAATTGAATTCCCAGTACGGGATTGATGGAAACATGATAAGGTGGTTTGCGTCTTATCTGCATGGTCGGGAGCAATCAGTAGTAATAAATGGACATGAGTCGGTAAAATATATTGCATTGTCAGGGGTGCCACAGGGTTCACACCTTGGACCGATCTTGTTTCTTCTCTTTATTAATGATATAATTACCTGTATACATCATTGTCATTGTTCCCTCTTTGCAGATGATATGAAAATATCCCTGCAAATTAATTCATTGGCTGACTCGCTAAGGTTACAATCAGATCTTGACCGAATATACATGTGGTGTCTTAAGAACAAAATGAAATTGAACGCTTCCAAATGTCAACACATTAGGTTTACTAAGAAAAGAAAGGTTTTTCCTACTACTTATCATATCAATGGGAGTACCATATCTGTTTCATCGACCGTGAGGGACTTAGGCATTCTTATTGATTCAAAATTAAGTTTTATACCACACTATGACTACATGGTCAATAAGGCCGCCAAAACTCTTGGATTCATAAAACGAAACTCACGTGATTTCAAGCGTCCAGATACGAAAATTCTTCTATTTAAAAATTTTGTCCGTAGTATTTTGGAGTTTGGAAGCGTTATTTGGAATCCTATTTACAATGCCCATTCACAACGTATAGAATCCATTCAACGCTCTTTTACCAGACATCTTGCCTACATCTCCAACGAGGTTAATCATCGATGCTCGTACGATGAAAGGTTGACTGCTTTTAAAATGGATGCGCTGTTACGACGAAGACGTATGATCGACATGGTATTCCTACGTGATGTTGTTACAGGCCGAATTCCCTGTCAAGATCTTCTTGAGAGTATAGCTATAACAGTGCCTAAGCTAAGTTCACGACGTAAGCCTGTAGGAGTATTTAATACCCCGAGGTACAAAACCAACTTGGGTCAAAACAGTCCTATAGTGAGACTCCCGGCTACCTACAATAAATGGCATAGGATTTTGGATCTAGACATATTTCATGACCAACGAGCGTCTTTCAAGGGGAAAATACTTAAAGCAACCAAAGACTGTATAAATAATAATAATTTGTGATATTTTATTTTATGACATTATGTAATTAATAATTGTATTCTTGACTGTGATTCATTGATATATTTTTTTTTATATTTACTTAATATTAGTGACATATTTCAATGATTTTTTATGGATTTTGTATATTAATTAATTTTGTAGCTGTTATGGGACATTTTAGATATTTTTAAACTTTATTAATAGATGAATTATTATTTTATGAAATGGTGTTCTAGTACCTAATTAAGTTTTATTTTATATTATTAATTATTTCAATTTTATACACTTATAATCTAATTTAAGTTTAATTTATTTTTATGAATTAATTGATTTTGATTTTTATATAATATTATTGTACGGACTATGTTTATATTGAATTGTATTAATAATGTTGTGCATATCTGTAATAGACATAAGCGCACAGCCCTAGTCTTAGTAATGTAACTTATTCTAATGATTGTGTTTATGTTGTAGATGTGCCTCTGGAAATAAATAAATAAATAAAAGATAATATTATTTATTTATAATTTATCTATAGAGCTAAAGACCTGGCGGCGTTTATAAAATCAAATAAAAATCAAAATTGTTTTATTTCTGAATAAAAATAAATAATTTCAGAATGTCTACATGCTGCCTACCACCGGCTCGGGAACTAGCGGCGAGAAGAACTGGGGTAAGAAACTCGCACGGAGCCCACTTCTTACCAAAAAAGTGGGAAAAATTATGAATTATTGTAAATGTAAATACAATGTTGTAACTTAATATTAATATACAATGTCAATATACATAATAAATAATAATAATCTTGCAAGAAGCCATCCTACTCCTAAGATGTGCCATGGAAATCATTAACCTTTAAAATATAGGCTTTGGCACACGTTCTTTGACTATTTTTTTATCAATGGAAATATTTTGAACGTTTTATGGGATTTTCTGGAAATATACCTCTATTAAAGCCACATAAACAAGACCCGCTTTACGCAAATAAAAAAAAAAGTGGCCAAGTGCGAGTTGGACTCGCCCATGAAGGGTTCCGCAGCAGCATTAAGGTTTATTTTTATGAAATTAAAAGATTTTTGATTTATTTTTATATTTCAGTCGATTTAATGAAATTTATATTAAGGTTTTAAACCATTTATGACGTATAAAAAAAACTACTAGCTAGATCTTGTTCAAACCAATTTTCGTTGGTAGTTTTTATAGTAATCTACATCATATATTTTTTTTATAATTATCATGCCCCTACTTTAGAAATTAGAGGGGGGGGGGGGCACACATTTTACCACTTTGGAAGAGTCTCTCTCGCAAACTATGGTTAGTTTTGTTTCAGTTGTACCTATGGGGACCGCTAAAATTTTTAATAATTTTTCCATTTTTGCATCAAAATCTTAATGCGGTTCACAGACTACATCTACTTACCAAGTTTCAATAGTATAGCTCTAATAGCTTCGGAGAAAAGTGGCTGTGACATACGGATGGACAGACAGACAGACAGACAGACAGACAGACAGACATGACGAAACTATAAGGGTTCCTTTTTTTGCCATTTTGGCTACGGAACCCTAAAAACATTATTGCAAGTTATAAATATTGTTTTTGTAGAGTAATAGCCGTGACCCAATGCTCTAAGCGCCCTGCTGGGCTACACGCTTCGCGTTTCAGGCAATAGTCGCGCATTGTAACGGGCCATGTTGAACTATTTATCTTTTTTTACTTTAATGGATTTGGTATGTTTGCTGCACTGCAAAAGAAATATTATGCGCTCAGTTCTTAAATTATAAGTACGTGTTATTGTATAAACAATTGATAGTACACGAATGGGCACTTAAAATTAATATTTTTAATGTTAAAGTGTGAGCTATAGTTTGATAAAAAAACACGAAAGCTTTTAAAAAACTTGTCTCGTTTTATCACAACAATACTTCGGTGGGAGCCTATTTTTGTAACTCAATACGTACTAATAAGTAATTAGTGATAAAAAAGTAGTTACAGTAGTTTTCTCGCAGGACGCTGAAATTTTTTGTGCTAAAAAATATCCTTTGCGTTAATCTAGGGCCTGCGACTGTTGAAAGTTTTATCAATATCCGTTTAGTGGCTTTTATGTAATTTTCGCTTTAGTAATAATAGAAGTAGGTTAATAAATGGCGGATACAAATAATACCATAAAAAGATTATCCACACACGTAAGCGACGTTGTAAAAAATGTGGTGAGTTCACACGTTTCATGTTCCGACGCATGTACAGTCACAGAAAACGTAGATGAGCGCACTTCGACTTTACACTGTAGGAATAACGTTCAAAATTAGTGCAGCTCGGTCCACGAATACGCTTACCACCTACGCAATAATATGTGTATGATGTAAATAAATAATTTCTATTAGATAGCGATACAATGAAGAGTTTATGCTATTATCTACACTACTATTATTATTAATAAAGTTAAGTGTACAGTAATATATAACAGTTTAATGACTACAGGGTGTATATTAACGTCAGCTCTACAAAATCAAAACAAATCTAATATAATCGAAGCGGATCGATTTTGATTTGTGTTCCTATCAGGCATGAAAGATAAATCCTTATTTTTCCTACCCGGCATGAAAACTAAATTCAAATTTTTTCATACCCGAAATATTTTATAATATGGCATAGCTATGATTGCCGGTCAGTAAAGTTGTAAAGCAAAAATTATGAAGAAGTACTTTCTTCGTGTTCATTATTCAACCCTTTCCATCGGCCTATGAATATTTATTATAGTAGGTAAGTATCTTATCTTAGATATTAAAGCAAGGTTTGCAATTGTTACTTTTAAGCTATTGTATAGCTTTTATCGCGGGCTTTGAGCGCGGCGATCGAAAAAAGAAATTCAGTAACGAAAATAAACCTAACACCCCCCACTCCGATTGAAACAGTGATAACGCCGCAGTGCCTGTTGGTGCGGCGTTGTCAAACTTCGACACGGTGTTTGTGTCTGTGCGACTAGACGTATGCGAATCTGTATAAGTAGATAAATATTATTATGCATTCCTTTACCACGGCAGTTACCGAGGGACACACGTATTTTCATTTTTTATTTTCAACCCTGGTATTGAAGGTGATGTATTTCGAATTTCGATGCATAACTTCAAGATCCGTCACAGCTCGCAGTTACTCAAGACGCAACAACGCGAATCTGTACAAAATCTAACTCCTGCAGCTTTACGGGGTACAGGTAAGGTATTACGTCAAAACAAGCAACTTCTGGTCGATGCATTTTGAAGATTTTATAACAAGTACAAAATGAGTACTGTCTTATAAAGTTATAACCGAATTAATACTGTAATAGTTTTAACTGCCGCGCTCAGGGACGAATATTATTTACTTAAATGCAACGAATAACAAAAATATAATTAAATGAATATTTTAACATAAGCCCCATATATTTTATATATCCAACTCTTCGTTAAATTGAAGTTTAAAAATCATCTAATATCTAAAGAGAAGAGTGCTTACAGTAAATATAAACGACTGTAATATTTTTGTAAGCATAACTATTTTTCAAACATAGTGATGAAGACACTGGCAATAATTTAATATATTATGTATAAGTAAGCCATCAAGGAGTATTGAATTCTTTTATATTTTTTATTCATTTTGACATAGTCCTAGTTCAATATAGTTATACTTTTAAAACCGCAAATTTAATAATTCATTAAGGCCCACTTGCGCCAATCTGGGTTAAAGTTAACTCTGAGTTAAACATCATGTCATATCTGTCACTCACCAAGTCAGTGATAGAGATGACATGATGTTTAACTCAGAGTTAACTTTAACCCAGATTGGCGCAAGTGGGCCTAACAAAAAAAAACTATTCTGCAGGGAAAATAAAGTTTTAAAGTCCGAGTTTTGCGAAACAACAGAAGTTGAAACTACTTCCGTCAAAACTTTCATTTCGAAAAACCATCTTTTAAATTTACCAATTTTTAAACTTAAAGTGTCTATAGTTACATAATTTGTATAAGAAGAACTTATTATGTTAAGACAGTAAAAAATATTTGTAAATAATTCTCGGTAATACTCATAATATCTCTATAGAAGTGAAAGTATGTAATATATAAAAATAGTAAACATTCGAAAAGCCTCAGGCTAACTTGCATAGATCTGGGTTAAAGTTAACTCTGAGTTCACTCTTTAAAGTGAGCGACAGATATGACATGATGTTTAACTCAGAGTTAACTTTAACTCAGATCTACGCAAGTGGGCCTTAGAAATATAGTAGGTGACAGCGAAAAATACGTTTTTGCTACGCGTACATCGTAGGCCGTAGCACATCTACGAAACTCTACTACGCTAGGAGAAGGGTCACTTGGTTCTTTACTAATTACACATACATTACACGTACATTTAAATATATTTTAATTAGTTTGTAAAGAACCAATTGTTTACTATGTAACCAATTAGGAGGATTATGCACTTTATAAAAACCTTTTTGTAATAAAACAATTTCTGTAATAATTTATTTATCTAAAGTTCCAAACTACTAAATAACTATAAACATTATTAATTAAGAAAGATTGTTTAGACGCTACTCTGTAACATAATAACGAATATTTTGTTAAATCTAATACAATAATTTCTATAATTTATTTATCTAAAGTTTAAAACTATTAATTAAGAACATTTAGGCGCTACGCTGTAACATATCAGCGAATGTTTAGTTAAAAAGTAACTCAGAAAAAAATATTAACATGCAATCAAAAGTAAACAGGCTATACTTAGTACAAAGGCTGTACATCGTAGTGAGTACTAGTGAGTATAAAGGCCGCGTCGGCAGGCAGCGCGCACAGTACCGCCGCATGCGGACAGACGGACAGTGTTGTATATAGTGAACTGCAATAACTTTCCCGTCCGATACTTGTGAGTATTATTATTAAATACGAAAAATAAGGAAGCATAAAAATTATTATACTTTTATTTTCTTTAAAATACTTGACAAAGGTTTTTATTAATTGAAACATAATACGGTATTTTATTATAGTTGATTGAGTCAGTACATAGATTTTTTTATTTATTTAAGGTCGCTTGTAACAACTACATGGTCATTAGTGACCATGTAGTTGTTACAAGCGGAAGGATGAACAGTGAATTACAATATTATTAAATCAAACGAATAATAACTAATTAGTTTTAAGAATTTTACAGTATTTTCGTAATTACTTAAACAATCTTTGAGTACATAGATATTGTTCATATTGTTTATTATATTTTACTCATTATTATTATTAATTAAATATAATTGATTTCAAAGTATTTTTTTTATATAATGAAAATTTAATTAAACATATAAAACTTTTGAAAGTTTCTTAGAACTTTGATAACATTTCAATTAAAATATTAACACATTAGAAATAACCCTCCTGGCAGTCGGGTAAAAATACAACTAAAAAGCTAAAAACAGGGGTGATAGGTTGTGGAACGAACATAAAAATATTTTGGTGTGTGTCCGTTATATAAGTGCGTGCTAGAGGCATCTAACAATATAATATTAAAATATATGAGATAATTTGAAACATGTCAAAAAAAAAACTCTCGAAAAAGCATACGTTCTAAGAAAGAAATTAAAGACGTACATTTATTGCTACCCCGATGTTATACTTTTATTAGTCTTCATTTGGTGATCACACCAAATGAAGACTAATAATAGTAGCCATAACATTTTTATCCATCATTGTTAAATGCATCGTTGTGCCTCGTTTCATTTCATTTCAATGTAAATTGGGAACTTATACCCCAAGGGTCTGGAACAAAAGAAACTGATAATACTTTTGTTACTCACTCAAAGTACCATCTTGGATATTTTATAACTTTTGTGCTGACTCTGTGCCATAAACACAATAATAACAAACATTGACGCCTCCTTCCCTACAGACATTCAAGAGATCCTTTCATAATAATAATGTAAAGAAACAATACATTTTTCATACTCTAATAAACTTGCGAATTACTCTCTGGCCTACTTGTGCCAAATTAATGATTATTACTTATATTACATACCAAAATTTTGCTAAATCGGTTCAGTGGTTTGGGCATGAAGAGGTAACAGACAGACAGACACACTTTGCATTTATAATATTAGTATGGAAGTATGGAACTTGGAAGTATGGATATACATAATAATACTCGTTTTGTCGATCGAGAATTGGACTCTATACTCTATAGTCACAGTGTAAATAACTAGTTATTTACACTGTGCTATAAAATAAATAAATAAAAATTGTTTTATTTCTGAATAGATTTTAAAAAAATGCTTTCAGAACGTTGATACTACTGGTGCCTACCACCGGTTCGGGAACTAGCCCGGTGAGAAGAACCGGCGTAAGAAACTCGCACGGGGCCCACTTTTTTACCAAAAAAAGTGAGGAAAAATTAATCTTTTAAAATGAAATTTACAATACTGTACTGATCATCAAAATAAGTCATCAAAAGAAGTGTCTGAAACAGAAGCTTGTAATCTGCACCCATATGACCCCTACCTAAATCATCAGTAATTGATGAAGAGGCCATGATGATGATGACTGCAAGCAGAATAGAAAGTAATGAGCATATACCTCTAATTGCAGTATAAAGCGACTCGAACGTATTTTATAGGGACCTAGGAGACGCCCGCAACTCCTTTGCGCCAAAATCGTTTATCGCGCGGGAATTTTCCCGAGACACAAAGTATATCCAAACCGAATTTCAGCACAATCGGTTCAGCCGTTAGGACGTGAAGAGGTAAGAGCTAGTCACACACACATTCACATTTATAATATTAGTATGGATATTTGGAAGTATGGTTGTGTATAAAGATGAAGGTTAAGTCATCTCGGTAAGAACTGAGTGCCTAGTGAGTTTTTTGTTTGACATTCGATTGCGAACGCGTTTGGCGTTTACTAAGATTTTGTATGGGAGCTGGGCTCACTCCCGTGAGCATCGCTAGGTGGCGCTGTACAAATCCCATACAAAATCTCAGAAACGCCAAACGCGTTCGCAATCGAATGTCAAACAAAAAACTCACACTAGGCACTCTGATCATTGTCACGTGACATCTCAGTACATGTGATGCATGATGCATCGAGCCTTCATAATATTATTGGCAAAGTCATTATAGTTTTCGCTTATAAAAGCGAAGATTTCGTAGAGCTTAAGCAAACGCTTAAATTAGTCCTTTGTATTAGAACAACACCTCCCACTGGAGCCGTGCAACTTTATAACAATACTATCATTGTGCTTCGTCAAAGTTCGTTATGCGTCACCGAATTAGATGACGCTGAGATATAATTTGATATACCAACGAAAAATAAATTTAGAGTGAGTTGCACCAACCTACTTTAACCATAACTTTAACCATAACAAAATGTGGAACGAGCTGTCAAATCCCTAGCAAAAGTCGCCATATTTGACGTTAACCTTAACCTTAACTTTAACTACGCTTCTGGTGCTATTCACCCTTCTCTATTTAAAAGTTTGTTTATAAAGTCCTTTGATTATTAAAAAAAATATAAAAATATTTGTCGATTATGACGCGTAGCGGCCGCGTAGACGCTGTCTACGGCGTAGCACACGGCTACGGGACGTTAATCGTTACTTTAGCTGTGGTTTAAAGCGCTTTGTAGGAACTAGGAAGTTTCTTTATTTATTAACCTTACTACAATACTAGCTGTTGTCTGCGACTTCGTCCGCTTCTATGTCAACTTTTTTTTGTGAAAAATATTTTTTTTAATTAAAAGTATCCTATGTTACTTCTGATACCTCCAAGAGTATCCATACAAAGTTTCATGATGATTCAAAAAGTCAAGTAGTTTTTGCGTGACAAATAATGTTATGACGTAGGCAGCCGCTAAGAAAGGATTTGATTATGATCTACCCCCAAGGGGTTAAAAAATGGGATGAATATTTGTATAATACTTTGTCAATTTTAAACCGTTTGGGTTGAGGCTTTGCATGCATAAAGATACTATGATGTAGGCATCCCCTATGAAAGTATTTTGATAAATTCCACCCCTAAGGGGTTAAAATAGGGGATGAAGTTAGTTAGTTGTACATAATAATACTTCTTAACGCGAGCGAAGCCGTGAGCAAGATGTTTTTACTAACAATTATGTTTGTTTTATTTTAGGTGAATCAATTCCTGTAAATATGCATTTATTTTTTGTAACGGTACTCTTGTTACTTCACCAGACCTTCACCACAGTATAGAGCAAAGTCTTTTCAAAAAAACTCTGACACTTTCAACTCACCGAGTCAGCCATTAAAAAAGAAGAAGCAGAAGCTAGTATCTTCTATGTTTACTTGAACCATTTTCAACCGGATCATATTTTCAGTGTGTTTATCGGGATTTTGTACTCACTCCACTATGTCAGCTGTAAGCCGCGTCTTACTGTCTCGTTATTCCACCATATCGAGTTTACTGTTGTATTGTGTTACAGGTTACATATTTTGTAGATACTAGATCGTTTAATAGGAAATCTAGCTCGTATAATAAGAATCTAGGTCCCTAAAATCTAATGATACTTATATGTACAATATCAAATACTCAGGCCTTGTCTGTACCTTCAGAGTATTTTTCACCGACTTCAAAAAAAGGAGGTTATCAATTCGACGCGTATGTAATATGTATGTAATATTTACAGAACTGCCCAGTTTTTGTATAAGTTAGTCTATATCAGCGTCTGAACAAATATATGCCAAATTTCAAAAGTATATGTATGTCATATGTTTTTATGTTTGTGTTCGCATATCTCCGGAACTACAAGTCCGAATTCAGTAATTCTTTTTTTATTGACTAAATATGGTTCATCTTAGGAATACTGCAAGTTTCATCAAAATCGGTTCAGTAGTTTTGGAGATAGGGAGTTTTAATTCTCAATTACGCACAATTCTGAAGTCTGTTTTATCTTTTTAAAATACAGTTACTTATTTCAATAACTCAACGAAATATGTTTAGTCATCTCTAAACTAAGCTTAATCTCAAAGTACTACTAACTTAATCTCAAAGTATTGAGAACTATTATGTGATTATGGTATACGAGTATTATTATTGTTACGAATGCGGACACGTAGTGTCATCTAGCGGCAACCAGGCGAAACCATCACAGACAGCGTAAATCCCCTATTCAATACCAGATGCCGCTACTTGTATGTTTTTGTTACCTGCGCTCGAGAATTTTCCCACGGTTGTTTACATGTTGTGGAATATTCTCGTAAGGTCTAGAGCTCGCCCCGTCCCGTATAAATACGCGGCTAGACGAGCCGGCCGGTCAGTCATCGAATGTTTTCGAGTGAGCGATAATCAAAGCGACTTCGGAAGTGAGAAACAAGTGACTTAGTGAGTGAACCAGTGATAGTGCTTAGTGTTTGAACTTAGTGCTTAGTGTTTAGACATAGTGATCTAGTGTGTGTAAGTGTAGTGTAAGTGTTAAGTGTAGTGTAAATAAAAGTCTCAAGAGAGTCACCAGGTCTTTTTCTCCGAATCATCGAACCTCAGCACGTAACAACTGGTGTCGGAAGTGAGATTTGGAGATGCCATTGACTCCGAGAGAGGACTTCAAGGGGAGTGTCAGGACAAGGGCACAGCGAGCTGCTGCCATTGACTCCGAGAGAGGAGTTCAAGGGGAGCGTGAGGACAACGGCGCAGTGCCATTGACTCCGGGAGAAGACTTCGAGGGAAGTGTCGGGACAAGGGCGCAACGGGCTGCGGAGGCCACACCCACTGGGGACCAAGCTCCGCCCACTGCGGGGCAGGCCTCACCCACTGGCCCCGCCCACCGGGACCCGCCCACTGGCCACGCCCCTCAGACCCCGCCCACTTTGGGTGTGGCCACGCCCACTGGCTCCGCCCACCAGGCCACGCCCACTCAGGCCACGCCCACTGGCTCCGCCCACCAGGCCACGCCCACTGGCGCCGCCCACCAGGCCCCGACTGATCAAGCCCCATCAACTGGCTCCAGCCACCATGCCTCATCAGTAGCTTCTACAGCACCGCAAATGGCTCTTCATTTAGAAAGTTTAATTAAATTAATGGAGCTGCAAAGGGCTGATATTCAGGTTTTACAAGATTCTCAAAGGGCAATGATGGAGGCACAAGACCGCAAGCTTGGCGTTTTGCAAGAGTCACAAAAGCAACAAAAGGACCTTCAAGAAAAGGCGCTTCTGGCAATAAAGGATGTTGGTGACACGGTGACCAAGCTTCGGAAAGATGTCGACATAATGGAAGAACGCATTACCGGGCTAGGAGTGGATATGGAAAATGTGAAAAGTGGCCTCACAGAACTACAGAAGTGGAAAGTGCGCCTGGAAACCACAGGAGTCGCGACGTCGAGTGGAACTACCGGAGTAGTGGTACAAGGACCAAAAGTTAAAGTGCCACCATACGACGGTACTACTTCTTGGAACGCTTATCGTCAGCAATTCCAGACGGTTGCTACTGCCAACGGATGGACTGAAGACCAATGCCTGACCGCTCTCACTGTTGCGCTCAGAGGGCAAGCTTTGTCGGTCCTGGAAGCACACACAGGAAATGGGTTCCAAGATCTGATGGAGGCGCTTGAATCCAGATACGGGGAGCGACACCTGGAGCACGTGTTCCGTGCCCAACTTCGTGACAGAGTCCAACGCTCAGGAGAGGGACTACAACAATGGGCGTTGGAAATTGAAAAACTGGTCAAGAAGGCACATCCAGGAGCAGACTCCAAGATGGTTGACTCAAACACTATTCAAGCCTTTGTCGACGGAATCAGGGATCTGGAAGTCCGAGCTGCAGTAAGGCTACGTCACCACACTTCGCTAAAGGAAGCGTTGGCGCATGCTCTAGAGGTCGAGGCTGTCCGGCGTGACATACGGCAGACCTATAAAATCCGCGAGGTCTCGGAGGAAGTGAAGGAGGTCAAGGCTCCTACGAAGAGAAGTTTTGGAGCCATGTGCTACAAGTGCGGCGAAAGGGGCCATCTTCAGCTCAACTGCCCGCAGAAGGATACCCAGATGGCAAGAATGAAAAGGCTTGAGGAACAGATGGAGGAGCTGAAGAAGCAAAGGGCTTCGTCCCCTGCCCGGGAGCAGGGAAACGAATAAAAGCCAGGACTGAGGGGCGAGTACTGGCTGATGCGGAGGGAGCCCCGATAACCGTTATCTCCCAAGCATGCAGCGGGAATAGTCTTGTGATTCAGGGGACTATTAACAGGACGGATTGCAAAATGACTCTAGACACAGGAGCCTCTAGAACGATAGTGAACCCAAATCTGGTAAAAGCCGCAAGACGACAAAAGAGGAGAATTAACTGTCGGCTCCTTACTGCCTCCGGTCAGCCAATACCCGTCCTGGGAGAAATGTCAGTTACGATTAATGTAGGGGGGTCCTCATACCCTCATGACGTTATCGTGGCTGAAATAATGGATGATTGCATCTTGGGCTTGGATTTCATGAAGAAGCACAACTGCAGGATTAATGTCGCTGACGGAGTTTTCCAGTGTGGCGAAGAAGAAATTTTCATCCTTGGAGGCGCCTGCGGGAAAGTCGCATGTGTAAAACCAGATGCCGCTACTTGTATGTTTTTGTTACCTGCGCTCGAGAATTTTCCCACGGTTGTTTACATGTTGTGGAATATTCTCGTAAGGTCTAGAGCTCGCCCCGTCCCGTATAAATACGCGGCTAGACGAGCCGGCCGGTCAGTCATCGAATGTTTTCGAGTGAGCGATAATCAAAGCGACTTCGGAAGTGAGAAACAAGTGACTTAGTGAGTGAACCAGTGATAGTGCTTAGTGTTTGAACTTAGTGCTTAGTGTTTAGACATAGTGATCTAGTGTGTGTAAGTGTAGTGTAAGTGTTAAGTGTAGTGTAAATAAAAGTCTCAAGAGAGTCACCAGGTCTTTTTCTCCGAATCATCGAACCTCAGCACGTAACATTATTATGCGAACCACATTAGGAATTTAATATTTCCGGTAACCGAATGCGTAAAATTTTATCACTAGAGGATAAAGAAGCTCGTATCCTTACATCTACCAACTCTTGTGCTGGACATCAAAATCCCTTCAGTAGTTTTAACTCATCAAAGAGATACATGCAAACTTTTTGCCATAATATATTACAATATATGGCAAAAAGTTTTCATTTCATCATACAGAAGTGCATGAAAGTATAAAAAATCTCTAGTATTATACATAATATTAGAGATTTTTTATACTTTCATGCACTTCTGTATGATAAAAGA
Source organism: Plebejus argus (assembly GCA_905404155.3). Lineage (NCBI taxonomy): Eukaryota > Metazoa > Arthropoda > Insecta > Lepidoptera > Lycaenidae > Plebejus > Plebejus argus. The sequence continues at coordinate 4,415,151 of FR989942.1, forward strand.
AGTTCAATTTTGAATTGGCCACTAAAAATGTATCTCCAATGGAAACTGACTCTTAATCTGCATTTTCCAGTGTAATGCAAAGATGATCTCCGCACCAGTATTTGTCCTGTTCACCGCTACCGTTGCCATGGTTACCGCTGCCGCTTTACCGCAGTATACCACTGCCTCACAGTCAGAGTATGCTGCCGCTGCCCCACAATATGCCGCTGCCCAACAGTATGCTGCCCCGCAGTATGCTGCCGCGCTCCAAGACAATGTGCCGCTATATGATGTCACTAACGAGGACTTTATTATTGACATGGATGAAAAGAGCACAAGAGAGGTAAGAGCCTAGTTATGTCTATTATTTCATCTCTTTCGTGGAATGGTCTCATAAGTTTTATGACTATTGATTATGGCCTAAGCTTTGGAGCGAGACATAAATTCCATATATAATTTTACGTTTAATACGTGTTTTATGACATACTAAAGGAAAAAACCGACAAAATATAAAGCCTCAATCGATGAATATATTCATAACTTATAACATAAGAACTAGGAAAGATACATAAGAAAGATAAATCGGCACTAAATATACAATACAAAGAAATTGCTTTAAAACAGGTTTAGTTACTAATAAAAACTGAATAAATTTACTTTAAAATGTTGTTTCGTTTGAAAATATTGTTTTAAGCATATTGTGAAGGAAGAGCATCGCAAACTTACACAAACAAAAACATTAGAATCTTACAATTGAAGAGAATATAAAATGCAAATATTACAACATTATTACGAAAAACAAAAGCGAGGCTTAATATACAATAACTGCTGACGTGGGCCGTAACTTAGAATTTACCGCGCTATATGACTAACATATTATTTTCTTTATTAGTTTTAGGCCTTAGTGTGTGGGTAGTAAAAAGCCTTTAATAGGTAACAGATAGGAAGATAGTTCCCAAGAGGAACGTCATGCGCTTCCCCGGTTTGAAAAATCCTAGCTCAATTTCTGGTCCAAGCCAGATTAGCCACAAAATATCATTAGTCATTATCCCTCGATCGTCGAAAAACGAGACACAATAGCCTTTCGATTATTATCGCGGTAGCCGGTTACCGCTTGGGGCTTGAAGTATTAAACATTGAAACATTTTATAATAATTAATAAATTTTAATTTGATTCTTTTACGAAAAATAATTTTGTTACTCAGCGAAAACGACGCAAGCATTACGCTGGTTTTGGATATTTTTTTTTATGCGGTCGAGCCGACTTGTTCGTGTTGAAGCAAGCTCGCCCACCATAAAACCAGCAATTCATTAAAATTTCACGCCTTCACCAAATCATTAACAATCCTTAATTGCTCCAAATATCTATGACGAGTTTTTAGTTTTTTTACTTGTACACATAGTTCCATTTCATTTAAAAATTCATGATAAACCCTTTATTTTTCTTTACAAATACAATGATTAGTTACGGTACATGAAATGAGGAAGTAGTATTTGGGTTCGATAGAAATGTTTAATTTGATTGACTTTATTAGATTGGTTACAAGTTAACCTTCTTTTTTTGAGAAATAAGAATTCTTCGAATTTGGAACTGTAGTATGACGTCATGTTTTTTGTATTTCTGAATAGTGTATATTTAAATATAAATGAATGTGATTTTACATTAACTGTAAAAGATTAAAGCCATTTATTAATAAATAATATTATAGCCGTAGCGTTTTTGCTATTATTACGAAACTTTTAATACTTAAAATCGGACCAGTAGTTTGTTCTTTAGGTGCCGCGCTGCTACGCGATAAATACTATAATACTCTTCATTTCGACTCTCACGTAGTCGGTTCAAAATGTTGTGTTACTACGTAACATATTATTCTGTATCGTCTTATGAAATTTCGATACACCACCCTAATTCAATTTACCAAGAAATTCTCCCGTCTCAATTGAAATTTGATTTGTAATTTTCAACGTTAATTATTAACTTTCATTTATACTTACGGCCGTAATGTAGGGCAAATAATTGTTTCGTGGTAACATGGATTATAAATAAACCAAACATTAACAACCCATTAATTGTTTTGTTAAGTTTAGTTAAGTTTATGGTTGCCTGGAAGAGACTGCTTCCAGCAGTAAGGCCGCCATTTCAAACTTTTTTTTTCTCTTTCTTTGTAACCTTCGTCAACTGATTTGTTTCTTTAATAGTTTGAATAACGAGTTTTTATTTTATTTTTAACTCCTTTACATATTGATTTCTACTTCATGTAATCATGTCTAATATTTTGATAATTAATTTATCCGTTTACTGCAATTTAAATTAATTAATGTCTGAACTCCAAGTCTTTCAGCCGCATTCAGAGATGAATATAAGCACATAATACTATATCTGTAATTAAATGAAGATCATGTTTCGCCACTTCCTGATAAAGTACCGGATAGGCTATCCATAACTTTTTTGACAAATGCCTTACATACTCTATCTGTCAATTTATGTAGTGGATAGCCTAAACGTTCTTCACACAAACAAAGTCATATTCGTCTTCGTCGCACGAAGGGTTCCGTATCGTTATATAGAGCAAAAATAGGCCAAAAATTGTTATTTTTGTATGGGAACCCACCTAAAATTTTTTTTATTAAATTTTATTATTAATTATTAAATTACACATATATTTAAGGCCTTTGTGAAAATATATTTGTGAAAATTGTTGCCATTATTGATATCGGGCAAAAAAGGCCGAAAAAATCACGTTTATCGTATGGCAGCCCCCCTTAATATTAATATTATTTTGTTTTTAGTATTTGTTGTTATAGCGGCAACAGATATACACAATCTGTGAAAATTTCAGAAGTCTAGCTATAGCTGTTCTTGAGATACAGCCTGGCGACAGACAGACAGACAGACAGACAGACAGACAGAAAGACGGACAGACGGACAGACGGACAGACTACGAAGTCTTAGTAATAGGGTCCCGATTTTACCCTTTGGGTATTTAGGTACGGAACCCTAAAAAGACCCCGAAGTAGCTATTAAAAGTCATTTTAAAGTTTTTGCCTCCACGTGTTATATCTGCACTATAATATTTTATATAGAGCATCTGTGAATTTATGTTGTACAACTTAATCAACAATAACAATAATATTATAATAATATGTATGCAAACGTGTTTGTCATAAAAATTAAGATACTTAAACAATCGCAGACTTCAAAACTTTTAACAACAATAATACAAATAAACAAGTAACGAAAGAACAAGAACAAAACAATTTATTTGGAAAGGTCATTTTAGATGGATTAGTAAATAAATTTTATACCAGCACTAACTTTTCAATTATAAGATTGAGGCATCACCATAAAATGTCCATCATCCGATTCAGCAATCTTTTTGGAATTTAATTAATTTGAAACATCTCTAATCTGTATCCATATAAATTCTGTTATGACCTTTAAAAGTTACTAAAGCTTGTTACCAAATTTTCAAAGAAGAATGGCATGAAATAACGCTTATGTCTATTACTATGTGAGATTTCTGTTGGTATGGTATAGTAAAGTAAAGGATTATAAGCCCAAAAAACCTGTGCCCCCATTTAAATGCAACTGAATCAAGTTTCATTCCTTGGTCAATTCAGTCCAGAAAATTGTGATCTCATCAAAATATGTCTTGCTTTGCTTTTGAACAGCTGCAACGGTGTTGCAAAAGTAGAATTGAGTTTTTTAATTTCCGGTCATGAATTAACCTACTCATTAAACTTGACATTTAGATAATAAACAACGAACATTTTGTCGGAGGGAGGTTATTTTCTTCAATTTTTAATTTCCCTTGTGTACACACAATCAAATTATATCGTTCAGATTACTGGGTGTATTCCGTACCAGAAATCATTTGGAGCGGAAATAAGTATGGTGATGCTGTGTGCTTTAGCGGTCGAGGGTGGAGTAATTAAGTCTATGAGCTTAGCTGTGGGGAGCTAAAATCGGGGAACACCTCTTTAAAAGGTATCAACAGGTACACATGAGCAAAATGTTGTATAATGTTAAAACTTTGTTTCTTTAAATGCGCTAATTTCTCGAACTTACTGGTCCAATTTTATGTAATTTGACATATAGAGTAGGCCATAGGAACGTATGAAATGAAGCGGAAGGGCGTCACCCTTGTCACCGTTTGGTATTGTGTTGTAGTGCGTGATGCGTCGCTGCAATGCAGCTAAAATACAGGGTGCAATTAAACCTTCCTGCCAAATTTTAATGTAATAATCCTTGTTAAAAATAAAATTACACGTATTTTTTATTTTATGGTCACTCAGTACTAAAATGTTGAGAAATAGCTTCCAAAAGTTATCCTAAAAAACACTACAATTAATGGACACGACGCGTCACCCGCGCGTGAAGTAACCCCGCGCGCGCGCCTCCCCCCGCGTTACCCCCGATCATTCCCCCGCGCCGCGAGTGACCATTCTGCAACGATTTTAAATGGGATAAAATGTCAATAAAAAAATATAACACCCAATTATTTTTAGTTAAATGGACTCTCCTAATGATACCTAAGCCCTGGAAAAAAATTGACAGGAAGGTTTAATTGCACCCAGTATAGTGGTAGCTACGCTACTGTGAGAGCTGCGTGTGCTACTACTACTAGCTACTGTAGCAGTAGCATATATCGTCGTCAGAATAATACATTGTACGCTACTGTTACAAGCTGTAATAGGAAGTAGTAGCTCCCAAATATAATAACTATTTCGTCACAGCAACCTTGATGTGTTGACATTGTTTCGGACCTCCCAAGGACCCCGAAAGGTTTTCCCAGTCGGGAATAAACGAATCCAATAACCTTTGAGCATATTAACGTTTCGCCTACTTTTTCTTTTAAAGGATAATAGAGTTTATATAAATCTTTTTATTGCAAAATTAGGGGCTTGTCAAAGATGCTTTCGTGAATTGGTTTTGCTGATGATAGGATTCTTCTTCGGAGAAACGTTATACATAAACAATATGCCACAAGATTACGTCATTGTCTTTGGTTTTTTCTACTTGGTTTAATTACGTTTGATTTCTCAGAATAGAAAGTGGGCATGGTTGTTTTAAATGAATTTAGTTCAAAAGCGCAGACCAGTTCTAGATTAATCCAGGAAGGTGGTTTAGGTTGTTTGGGGATGAATGAGTTGAGAAAGATTGAGCTACGCCGACGAATGTCATTGTCACTCATAGTTATAGGAACTGTAGTAGTCGAGTAGATCAGAGCAGGGGTGAGCCAAGATCTTTTCTTTATCGCTTCTTTATGGAATTGCCAATCAAAATGTATGGAATTGACATAAGACGAATCGAAAAGTTTTGGCTAAATGGCCAGAGCTCTTCTCTCGACTCCGGAGGTCTTAGATTTGAATTCCGCCTTTATTTTTAGTTTCCTACGCGGTACTAAAATCTAAGTGAGGTTACGACACTTCGGGCTGATTACTGAATAAAATTATGGTCCATGCGTCTTACGAAGGCCAAAATGGTGTACATTAATACTAAACGCAGTACCTACCTTGTATTCTATTTCTATAACTTTAATTTATAACAGTTGTAAGTTTATTGGTTATGTAAATGACTAAGAGTTAAGCTCGTTGTGGATGCTGTTCCCTTTGCCACAGCACTAATTTGTCATGAATATTCAACGAAGACTGCTAATAATAGATCTGTATTTTTATTTGCTTCTTAAACCCAACGTTTCCTTAGAGTCGAGATACTTCCGAAGCTTATTAATTAAAATCAAGTTTCAAATTTATTTTAGTGGACTACAAAGTTACCTCGAGTGACGTCACAAACGTCAAATTAGTAGCATACGAGTCCGTGTATTTAATTCAGTTTGTTAAGTAAAACTCCATATTAGCTTTGTATGAGTAGTTTATTTTGTGCCTAGTGTTCTAATCCCGCTGTGTGAGTGTTTGTGACGCACCAGGTGGACGCATCTTCCCATAAAAGCCATCATCAGCTTTTAACGTACGTACTTTTCTCCCGCGTAGTGAGGGTAGAGTTGGCTCAATACAATTTGTACACTATCCAAAATCGACACCCATAGTGACATCTGTTGTTCGAGTTACAAAACTGATCGATTCGCAGTGAAAGCGCCACCTTTCGTCCAATAGCGGTACCAGTAGTTTCGGCGCCATCTGTCGTAAACGGAAGTAACCAGTCGTGTGTAGTCTCTTAGACCGTTGTTGTGCGCCATCTATCGCAGAGTAGCTAAAATAGAATATTCAGCCCGTCGATATGGACAAGACCTCAAAGTTTTGCGGAGCCTGCGGAAAGTCTGTGAAGAAAACTGAGGTAGCGGCGCCCTGCAGCATCTGCTCCACTAAATATCACAAGGCGTGTCTTGCCTTGCCCGCTAAGGCGAATGTAGGCGCGGACTGGGTCTGTCCCAGTTGTAAAAGAAATGTCAGACGCGGAGATAACAATCTAACGCCCGTTAGAGGTCTGGTCGACCTTGGTTCTTCTCCTGCGATGGCTGATGATAGGGAAGCAAGCAGTTCTCCCGAAGACAGAGATAAACCGGCTGCTAAAACCTCGGATGTTGCTATTGATCCCGCGGGGTTCAGGCAGCTGGAGTTCTCTGACTTCATTGCTGAGCTTCGCGGGTGCCGCCAAGAGATGGCGCTGCTCCGGGAAACTATATCAGATCTATCAACACGGCTGACCTGTGCCGAGAAGAGGCTGGACGCGCTAGAGCAGGGCGGCGCCGTCGGTGCGAAGGCCGTGCGGGTCGATGAGCTCGAACGCTCTGTGGCTGCGCTCAAACTGGAGCTCAACGATCGAGACCAAGACGCTCTTCTCGCCGATCTCGACATTGGTCTGGTGCCCGAGGTGAAGGGAGAAAATGTTATGCACACTGTAACCGTCTTGGCTACGCAGTTGGGAGTGCCTCTGGAGTCGCGCGACGTTGTGTTTGCCGAGCGTGTAGGGGTACCACCGGCAGAGGGCGGGCGCCCGCGCCGCGTAGTGGTGCGGCTGGCGCGTCGCGACCTTCGGGACGAGCTGCTGAAGGCGGCCCGAGTGCGTCGCGGTCGCGCTGCGGACACCGGGCGAGTTTTTGTCAACGAGCGGCTCACCCATCACAACCGCATCCTATACCGTAAGGTGCGAGAGGAGTGTAGCTCGAAGAAATGGCGCTACTCGTGGACAAGGCGTGGGCGTATATATGCCCGACAGGCTGATGGGAGCCCCGTTCACCTCTTTCGCAATGAAGACGACATCGTGCGTGTCTTCGGCCCCTCAGAATCCTAAAAAACATAATATTAGTTGCAATCAATGTTTAAAGTCACTTGTATTTTATTATCTCATAATGGAACTGTCACTATCACTTACTATTAGTACTAGCTCTGTCAGATCTGGTTGGGGAAAAAGTACATTTTTCAATGTTGATACCACCTTAGTTCTCATAATCTTAATAATCTTTGTTTTCTTTGATAATATAATAATATGGTGTGGCACTATAATTAATATTACTTATACAATGTACACCTACAATATATTATTTGCAAACTATTTTATCTTTTTTAATGTTTTATTTTATACAACACCACATTATATGAAATCTATTATATTTTGTGTAAGGGACAATAATTATGACGTTTTATTTATTACACCATATTATTTACATTATATTTTTATCATTATACACTTTACAAGAAATATTTTAAGATTTTATTACATGTATGTTTATGTTATGTTATCACTCGCTGAACAAGATCTAGTAAATAATAACCCGAACTACAGCAATGAATAGCAAAGATAACAAATTATTTACAGTAGGGCTCTTTAATGCGGGCTCATTAGGAACCAGGCACGACGAGTTTACTGCCATGATGGAACGTTTATCAGTCGATATAATGGCTATTAACGAAACCTGGCTCAGGCAGGGCGAAGATGGTAAAGCTCCTAAAGTACCGGGGTACAAACTTCGCCATAGGCCACGCCCCAGCAACATCCGAGGTGGTCGTGGAGGCGGAGTTGGGTTCTATGTTAGGCAAGGTCTAAGTTCGCGCCTGATTCCTATAGCCGAGACGCAATCTGTGGAGCAAATCTGGCTTGACCTAAAACTAAATGGATTAAAAATTGCCGTGGGAACCGCATACAGGCCTCCCTGGATGGATGTTAATCTATTTATTGATGCTCTGACCCAGACGTGGTGCTCACTTGCATCACACGATTACATTATCTTAGTGGGTGATTTTAATATAAATATACTTCAGCAGCTAGATAATAAGACAAAACTACTCTCACAGTTTCTTGAATCCCTACAAATTAAGCAAATTGTTACTTCTCCCACACATTTTACAGAGCATTCTGAAACCCTCATAGATGTTATATGCACTAACGCAGTGGCACGCTCAGTGTTGGTAAACCACATTCCTGATCTGGGGAACCATGCTGTAGTAACGGCACAGTTCAATTTCAAGAAGCCCAAATTCACTCCATTTAAATGTTCTTTCAGACCACTTAACGATATTGTGTTAGAATTATTTAATCACGACTTGGACCAAATTAACTGGGGACAACTAGAAAGCATTACAGACTTAAATGAAATGGTCTTAGAATTTAACAGGCTTATGCTGCTCCTCTTTGATCTACACGCGCCCATTAAAAATGTTCACATTAAAAAACAATCTCCTCCTTGGCTGACAGATACTGTGAAACAAATTATGAAATTACGTGATGAAAGTTTCTCCAAATGGAAGGCTACTAGGAACCTGACCTACAAGAAATTATATAAAGACCTTAAGTCTATTGTTGTATCCGCTATTTACTCAGAAAAACGTGCTTATTTTAATAAAAATATAAATTGTAATATAAATAAACCTAAAACTCTTTGGAATAATATAAAAAAACAACTTAACTTCTGTAAAAATAAAGAACCTTGTCTCCCTGATTTTTGTAATGACCCCAATAAAATAAATAAACATTTTGTGAATATCCCTGATCAATCACGCAGCTCATTACACTCCAACTCATTACATACATATTTTGAATCGCATACAATCGGTCCATCTAGATTTAATTTCTCGCCAGTATCAGAACATGAAATTATGACAATCATTAAAAGTCTTAAATCGAACGCTGTCGGGGTGGATAATATCTCGTTACAAATGTTAAATCTTACACTGCCTAACACCCTAAAAGTTATAACTAACATTGTAAATAAATCCCTACTAACCTCTACATTCCCTTCAGTCTGGAAAACAGCTCTGATTAAGCCTATACCTAAAAACCCTAATCCTTCCTCCCTCCAAGACCTCCGCCCTATTAGCATTCTCCCCTGCCTCTCTAAAATAGTCGAAAAAGTGGTGCACAAGCAAGTAATGAACTACCTCGAAGTTAATAAAATTTTGCCTAAGTTCCAGTCTGGATTTAGGAGAAAGCATAGCACTGTTACTGCTCTATTAGACGTCTTAGACAACATTCTATCGGCTCAGGATAATAGAATGGGTACTATTCTGGTCTTACTTGACTACTCGAGGGCATTCGAAACAATTAATATTCCTCTTCTTATTAGCAAGCTTAAATATTACGGTTTTGAACCTTCTGTAATACAGTGGTTTTGTAGCTACCTGAAAAACAGATCACAGAAGGTGGAAATCATAAATCGTAATGGCAGTAAGTCTTACTCTTCCGATGCCAGTGTGGATCAAGGTGTTCCTCAGGGATCGATCCTCGGCCCACTACTGTACATCCTTTTTAGTGCGGATATTTGCCAACATATAATTCACACCAGGCATCACATGTACGCAGATGACACTCAGATCTACCTAAGTTTTTGTCCTAAAGATATTGATGATGCAGTTTCTAAAATAAATGAAGACCTTAAACGAATAGCTGAGTGGTCCAACTCTTGCGGTCTTGTTTTGAATGCCAGAAAAACAAAATACATTGTATTGGGCTCCAGAAAACAAGTTGCTGATATCATTGAGAAAAACCCAAAGATCATGATATCAGGTCAAGAGATCGAGCAAGTAAATATAGCACGTAACTTAGGAGTTCTTTTTGATTCTAACTTAAAGTTTGAACAACACATGCTCGAGGTAGTAAGGAGCTGTTTTTATCGACTAAAAACCCTTTACAATTACCGCGCCTACCTGAGCGAGGACATTAGAATCAGGCTCTGCGAGACGCTCATACTCTCGAAATTGAACTACGCCGACACAGTTATTGGTCATGCTATACTTGCCAGAACAGAGAGGCTGGTACAGAGGGTCCAGAATGCCTGTATGCGTTTTTGTTTTACCATTCCCCCACGATCACATGTCACACCATTTATTAATAAGGCCAACCTGCTTAAGATGAAGGAACGAAGAAAGCTCCACTTTGCTGCCCTTCTATTTGATATAATCCTCACAAAATGTCCATCCTACTTATATGAGAAACTGGCCTGGGCAAGTGATATCAACAATCGAACTCGTGCCTCCCAATACCGGATCTTGACACCAGGGCATAAGACTGTAGCTTTTCGTGGATCATTCAGGTACGCTGCTTCCCGATGTTGGAACGACCTTCCACCTCCTCTCAGGATGCTAAAAACAAAAAAAACATTTAGCAAACATTATAAAACACACTTGCTCCAATTACAACATCTTTCTGCATAATATCACCTTTCAATGGATGCACCTCTGGCGGTGGTGTAGGGTCGGCCCATGGTCGGAGCGCGGGTCAGCCATGCATGAGCAATCCTTGTCCATTTGTTCCACGATCGCTGTACTCCGTATATAGTCATTCGCCTGTTCCTCACTCCTCAGGTTTTATTTTTTTATTGTTAAATTAAGCGGTAACATTATTTTTTAAGAGGTTATGCCACGTTTTAAACCACGTTTTAGTTTTATAGGGACCGTGCAGAGCGACGACACTGCCACAAGTGGCGAATAGCCGAAACTTTTACGAAAATTTTACTGTCAAGCTCTAGTGAAGCTACGAAAAATTAGAAGATTTCTTAACAAATTCTGAGTATTTTCAAGAATTGAAATGTATTGTTGTATTCCCGGATGTTCTAAGCCTTCTAATACATACAAGAAATATAAAGGCAAATCGAACGATGTAAAATGTTACTATTTTTCTGCCAAAATATTCACATGGCTTTGCTTATTGAAAAACGAAAGAAATGGATAAAAGGCGGTAAAAATATACGTAAGTATTTAAAAAGTTCCATGAGTGTTATGTGTAGACTAGTAAAAACACTAAAATTTGTAGATTATAACCGTAAATTCATTTTTTATGAACACAATATGAACATAACCTATAACCATTGCTTTCTTTCAGTAAACATCCAAACTGGCTTCCATCTTAATTGATATACATACATAGGCACCGCTCATTTAATTGGCATAAAGTTGCATCAAAAGTAAGGATAATTTGGAGAAGTCCTGCCAGGAATTCAACACTGAGGATAGTATTGAACTTGAACCATCTTGTCAAAGTGTTGGTTCTCAAAAGGATGATTCTTCAAGTAAGAAAAAGATTAGTAGTGCAGTCGTGTGTTATTTAAAGAATACATACCTAAATGGTGTTTACACTTATGAGATCCAGACTGAAATTAGTTAAAAATAGTGACAGACAAAAGTTGTGAAGATGGTATCGATCGAATCGCAGAAGGTTGAAATAAAAGCATTTATTTTAGTGAACTTGTTTTATTTTATTAATCCACAAGCATTTTCAGTAATTAATATAAGTATTTTTGCATAGCTTCATTATTTTATTGCAATATTTATCAAGTTTTTACTTTCTATGCTGATGGATGCTATTAATTACTTTTTCAGATATTTTCTTAGTTAACTAGATAAGCTTTATACATTTTTATTCACTCTTCCATTCTTTGTTTACGGGTAGAAAGTAGAAACCCTTAATATTATATTTAATATTATAAAAATATACTTAATATTATAAATGCGAAAGTGTGTCTGTCTGTTAGCACTTCACGCCCAAACCGCTAAACCAATTTTGCTGAAATTTGGTATGGATTTACTTTGAGCCCTGGGAAAGGACATAGGATACTTTTTATCCCGGGAAAATGTATGGGGCTCGCGCGATAAATGATTTTTGGCGCAACGGAGTTGCGGGCGTCATCTAGTCTTTAACTTTAATATTTCGATCGCGGATTCTTGGAAATCTGTCGTTGTTCTCGCGGCCGCATGTGGCCACTTGGGAGTGTAAGTATTATATCATTTTATAGTGTAAAACATAAAAAAACACTCATAAACTAGCCAGGGTCAAGGAGAATGCGAAGTCAAAGTCAGTAGTCACTAGTCACTCACAAGTTACATCTTTTACTCGCATCGCGTCGCTGCTGTCGAATTACGACATATACAGATAGTTTCTGCACGGTCCCTATGATCACAAATATGAGGTAGTATTTATGTAGGTATTTTTTTTAACAATTTTTCTTGTTCGAGACGTAATCGTAAACGTCATAACCCACAGATTATCATATAACCTCATTGTCATAACCTCATAGACAATAATTGACAGTTTTTTTTTTTCCTAATGTTAGGCACAAAGTATGTTTTAGCTACTTAATTATTTTCTTTATTTTATTTAATGTGTTAACTTAGTAATTAGTATGCCCCTTGTTTCTTTTTGTATTGTCCACTACATTATTGTGATGTCACATCTTGGTCCCAGCAGAAAATCAGTGCAGCAACTAGCTGCTAATGCTGAGCTGGGGTCCATTTTTGGCATCACACAACATAACGTATTAATTTAAATGTTTTATGTCCTTGTTTTATTTCCTACTGTGTAAATATTGTGTTGTGTGATGTGCAAAATAAACCTTTCTTATTCTTATTCTTATTCTTAAAAATTATAACAAAAGACACGATTGTTGAAACGTATGTTACACGCTGTTATAAAATGTTATCGTGTTACACAATGTTTTATTACGTTGTATAACCTAAACAAATTGTATGATCGGCTATAATGCTGCTAATTTAAATGTCACGTTTTAAGTGCGCAATAAATTACATTGGCAAAATAACTCGGTTATGTTTCTACTTTTACATCTTACATGACTGCATTTCCCAAACCGCTTTTTTGCGCGGCAAGGCTGAAAACTATTTTCATTTTCATTTTTGATTTTAAAAGTAAAACATAATGCTTATAATTTGGCTCCGTCGTTATTTTTTAAAAATAATAATTATTTTCCAAGATAATAAACATAAATAGGTGATTTTCAATTTTTGTGGCTTGTCGCCGACCTATTTTACTCAATATCTAGTCCGATTTACATAAAACTTGATACTAGATTGGATTTTATCTTTATGTATACGTTTAATATAACTGACTCTTGATAACATAATATGAATTTTATAGTACTAAGTTCTGTATTTGAGTTTTTATGACACAGTTTAGGTCTGTCGCAGAGATTTTATCAATTTTGGTATCATTTACGAAACGTTGTTTCTACAAAATACCATTGATCCCTTAAGCATAAAAAATACGCCATTTACTTCATTCAGCTACACGCTAACCCGTTTAGGAGGTGGCTGTGGGCTGGGTCGTACCAGTTTCCAGCCAGAAATGAAAGAAAACCGATTTATCACAAAACCCCCGATTTCAAGCAATTTTGGTGTACTTTTATCCTACTTGTGGCAATAATACCAACCAGCCAAACGTATGGCCCGACAGATGACGACTTAATCCGACCAATTATTGACGAAGGACCGTCAACTGCCTATGAATCAATTTCTTCGACGGTACAAAAACTCTAGTATGGAATCACACTAATTGAAACTTGTATTTGTAAAATTCCAGGACGTAATATTCCCCCGGCCTCGGCGCGCGGCGCTCGTGCTGGACAGGCTTCTGGTGGCGTTGCAGAAGGCGCTGCACGACCCGCCCAAAGACGTCGACGACGGCCCACGCGCCGCGCCGCTGCGGTACCTCGATACTGACGACATGGTAACTACCATCATGCTTTTTGGCACCCAAGAATGTAGTTAGATAAATAAATAGATAAAAGATATCTGTCATACAATCTAATAAAAATTGTATTCAAAGTAGGTAATAACACATTAAACGTCGAAACTATGGTGCCTACCACCGAGCCGGTTCGGGAACTACTAACTAGCTTTCAATCTAAGAGCATTTTTGGCATTAAATCTGCCCCGAGGCAGGACAGGCCGAATGCATACGGAAATAGCCGAACAAAACCGGTGATCCACGAACCGCAATATGACCGGTTTGCGGCATTTCTAAGTAGCTGATAAAATTTAAACTTCGGCTATTTTCGAATCCATTCGGCCTGCCCTGTCCCGGGGCAGTTTTGATGCTAAAAACGCTATTAGACTGTGCCTATAAATCAATTTCTTCTATGGTACATTAAGGTTACGGGGTGTATTAAGAGGGTGGACTTCGCTTAGGGAGTCCTACACACCTCGGCTGATGTTTCAAATCCACCGGTAATGCGTAAAGCTTTTCCTCATAAAAAGTACCCAAAATAGGGTTCCTACAAACAGGCTTAATAATTTATAGCAAAGGGAATAGGGTAATAGGGGAGGATAGGGATGGGAAGGGAAGGGAATAGGGTAGGGGATTGGGCATCCGGTAAACTCACTCACTCGGCAAAACACAGCGCAAGCGCTGTTTCACGCCGGTTTTCTGTGAGGACGTGGTATTTCTCCGGTTGAGCCGGCCCATTCGTGCCGAAGCATGGCTCTCCCACGTCCACGTCTTAGTTTTTACCAATTCTCTTTATTTTTCAGACCGGACTACAGCGTAGAGGCCAGGGCATGTCGCGGGGCCGCGTGCTGCGATGTTACTTCAACGCCATAACTTGCTTCTAATATAACAATCAACAAAAACATGTTTCTAAAACTCGACAATCGTCATTTTACTACGAAAATGACTGACTTGTTAAATAGCTGGCTTATAAAAACCTCAGAGTAAGTGCCTTTTCACATGGGCCGGTTACCGGTTAGCCGGCGCCGGATACCCGGCATCGAAGTGTATGGCTATGTACTAAAGCTTTCACACGTACCGGCGTAATTCATCCGGCAAGCCCATACACTTCACCACCGGGTACCCGGCGCCGACTACCCGGCAACCGGCACATGTGAAAAGGCACTAAAAGCTATAGCGAACTTTTTAGTATTTTAGCTAGCTGCCGAACTTGGAGGCCGAATGATTATTTAGCTTTTATTTAATGAAGAGTTTGACAGACAAAATAAAGAGATAATTTAAAAATTCGTATCCTTTAAGTTAACTCAAAATTTAATGGGTAAGTATTATATTTAAATAAGCTCTAAATGTAAACGTACCCAAATGTTTAAACATCGTAGTATTAGACTTCAAATGTTCTTAGTATTCGGACTCCAAAACTGGGAAAACCTTAGAGAGAAGCGTCACTTTTCTTGCTTATAACAAATAATTTCTGTTTCTCTCTTATGACTTCGTCTTTGATGTTTTGTGTTTCGATGTTACTTTTACCTTCGAACATTCATTTTCAGTGTTAAAACGTCGATTGTCGAGCCTGAGTTTGTTAATTATACGGCTTTGTTTATCTAGTCCATATTATTAAGATGCAATTGGTGTATGAATGATTATTTCTACCTGTACCTCAGTATACAATCGTAATGTAAAAATTTGTACAAATAAATTTTTTTATCTATCGTGTATGTTTTCATAATCTGCCCTGTTGGCAATTATTTTTGTAAGGACAAGACTTGGTTCCTTAAAAATAAAGGCCATTGCCTCTAAATCTGTTTTCAAGAACCAGATGATAATATTATTAACCATTAGCTATTATTAGTAAGTATCTATAATATTATATTAGTAAGATTAGATAATATTAGTAAGAGGAAGAGAGAGAAGACAGCTGTATAGGTACGTATTATTTAAAACTCAAGCTACTCAAAAAATATCATAGATTCAATTCTCAAGTTTAAAAAAATACATAGTCTTAACTCAAAGTAATATTTAATTTGAGTTTTTAACGAACCTGATTGAAGGAGTTTGCATTTTGGAAGTCGGTTTGAAAATAAATTAGGATTGTTTGTAACAGTGACCTCTAGTAGCCATATCAAAATCCACCTCAGTCAATAGCAAACCAACATTTTAACACCCGTAGCGGTAGAGAATCATTGTGCAAAACAGAAAATATAGGTCTACCAGAATCTGATGGCAAAAAGTGAGAAAATAAATTGACTCTAGCAATGCCGGTGTAATAGGAATAAAACATTTTCATCCTTTTTTAATCCTTTAGCGGCTTATTTTATGTGTGAAACTTGCAAATATAAAAATGTATTCAATGATCAAGGATATTTTTTGAACATCTGCTGTCAAAAATTGCCATCAGATTCTTGTAGACCTATAGTTATTATTTGAAAGCGCCATCTTGTAGCCGATTTTCAAAAGCTGAATTTGTTTCAGAAATAAATTACTTACGTTTATTTTTATAATAAGTTGGAACCTCCTGATCAACAATATTCACATTGATATCAAATTGATATTTATCAGTATAGTTTTCCCAGTTGTTTTAAACCCTCATTTCCTACTCATGGGCACGCTCTATTTAAAAAAAAAGTACTAACGAGGAAATTGATTCCCAGGGACGTAACCGACCATCTGCCTAGGAATCAAATTCTCGGAAATCGGAATATACATTAAAGGCCTGTTTCACCACTTAGGAGATAAGTGCAAGATAGACTATCCACCACTTAACTTGACAGATAAAGTATGGAGAATCTGTCAAAAAAGTTGTGAATAGCCTATCCGGCACTTTATCAGGAATTGTGAAACAGGCCTTAAAATACGTGAAATTTGAAAAAATTAGGCTACAGGAATTTGTGACTGCAGGTAGAGAATATTCTACACGGTGTCGATAATTCAAAATCTAAAACTGATTAATATTATTTAATCGACATTTCCTGACACATAATATGGTAACTAGATGGTCCTTATCAGAAAAGGTATTTAGTAAATTCAAGTAAGTGAATGTGTTTCCTAAAAAGTATAACTGGAAGTAACATTTTTTAACTGAAAGCATACTCGGAGTGGATTTTTGTGCCAAAACCTGGCAAATTAAATATATAGGTAATTTGACAATTCAATTAAGTTACTCAGTAGTTAAATAAACTTTTTCCACTTACACCATAACTTACAAACAACTGTAGAATTCTGACAAATAAAAATATTTTCTGCCTTAAAACTGTTACATCAGTAACTTGAAACTCTATTCCCAGTTCCCACAGCAATCACAACTCAAAAAAGTCGTAAAGGGCGAATAGTAAAGCAATTACAATTTATTGAGTCCCAACTAACAGTTGATCAAAATATTCCCCTAAGTGCCGGTAATTTACATTTTGCAATTTAAGTTTGAGCTCAGGTTTTACCCCCAGAGATGACGCGCTAAGGTTAACGCAGACTTGCAACATACCGCACGCTCATTTGAGCAAGGCTCTACAATAAAGTCCTCATAATATTTGTCGCTACCTGTTGTAGGTTCAATATACCTATGGCTATTACCTACTGTATTTTAAATACGAAAATGTGTTTATAAATTCGGCATGCTTAAGTCGCTGAGCCGATCATTATAGATTGTACATACTTTGAGCCTTTTGTCCCGTAAAAATGTACGGTTCCTGACTCCTCAGGATAAACAAGTTCCAGCACACTACCTCAGCAGGTAGCTTCTAGTTAGATTTTATAATCTATACATATAATAAAACTGTAGACTTGTGAATTCTGTACATAAAAGATATTCAAAAAGTAATAAGCGGGGATCGCTATAGAAGCCAAAAATGTGGTTAGATTTTTGTCTGTCTGTCTGTATGTTTGTTCCACTATCACACGAATTGAAAGCGGTTTTCCCAGATATATATTTGTCTTCTTCCAACTTAACATCTGGTGTATAAAAAAAAATCCCCCCACCCCTCTAAGGGGGCAAAAGAGGAGTCAGATTTTGTATCAAAGTTTTTTCTTTAACCCGAAAACTACTGCTCCGATTTGCATACGGTTTTGGCAGATATATTTGTCTTCTTCCAACTCAACATCTGGTGTATAAATTCCCCCCCCCCCCTAAGGAGACCAAGAAGAGGGTCAGATTTTGTATCAATTTTTTTATTTAATGGACTTACTTCATATTATTTTCCAAGTTAACATCAGGTGTACACAATTTAAAATCTTAGGGGACAAAAGATTTTGTATCAATTGATGAAGTAGAAACACTTTAAATGGCAAAACAACGTTTGCCGGGTCAACTAGTCTGTATTAATACGCGAGCGAAAAACTTTGGAGCCCTTTTGACGAAAAATGCGGAAACCTAGGTGAATGAAATTTTGCACAGTTATAGTTTATGTGGTGAAGGAGTGCATCGAGCTGATATTATTTTGATATTATGCTTAAATTATCATAACTACATTTTTTTAAATTAAACATTACACAGTACAATGTGCACACTGCTCACTATCAGCTTTTTGAATGACAAGCCTATAATACATACCTACCAATTATTATACTCTTTTGGTCTGTTGTCAAATAAAAAATGGATTGTTGTTTTTTTATTGAATCTGAAATAGTCAATACTATAAACTGCTTTAAACGGCTCGAGAAGCAAAAAGAAGAAGATAATTATTAATTCGCTCAATTGTCGAATTTCGACCATTGAGTGATCTCTAGTAATAATAAACGGTACTTATATTATAATACAACTTTAGATACAATCCCAAGTAAAAAAGAAAAAGTCCGTGCAAAGCCTCATTTCCCCACAACATTAGTTGTACTTGTTGCCATAAATACTACATTTATGGTAATACGAACAGCGTTATGACTTCAGCACACGTCGAGATTTTATTAGCTATAATCTACGACAATCGCTATGTTCGGTCACGCTGGCTTTGCCACATTAACTGGGTGTGTTCCACTTGCGCCTATTAAGTATCTACTTGTATTCATTAATTTATTTATTTATTTCTGAACACACTCATAATTGAGTTCCTATTAATATTCACTTATTTCAGAGCATATAAATTATACCATAAATACGAGTATGAGTGCTGCATATGGGACGAATGATTCAGGAGTAATTAATAATTATGTGATTTAAACCTCAGGTTTCCCATGTTACTTTTTTATTTCGCAAGTATTTTTTACCAATAAAGGTACATTCAATGTATAAAATATATTTTACAGTCCCGTGGGGCAATATTTCAAAATACTGTATATTCATGATAATCATAAGAATATGAAAGCAAATAATTATGTACCATATACGTAAGTTATTGTGGTGATCAAAGACTTTTAAGTTTTAGCTACATATAAATTCAATGTTTAGGGCCTGTTTCACCACTTCCTGATAAGTGCCGGATAGGCTATCCACCACTTAACTTGACAGAGTATGGAGAATCTGTCAAAAAAGTTGTTAATAGCCTATCCGGCATTTTATCAGGAAGTGGTGAAACAGGCACTTAGCCTAGCATTGGTAAAACCTGGAGAGAAATTATTACTTAATTACAATATTATAGAGGATTGTACAACTCCGGCCTATTTATAAAAAATAAATAATTTCATCCACAAAGAAAAATTGATTGCTTTGCATGAACGGATAAAGAATGAAATTGATACTTACATTTCGATAGAAATTCTACGCGTGGATTAGAGGTTGATCAATTATTCATATTCCAATTTGTGGTTGCAAAAGGAACGTTTCGGTCTGAGTGTAGAAATGGTTTTTACAAGTCGTAAATAGTGAAGTGGCGTGTAATGGACGATTACTGTATCCCGTTGACTTTATGTTCATATTAAACCACTTAAACGCTACATAAAAGTTCAAACTAAATAAAATTCTAGTATGCAACAATATACGGATTGAAATATGTATTTTTGTGTAGATAATATCGCCCATCTTCGGTCTCTACAAAACTTTAAATAGTTTTAACTTGAATGTGCCGAAATAGTGTTGTGATTGTGAGTATGTAGAGGCACATGATAATGCATTTTTAACATTGTCTTTTATACAGTAGAATTGTAAAATTGTATAGCGCAGTTACATACATTATTATCAACTAAAGATTCCGTTACGTTCATAATAATTACTGTCAAACTCTTTAATAAATTAAAACAATGATTGATTGATTGATAAGTTATCATTAAATGTCTCTAAGTGCGGCCGTTAACTGCTCATAGTCTAAGTCCACCCAACGTGGGCACATAATTCAAACTGTTTTTAGCGATAAAAATTGCTACGGTCAAATACGAACTCATAATTTAAGGCTGTACGTTCATATATCTGTCAATAAATCCAGATTCATTTACAATTTTCCAGTGTATCAAATATAAAATGTATCTTCTGAATAGATTCATCAATCGATCCATTATCAAAGTACGCGAGTCGCGACCTAAATTTTTGTACATTGAAAAATATAGAAATTCACATATATGTATGTTTTATATTTGAATCTTTGATTTAAACTGATGTCATAGTATTTTTTAAGAAATGTCGTGACTCGTGGCTTTAATTGTATATGTTATTATTTCCTACTTACGAGCTTTTCCTCAACAATGAATAAAATTATAGACAATTCGAAAAAAATAGATTTTATATTTAGCAAGATAGGTACAAGAATAATTATAAATAATAGAACAATAAAGTAAAACTCAAAAATTGCTTAAATACGTTTGAATTTACATTAAGAAAGAGAGCAATATTATGACGTCATTATAATATCGTATTATACTCATATGTGCTACTCTCTGTGACATTATACACTATCTAATGACAACAGCTGCATCAAAACTAAACTATAATATTATAACGACCATATTATCAGACCGTGACCTCACAAATCCTTGGCGAGAAAAAAAATTAGCAATTTTTTATGCAAATTCTGTCGCATAAACTAGTATTAATAAACCACATAATTTCTATCGATTTTGTACACATCTAGTCAGAAATTTTTATCAGCAAAATTGTAAAAAAAACTATGTGCTATTCTTTACGAGGTAACATTCCTAAACACTATTTAACTTATTTTTGGATAAGTAATTATGTCACTACGATAATTAATTATTAGAAATTTTAACAAAGATGTGGGACATAATAACCAACTTTGGTAATTTGTGTATCGTGGGATGACCGCTCATTATACACAGTGACTGTACACTTTACTGTTTTATTAATAAAATTACAAATTGAGCCATTAAAGATATTATTCTTGTCTTGTCTTATTGTGTACACGATTAATTCGAATATCTAAAGCTTTAGACTTTAGAATAGTTAGAAAATGAGTTCCTAAAATACATACTTCTACCACGGTACCACAGTATAATATACTATACCTTATTAAAAAAAACTAGATAACGGCTGCGACGAAAGTAGTTCCCCGAAGTTAGTCACGAGGGAACCGTACTTTTTTTCCAAGATAAATAGTACCCTATGTCCTTTCTCGGGACTTGAGTTACCTTTCATCAAAATTGGTTCGGTGGTTTTAGCGTAAAGACTCAAGAGGTAACAGAAAGACACACTTTCGCATTTATAATATTATATACTTAGGGCCTGTTTCACCACTTCCTGATAAAGTGCCGAATAGGCTATCCAAATCTTTTTTACAGATTCTCTATATACTTAATCATCTGTCAAGTTAAGTGGTGGATAGCCTATTTTATCAGGAAGTGGTGGAACAGGCCCTTAGTGATTACGGATACTTTTACCATGGCATGAATACACATATTAGCAATTCCAACAAAATGGTACATAAAATATTTCAAAAATATATTTTTTATGGTACCTCCCCTACACATCAAGCGGGGTTGAATTTTTTTTTTCGCGCCCACCCCATCGTGTGGGGTGTCGTTGGATAGGTTTTTAAAAAATATTATTAGTATTCATTTTCCGATTTAGGGATCCATTTGTGAAATATTAAGTTTTAAAGTGGAAAAAATCGTTAGAGTCCAGTGTCCCCCCCTTCTACCAGCTAAACGGTTGCTTTTGGAAATGTGAAAAAATTCACGGGAGTAGGAAATATGCTGAATATAAAAGGAAAACTATCACGGCTAAGAATACTTCATAAGTTATTAAGTAATAGTCGATCAACTAAAAAAAATGTATTCGGCGAAGTATAAAGGAACTTTTCGTTCAAGTTCCTTTGAAAGTAACTGAGATGATGTTGTTAGTAGTGTAAAACATGTTATAAATGTACATTCATTGACCATACAAAAATTTTCAAAATCAAGCGGTACTACGGAACCCTACATTGCGCGTGGCCCGACACGCACTCGGCCGGTTTTTTTATTGTACTAGGTATTGTTCAACTTAGGGAATAGTGCAAGTTTCATCAAAATCGGTTCAGTAGTTTTGGAGATAGGTTTTAATTCTCAATTACGTACAATTTTGAAGTCGGTTTTATCTTTTTAAAATACAGAAACACTGGTATTAAAACATTAAATGTATGTTAGAAGGTACAATGTTCTACACGAGTAAATCCCTGTTCCTCAAAAAAGAAAATAGAATATTTTTTTTTTCAACTCACTCTTCATTTTATACACTAATCCCCTTACTAATAAACGCTGTATAAGCTTTGAATAGTTATACAGTGTTTTGTCTTCCAATTAAAAATCCAATTAAAAATGTCACTTGTGTGACAGGAACAAAACACTGTATAATTATTCAAAGCTTATACAACGTTTATTAGTAAGGGGGTTAATTTTTTGTGTTTATTTTTTAGGATTCTGTGCCTGAAGTGCAAAACGGCTCTATTTGGAGGCACGACAGTGCCTCTCCCAAGACGAGCCTGAAAGAAGACTAGGACGTGACTGTGTACGCCCTAGTCGATCTGCCATCTGCCTGTTTAATATTTGTCTTTCACTGCTATATCTCATTTAACTATTATTAAAAGTTAATTGTGGACTTTGCAATGTTAAATACATAAAAAAATTACTATATAGACCTCTGCAACTCGTGGCGCCAGAATTAGTTAAATGGTGTTTGAACATTACCATTGTCCGGGGTGCATACTCGAGGTCGCGTCTCACTTCTCAGTGTTGATTGTGATTATAATATAGAATTTTTTTCAGATAAAAACTCAGTATATTCTTTCCATTCCTTTCATCATCAGGTCTTAGGCGAGAAGCAGATCATTTTATACACTAATCCCCTTACTAATAAACGCTGTATAAGCTTTGAATAGTTATACAGTGTTTTGTCTTCTTCAATCCAATTAAAAATGTCACTTGTGTGACAGGAACAAAACACTGTATAATTATTCAAAGCTTATACAACGTTTATTAGTAAGGGGGTTAATTTTTTGTGTTTATTTTTTAGGATTCTGTGCCTGAAGTGCAAAACGGCTCTATTTGGAGGCACGACAGTGCCTCTGCCAAGACGAGCCTGAAAGAAGACTAGGACGTGACTGTATACGCCCTAGTCGATCTGCCATCTGCCTGTTTAATATTTGTCTTTCACTGCTATATCTCATTTAACTATTATCAAAGTTAATTGTGGACTTTGCAATGTTAAATACATAAAAAAATATTACTATATAGACCTCTGCAACTCATGGCGCCAGAATTAGTTAAATGGTGTTTGAACATTACCATTGTCCGGGGTGCATACTCGAGGTCGCGTCTCACTTCTCAGTGTTGATTGTGATTATAATATAGAATTTTTTTCAGATAAAAACTCAGTATATTCTTTCCATTCCTTTCATCATCAGGTCTTAGGCGAGAAGCAGACCGGTAAATCTCTCTACTACAAACGCGTTTTTGTTTTTATAATTTTGTACGGAATTCATTTTGCACTTGGCCGTTTTTCTTACATAGTGTATACACCGTATAAATGCTGAAGACAAGAATATTGCGTTTCATATAGTCAGTATCACGTTGAATTTTCATATTTACTGTATTATATGAGACCGCGCCCTTGTAATGCGTGATATTGCATTATTTTTCAGGCAAATATTGCGAAAAGTATTGCATTCATAAAGCCTTATTTTCCTAGGATGAAGATTGTTTTCGTGTCTTACACGAGAGATGCTGTTCTACATAATATTTAGGTGAAACCTAGTTGTAGTGCCTTGGAAAACAAGTATCTAAAAACTAAATTGTTGGGGGTCAGACTCTCTTACGGTCAATATATTAAAAAAATAACTAGATCTAAATCATGTCTGCAATTTCGATAACGCATTACCGCATTACTCTAGCTTATCGTAGGTGAACGGCAGACTAAAGACTTTTTGAGATGAGAACTATTATAATTCCTTTTTCGGGAGAGTATTTCCATATTAGCAATTAAACATTGTGCATGGTAAATACCACATTTTAGTTGAACGTTTTCATCTGTTTAAGGTTGAATTGCTATCAGATTTCGACAGACACTTTCACATTTATAACATTATTTTTATAAATATTTTTTAGTTCAGGTTTAAGAAAATTAACCATATAATTATTATGAGTTACATGTGAGTTTAAAATCAAACCAACTGGTCGAATTTAGTGTGATTGGAAAGTAACTTTTGGGTCGCTCATTACAACTAAAATTAGGGTAACATACTACATAGTACTATTGACATTGTAATTTTGTGGCTAATGAAACTATTTAATGGAAATGGTAACCTTTTTCGACAACAGTCATCGTGGCTTAATTTTTCTTTTTGACATTGATGTAATTACTCTATTATCACAAAAACTTCGCAGTAGTTTAGTTAGTGGAAATTAATCAATTTTTTGGTCATTAACAAAAAAGGAGTAGTACTTGGATCCCCATTATTACTGTCGTTGATATTTTTTTCCTTGGAATCAGACTTTCTACATGCCTATAAGGAATTTAAAAGACAAAAAATCTATATTATACGTATGAATTTAAGCATGCTTGTCCTAAAGTAGCGCTTAAACTAATAATGTAATTTTAACAAGCAATACTATATACTATATAACGTTTTTGAGTTATATTCCTCAACTTTTGATTAAAGAAATACTGGACCTTAATATTGGTTCTAAAATATGGATAAAACAAAATATTGCCTTTGATAAAGTGTCGAAGGAAAACACTTAATTTGTAATTAAATTTTCGTGTTAGCTGTTAGCCTTAAATTCACTTACACAAAGTTTAACTTCGGAATTTTGCGCAAATCCTGACAGCTAACGTTCCCACAAATTGTATTAATGTAAGTCAATCTCGTTCGGCGATCACTTCGCCTTAACGCCATTTATAGCAATATAAAATCAATGTACTAAAATATACCTACAGATATATCAATGTATTAGTTAAAATTTAAGCTTCATGAAACAATCGAATTCTACTTTATGGACGAGTGGGTTGCATCAGCTTACTTTAATCATAACAAAAGTCAAATGAACTGTCAAATCCCTAGTAAAATTAATAGTTAGGGTGGCGGACAGTTTTGCGTTCTTTGTGTTGTATTATGTTATATAGAGTCACTTATACAGGGAGCGTTCTGACCGCGTCAGAATTCCTCCTGTGTGACTGACCGAATGCGAACGTAAAACGCTTGAACGTGTGACCGCTCTCTGTCCTGATAGCCCTAGACAACTTGCATGCGATTATTTCGACTTTATTCCTAACGTCGCGGTTCAAGCTATTGAATTCAAGTAGTCTAACATCTAGGACCAAGTTTTGCACAATGAAAACACTCAATTATTTTACAAATATTTAGGGCCTGTTCCACCACTTCCTGATAAGGTGCCAAATAGGCTATTCACAATTTTTTTGACAGATTCTCCATACTCGATCTGTTAAGTTAATTGGTGGTTAGCCTATTCGACACTTATCATGGAAGTGGTGAAACAGGCCCTTAGGGTGAAGCCAAACGAGCGTAATTTGTGAGTCGTGAGCCACAGAATTTCTGCTGGGCAGAATTCTGCTGCATTCATTTTCATACAAAAGTGCTGTTTGATTCACACGAGCGTAATTTTGTGAGTCGTGATTTGTATGAAAAGAAATTCGATCTGCCCGGCAGAAAATCTGCGGCTCACGACTCACAAATTACGCTCGTTTGGCTTCACCCTTAGTGTATTAGGACAGTTGCACTGATGATGCCTGTCGTATTTTATAGAAATTAAACGAAGTCATACGACAGGCATTTCGTTTCGTCGATTTCGTCAGGTTTCCGTAGAACTATTCTTATTTTAAATTTTTCGAAAGCACCACGCGCTCGTGCAAGAGAAATACAAAATTGAAATGTTAAGCGACGTGGCGTCTTACTATTTGACATTTCAATTTTACAGCATTACATGCATCTTCAAGTTACACCTCGTTTTGCTCGTTTAAGGTGTGAAATTTTTGAGGGAATATTATGTTGCCTTATAAATATCGAAATACCATCCTATAGAATATTAAGTTTGTGCACACACCACTTAAATATGGCTGCAGATACTATCGTAAACACGTAGCTAGAGCAACAAAAATTGTATGACCGACCCTAGGGTCGGTCATACAATTTGCAACAAGAATACAAGCAAGACAACGAACTAAAAGCACGCCTTGGTGTCCATTTGTGGAACCATTTTTTAACCCAGTTACACATAGTATGTTATTTAAAATAAGCATTTTA
Source organism: Plebejus argus (assembly GCA_905404155.3). Classification (NCBI taxonomy): domain Eukaryota; kingdom Metazoa; phylum Arthropoda; class Insecta; order Lepidoptera; family Lycaenidae; genus Plebejus; species Plebejus argus. Next base: position 4,441,644 of record FR989942.1, read on the forward strand.
TTATAACTACTGTTATTACTTATTACAAATATAAATAACGATACAATTTAGTATTAATGATAATATTTTATTATTAAAATACGTAGCATTATTTTAATAAGTGCGAGTAAACAGTATTTAGATAGCTGTAAACCAGGACGCATATTTCTACTTAATGAAGCAACTTTATTATGGCTCCTTCATAAGAACTATCCTGTTACCGCTGTACTTTACCACTTAAACTTGAAATATACGCATGTACTTAAAGTTTTTGATTGAAAACCTTAACGTTACCTTTGTGGCTTAGTGAGCAATGCGTCATATAGTCGCGGATTCAAACTCTGTAAGCAACTAAGCTATTTTCCTCAGACGATCCGACATTCGAGGTTTGATATAATCGTCCGTAGTCGATAAGCTAGTAGTATATAATAGGTAATATTCCACAAAATTCGGATTACGGAAGATTAGTATTATCTTTGTTTGCCAAAGCATAATCAGGCTTCGCCATTCTAGGCAAATTGTTATTGAGGCATATCTTGTCACCATTATCTGTATATCGACTGATGTATCGGTTCCTAATCGATTGTGTTATAGCACATTATTACTCGTTTGTATCACATAAAATAATATAATCATTTATTAGGACACTTAAAAATTTACTAAGTAATTTAAAACTAGCTAAGCCTGGCCGCACATTATACGACAGTTCTGATCAGAAACAGCTGAACGTCCACAACACACATCTACATAATATAAAAAAACCTTGACTGACTGATGATAAAACATCTACATTTAAATGAAAATACTATGTTAAATCACAATTCACAAATCAATGGGTGTGATAGTTTTTCCGTAAAGTGTTTTACAAAATGTAAAGATGGTGTTTTACAAGATTTGCGTTTGAATCACTTATCTAAAATATACAATATAATATTATTACAATTAGGGCGAAGCCAAACGAGCGTAATTTGTGAGTCATGAGCCGCAGAATTTCTGCCGGGCAGAATTCTGCTGCATTCAGTTTCATACAAAAGTCATGTTTGATTCACACGGCGACTCAAAATGAGTTGTCATTTGTACGAAAAAAATTCTGCCCGGCAGGAATTCTGCGGCTCAAATTACGCTCGTTTGGCTTCGCCCTTACTGCATTGTCAAAAGCCTCGCAGCGAAAATTGGAAGAACACAGCCGATTCTTTGTTTTTCTTGTGCCCACTTGCACCAATCCGAGCTAATTTTAGTTAGCTCTGAATAAATAGCATGTCTCTTCTTTCATAAATACGAAAACCAGAGCTATAACTGATAACATAGCATTCTGGGTTAATTGTTATCCCGACAGGCCTAAGTCCCACTTGCAACACTATGGCATTCAGTTAACCCTAGCTAACCCTCGATTATCTAGTTCTAGATGACGCCCGCAACTCCGTTATGCCAAAATTCATATATCGCGCGTGAACCGTACATTTTTTCGGGATAAGAAGATAGAATCATAAATAGACAAAGTCACGAAACTAATTACACGGCCTGGCGGCTCTCAATGACTTACCTCGGGCCTCGCACAAAACTTCAACGTAAAAAGTTTACGAGCCCGCGCGTGACGTCACTCATTCATCATCCCCCCGTTGTTTGACGAATTTCATACAAACAATACCAAAATTACGACGAAAAGCATTTTCTTGTGTGTCAATGTGAATAGTCTAAACTCTAAATTACTAATTGCGTTAAGGAAACGTGAATAGTACAAAATGTTTAGAAGTGTTACAATCTATATAAATTATCGGCCAAGTGCGAATCGGACTCGCGCACGAAGGGTTCCGTACCATTATGGAGCAAAATTATGTCAAAAATTGTGTTTTTTGTATCTGAGCCCCCCTTAATTTTATATTTTATTTAAATATTATTATTAAATATTAAAGTACACATATAAATAAAGACTTTGAGAAAAGTTCAAGTACCTAGGTACCTGTTGTCAAAAAAATCACGTTTGTTGTATGCGAGCCCCCTTAAATGTTAATTTTATTTTGTTTTTAATATTTGTTAGCGGCAATTGATATACAATATACATAATCTGCGAAAACTCCCACTATCTAGCTATTACCGTTCTTGAGTTACATCCTTTTTTTTGGCTGTAACTCAAGAACGGTAATAGCTGGAGACAGACGGACAGACAACGAAGTCCTAGTAATAGCGTCCCGTTTTTACCCTTTGGGTATGGAACCCTAATAAAAACAAAAAAACTGGTAAAAATCCGGCACACTCGTTTGGATGCTAGGTATGAATTGATTTGACTAATTTTATTCTCAAAATATTTGTGGAAGTAGAAGGTTTATATTAGGAGAAAAGCGATATTAAGTTCACCGGGTCATCTAGTTTTTAAAATAAAATATTGAAGCTGCAAGTTGCAACGTCGTTTAGCTATGTCCACATTGTGCCCTTTCATCTTCAATTTTCATAATCTTTTGACATTCGAAATGTCAAAAGATTATGAAAATTGAAGATGAAAGGGCACAATGTGGACATAGCTTTTGACTAACATGATATACTGGAAGTTGATGGGGTTGTCATGTCTAGACATATATAATAACCCTTCTAAAAAAAGAATAAAAAAATGTTAGTTAAAAAAGGGGTACTAAAAGCCTTGAAGCACATAAAATTAAATATACAATGTGGACATACTTGAAAATTACATCCAGCCTTAAATAAACTGTTTTGTACCTATAGTTCCTCGTTCAGTGTCTATATAGCGCAATGGACGCACTTAAATAATTTATGTTTGCTTAAACTGTGCAAAAGAAAATGTTAAAAGCTTTTAAATAAGTAATTTAAGCGACCTGTTACCGCGCGCTTCCCCGGGACAGTCTCTGTTTTAACTTCATTCTTAATTATTGTGTTAGAAATTAGGGTATGTCTAGGATATTATACAAAAATCCATTTACTAATAAAAATGTCTACGCACCGAATAACTAAATATCCGGTATGCTTGTCTTCATTGGCGGGGCAAGACCTACATTTGATGTGGGCAAGATATATTTTGCGAAGACCTCTGATGGATGACGCAAGAGGACGGATTTTGTTGAGAATCAATAATTTTTTGATACTTATACTTTTATTTACTTATTTTTATATATTATATAAAAATAATAAAGGTACCAAAACTAGTAAATCCGTTAAAATTTCCTCGTGGTCCGAAAGGCGCTGGCCCACGTCGCGTCGCCCACACCTTGCACCTCTGCTTGTCTTACCCCGGCCGCACATTGTCCGAATTCTGATCAGAAACAGTTGAATTCCGCCGGACCGCCACCCCGCACATTATCCGAAATATCCTTCCGGCGAGTTCTAGCTCACTCGGCTCAGTACAAAACGTCAGAGACAGCGCGGACGTTCAACTGTTTCTGATCAGAACTGTCGTACAATGTGCGGCCAGGCCAGGCTTAATCTGACACATTAGAAAAGTCACATCACACACGCAGATATATTTGTCTTCTTCCCACTTAAGATCTGGTGTATAAAATCCCCCCCCCCCCCCCCAAGGGGACCAAAGAGGGGGTCAGATTTTGTATCAATCTTTTTTCTTTAATGGATTTACTTCATATATTATTATGTATAAAACTTTCCCCCCACCTCTCTTAGGGGACAAAAGAGGGGGTAAAATTTTGTATCAACTAATGAAGTAGAATTTCTTTATAATAATATGGCAAAACAATATTTACCGGGACGGCTAGTAATTCCTATTTACCTTATATATTTTTTCAACACGTTTGTGACATATTATTACTGCAGTATATAACATAGTGTATAACTAATAAGTAGGCCTTACAAACTAATCAAAGAAGATCCAGACTTACCGTAACTTTTCAAGTGACGGCCGTGAATACAAAATAGTTTATGAGTTGAGGTACACAAGAGGTTACAAATAACGTAAACGTAGGTGAAGTAAACAAAAATAGATATAAAATAGCCACTGACGCAAAAATAAAATGGAAGTTGTTAAAGTCTGTCGGTCTGCAGCATCGTAGCTGCCGAAGGCAAAACATATTATTATGAATTCAGTGATAGTGTTAAAACAAGGTATCATGTTACGTTACCACAGTATTAATATATTTTATTAGTTATTACGTTCATTATATCTTGGAACTTCCTGATACATATTTTACATTAGATTTAATTTTCATCTTTTATTGTGTTTACATATCACATTATAGTTGTTAACATAACAAAGTGAGAACATAATATAAGTAATAGTTAAAAAAACTAAAAACACGCTTTTTATATAAAGGGTTACAAACAAACATACAAACATACAAATTGAAAAATGGAATAATTATATCAAATTAGTGTATTGTCATCGGTCCTCGATAAATCTACAAAGTTTGAACGAAATCTGGCCGTTTAAAGTGGGTCAAAATCGCGTCCAAAGAAGTCGGTTACAAACATGTTACAAACAAATATACAGGTGAAGCTAATAAAAAGCGTATATTAATGAAATAGCAAGATTATTGATGTAAATAGAATTAAAAATTTAAAACCATTTTTAAATTTCCCATATTCTATCTCGGGACTCAAAATACATTTAGATACAAAATGTCAATATCAACACGTAAAAGGTAAAAGACACACTTTCAAGTTTACAATATTATTACAGATAAAATTTGTATAATCTGTCATGACTCAAGTAAATAGTTGTGGTTATAAAGAAATTGGGTCACTATCGTATGTGAGATATAGGCGTGCACCCCTATACATTACGTTTATGATCTAATACACCCCCGAACTGAAATGAATTTATCTTCCGCGCATACGACATTGAGAAATGACGTCACATATCAAAATGTTATAGTGGTTAAGTATATAAAATTTAGGATATAACTTTCAAACCGTTTTGGGTAATAAAAACTATTCTAGATGCCTTTTTTCAACGCTTAAAATATCCCGTATAACCAACCATCTATCATTTATCTATCGGCCTAGATAGGTGGAAGGACAGACAGACATACTGGAAGATGTATAGATATTAGATAGACACACATTTACATTTTTTATGTTACCAATTATATTTCATATAGTTATTAGATATTTTGACCATTTATGTTCAAGAGGAAAGAAAAAAAAATCAAGAGGAAATGGTATTGTAAAATATTCTACAAAACAAAATGTTAAATTTTGCATAGTCACAAATTTTCACAATACTTTTACACATAGAAACATTTTACAGGCTACAGCACAATTTGCTGAAACTTTTATGTAAAATACGGAATCGAACGTCAAGACGTGTATAAATAAATTATATTTCTACGTTTCTATTGTATAATGTATTACAAGAAAACACTCAGAAAATGTTCTCCTACTTCAATAGGAGAGGATATTTTAAGATGTCCATATTATATGAATTTCAAAACCACGTAGCTAATAGTACTAGTATATTTCTACCAAATAATAAGTAGAACTAAATAAATGGTAAATGAATAAATCGGCCAAGTGCCAGTCAAACTTGCGCACGAAGGGTTCCGTATCGTTATAGAGCGAAAATAGGCCAAAATTTGTGTTTATGGGAGACTTAAATATATTTTTTTATTTTAATTTTATTAATAGTAATTATAAAAGTACAAATATTATAGAGGGTTTTGTGAAAGTTTTAAGAGCCTAGCTATTTTCATTATTGATTACGAGCAAATAAGACCAAAAATCACGTTTCTTGTATGGGAATTAACTTTATTTTTTTTACGTATTTGTTGTTATAGCGGCAACAGATATACGCAATCTGTGAAAATTTCAGAAGTCTAGCTATAGCAGTTCATGAGTTACAGCCTGGAGACACACACACAGACAGACAGACAGACATACGGACAGACGGACAGACAACGAAGTCTTTCCGTTTTTACCCTTTGGGTACGGAACACTAAAAATAAATAAAATATAACTATTTCAAAAAAACGTTGACTTTGTACTCTGTCACTCCGACCACTAAGATGAATCTAATGATATCACTATGTACATTGACTCGAAAACATTAACATCCAGGCGCATTTAGGTAAAAAGGATAGACATTAATGTCCATGTATCGAACTACCGAATCTTACCTAGATCTCTGAGTTGTAAAAACATGAAATACTACGACGTAAAACCTATGCCTATAAAATGTCATCTTTATACTTTAGAATATAGGATGTGAGAGTAAAATATTTTAGGAATATTTTTCGAATAAAATAATTTAGCTGGTTGTGGTTCTCCTATTCTGACGCTTATTATAGTGTGATTTCTTTGCTCATTTGCTCCACAAAATACCTTAGACCATATTTTTATTATTTAAAATAAATAATTGTGTAATCTAGAATTTATTGCTACAATGAAGTTACAATAGGTCTTAAGATAATAATTATTATTTGGAATAGAATTTGCGTGTCGTGATATTTTTCCGGCCTGACCAAAATTTCTAACCATAATAAAAATATCATAACGTTTGTTATCAGCTTAGTACCTTTTTTCTGACTAACCAATTAAAGACTACAACCAAAAAATAGCTTAGTACCGGACTTGGCCAATTTTTATTATTCAGCTATTATTTCAATTTTATACGCTTTCACGCAAAAAACTTCTTGACGAACAATCATACAACTTTGTATACATATTCTGGGAGGTACCTACTAGAAGTAACATCTGATATAATTTTTATTAGAAAAATTTTACAAAAAAAAATGTCAATAATGGATTCGATGCGAGCGAAGCCGCAGGTAGAAGCTAGTATTAGATAAAACTATCTAGTATTAGAGTATTAGATATAACACAGAAGAGGATTAAAGTACTCGTGTACAGATGCAAGAATTACCACGCGGCTCTAGGTGCTACAGGTAGGCGCTACGCGGTGCTACGCGGCTACGATGCGGCTACGACGCGGCTACGGCGTAGCGTTAAGGGACGCGGCATGTTCGTAGCGTATATAAGCGACGCGGCCTGTTCGTAGCGCTCATTTCACGTGATAACAAGCTTGCGCGCTTAACCCGCTTAGTGTTTCGAGGTAAGTGATATTCGTTGTTTTTTTTTTCGAAAAAACTTTTTTGTTGTAAGTAAAAAAATGGTAAGTAAAAAAAAGCAAACTTGCAAATAAGTATAAATTAGTTGTAAGAAAAGAAGTTTTTTTTAAATAATATGTATTTAGTTAATTTAGTAATTATAGATTTAATAATCTCAATAACTGCAAAGTACTTGGATACGTATTACAGATTACTACTTAATAATTTATAATTATATGGATCAGAAAGACGAAACTGATAGAAAACTAATATATGTAAACAATTTTAATTAACTATATTAATAAATTCCTCTACATATTTATTTTCGCGCCATGATAAGCGTAATATAATAATTTACAAAATTGTTTTCTAATCAAGTTTTAATATTTACCATAAAACAAAATTGAAATGTTTCAATAAATATATTTAGTACACAAAACTTTAGTCATTTTGCTGTGGTTTAAAGTTTGAATTTCTTTGACAATTCAAAGAAATTCAAAAAGCCAATGCTTTTACCAACAATTCTGTACAATATGCTTGTAATAACAAATTCTGCAAACCACTGCGTGGCTTCTTTGTTATCTTTACTAATACCATAAAGACGGAAGAACTATTTGTATCGAATAAGCTTATAAGCATTAACGATTTAAATTATTGTTACAATTAATATATGTAGGAAGCACGTAGGCTACTTTTTGACGCATAAAAATGTAAGGTTTCCATGGTATTACTTTTAGTGCGTACGAAGTTACGGCAAGCTCTGCCCTGCATCCCTACTGATAAAAATATTTACAGAGTAATCGAATTTTTTGTCTATGTCTAGCCCATTGGAAAGATTACTTGAAGAGAAAGACAGAGCACCTAAAGGGCCTATTTCACCACTTACTGGTAAGTTCCGGTTAGGCTATACACAACTTATCTGACAGATTGGAGTATCTGTCATATATAAGTTGTGGATAGCCTATCCGGCACTTATCAGGAAGTGGTAAAACAGGCCCTTAGTATAACAACCTTGATCCCTAGGTTTTCAGTACAAGTTAATCTCTTAAGTAAACAACGTGTGGTTTTCAAAGCTTTTTTTGGGTTTTACAAAGCTACACAAGAATTTAATCCTATGGGCTTTGCTGACGATTTTTTTTTCTGAGTTAAGTTACATAGCCTACTGTAGATTAGGCTTATATTCCATAAAATAATGTTATTTTGTAACAATAAAATGTCATTATAATTAATGAAAAAACTTGCTTTATAAAATTTATATCATATACTTGCTTTATAAAATTTATACAAATTTTATAAATCCGAAAGTGTCGTCTGTTACCTCTTTACGCCCGAACCGCTGAACCGATTTTGCTGAAATTTGATACGGAGATACTTTGAGGCCCTGGAAAGGATAAAGAATACTTTTCGTCCCGGAAAAATATTCAGTTCTCGCTCATAAACACATTTTCAGCTAACTAGCAACAACTAATTTTATCAATTAAGGTGTTATTCAACCACTTAATTATGATTTTTGTGATTATTTTATTCTGTTTATTTCTCGTTATTCCCTAAATAAATTATATTAATAACGGGCGAAACATGGTATTCAATCAAAATTAACCATAATACAGACTAACAACATTTTTGCCTGTATAATAATTTCCGTGGTGAGTTTCATTTTTAGGGTCCCGTACCCAAAGGGTAAAAATGGGACCCTATTACTAAAACTTCGATGTCTGTCTGTCTCCAGGCTGTAGCTCAGGAAAGTTAATAGCTAGAAAGTTGAAATTTTCACAGATTATATTATATTTCTGTTGCCGCTATAACAACAAATACTAAAATAAAATAAAATAATATTTAAGAGGGGCTCCCATATAACAAACGTCATTTTTTGCGATTTGTTGCTCGTCGATTATTAATGATGGCAACACCTGAAATGTTTACAAAATACTCAATTGTTTTTATAGTTCAATAATTAAGGGGGTTCTCAATTTCTCATACAAAAAACACAATTTTTACCTATTTAGTATTTTTGCTTTATAATGGTACGGAAACCTTCGTGCGCGAGTCCAACTCGCATTTGGCCGAATTTTTTTATTTTTTAAATACAAACTTTAATTACATTTAAATGACTGTATCAACAAGGAATAAAATTCACAAAACAAAACGTATTCCCGTTCATCATTGCTGGATTATCGAGCAAGTTTGCTCGAACACAATAAAACTCAGTTTAATTAAGCAAGTTGCTAGGTAAAGAAGCGGATTACTGGGAGAAAGGTTTCAATTGAAATCACACTTTCCATCAATATTGTCACCATTAACACATATAATATGTGATGATGATGGCAATAATATTATCACATCTATTATTTATAATAATAAATAATATTACATAATTACATAATCAGAAAGTAGAAACTAATCTGATTATGTAATTATGTAATATTATTTATTATTAAAGCAAATAGGACAGGATACAATATTTTTTGTTACTTAATTTTAGGTATAAATGTACCTCTTCCTAAAACCTCCTTCCTCCGCCGAAAACGGTTTTGTTGTTCGGGTGAATTTATATTTTAATTTTTTGGCAGCCTTTATTCTCCCGTTAAGTTCAAGCGCAAATGGTATATTTTTATTAATATACTTATGTTATATTATATTGTAACTATATAACACCCACAACTCCTTTCAAAATTCGTTTATCGAACTGTACTAATTCCGTCACGAAAACTATACATATACTATGTTATTTCCCATGTATCAAAGCAGTAGAGATATAAGTAATAGTTAAAAAAACTAAAAACCCGCTTTTTATATAAAGCGTCGGTTACAAACTAACATACAAACATACAATTTGAAAAATGGAATAATTATATCAAATTAGTGTATTGTCATCGGTCCTCGATAAATCTACAAAGTTTGAACGAAATCTGGCCGTTTAAAGTGGGTCAAAATCGCGCCCAAAGAAGTCGGTTACAAACAAATATACAGGTGAACTCTCTTTCGCATTTATAATATTATGTTATATTACTAAGTACTTTTCATTACAAACTAATTTCCTTGAAATACAAAATGTAATGCAACACAGCTTCCTCTACAAATGAAGGACAAAAGAAAATAACTCCCACTTTGTGCAAACAATCAGTAATAACACTGAATGAAAATATAATCAACTCAATATTATTCTACTTACGAAATATAAATTTATCAATATTCAGAGTGATTTTACAAAACAAAGTAATATTACTAATTAAGGGTGTGTATGACGTACGTGTACCTTATACAAAGTCCACTGTAAAAGTAGTAGCGCTGAAAGAGATACTTTTGACTTCTATGCTACTATGAGAAACGCTCCAACGTCACGGATTCGCTCATACCAAATTTAAATAATCGGCCAAGTGCGAGTCGGACTCGCGCACGAAGGACCGTACCGGTATAGAACGAAAGTAGACAAAAAGTTGTGTTTTTTGTATCGGAGCCCCCCTTAAATATTTATTTTATTTAATTTTTATTTTTAATTATTAAAGTACAAATATGTATAATTAAGGATTTTGTGAAAATTGTAAGATAAATGACTAGTAATAGGACAGTACTAGCAGTGGTACTAGTAATTGGACAGAGTACAAAAACACAATATTTATTATGGTTGTTTTAAAAACGACCTTTTTAGGGTTCCGTAGCCAAAATGGCAAAAAGGAACCCTTTTTTTTTTTAAAATCAGGCGTTCTATTACTTTAAAAATAGGCAGTTTTTGAAGCAACCTTAATAAAGTACATTGTGTTTTTCTACTTTGTCCAATGACTTGTACTGTCCAATATACTAGTCATTTACCCTATGTAAAACAAGGGACACATAGTACACGGTGTAATGTAGTATCACTTTGTTTTGATACATTCTGTATACAAATAGAATAAATTATTGCTGTTTGGATGCTACGAGTACGATACCCACAGATATAGATCAAGATAGATGCCGCATGTCGCTCCATTTGTATGAAAACGAGCGTGCCACATTTTTATAGCCACTGTGATGTACCGATGAAAAGAAAAGTGCCTATTATCTAGGCCAACGTTTCTATTTGAATTTCTGCAGCTCAATACGGCACTTTTAGGCACTTAGGCAATTTTAAAATTTCAATTGACGTCCGATTCCGATAGCAGACTAAAGAACAGACTTTCGAAAGACGAGCATTGCTCGTCGTTTGGGAGCGCGATATGGCGCGCGAAGTACATACACATGCGGTATCTATCATGATCTATGTATGTGACGATACCACAGATAGACAGACACACAAACAGACAGACAGACAGACACGTGAAATATATCAAGTATCCACACACCTCTTTTTTGTCGGGGGTTAAAAAACAATCCCCCACAACGCAGCTCCGGTGGAAAAGCAGCTCCTCCATATCTAAATATATACAGTGTGAAATTTTAATGGTTGTTTTCCCGCAGTAAAAAGATTCTATCTTAGTAGTACAATAGATTTGTAAAGTTTTTTTTGTTCTAATAAAAACAATCGTCGGGTCCATAGTTACTCGCGCCTATCGGCATAAAGTTTCCATAGTACGTCATACAAAATATTTTTTATTTTCAAAAAATAACATGCATGGTTCGATAGTACTACTATACGTTCTGCTGCGGGAAAACAACCACTAAAATTTCACGTTGTATATATAATTTATTTAACTTGGTGACTGACTGACTGACATAGTGATCTATCAACGCACAGCCCAAACCATCGGGCTGAAATTTGGCATGCAGGTAAATGTTATGACGAAGGCATCCGCTAAGAAAGGATTCCAACGCGAGAATCGAACGACCTCCGAGTCAAGAGCGACGCTCTAGACCACTGGACCACGGAGGCTCCCGCGCAATATGTATAGTTCTCGCGCGATAAACGAATTTCATCTAATTTTTCAATAATTTAAAATGTTCAATATCCCTTGATGAAATTTAGGGTATTCGATAACCCGCACCTTTTAAGTGTGCACTGTTGGGTTAAGTAAACTAACCTTTAAATGCTCGTCTCGTCCAATAGTGCTAATTCTTGTTAAGTTGACATGAGTTACGCTTCACGGAGTTAGCCCTCGGGTAAATTTAATAATCGCTCTAAGCGCCAATGATCTGGTAAAACAATAAAGTGTTACGACAAATAAATAGATATTTATATGAATTTATGTAGTAATAGTATGAAATTAGCTAATTAATGTCGATTATTTTTTTTTTGTATGGAGAACGAACCACCTTAAACGTGAAATTCTACTAAGAACCTGCAGTAGTAGCATATACCAATTCGCTGAACTGAACAAAGTAACATTTTCTGCAGCAAAATGACGTGTTAATGCAGCTTTGTTGATAAACTTTGAGAGGTTTTGAGCTTAGTCAAAGTTTAATGTAGTGCTCGCCTAAACCACTAACCACTAAACACCTACGTTCACCGGTAATTCTGTCACTAGCTACGAAATAAGTAAATGAGATTATGACTGGCATGATGTGTAAAGCCTCGTTATAAAATATTTTTAATCAAATTCTTTTTATGCGAAAATTAGAGTTGATAATAATATAATAATAATAATATCTATGGACGCTTCACACCACGTCAGTCTGGCCCCATGTTAAGTACCTGAAGGACTTGTGTTACAGGTACCAGACAACGGAAATATATTTAATACTTTTATACTATACATATATTTAAGATTTTTATTATATGATAAATATATTTAATACACATCCATCACCCAGGAACTTTGAAAACTTTTTGTTCCGTCGGCGGGATTCGAACCCGCGACCTCCGTCGTTGCTGGATATATTTTTCGAGTTGATGGATATATTTTTACTGCATTTTATGAAAAGTGTTTAGAAAATTTTTCTAATAGAAATAGTTGTATAATAAATAAAAAAATGACGTAAAAGGAAAGCAGAACTTTTAACCACGATTATAATAGCATTTTAACACATATATTATTGCAACATTACCGTCTTCGATGTTAGAAGAATACCGAGGTGCAATATTATTAATTAGGTGTAAAATTTTCCGTATATTAAACAATAATATAAGGAAGCTTGAAAATGAAATTGCTCGACATTTATTGCTTGATTAGGTTTTTTAAAAACAATGATTTAAAATGTTGAGACACGACTTTCAAACTTTGGAAATTCTTTAACCAAAATTAGATAATTTGATCAATCATTTGCGTCATTTGAAACCAAAGTGCACATGGTCAAACTGTTTTGAATAAAGAGCTATATTTAAATACAGCTTTTTAATTTTAAATGCAATTTAGTTAAACTTCTTCGAGGCGGCTGTCAACGAATTTAAGAGCGACTTCTCTTGTAAATAAAGTTTCTAATTTTGTTGTGGAGCGAACGAATAGTTTTTAACTGTGAAACTTTACTTCTAAGAACTATTTTTAAATACATAATTACTGCATGTTAATTGATCACATAATACTTTAGTGATGTTATTAAGATTTGACCACGTTAAAGTAAAAAATACATAAAATAAATCAAGCCTTTTCAATACGTTGACATATTTATAATATGTTACATATGAATTGTGATTAATATTCTATTATTGCGTGCGGGCAGTTAAATAATAATAGCTCCCACACCGGTTTCGGTGACGGTGGCCGGTTTCATTGAAACCAGGCCAGCTACCCAGGAGTATTTTTATAGTGCCCAAGAGTGTGCGCAGTACACAAAAGCACTCTCTATTCCTTTACTCTCATAACCCAGTGGGACGGCAGACCGACACGACCGACGAGAGATCAGGCGCAGGACCGAATTTTTACATGCCCATCCGACGCATGGATCATCTTACTTGTCAGACAATCAGGTGATCAGCCTGCATTGTCCTAACCAAACTTGGAAATAACATGTTTCCAACGCGGGAATCGAACCCACGACCTCCGAGTCAAGAGCCGCGTGCTCTATACCACTAGACCACAGAGGCGTTAAAGTATACGTCTTCCGCGTAAAATTTTTCCGGGACCTAAAATCTTCACAACTTTCTTTAAAATCAGTTCAGCGGTTAATGCGTGGGAGAGATAATAGCTACACCTTCGCATTTTATAAGTTACTATACTTTTATATATATTTTTAATCTAGAAAAAATAAAAGGACTTAATCGTATACTGCGTGACTGGTGAGACATGTTCAATACTTGAGGACGTGATATTTGGCTGTTATATTAGTTGGAAAAAAATAATATAAAAAAATAATATCAATTGATCACTGAGTAAATGTAGCTTAAAGTTAAATAATTATTTACCCAACGCATGGACACCGCGAGCGGGAGGGGTAGTTGTGTGGTGTTTCTTTGGTAGCGCACACCTCTGCACCGGCCGCATAGTATGCCTACTTGCCTAGCCGCGTAATTTACTTAGTATCCATGATTCATTAATTTTTGGGAAATTAAAAAAAAAAATAAGAACCTAATTTTATTACATATTTATAATGAGAATCGAGTACTGAATACTCTCCTTAAATATCGGTATTGACTCACCAGTCATGCTGTATAACGATAATGCAGTTCTTTTATAAAAATTGGTGTAGCGGCTATCGTGATAAATATGAAAAGCTATCTTGACTTAATTGAAATGAATTAAAGAATACAGAATTTTGGTGTTTATAATAAAAAAGGAAATTATACTAGAAATTATCGCGGTCAATGGACTACACGAGTATTTTAGTTATTGTTTATCTGCTTCGAGTAATGAGTATAAAATAAATACTCAGCTTACCTCGGAGAGAGAAGTTGGGAACTAAATAACTCTGACAAACCAAAGTATTTATTTACCAAAGTGCAACGCAAATCGTTATTCTCTGTTAAATATTGTCATCTATATTTTATGGAGCCCTCAAAACTCTACGCTGATCTTTGCTTTGCAAAATGTTGTCGAAACGAAAGAATTTTTAACAAAAATCATAGTTAAGCTCTTAATTCTTATGTATTTTTCTTTAGTTTTGTTTTTTGTAAACTACTTTTTCATATGCGTCGTTACCAAAAATAATCTTAAATGTCCACATGGACAAATAACAACGAACCTTATTGGCATACCTAAACTTTCAAGTACATAATATAAAAATATGTTGTATTTTGGTGTACATCTATGAAACACACGCCAATCGATAGAGAATATGTTACATACAAATTACAAACCTATATACAAACAATAAATACCTACTCTTTGACAAAATGTCGTAAATTATATACTCGAGTTATCTCAGTTTGAAAATATAAAACGAATAACATTTTAGATATACAACTTGAAATATTTCAAAAAGTATAATATAATTTGCGGCATTTTGTAAAAGATTATATTTTGTTGTTAATTGTAATTATTTTCTCTGTTGATTGACGTATATGCTTCATTAGGTGTACACGAAAATATGCCATTATAAGTATGTACTTGAAACTTTAGGTATGCCACGCTCCGCTTCGCAGCAGAGGTTCGAACTCTTTTGAGTTGAAGTTTTGGCTGCTGCTTTCTTCCGACATCATTTAATTTCGACACTTTTTTGTTTTACTAATTTAACATTTTATTAAAGACAGAATAATATCTAAGATCTCTACCTCGTCTGAGAGGTTTTTCAATTTAATAATATAGAGAATCGCCTTGTAGTGGGTGCATGAGTTCCACACTCCCACTATTCAGAGAATAATATTGCAGGAAAAATAATATGATTTGAGTCAACAACTCAACGGGAAAATTTTCCTTTATAATGTAATATCTCGCTTTATATAACTTTTCAAGATCGTGCATCTTAATAAAGATTTTAATAGGAAGAAGGCGTATTTTATCCATTTCTTCCGCTCGATCGGTTTTGCATATTAATGCAGTACAGCTATCATTCTATCGTAAAGATTCTAAAGGTTCGATCGCGTCACGAAAAGCAATAAACTTTGAAAATTCATTTGCTGAGTGCGCTCAGTGCAAATTAAATGTAATTCCATTTTCAATTTTTTTATTTGACGGTTTTAATTTTTTTTTCTAATGCCAGCAAGTAGAAACCGCTTAACTTAATAATAACCAGGCAAGTGTAGATAATATAATATCATATTACTATTAACGTTTGTTCTTCCTATACAAAAAAGAGATAACTTAATATTCTAACGATCCGTTCAAGTTGTATTGGAGTAAATTCAATTAAAAAAAAACAAACATTTTCTCTTTATGTTATTCTATAGTCTATACCATAGACAAAAGTTTCGGATAATATTATTATGCAACCGATTTATCTACAAATATAAAGAAAGTTTTGAATGACCTTTGCGTGTTAGTTTAGGACAGGGCAGTCTTAAGATAATGTTGTGATTAAAACGGACGTGGAAAATTCTGACCCTCGCCAGCTGCAGTTGTAGAAATTGTTGTTATTAATATTTATTATGCAGCTGATTTACCTCACGATTTACCTACAAATACAGAGAGAAAGTTTTGAATGACCTTTGCGTGATAGTTTAGGACAGGGCAGTCTTAAGATAATGTTGTGATTAAAACGGACGTGGAAAATTCTGACCCCCGCCAGGTGCAGTAGTACAAATTGTTGTTAATAAAAATAATAATTAAAATGGGTATGAATAATAACAGTTAAGCCGGTTTTCCTGTCACGCTGACTGCGTGCAAACATTCGGTGCCGTCGCCGGAATGTATGGCCGCAATTACACATACCGATAACCGAGTAGAGTGGCGACTGGCGAGACAGTACTCTCCGCGTCCAACAGCTAGCTGCTAGACGCTAGTCTTATATTATATTTGCGACAATTAGTGGAACATGACGTCGTATTTGTCTATGATTTCACATGATGATCATTTGTGCCGCAGCAGCTATAGACAGCTACGAAATCATGGTAATGAAAAAACATTTACGCGATTATCCCATACGTTCACCCGCTAAAAGCTATCAATTTGTATCAAGTTATACCTTTATAATAAATGAGCGAGAATGCCCTTCGCGTTATTGATAGATGACATCTCATGTATCCAATTATGTCGAACTCGTCCGCCGTCTCCGTCCCATGGGACGAGATACAATGGCGGCAATATCAACACGCCTTTAGGTGTCGGACATCTATAATTGTTTAGTTTTTTTATGTATAGCGGTCAAAGTATGTGAGGAAAAGAGGTAGAGAGAGAAAAATAGTCTTTCTCAACAAAAAAAGGAAATGGCAACAAGGCAACCCTTACAAAGCATGTACAAAGCCTTATAATTTATTAAGTTTTTTGTGACACCAAATAGTAATTTTTGTGCCTAAAGCTTTAAAAAACTGTAAATTATGCCAACAAAAGCAATTTATTTTAAAATAAACTCGTTTCAACTATTTTAAAAAACATTTTAATGTATCCAGTTACAGTAAACTAGGATTAGTTAACAACCGGACAAGAGGAAGCTAAACAAAAGTCAAATTAAAACGGTATTTTGATACAGCAATATCGAATTTACGTTCAAATAATTATCGTTGAATTTTAAATAAAACAAAATATAGCGATTGTGATTTGTGAGCTCAAAAGGTTACACCGCACTAGGCTTACGACGACGCCTAATTTGGCTGTAGCGATATCGATTTTTCTCAGCAATGACTAAAGCTAAGAAATTAAAGTTCATTGTCAGTATTCATCATGTCTTTGTCTTTGAATTACCCATAGAATAACACGATACGACGTGTAAGCGACAAAAACCATTTTGTCGCTTACGCCCTTTCCATTTCTTGCTGTTCCACTTCTTGTTTTCTAGGAGAGGCCGGGCCGGCGCGGCCTCTCATAGAAAACAAGCAATCTAAAACATATCCAACACGGTTTTTACTTTAACGCGGCGTCACCTTAACTATAACAGTGTAGCGATATTCGAAAATTCATTTCTTCGAAGGCTCAGCATGAGATCTTTTAGACATCGTAACGCAATTTAAAGGTACAAGTTGGAAGCCGACTACATGAAGTTGCAGCAGACGACGTGTCGTCGCGAGTCGCGACTCGCGACACTAGTTTCTGTGTATTTCTATGCGCAGCTAGCGACACGAAGTCGCTAGCTGCGCAGGGTATTTAGTACAAATACATAGAAACCAGTAGTGTCGCGACGACACGTCGCTGCAACTTCATGTAGGCTTCCAACTTGTACCTTTATATTAAAATGTCAAAATATGTATATTTCCGCCGAAAGTTTTTTCGGGTTTGTCCGTTACACCCACTGATCTCTATTATACAAGTACGCTGGATAGCTGATACACACCTGCTTTTTGTGCCTATTTGAAGCGGAATCGGCGCCCCCATTATTCGGGTAGAGAACTAAATTTGACGTAACCACAACCAATAACAACAGTAATTGTCATCACTAGTATTAGTTCCAAGTACTCTCACTACTGCTATCAGCATCAATATGGCGGCTTTCAAACGTCATTTTTACGTCAGATTTAGTTCTCTACCCGAATAATGGGGGCGCTGATTCCGCTTCAAATAGGCACAAGAAATAGCTGTCATTTCAAAGGGTATCCTATCCAGCGTACTAGTATAATAGAGATCAGTGGTTATAATACCTGACGGCGCGACCGCGCTATTATTTAAAAATAAATCATTACATACAATAATTTTATTATTACCTATTGCTTGTGATCTTGCAGTGTAGCGGCCAAACCGCTTATTCGCGCGGACACAATATATAAAACCAACTATCGTGTTGTCCCACCTTAAGCTTACAAAACGCTATAGAAGTTTGTTATATTTCATTTTAAACGATATCCCAATTTTCCGATATAGATTATCAAAATATACAGCTAAAATATTATGTTAATTTAAAAGGTCGCCATGATCACTATGAGATATGAACACATAGGAAGGCAATTTATTTATTTTGCGATAAAAACATCATGCTCGAATATTTATGCACCGTTTCATTTTATCAAAATCATAAAAGCCATTTATAATTTTCTCGGCTTTTTTGGATATAATATCTAATTATTATCTGGTGACAGCGATGTGTATAAGGACATTTTGCTTACAACTAGGCAAATAAGATTAAAACAAATTAGAACATTTCGAGTTTTTTTTTGTTTTATCGTCCCTGACAAAATATTTTTTGGGGAGACAATTTTACAAAACAACCATGTTTAAACGACAATGGTTATTAAAATTCTTTGTAATTTTGTTAGATTAAAATATTGCGTTATTTTTTCTCTTTCATCTTTTTGTCGCTATAAACTCGAAACTTGTACATTGGTCTAGACTCTAGATACGTTGTGTAGGTTACATACAAATTACAAACCATAGAATATTTGGGATAGTATGTCCTCGGCAGGAATACTTGTGAAGGCCAATGTCTGTGGTTAGCGATCTAATAGCTGGCGCGATTAAATATGTGGGAATAGTTATTTCGTTTATTTGTAAGCATAGTTTAGTTTAGGCCCATTATAAATATCACTGGCCAATTCACTTTTTAATGTAATAATTAGTAATAAATTTCTGTCATATAATAATATTTTTACGCAGATAAAAATGGAGAAGTACCTACTTATAATAATAATTATTGTTACTGCAAGTGTGTTTATTTTTGAAATACATAAAATTAGTAGGTACTTACTAAATATTATTTTAAGTAGAATTCTTATTAACGTGTATTACAAGATGTCGCGATGGTTCCGTTGCGCCAAAAATCATTTATCGCGAAGGAACCGTACATTTTTTTCTGCATAAAAATTATCCTCTGTTTAACAGATTTTGCTGAAATCCCAGCAAAATCGGTGCTACGGTTCGAATGTAAAGAGCTGGTAACTGACAGACAAATAGACACACTTTCGCAATCAGTATGGATATAATAATATTATTTTTTAACTTGAATGCTTGAGCTTGGGCACTTTTCCGTGTATCCAAAGTTAACAGTTATGAAAAATCGACTGTGAATACAATGTATAATGTTTTATTAATATTTTTTGCCGTCGTAATTATTATAGGATGAACGCCTCCGTGGTCCAGTGGTCTAGAGCGTCGCTCTTGACTCGGAGGTCGTGGGTTCGATTCCCGCGTTGGAAACATGTTATTTCCAAGTTTGGTTAGGACAATGCAGGCTGATCACCTGATTGTCTGACAAGTAAGATGATCCATGCCATTCCATGCGTTGGATGGGCATGTAAAAAGTCGGTCCTGCGCCTGATCTCTCGCTGGTCGTGTCGGTCTGCCGTCCCACTGGGTTATGAGAGTAAAGGAATAGAGAGTGCTCTTGTGTACTGCGCACACACTTGGGCACTATAAAATTACTCCTGCGTAGCTGGCCTTGTTTCAATGAAACCGGCCACCGTCACCGGAACCGGTGTGGCAGCAATTTTTTTTATTATAGGATATCTCCTAAAATAGTTACGATGGAGTGAGGTCTCCAAATGACCTTATATAACAAGATTATAACCGATTGCAGAAATTACATGCCTATTCGAACTGGTATCCAATTTCGCGTTCAAAAGATCAAAGGAAAAGTTATTACGGACTTATCTAGCATTAGGAATATTATTATCATTCGTTACAGTTTGGTCACTTAGCTGAATATATTCCCTAATCGATGGTAAAAATATAATAATAATTAATAATATCTAATAATATCTGTGGACGCTTCACACCACGTCAGTCTGGCCCCGTGGTAAGTACCTGAAGGACTTGTGTTACGGGTACCAGACAACGGCAATATATTTAATACTTTTATACTATACATAATATATTTAAGATTTTTATTAAATGATACACATATTTACTACACATCCATGACCCAGGAACTTTGAAAACTTTTTGTTCCGTCGGCGGGATTCGAACCCGCGACCCTCGGCTTGAGCTACCAACAGCCCACCAACTGAGCCACAGAGGTCGTCGAAAATATAATATTGTAAATATTTCTATTAGTACCTAAATGATGCTTACAACACCGTCGCGCAGAAATTAGTTAATCGCGCGGGAATCGTACATTTTTCCTATATAAAAAGTATCTTATGTCCCGTATGGGACTCAAAGTATCTCCATACCAAATTTTAGCATTATTTTATAATTGGTTTAGCGGTTCGGGCGTGAAAAGATAATAGTCAGCCAGACAGACAGACAGTAATATTAGTAATACATTTGTATCTCTTAGAATTGAGCGCCCTTTTAGAGAAAGAACGAGGTCCTAAGACCTATAAGTAGTTTTGAAATAGCCTGGCTTACTCGCTTTCTGCCGGATAAACCTGGTACTAAAACACTATAACACCTGACGCTCCCACGGTCTTGTATACTCTATAATCTATCGTGATATTATTATCAGCTAGATCACAAAGTTTCTAGTTACGTGATAAAACCACATCCTAGTAGTTTACTTTACTATTAGTACTATACTTAGTGATTTTCATTTCTATTTCACAGCATGGCCTTTTATTAAGGCACTTGCAGCTGGTGACCAAACAAAATTTCGGTTTTAGCCAAAAAAATATTCTCGGTTTTGGTTATATTGTGGCTTTTGGCCACCAACAACCAAAACTCGAGTTCGTGAATTTTTCTGCGTTCTTCCGCTAAACGCAGCTTACTCTGTGCCTGCCTGCTTGCACGAAAAAGTAGTAAACAGTATTATTATTTAATTCATCGTTGTTTATTATATTATGTCGATACAATTCTTAACAATGTCATTAATTATCTAAGTAGATAATTAATAATAAGTAAGATTCATGATCATTGTCAAACATGATACTCGGCTCGAGAGTCGTCGAGACTCGAGAGTCGGGACTTCGCCTACCATAAAGAATTCAAAAGTGACGTTTGTTTTTTTCCACAGGCCCCGCTCACAATGCACAAGTCTACATACAATGGGTCGCTCGTCGCGGTGGGCACAATAGCCTTCCTGCTGATCACCATCGCCGCTGCACCAATGGTATCGTAGACAATATAAAATTTTCTTTATTGATAAATAATAACAATAAGGGTGCCTTGAGACATGCGCGTATTCTGCGTGGACGGATTCAGCGCTCGTCGCGTGTTTTCCCAAACGCCATAGCAATTTGAGGTTCTACGCTAAATGACATAAACTAAAAGAAGTTTTCGTTGTAGATTTTTATACAGGGTATATAACAAAGTGATAAATATTCAGGCTGTGTAATGTGTATATTATGTCCCTTGTATAGAGTTCACTGTGAAAGTAGCAGAAAGTAGCTGAAATAGTTTTTTTTTATTATTGTATGGATAAATTCATAACGTTGCAGCGTTGAGGCATTTCTCATAGAAACATGCATAATATATAAGTCAAAATTAACTTTTTCATAGCTTCTACTTTCACAATTAATTCTAATTACAAGGACACATACATAATATATTCCTTATGTACTATCACTGAGATCTTATTGTAAAATTAAAATTTCAAAAAGTTTAATTAAAACTTAGTATTACGATCTCGATTTTCCTCCAATCATTGTTTATAAATTAATAACTTCTCTTTCAACGTAGTCTGTGATTTGAATGTGAATTTTTAATCTATTTTCTAAAATTACGTCGGTCCAAAAGTTTTAATTAGCGTTGGTTTTTTGGTTTTACGATTATGTTTTAGTTATTATGAAATAATATTCATCTTAGACTAGCCTCTTTTCAGATTACTTTATAATTAAAGATAAACAAATCGACGGTCCCTACGTATAAAAGGTCATGTCGAAAGTACCAATTTTTTTTTATTGCATCATTCACTTCCATATAATGAGACGCATATTCCTACATTATTTTTTTTTCTATCACAATTAATTCCAAAGATAAAAAGACGTAAATGACGACAAGTTGGAGGCTGTATTAGATTTTACTGAGGTAGATGCGGACATCTATACTTACCGTCTTGTACCGCGTTGGAAATTACGCGTCGTACCGCGTCATGTCTTACATGGCCGTTTCTACGTCTAAAGTAGCGAATTATTTATAGACTTGTTATCATTTACGTTCAGTTATTATGAGATTTTTATTCGTTTCTAGTGAGACTAGTGGACACATTCAATCAAATTTAAACCAATATTAATATGTGAGTGTTATAAATTATCATCTACGTGAAATAATAGCTGCAACGGAGGCTGAGGCTTTTTTCATGATAAACAACCATCAGGGCCTTACCGGTATGGATATAGAGCAATAAATTGCGTTTGTTGTTCGAGGCCCCACAATTATTCAAAATTTTATTTTGATTTTAATATATTTCATAAAGCACCAACAAAATTTGTGAAAATGTCTACTATTGCGGTTCTTGAGATGAACCTCGGTGATAGACGGACGGACCACATAAAGAAAGCGAAGTCTGATAGGTTCCTGTTTTCAATTACTAAGCACAAAAACCTAAAAGTTAAAAAATATAATATTACTTTATTTAAAAATTAAAATAAAATATTTTTATATTTGCGGCTTTGCAAGAACATTGAGTGTGCTGTATGAGTTTCGACTGCATATTTGTTTTGCGAACAAAAGGCGTTAAATTGTTTATGTATTTAATGAAATGTTATTTATTTTATATAAAAGAAATAATGTAACATTAATTAAAAACTATAAAGAATACTTCTTGTTAGCTCGATAGACGGACTAATCATGGTAAAATAAGCCCTTAGCATGATAATTTGTAGCTTATAACCTTCCTCGACAAATGAGCTGTCTAACACTGAAAGAATTTTCTAAATCGGACTAGTAGTTCCTGCGATTAGGACGTTCAAACAAACAAACTCTTCAGCTCAATAATATTAGAATAGATGAGATGTTCTGTAGTCAATTTGGTAGTCGCAAATTTGAATGAAACACTATTTTGTTTCTGTGAGGAACGTGTAAGATGATTATATCGATGCAGCTCTGTATTCAACGGTAATTCTCAAAATAACGACCTTTATAAATTCTGAAGAGTGAGTAAAAGCTGAATATAATAATCGATTCAGAATTATGTTATACCGTCCAGGCTTGTCCACCGTAGAAGTTATAACGAATTACGAAGCCACAAAAATTTATTCATGTAAGATTAAGAAGCAATAAAAGTCTAAGGTCATCAATGGTCACCTAGGTAAAGGAAATTGGAAAAGAAATTGCTCAACACGTATCCGAAAAGGCCAAGAAGAAGAAAAAGGCAACTTCAACATTATGATGATTTTGTTTTACCCTTTAGTGAAAACAGAATTAGTTAATACATTGATACTAAAATTTGTAGACTTTTTAAAACTATACAGTTTAACTTATCAAATGATAACATTTTATTAGAATTTTTCATGATGGACCTATAGTTATTGATGACATGTCCTTTTATTCGTTCATTATAACATAGAAAAAACTTCTTAAATTAGCAGCGTATAAAAAGATATGTCTGTATTTTTAGTTTTTCTTACTGAAGAGCCAGAATTTCTATCATACATTATAAACTTCTAAATTATGACAATAAGAATCATTTTATAAAATGCTAAATGAATTTAATTGTGTTTTTGTTTTATAGTAATCTACAGTAACAGTTTGAAACTTTAAAACGCTCTCCTGAAAACCACTATTTTTGACATGTCGCTTTATACGTAGGGACCGTCGAAATATACAGATTGAATTTTTTTAAAGGTAAAGTAGTTGTGAAGATATGTATGTTTTTTATTTTTTGAAAACCGCTTTCTCGTCTTGGGAAATTGATTTTCCGTCAAATTATACAAAAATAATACAGTAAATAGCAGTTATTACAAAATTGAAACTCCCTTCAGCATTTTTTTATCTTATATAGTTTCGGATTTCGCTTACCATAGGACGTAAGTACATATTTAGAATATTAGTTATATTTTCACACAATTTTGTACCCATGCTCTAACCATACTGTGTATTTTGTTTAAACATGTTCTCGACATATATTAATTAAACAGATTACAAAACTATATCTACAAAACTATATCTACAAAACTATCTATAGCACGAATGGAATCATTGAAATCATTACTCCATGTATTTTAATTATAATAACAAAAACACCCATGACCCATACATTACGAGATTTCCACATTACGAAAGGGAAATCCCTTTGAATTAATGTTGAGTTATACAATAATAAATCTATACAAATATTGATTTTGATATAGAAACTTGCCAGAACTTACAGTTGGACTAATATAAATATGGTCTTTCAAGCGTTAGGTAGATATACAGGTAAGTTTAGTATGAAAGTGTAAAAATAAATAAATAAAATAAAATAGGTTTATTGCAGACAGACTATCATAATATTATTCATAGCCCACAAAGGTGTAAAAAAAAATAAAGATTTGTTCGACTGTAATTATAATTAACAAAGTATTTAAACCTTTGACATGGTTGTTCCTTAGAAAAAGAATTTGGTTGATAATTTTTTAATAAATCATAACATACTTATTTATCACAATGTAATTAATTAACGAAACGAGAAGTTAAACAAACATCTAAATAAAATAATAAACGACTTCCGAAAACAGTTAATTATTTATGAATTCCAAAAACAATTATTTATTAATTTGGACACTTTTTAACACTTTTTCGGAAAGAGTGGGTGGGATAAAATATTTTTTTCATTCATTTTCATTTCAAGCGGCAAGAGTTTCTCAAATTTAATAATCATCCTCAGTTAGACACCCTTCGTGGAATGAACACACAATAGTATCATAATTCGTTTACATTTTATTTGATATCTGTATATATAAAACTCAAAGGTGACTGACTGACATGGTGATCTCTCAACGCACAGCCCAAACCACTGGACGGATCGGGCTGAAATTTGGCATGCAGGTAGATGTTATGACGTAGGCATCCGCTAAGAAAGGATTTTGATAAATTCCCACCCCAAGGGGTTCAAATAGGGGATTAAATATTGTATATAATAATACTTTTTTGCCGCGGGCAAAAGCTCGTTTAATTATAATGTGTGTTCTGAGACTTGAGTTAGCCAATTACAATAAAAATCAAATATTAGTTTTGTACATATAATAACGTAAGGTTAGGAGCGAAGCCACTCTATTTCCGTGCGTTGCGTTGAAACAGAAATAAGCATTGTATGACACGACAAACGTTTACTTACCTACATTTCAACCGACACTGTAGGCCTACCACGAAATGGTTTTGAGACTCAAACATTCACGAGAGAATGCAGCGCCTTGCTCTAACAACGTCATTTCATGTTTGTTAGAGTAGGATGCGGCATTCTCGTTCGATTGTTTGAGTCTCAAAACGGTTTCGTGGTACAAGCCCTGGTCTAGCGACCCATGCAGTCGCCGATTGTAGAGGCGTAGAGTAAAATGAAACCTATAGCCTTGGTCACAAGAGTGGCATTTTATTTTAATGTTGTCGCGGTGACGTCACGATGACGGAATGACGTTCCATCAAACACCACAGCCCGCTGTACACACTGGGTCGAGACTCGAGGCAATGTCCCAGCGCACTAGACCAACATGTACAGTAAGGAATGTCGCTCCAAACTTATCGCCAAGTAGGTCTCTACGCGCTGGCTCATTGTCTTGACCTAATGTTTACAGTGGGCTTAATTTAGCAAAGAATCAATGTCACATATCATATATGAATGTGAAACGTCAGAGCGTTACCGCTGCGACGCATCGCATCGCAACGGGACAATGTGGCCTATACTATTTATAATATACCCTAATCTGTGATGTGGCCGGGCTTTATCATTTGATGCTGTAATTAACTTATTTAAATTCATTTTTAGGGTTCCGTACCCAAAGGGTAAAAACGGGACCCTATTACTAATACTTCGATGTCTGTCCGTCTGTCCTTCTGTCTGTCTGTCTGTCTGTATGTCTTGAGGCTGTAACTCAAGAACCGCTATAGCTAGAGTTCTGAAATTTTCACAGATTGTGTATTTCCGGTGCCGCTATAACAACAAATACTAAAATAAAAATAAAAATAATATTTAAGGGGGGCTCTAATACAACAAACGTGATTTTTTTGGCCTTTTTTGCACCAACTTTTTTGCATCAATAATGATAAGAGGTAAGCACTTGAAACTTTCACGAAAGCCTTAAAAATAATTGTACTTTAATAATTAATAATAATATTAAAATAAAATAAAAAATTAAGGGGGGCTCCCATACAAAAAACACAATTTTTGGCCTATTTTTACTCTATAACGGCACGGAACCCTTCGTGCGCGAGTCCGACTCGCACTTGGCCGATTTTTTAATAATTTATAAACCGCTATGTTATAAAGGGAGCTCTTTTTATTATCATTTTCAGTACCACCCTTAAAATAAATTATGACAGTAATGCATACAGTGAACAAAAAACGGCTTAGAAAACTTAGTTCCGCTTGAAGCTAGTAATAAGTAAGATCATTATACAAGTTACATCACTAACTTGCAAAACGCGCTTACCTACTATTAGAACTTCGCATAAGTCTCCAGCTTCCTAGATACGGAAGTCTTCTAAAATCAAATTCAAAATCTTTTTAATCAGAATGAATTTTATTCAATATATTTATAAACGTTTACATGAACCGGCCAAAACGACCAGTTTGTTAAAACGATATTATTGCAATTAGATAATAATAATTATGTTTACACACCGACAAAAGTTTCATATATTTATTTTTAAAAAGTAAGTTTTTATTGATTTAATTATACTCATTTTATTAAAAACTCGTTAATAATAAGGCAATACATCTTTATCACATTCAAATTTGTCTAATCTGCGCATTAAAACCGATAATTCTATTCGTGCCCAATTTCGAGAATGATATTAAATCCGGAATGGCCGGCCCATGAATAAGGTTTTCGTTAATTAGTTAGTGTTATTACTTCAATCCGTTTATTTCAACATTTTAGTTTGTGTTTCACGTCTCCGTGGTCCAGTAGTTTAGAAATTTTTTAAGATTATTAGTTCGGTCGCCAAGTCACAATAAGGCGTCTCCCAGACAGACGCGGGCAGCGGTGGCGGTGGCGGTCAGTTGTTTGTACTGCCACCGCCACCGCGTGTGTCTGTGACTGTGTCGTAAGTCGTTCCTAGAACTCTCAAGTCATCCAACTGACCGCCGCCGCCACCGCCACCGCTGCCCGCGTCTGTCTGGGAGACGCCTAAAAGAAATTGTCTAGAATAAGCTTTCAACGTCAAAATAAAGGCTGTCACAGACTTAGCTATAATATATATTAATATATTTATAGCTAGGCATATTAATATATATTTTCTATACAATTTTCGCGTGACCACACACTCAGCTATAATATATATTTCTGGTCTCAGTGTGTTTAGTACGGTATATTAATATATATTATAGCTAAGTCTGTGACGGCCTTAATTCAGGCTGATTATATTTCTATTGACAAGGAATACGTCCATGCTTTGGATGTTGGATGGCCCTATTTTAAAAGCCTGTCTTGGATCTCATGCCTACGTCCTATCAATCGTCCGTCCCATTGGGTATAATGAAAGTAGCAAAACCAGACCTCTTGTGTTGTAATTAATGATAGTACACTGCACCATAGTGTAATAGTATGCAGGGTTAACAACATGCAACACAACTTCTTACATGCACCTTCGATTTGCTCTAAATTCGATTCGATTCTCATGTTTATCACTTTGGGATGGATGGGATAACATCATCATCAGGTGTACACCTGATGATGATGTTAACGAAACCAGTCGTGTGAGATATAATTGTAGTAAAAATAAATTAATAAAAGTGGAATAAGTGCATGGAAAAGTGTGTATTATTACTGTGAAATTTCCACCAAGAAGTTACAGAACATTCAATAACATATATCTCATGTTTATCGTATCCTTTATCTCTTGCATGTTGGAGCGTTGTATTTCGTATATGTATGATCTAAGTTCTAACACAGCCTTTCTCAAAGTGGGCGATATAACGCCCCCTTGTGGGTGCTGAAGGTCTAAAGAGGGGCGGTGTGGGACCCATAAAAAAATGGAGGCGTTGTGTAGAGGCTTAGAGGGTGATTTCTTTGGATGCATTTTTAGGGTTCCGTAAACAAAGGGTAAAAACGGGACCATATTACTAAGACTTCGATGTCTGTCCGTCTGTCCGTCTGTCCGTCTGTCCGTCTGTCTGTATGTCTCCAGGCTGTATCTCAAGAACCGCTATAGCTTCTGAAATTTTCACAGATTGTGTATATCTGTTGCCGCTATAACAACAAATACTAAAAATAAAATAAAGTTTATTTTTAAGGGGGGCTCCCATACAAGAAACGTGATTTTTTTGGCCTTTTTTGCTCGTAATCAATAATGGTAACAGCTACAGACTTGAAATTTTCACAAAATCCTTAATTGTATTTGTACTTTAATAATTGATATTAAAATTAAAATAAAGTAAATATTTAAGGGGGGCTCCCATACAAAAAACACAATTTTTTTTCTACTTTCGCTCTATACCGGTACGGAACCCTTCGTGCGCGAGTCCGACTCGCACTTGGCCGATTTTTAAACTTGTAACATTGGGGGGGCGCTACAACTTAATTTGTTCTCAAAGTGGGCAGTAGACAAAATAAGTTTGGGAACCCCTGATCTAACATGTATATTACACCAGGAGGCTGAAGAAGAGCCGGCGAGTGACAACGAGCTGGTGCTACACGAGGGGGAGATGGAGTACAGCGCGCCCCTCGACACCCTCAACTCCGCCGCGCTACGCAAGTTCCTTATGCAGCTTGACGCTGATGAACGGTAATATGTTTGTAGTTGTTCAACCATTTATGAAAAGACTTTTTTTAATGAAATGGTAAACGAGCAAACGGGTCACCTGATGGAAAGCAACTTCCGTCGCCCATGGACACTCGCAGCATCAGAAGAGCTGCAGGTGCGTTGCCAGCCCTTTAAGAGGGAATAGGGTAATAGGGGAGAGTAGGAATGGGAAGGGAAGGGAATAGGGTAGGGGATTGGGCCTCCGGTAAACTCACTCACTCGGCGAAGCACAGCGCAAGCACTGTTTCACGCCGGTTTTCTGTGAGGACGTGGTATTTCTCCGGTCGAGCCGGCCCTTTCGTGCCGAAGTGGCTCTCCCACGTCAAAAGATACGAAAATTCCGGCAATGTGTTGTTCTGTATAACTCTTAAAACTAGATGTGACCTTTTTATCTACAAGTTATACAAAAAACAAAAAAAATATTTAAAATAATATAATAACGCAGATGCTTCTTAGACAAGGTATTTTAGAGTGCGTATGGTTATTTTTGGCAAGTTTTATACTAAATTCTAAACGGCTTATCACACTTAAAAGCTTAAGTTATCACTGTATTCGGCAGTAGGACAAGTGACACAAGGGACATTAAAGAAATCGGGTCCTGTTTTCTGCTCGTAATAATATGTAGATTCTGTAAGAGACGAAAATAAAATATATTGGTTAAATTATCGTCTCATGTATGTAAAATAGGTCGAATAAGCACCTCAATTTAAATAGATCGGATCGCAAAGTTGTTATACAAATTGCGAAAGTTTTACGTAATTTGATTTCAGTTTGTATTTGTACCCAGTCCTATCCCTTTTTAATGTGATTTACTCGAACTAGTTATCGGGTGTGAAATCTGTCTTCACACTATACTAATCTACTAAATCTTTATTCAATAATAATATTTTTATTCGTTTAATGATTATATTAATTCCACACCTACATACACCTTTATAGGTGTAGAAACATGTGTAGGTGTGAAAACGTAATCATTAAATGAATATTCAGTAATCAGAAATTATTGTTTATAAAAATTCAATAACAATTATAATAATATTTATTCACATGACACAATTTAAAATATACGGACTTGTTTATTATATTAAAAATATACCCTTATAACTTCTTAAACATTGTGATTTTGAATGATAATTACGATATTTTTATATGTTGCTGATAAGCTATCTGTATACACATGTACTTAATATATCTGTTAAAAACAAATACTTTTAATAACTATTTCACTAACTCTTGTTCCATGGTCATATGGCGACATTTTCAAGCCATTTACAAAACCAATCTCAGGGACCTATCAGACAGAGAGCGGTCACGCGTTCAAGCGTTCTATGTTTGCATTTTGCGTTCAAGCGATCAGTTACACGGGAGGAACTTTGACGCGGTCAGAACGCCCCCTGTGTGAGTATCTCTATATAACTTAGTACAACACAAAGAACGCAAAACTGACCGGTTGCATGCTTGACCGCGTGACCGCTCTCTGTCTGATAGGTCCCTCAGACATCAACGTTTCACAGCTGTTTATCTACAACACATTTAATTTTTGCTGGGCTTTAGAACAGAAATTTATTTTTTGCACACTCGATAATAACATATTATAAACAAAACTAAGGAAGCTGTGAGCAGGAGTACAATATAGTCCTTTTTTTAACATGGGGAAATGCTTTACGCATCCCCGGCAAATTGCGGATAACGGCCGGGGTATGTGGGACTCCTGTGTAGACTACCCACTAAAATCGCATGTTGCTCCACTCATCGCTTAATGCATGCATACGATAGAACCTACCGCAACTAGCTGGAGTACAATATAGCATAATATACAATATAGGACGATACCTACTCACAGCTTCTATCATTCTAGGGCAGGGTACTTCAACTTGCAAAAAAAATTCCTAAATTTGCTTGTGATGAGTTATGTAAAATACCCTAGTATTTTACATAACTCATCACAAGCGCCGTCTCAGACGCCTAAAAACCATTATATTATTTACGTAGTAAGGGGATTTCGCTGTCTATCTGTCTGTCTGTCATCAGTCCGTATTTCAAGAACCGCAATAGCTACACAGTGAAAATGTTTCTATTGCCGCTATTGCAACAAATACTAATAAAAAATAATAAAATAAAACTTGACCTGCATGCAACAAACGAAATTTTTTGACAATTTTTTTTCTCACAACAATAAGTAATAACTAATAAGGATGTATTCCTCAATGTTTATATTGTAATTAATAATTATACCATCGAAAAAACTGATTTATAGGCAGTTGATCAATTTAATGTAAGTCGTGATCTGTTGCCTGGATTTAACATAACGCGACCTAAGCGCGTGTTCACACCAAACGGACTGAGAGCCGCCGAATGTGAGCAGGCTCACTGTGAGCCCCTAATGTGAACGTGAAAATATGCGGTATTGAATGTCCGCGCCTACGCCTAGCGTAATGGCGTATTATCGGTTAGGCGTGAACGAAAAGGTGAATATGTATGGAAGTACACTAACCTGCGTAACGTTCGCTAACATTCGGTTTGGTGTGAACACGGCCTAATTACGTAGATCCGCCATCTGCTTATGAATTAACTTTTTTGATAGTACCTTAATGTTTGTCCCCAGGTTAAGTCCTCGCGTGGGTCGCTCGTGGCCCCCCGAGCCGCGCGGCTGGCTGCGGCGACCCGACGGCAGGCTGGCTCGTCAGTGGCGCGCCGACAAGAGGCAGGTTCGATTCCGCCAGTGCTACTTCAACCCCATATCCTGCTTCCGCAAGTGAATCGTTGTTGAGCTGTCTGTATTATAAAACTTCCTCCTTTTTCTGGAAGTCGGTTAAAAGTTACCTGTAAGCATAAATAAATAAGTAGAGTAAAATTTTGTTTGGTTCAAAGCACTGTAGTTCTTATCGATAACACGATAAGAGTTATTATGCTATGAACTCTTAGCCCGTCTTGCCTCACCATCCTATTATAATATATAATGTATCCCATACAATTAGGCCTATTTGACACTTTTGAGGAATACACTTTTATTTGACAGGCTTCTAGGCCTACCCCTGTATTTCTATTTCTACAATCTGCTGTCAGTTACTAAATATTTAATTTGAAATTATTTAGAAGTAATTTCAAGTAAAATCAGACTCGTCATAGTTGACAAGCAAAGAGCTTGTAATATTATCTCAGATCTCAGCGAGACACAAAGCGATGCTACATTAAAATTGCAATTCAAAATCGAACTTACTATCTACACATGACAAAAACACGTTATAACCGCAACGGAGGCGCGCGCCGCACTGCACTGCCCGTCGCAGCTCGAAATCCTTGTGTTCTAAATAAATTACAATTTTGACTCGCCGCCTAAAAAAAGATCTGAGTTGTATCATGTCTCTCGTCTCGGTGTGAATGATGCTTAATTAACAATGACAACAAAAATGTTATATCTTTGTTCTCTATTTAAATTACCTACATGTACATTCAAGTAACCTAAAATTTAACTAAACCATGAGACTCTTCACAATTTTTTGTAAATGTAAAAAAAAATCTCGTGGCTTAGATTACACACGTACCTGAAAATCGCATCAGTGCACACGTATTTGCGGCATAAATCTCCCGAAACGAGTAACCTAATAAAGTAAAAAGTTGCCGTAACACTTCCTATCTCATTACATCTGTTCCGAAATTGGAAAGTCTTTTGTAATGGGAAAAAGGAGGTCGACAGAGCTCATTCCAATAAATTTTACAAGATTTGAGGTCACCGCATAAAATTATCAAAAGGGTGTATTGTTACATGTTACAAATCTTTATGAATCCAATAGAGGTGTTCTTTGTGTTGAAATATTATATTTTATCCATCTATACGTCTTTAGAGAAAATTGTTAATATTCTTCGAAATTGTATCTCTATAAGTATGTAAGTTTAGATATAATATGTCTAGTCAATGAATAAATTAATGTTATGTCAACGGACAAACTTGATTGAGTTGTTTTATTTCATGCTTTATCTTCCTCTACTCAGTGTCGGAGATATTTCTTATATATATCCTACTCATTATATTAATAAGTACCTAAAATTTGTATCACAAGCAAATAAGCTAAGTTATTAACTATCATAAGTTATTTAACCGTAAGGTGTAACACTAGCTAAAAGTAACGTTAGTAAAAGTTAAACTTTAAGGTAAGATCGCTACGCGAGCTACGTAGGTGCTACGAAGTCCGTAGACTGCTACGAACACCGCTACGAAAGTGCTACGAATCTTAAAACTTCACTTAATTATAATAATTATATTTTAAAGATTCATTTTACTTTCAAACACCAACTATGTTCCTGCTACTTTATTCACATTAATATGGTATTACGCGACTTATTCTAGTACTTATTTGCTACTACGAGTACATACTTCTTCTCGACGTTTCGTTTCGGTCGTGTTGCAACGGACGTGGTCACGAGGGAAAAGCATGTTCTCGTAGTCTTAGCATTACTATTAGAATAAGTCGCGTTTAGTACCGATTAATAAGTTTTAAAAACAATGTATTTTTTCTAATATAAAACTTTTATTTATTTTTTAATCAGTACAAAAAATTTGGCGTATTTCCGCGCATCACAACGTGTAGCAAATGAACATATTTTATTTATTCATCACAAACTTCCACACATATTAATATTACTAATAGGAGCTAATAGGTAAACTAATAAGATGGGTCTACCAGAGAGAAAATATCTTTTCAACTGAAAAAGAGTCTAATAATTAATAAATTAGATTTATGAGAAAATATTATATTTATAAAGTATTAGCTGTCCCGGTGAACTTCGTGCCACTTAAAACCTTCCCTGGACTTCAAGGATTATTTTAAGACTTAAATTAGCGGATTCATCGGTTCAACCCTATCGAGTTATCGCGTCGCTAACACAATTTAAAATCCATTTTTATATTATATAAGATTAATATCTATGCCATCCTAAAGTATGCTACAAAGAACAAACATTTGAAACAAAATGCAAATGAGATAATAATTAAAATCCTTGAGCTTTTATAAAAATGCATTATACGTATGAAAAAGAAATTCCCTCCGGAATTTCAATTTTAAATATAGACCTGTATGGAAGAGACACGTGTCTAGGCACTAACTGTCCTCATGTGGACTGCCCCACTTCTAAGATTATTATTAGAGGTAGCTTAGGTTTGACGTTTGTCATTAATGATTATTGTGTTAATAACTTGAAACTTGCACAGTGGACTGTATATTTCGGGCTCTCTCCATACATTATTACTAAACTTGGACTCGCCGGAAGGAAATATTTGATAGGTGTGCGGTGTGGTGGTCCGACGGACGTCCGAATTTTTCTGATCAGAAATTCTTAATATAATGTGCGGCCTGCCTTAATTGACTATTGTCAAACAGGTAACCAACAACATTATTAAAAATATCAACTAATGTTGAAAACTATAGAATAATGAACACTATAAATTGTTTATAATATGAATTTAATTTATTATACTTACAGTATTATTATAGTAAGCAGCAACAAAACTCAGCTTAGCAAGACCTGAACCATTTTATTTTCATATAAAGTGTAGTCATTTTTGTGATTAGTTATTTACAAAAATGACTACTTCTAGTATGAATATTTTATTTATGAAACGTACGTTATAGCCAATCCTTGTTTTACAAATCATTGCTAGCAAATGGCGTATTAAAAGTAAATTGCCTCACACCGGTGATGAAGCGAGGAAGCAATACAACTTATAAAACGATTTCACATACAGACATGCTAGATATTCCACCGAGACTCTAAAATATTATATAAAAGAGATTTTAATAGAGATACAAAAGAGATAATAATATTTTTTTTATCTGTGGACGCTTCACACCACGTAAGTCTGGCCCCGTGCTAAGTACCTGAAGGACTTGTGTTACCAGACAACGGAAATATATTTATTACTTTTATACTATAGGTACATAATACATATGTTTAAGATTTTTATTATATCTTACACGTCCAGACCCGGGAACGTCTTTGTTTCGTTTTTGTTTCGTCGGCGGGATTCGAACCCGCGACCTCAAGAAGAGAGCGTATTCCCTCTTAAAAGGCCGGAAACGCACCTGCAGCTCTTCTGATGTTGCGAGTGTCCATGGGCGATGGTAGTTGCTTACCATCAGGTGACCCGTTTGCTCGTTTGCCCCCTTATTTAATTCATGAAGCCCCAAGCGGTCGCATGCGACCACGATAACAATAGATAAGTTTTCTCACGATCGACGGGTAAAAAAAAAGATTCTCCATACTCTATCTGTCAAGTTAAGTGGTGGATAGCCTATCCGACACTTATCAGGAAGTAGTAAAACAGGCCCTACTTAGGTTAGGTTAGCGGTATCTTTGTTTGTCATATGACGATTCTAATCCTCAGAAAGACAAGTAGACTTTTTAATATTGTAATAATCGCTGTTTGAATAATTTATTAGTAAAAGTGTACGCATAATACCACTGTAAATATTTATATTTAATATTTATTTCTACCACATTAACATCATATTAAGTTCTATATTTTTTAACCCATCAACTCCCATGCGGCACCCGGATACCGCACTATACACACACACAATAGAGCCTAATGTGTCTGCGATTCCCACGATCGAGGTAATAATTCAGATGAAAATTATAATGCAAAGAAAGATGGTCTGTCTCGGGTCTCCCTCTATTTGATATTCATCAAGACAGGTGTCCTTGTGGAACAGTTGCGGAACCGATATAAGTTTAATATCTCCCGTGTTGAAGTAATGATCACAAATTATATTTGCATTAAAACTCCTTTACAACTTCTTGATAACGGTGAATGGGGCCTTGACATAAATAAGATTTGTGATTTGTCCTCATTTGCATTCCTAGTGATCCTACCTTTGTTTTAAGGACCTTTTTTTCGACGAGAAATAAAGACGTAAGTGGATGAAAGAAAAGTACATTTTTGTGCATAAACGGAGGCTTTATAAGCGGGAAAAGATTTGAAATACAAAATGTCTATTATTATATAACCAAATATAATAACCAGATCGTGAAGTAGGTAAGTTACAAGGTTTGTTCAAATTGTAAAGGAAAAAATGTTAGTTATCCGCTTCATTCACTCACGTCTTCAAATATCGTACCTAATGCTGTGGGGGTAATCTCCTCAATGATATTATGTTGAACTCGCTACGCCATCTATAGGGCTGAGGGCATGGCTGTCATATTGACACATGCCATACAAAAATATGACTCCTGGATCATGGATGTTGTTGAGAGAAAAGGTTAGTTTAAAACAACTTTGTCTCTTAAGGGCGAAGCCAAACGAGCATAATTTGTGAGGTGTGACTTGTGAGTCGCAGAATTTCGGTCGCGTAAATATATTTTCATACAAATCATGACTCAAAAAATTAAGCTCGTGTGAATCAAACGGGACTTTTGTGTGAAACTGAATGCAGCAGAATTTCTGCCAGCCGAAATTCTGCGACTCACAACTCACAAATTACGCTCGTTTGGCTTCACCCTAACACTTTATAAGATAGCGACATTATTGTCGGATTACCTTCCTATTTTGACCACAAACGTGATACGAGTCAAGTGCGAGTTGGAGTCACGAAAGAAGGGTTGCATATTATAAAAAGTCAAAAAGTTTTAGCTTTTATATTATATAGTGACAAAAAATATAGTCTTTCGTTAATTAATATCGTTATTCTTTCCCTAATTTAAGGACGCTATTACAAATATCAGCGATTTTCCGGTACCCTATTAAAGAATTAGGAGTCAAACTGCGAGGATATTTTGGTTTCAAATGAAAGATAATTTATATTCATCTCCACGACTGTACCATAAAAATTCTATAGCCGCATACAAAATTTTCACATAAAATACGTTTTAACCATCACAATAATCGCAAAATATGAAAA
Organism: Plebejus argus; assembly: GCA_905404155.3. NCBI lineage: Eukaryota > Metazoa > Arthropoda > Insecta > Lepidoptera > Lycaenidae > Plebejus > Plebejus argus. The sequence goes on from FR989942.1 coordinate 4,479,141, forward strand.
AAATGGGGTCTGATTACCTTAATATCTAAATACACTGAACTGAGGAAAATAAATATACAAAAAAATTGTTGCTTATTTAGTCCTCTATAAAGTCCGCAAAAAATTTTATATAAAAATAAACAAATTTTCCAGTTATAAGAAAAGTAAAAAAAATTCTCAAATTTTTTCATACATTTTCGCCATATCAAGAACGCGGCGAGCGTCGTAACCGCCACTGTACAAGGCGCGCTAATATGAATCTTATTTTAATGTCTTTAACGTCGATATTCGTACTGACAGACATCCGACCTGCTAATTCTCCTGTTGGAGCATTCTTAATAGCCGTACGCAAATACATTTAACGTTTACTTACTTTTCGTCAAACTCTTTAATTAAAAATTATGATTTAAAGTTAGTCTAGTTAAGTTAGTCTCTGAGAGCGGCTGTAAGTCTGTTTCTTTTGAATACTTTTGACGAAAAGGTCGTGTAAATATTTTTATGGCCGCGACCCGAGTAGCCAAAGATCCGAGGGACGTTACATAAATAATGAATTATTGGTCCTTAACAGGTGCGTTTTCACACGGGTTTAAGTTTCACTTCAGGGTTTACGGTTTACCCCTTGCCTTTAAACGCCTAAGATTAACTAAAATTCCTTTAATAGGATATAATAATAATTATTATATTATATTATTGCAATTTAATGACGCTAAAGGCAGCACTAGCAATACTAGCACATAAAGTTAATTAATATATCTAGCGGAATAGAGAAACAAAGGCCTGAGCAAGAGAGATGTCACTATCAGTAACACTGCGTGGTACAAAGAGACGTGTGATACATGACAGCAGCACTCTTTCTTTGAAGACCAGTCGGCACGTGCCGCACGTTGAAAATAATTTAATCTCATATACCTAATTCATGTTCAATCAAGCTTGTGTAAGTGTATACGTACACATATTTTTTACACAGATGAAAACCAATTTCGGTTACGTTTGACAGCTCGAGATTGTTGCTCTATTCCGCTAGGTATATTAACTATGTACTAGCATGTACAGTAAACACAAAGTTTTGTTCGACGTTTGACAACGTTTCTGTCAATATTCTGATATGACATGTACAATTTGTTTTATGTGTTGATTGTTTACTGTATCATGTATGTAGACGCCTCCGTGGTCTAGTGGTACAGAGCGTGGCTCTTGACTCGGAGGTCGTGGGTTCGATTCCCGCGTTGGAAACATGTTATTTCCAAGTTTGGTTAGGACAATGCAGGCTGATCACCTGATTGTCTGACAAGTAAGATGATCCATGCGTCGGATGGGCATGTAAAAAGTCGGTCCTGCGCCTGATCTCTCCCCGGTCGTGTCGGTCTGCCGTCCCACTGGGTTATGAGAGTAAAGGAATAGAGAGTGCTCTTGTGTACTGCGGACACACTTGGGCACTATAAAAATACTCCTGCGTAGCTGGCCTGGTTTCAATGAAACCGGCCACCGTCACCGAAACCGGTGTGGGAGCAATTTTGTATCATGTATACGTACTAGTTGCGCCCTCTGCTCAGACCTTTGCGCAATATTCTCTATTCATGTTTTAGAATGTTACAATTAGCGAAAATAGTTCATAGTTTATAACTGATACTAAATATAAAATATTATAATATATTTTATATTTAGTATCAGTTATAAACTATATAACTTATTAGCAGAGAGATGTCAGGAAATGTTCATGCATTACAATATATTTTATACTCGTCGTAATAGAATATGTCTATGTGTGAAAGAACACACTCGAGAACCATGACTTTGTCTGGCGCAGTCAGGTAAAACAAAATACTTTTAAGTTATTTTTCAGTCTTAAACGAGTGCAGTTATGATCCAATTTCGCGAAGCAACAAATTGAGTTAGAGGTTAAAGTGAATATGGGATATACGGCTCCTTTGATATGCGGAAATTAACTTAAGTGACTGCTTGACGTTAGGGTAATTTCATCAGATGATTTGGATCCATAGTAACTGACTACAGACTGTGATGGGTAGGTAATACCTATAGGTAGAAACTGGGTAGGTCGATAATAAATAAAGAATGAATAGGCTACGTCTTGACTCAAACTAAATTTCATTAAACAATTTCTAGTAGAACTTGGATTAGGAGGTATAAAATAATGGACCCCTGGTCAGGACGGCCGAGTCCGTGTAGTGGACCTCCTCACAAAGGGAGGTACGCTGCGCCGACCGGCTAGAAAATTAATTGTAATGGAGGCCTAGCCAGTCGCCACCGAGTTTTAGTGTCCCACTGGGGGCGGGTATGTTGGCGACTGGCTGGACAGACCAGAGCTAATAGTTCTGTTTTTGAATATTTATTTACTTTTCTATGTCACATTTTTTCCTATTGACAATTTATATTTTTTTGACAACAATTGAATATCTATTGTGTCTGCGATTCCCACGATCGAGGTATTAACAAAATTCAGATTTCGGACGATGCACGCAGACAATTTAATTACATAGGTCATAAGTAATTATACGCACGCAAATGCGTTTCGTAAAGCCCGGTACAGATGGCGTAAACACTACCCTCTTACTAACAACTTCTTAAACATGCGTTCAACGTGTGAATAGTTAAACAGGAGTGTTTAAGTTAGGGCTTCATTCCACGCGCACGCGTGGCCGTGTACGGATTTATTTCTTTGACTTGACACAATTCGTGCGTAGCGTGTCCGTTGGTTGCAGTGGACACAGTCACATATAATATTTTCTTACAAAGCGAAGCTTGACGCACACGGTGCGTAGTCTCTCCGTGCGCCGCGCCGCGGTGGAATGGAGCCAGCTTACACACACGTTACACAGAAGTCTATAGTCTATACAGAGTAATTAGTATGGAAATGACAGCATCGTTATACAGGCCTTATAATATGTCAAAAAATGATTATTAGTAGAAAAATCTTATGCACTCTCTATACACGCTGTGTAACTTTTTATTAGTAAATAGTAAGAGGGATAGCTTATTAGGTGACGATTATAATGTACCTATGTACTTTTGTTCATGTTTACCTGATGGAAACATCAGGGCATGTAAATTGTTGCTTTCAGCCGCTCGCAGGGGGTTCGCCTGACTCAATTACGTTGACGTCACAACTCACAAGGCAATCAAACTCATTAGAGATTCTATACGAGTAAGAAAAACATGTTTATTTTATGTTGGTATAGTAGTAATAATGCCAATTTGTTTAATACCTGAGACCAGCTAATCAAAAGTGATTTAATAGTGCCCAAGTGTTTGCACTGTGCAATACACTAGAGCAGGGGTCACCAATTAGTTTCGTTCGGGGTCCATATTAAGACATAAAAATATGACCTTCGCAATCCACATATAAAAAAAATTAAACTAAGGTAATTACGGAATTTAGAAATCAATGAGAAAAGTATATTTTTTTGTAAATTGTAGCTAATTATCTCTCTGATGTTTGGAGTGAAATTGGTGCAAGCTATTGGAATTTAATCCTGGAGATGTTAATCGAGACCAAAATTCATTTTTAACGAAGTTGTTAAAACTGTTGAAGATGTTAAAATGCTTGGTCGGTGGTCCGCATACAATGGGTCGGCGGTCCAGATGCGGATCGCGGTCCGCCGTTTGGTGACCACTGCACTAGAGTTTTCTCCTTCGTTACTCTAAGCCAGTGTTATATGTAGATAATAGACTCTGGCGAGAGATATGGCGCAGTACCGACTTTTTAAATGCCCATTATTATTAGTAATCCGACGCATAGATCATATTTTTTGGTAGCCAGTTCTCTTGATCTGTCTATTGACGAGAAAGATGATCCATGTGATCACCTGATCAGCCCGCGTAGGCCCAACTATGGTAACAACATTTTATCGTCGCGGGAATCGAGCTCAAGACCTCCAGCTTACATGACACAGCACCCTCGGAACCTCTGAACCATGGAGGCAATCGTACTCCATTTCCCACAAACGTGACATCGATATCTAATCCTTGTGATGTAACACGATCCAAGCACGCGCTTCGACGAGTGTTAATTAAAAGTTCGTCCAGTTATAATGGCTTTAAGCTTCATAGGGCGGGACGTTTGGATTTTTTTAACCTTGTTTAACAAGCTTTATTGTTTGTTGTGTCCGTTTTAGGGTTCTGTAATCAACAAAACTTGGTTGACTACTGTACCTTAAAACGGAACCAGCTGATTTTTTGTATATTGGTAGGTTGATAGTTATATTATAATTTAAGAGTAAACTTGTCCTACAAATAAAACAATCCATATATTTTTAGGAAATTAGGACCATCAAGTCAAAGTATGAAATCCTTTCTATCTCTGTTAGCTACCACTTTCGAAATTTTTCGAAAATAAAAATGTTGTTCGTCTTATCAAAATGTACCTACTCACAAAAAATTAGCTTGTTAGTAAGTAATCACAAAAAAAATGTTCTAGGGTTCCCTAACCATTTGCCCGGCCGGCAGTAAAAACAGCCTTAGGGCGTTTGTACACTACACGGAATTTTACCATCCGGCGGCGCGGCGCGGCGAATGGTAAAATTTCTTACCTTTTGATAAAATGGCAAACGTCATAGACCGGGAGATGGTGACACAAAATTCTTGGTCAATTGTACCAGTATGGCAGTTCTTCAGGAATCGGGGGTTTAATTATGTAAAGGCAAAAAGAAAATGATGGTCATAGCGCTCGCACCGGCGCGGCGGCCCAAACGTGTGGGTCGAACGCGTCGGATAAATAACGAGTGTCGAAACTCGAACGATTTGTTCCACAAAAATGCTTGTATTTTCAGATACTCGAAAAAAAATAAGTAGGCGGTAGCGTAATGCCATTGCCATACTTCTCGGTTGTGACTTACAGCCCGCCATACCGACGCGATTAACCTATTTAGAAATAAATATGTATTTGATTTTGATTTTTACTAAGCGACAAACAGTATCTACCTGGTTTGTGCACATAATAATAAAGGCTCTATGGGTAAGGCCAAGATAGCCCCTAAAAAGCTTGGTGTTCTTAACAGAACTAGGCAGTATTTCAGTCCGGAGTTTCAGTACAGTCGCTTCACTCTGCATCCTCTATTATAGTCACTGTTGTATCACTGGGAGTACTCTGCAGAGGAATTGTTTGCAAATTTTAATCATACCTCCTGCAATTGTTCGCCATCGTTCCAACTTCCAGGCGAAAAATATACTTATCATCCTCATCAACTTGATGAGTGATAGACTTCCACCGTGCGTTTTTCGCGTAACTTTCTGCCGCGCACTGTAAAACTCTAGAACGAACTGTCAAAATTAAATTCGCTCACAGACTACTTAGGGATACTACCGTATAATTCACTTTTTAACACACTCAAATAGTCCGTACTTAGTGTTATTTTACAGCTTATATTATTATAATAATTAAATTATTAAGTATATTATAAGCTTAGTTATACAACGTGAAAGGAGGGGCACTTCGTACCCACTAATGTAGCACTTTGAGACAGATTCCAAATGAAAGGGCTTGAAAAGTTGAACATTTTATTGTATGACGAAAAATCTCTAAACCATGGGAGAAAAAAATTTATGAGGGTAGAAGGTAAGAAAAAATCACAAAAAATCACCCTGTATTATTGCATCAATTTATAGTGTTGCTGTTAAGGAATCATTTCTGGAAAGTATACAATAAAACATCCTGTATTATTGCACCAATTTTATTGCTTGTATTGCTAATTATAAAACATTTCTCCAAAGTAATTATGTAAGTACGATAAAATTCAGGAAAGGTTAGATTTTTAAGGTTTTATTGTTTTCCCATACATTTCGTAAAAATATGAAACAATATACTAAAATACAACACTTTCCTCAAGTTTGCCATACCTACACGATTACTTTCCAGAAATGATTCCTTACCATCAATACTATAAATTGATGCAATAATACACAATGTTTTTTTTTGTTATTTTTTCTTATCTTCTACCCTCATTAACTTTTTTCTCCCATGGCTTAGAGATTTTTCGTCATACAATAAAATGTTCAACTTTTCAAGCCCTTTCATTTGATATACGTCTGGATGTGCTACAGCTTGGTTACGGCTTCCATACAAAAATGCCCCGTCTTCTTTTGGTGGTTGTTTTCCCGCAGCAGAACGATTTACCTATAGTAGTACAGCTATCGAACCATGCATGTTATTTTTTGAAAATAAAAAATATTTTGTATACTATGACGTACTATGGAAACTTTATGCCGATAGACGCGATTTACTATGGACCCGACCGATTTTTTTTTTGATTTGAACAAAAAAACTTTACAAATTGTACTACTAAGATAAAATCATTTTACTGCGGGAAAACAACCATTAAAATTTCACACTGTATTAAGCGAAAATCGATGGAAAAATATAACATAATGCTACAGTTTAATCAAATTTTGATTATAGCTAGTGCGAGTAGAAGTATACTCCAATCATTAAATACATTTGGAAATGCATGTGAACCAAGACAGCCAAATTTTGGATATTATGTGGGAGATGGCTAGAAAAGCTATTCCTTCGATCGCGGATTCTTGGAAATCTGTAGTTGTTCTCGCGGCCGCATGTGGAAGTGTAACCACTTGGGAGTGTAAGTATTAAATCATTTTATAGTGTAAAACATAAAAAGACACTTATAAACTAGCCAGGGTCAAGGAGAATGCGAAGCCTTTCACTCACGTCTTTTACTCGCATCGTGTCGCTGCTGTCGAATTACGACGCCCTCTATAGTTTCTGCACGGTCCCTATTGAACGATCTGTGGACTGTGTGTATCACGTGTGTATCGTCCAATAGCTGTAGGTATCGTCTCATCGCACGAAGCTTCGGACGATACACGCCTGTGATACACGCAGATGCGGCCGGGCAGTCAGATTGGCCATGGATTGGCCGTGTAACCTACGACAATGGTACGAATTACACGTATCAATGGCATAAATTAGTTTAACTAGAATCGTGATTTTATTGATACGTTTAATTCATGCCTATAAAATCATGATTCTAGTATCACACGAATCACAGTATTGAAGCGCCCTATTATACGGTCAATATTATTACCGTCAGTACAGTACACAGTTGAAATCGCTAGAGGAATGTCGTCTCTTGTACAAGTTTTTTTTTAATGAGAGAATAGCGGCACTAGCAATGTACTCACATGCGCCTTAAAAATTAAACGCATGCAAAACATGACGGATTATTATTGATTATTATTATCTTTCTTTTATTATTATCAAACATCTTAATAACGGATTCCACAGAGATAGGCATGTTTTAACTTTTATACAAAAGAAAATAAACCTTATCTAATTATTAAGTATATTTATTATCAAAATTATATTAAATTTACGAATTCTGTAGGTATATAAAAAAGCTAAAAAACATATTCTGCTATATTTGCAACTGAATACTGAGCACAGATTAAATACGAGATCGCATAATCTGTGGAAGCCACGCCCCCCAGTATCGCGTGGATTTCAAGAATCTCTGTTATAAAATCATGATTCTGCGATTCGGCCGCTTACACCATCAATATTATCACGGAATCGTGATTATATTGATGGTGTAATTCATGCCAATGACCTTACCCAATAAATGTTCCTAAAAAACAAACTCGCTTGTCAGTTGTCAGTGTCACACTTGTGACACTTATCAGTTGTCAGTTCAGTTGGTTCAGTTGTCACTTGTCTTGTCTGTACTCTGTGGTAAGTGGTTGCTTCAAAAACCGCTAAAAACAAAAAAATTAATGTAGAAGTTTTTTCAATTCTTATTTCACTATTTTGTTTTAATAATAGTTAAAATAGTTTACTAAGAAAATGTGTGATGAAGTGCACGATACACAAAACACGCAAACGCAGACGCAAAACTCTCAAGCAGAATGGTCCAACACTCCAACGTGTATCCCCAATATTTGGGGGAGACTCTATTTCAGTACAGGCTCAAGAGGAAATCAATGCTGGCTCAGCAGCTCCTCTAAACCAGAATATTATGGTATGTCCTACTCAGTTTAATAGAAAAACAATTTCAACTCTCATTTGCTTACTACCCTCGCATCGCATGATTATTATTATTTCACGTGCTGCCGTACCGTGTGCGTGCTGCAGAAAAATAAAAATATCCAAAATTACTTGAGATTCAAGTTTACAGTGCTTTTCATTGAACTTCTTCTTGGAAAAACTTTTATTTTAGTAGGTCTTAATAATTCTTGCAAATATGTCTATCTAAACTTTATCTATTTCAGACTTGATTGCCCATGAGTGTACCATGGGCAGAGCTCTTTCAAACACTATAGTTATAAAGAAAGACATTGTTCATAGAGATGTGTTGAAGAGTATAAGCAAAAATCATTTTGTAATCAGAAGGGACCTATCGTAAGTTTGCCTACATTAGTTGCCTACATTGTGGTTTAAATTTTGAAATTGTTATAAAAGGTTAATCTCATGAAAAAGAAAAAAGTAAGGGAAAATGTAAATTGAAAAAACATTTGTTTTTCAGTGAAGCTTTGAGTCCTGCCATTTTTACTGATCTGTCCTACAATGGGACCTACATCAATGGTATAAAAATAGGCAAAGGGAATAGTCGTGTGCTGGATGATAATGATGTTATTGCCATGACTCCGACATTCAAGAGTAAGTTTTTTTGTTGTGTGGTTGTAAATAGTAGAGTAAAACATTTATTTTCCAATCTGTAGTGTTTCAAAAGTTTTTTCTTTTTAGTTTCATATTTATATATTTTCTTTACGTTATTTTTACAGTGTTTGTGTATAAAGATTTGTTGAAAAATGAACAGGACCAAGTACCAAAAGAGATAGCCCAAAAATATTACATCTCAAAGACTTTAGGCCAAGGTGCTTGTGGTATTGTCAAATTGGCCTTTAACAAAGTAGGTTTTAGTTGACTGTTTTTTTTTTCTTATTAATTTATTATTATTTTTTTTATTTGTCTTTTAATGCTTCAATTATTGTGGGAATCACAGACACAATAGATATGAATCAATTGTTATGCGGCCGCCAGGAGCCACTTGGGACTTGATGGGTTAATTACAAAATAATACAAATATTTAAAATTTAAATTGTGATTGGCTACTGAAGGTATTATTATGGTTTGCCTTTTTTATTTCAGGCAACATGTACCAAGTATGCAATAAAAATTATAAAAAAGTGTAGACTGACCAATGGAAATTTCCATCAATTAAATAATCCTGAGAAAATTCAAAACGAAATTAAGATATTAAAGACGCTGAATCATGTAAGTAGGTACATTATTATTTTTAACTTCACCGATTCAATGCAGCGCACATTTTTGAAAACTTTCAGTACTGGCAGTATACAATTTTCTGGTGACATGTGAGCCGTGTCATACGCCATAGAAGTAGATTACACGGCTACCGTGTCGACCGCCACCTTCAAAAAGGTTTATTGTTTTTCTTGGTTTTTACGCGTGTATGAACTTGATTTATTTAGTTGAAACCAAACCATTGATGTTAACTGAAGGCTACGTTGTTTTGAGTTGTTTTCTAGTAGTTTTAGTAAGTATTAACCTGAAAATGGCAGGAAATCGATTTTTTTATTCAGATGTTACAAACCTTTCGTAGGTTTCAAAGTTAGAAAAATGAGTATATTATGTGTGTTCAACGATTACTCCGCCGTTTGTAAACCGATTTTCAAAATTTTTCTTTTGTTGTATAGGGTATTTGTTCCGATTGATCCGGTTCCGAGTTGGTACTATGTGCACAAAAGTGGTGGTCTGATGATGGGAACCATGAGAAATCCAGGGGGTTCGGAGTAGAACCTTCTATAGTGTAATTTGAGGGAGATACAATCGCTTTCTAAATGACACGGCTCACGTGTCATACGCCACACGTTAAAAACCCACAAGACACGGCTGCCGTGTAATCCGCTATTGCGCATTTATTAATGCACCTTTAAAAAGGCTGACAGCCCGTACTTTTTCAATTTACAGAATATTCAGAGGCGATGCCTATAGGCTTGTTCTACATGGTAAATTAAGATGATTTTGTTCAGAGTAGAACTTTCTAAAGTGTAATTTGAGGGAGATACAGCTCACGTAACTTAACTAAGTTAGTTGGGCATGTGGTTCGTGGTGTGGAGGTTTTGAAATGGAACCACTCTGGGTAGTTAGGGTGGTCCCGTGTCCGTCCTTGGAGATATCCCGGATGGCACCTCTTATTAAGAGGTCGGAGGACTGCTTTTTTACTGACGAAGATCCCGCAAAGGACGCACTGGCCACCATCTTTAACTTTCGTGTTGTTTGCGTGATTGCTGATTCCTTTGAGCCCTTGCCCATTTGGGGTTGAGTGGTTTCAGGGGTGGTAATTATGGGGGTCTCTTCCGTTCTGGGTGGCGGTGGTCTGGGGGTAAGTTCCGTTCTAGTTGGTGGCGGAGTGTCTAGTCGGGGTGACGGCTGGTGCTGGGGGCGTGGGTGTAGGAATGCTTGAGTTTGGGGGAGGGGCCTGAGCTGGTGTTTGTGCAGGGGTGGGTGTACGGGTTTGGGCTTCACTGATGTTGAAGAGTTCTTCCAAATACAGAGAGACGCTTGAAAGGTCATTGCTTATATTAGTTGTTCTGTTTGGTTCCGTCTGCACCGAATTTGTGTTTGTGTTTGTTTCACCGCTGTGGTAAGGGGGGGGTTGATAATTGTTGGTTTGGTGATGGATGTTGTATGGAAACCCTCCCTTTAGGCGTTGTATTATCCAGGTTAGTTGGGTTATGGTGGCCATTGCCTGTTCCAAGAGCCGGTTACTTCTCTGTAGCTCTTCCTCCCGCTTACTTAACTTTTCACACCTCTTCAGTCTGACATTTGACAATGTGGTAAACCTTCAAGAAACTTGTGTTACTGTTGCCAGACAACAGAAATATAAACTTTTTTAACTATTCATAATTAATATATTTAGGCCCACTTGCGCCAATCTGGGTTAAAGTTAACTCTGAGTTAAACATCATGTCAATTGTCATATCTGTCACTCACCAAGTCAGTGATAGAGATGACATGATGCTTAACTCAAACTTTAACCCAGATTGGCGCAAGTGGGCCATAAGGTTTTAAGTTTGTAATTTTAATAAGTAACACAATATAATAATGTAGTGTCTAACTACTATTAGACATCCAGGAACACATTTCTTTTCCTCATTGTAGAATTGGAACCAACCTCTGGATTGATCATCAACAATTCCAATTTTGCCAAGCGTTTTCAAAGCTCTTAGTCTCTAAACACACTAAGCCTATGATTACCCCTGCAATGTATTTTAATTTAACGATGACACTCCATGCCGAAATTACGTATCGTTATATTGTATGCGTAGCGCATTGCAGACGTAATCATGCCGAACTTCGGCCGCGTATTTTCGGCCTTACGCGCGCGGCGATACAGTTTACACATATGCGCCCCAGTAGCGGCGTTACGACGCTGGGCGACCGCCCAGGGCGCTGAAAGCAAACAAAAGGGGCGCCAAATTTTTTCAGCACTATCAGCACCCTGGGCGCCAAAGAAATCTCGCCCAGGGCGCTCGCGCGGTAGTGCCAAAACCGGCCCTGATGCGCCCTATGTTTTTTTACAGCCATGTATAATCTCAACGGAAGAAGCGTACGACTTCCCTGACACGGTCTACATTGTGCTAGAGCTGATGCAGGGAGGAGAGCTTTTTGACCGCATCTTCAAGCATGGCCCCATGCCAGAGAACCTCGCGAGGTTCATGTTCCGACAGATTGTGTTGGCAGTCAAGTATTTGCATGCTAATGGCATCACACATAGGGACTTGAAGGTATAAATAAGCTCAGTTATAGCCTAAAATTTTTCAGCACTATACTTATCTTGAAAAATTACTACATTTTTTATTAGAAAGTACCTATGATGGTAATACATTAAGGAGACATTTGTATACAGCATGACTGGTGAGACATGTTCAATACTCGAGGACGTGATATTTGGTTATTATATTCGTTGAAAAAAAATAATATAAAAAAATAATATCAATTGATCACTGAGTAAATGTAGCTTAAAGTTAATTAATTATTTACCCAACGCATGGACACCGCTCGCGGGAGGGGTAGCGCGCCGGCGCGGGGGGCGCATGACGCCGCGACGGCCGCATAAGTACCTAATTTTATTACATATTAAAATGAGAATTGAGTACTGAATACTCTCCTTAAGTATCGGTAATGTCTCACCAGTCATGCTGTATAATGGCATCACTACTTGTATCATTTACTTATAAAAACAACATGGCCATCAACGATATATTGCCAATCATTTAGTAAATTTTTTAAGTTGTTATTATTAGAATATTTGTATTTGAGTGAGAGATAAATAGCAGGAATGTACAAATTGCAAATCATTTGTGTGTTACTGACTTTTAGCATTACATATTTGTCCAATATAAAAACTGTAGGTAATGGTATTATTACGTTTTCCTTGATACAATTTCACTTTATACTTTACAGCTTGAAAATGTGCTATGTGAGAGCAAAGATGAGGAAACGAGAGTGAAGATTACCGATTTTGGTCTGAGCAAGTTTGTTGGGGAACATAGTTTTATGAAAACAATGTGTGGCACACCCAACTACGCTGCTCCTGAAGTGTTAAGGTCCAACGGCAGCACGAGCTACGGACCAGAGGTGGATGTGTGGAGTCTAGGAGTTATGTTCTTTATTTGGTAAGATATTACTTGAAAAAATATACAACCAGTGACGGATTAACCCTTAATGAAATTAAGCAATTGCCTAGGGCATCACGTCTGAGGGGGCACCATAAGAAGGACAAAAGGACAAAAAACATCCGTCCTTAGGGCATTACGTCTCACTGTCACGTCACCAAAAACCACACCAAAAAAAGTTTCTAGGATAAAAGTAATGTATTTAGGTGGTAAAACTTAAAAGTTTAAAGACCGATTCTAGTTGACATACGGCTAGGGGGGGGGGGGGGGCACACAGGCGTGGAGTGCTTAGGGCATCAAGTAGTCTTAATCCGTCACTGTATACAACTAATGCGTAACTCACTTACTAAAAGAATTTTTTGTGTATGCTCACGTCATAATTTGTTATGTCTTTGTCAAGCAACTTAATAATCAATGTGCCGCACATTACTTTTAATATTTGATACAAGCCTCATTCCTCCTTTGTGTTGCAATGCGATGTGGGAATGTAATTAACGCCATAGCATTTAACGCCCCAATATAATTCAAAATAATGTCAATGCAAATATTATTATCATTATAAAGTTAGTAAATAAAACATTGGTACGTTGCAAGTAGCAACTTACATGGCAACTGAGCGTTATGACAACGCTGTCAGTCTTGGAGAAGAAAAGTCGATAAAATTCGTCACAGATTCTAATTAATATGCGGCCTAAAAATCCCAACGTGATTGTTTTTTAGCCAACAAAGTTTCTATTCCAGCCTCGTAGGTTACATGCCGTTTTCAAGCGACTACGGGACACCCACAGTGGAACAGATTCTCAAAGGCAAATACCGATACTCTGCATCCCACTGGCAGACAGTGAGCTTGCAGGCCAAGCTGCTAATGAAGGGGATGTTGACAGTCGACGTACACAAGCGGATAACACTGCAGCAGATACTCGATCATCCGTGGATGCGGGTATGCATCTCCTAACATCCTAGAAAGTTTCATCAATAATTACACTTTGGGACCCATCCATAAAGTACACGAAGTTACACGATTTTTATAATTTTTGGACCCCCTCCCCCCTTGTCACAGGTGGTCATTGGACATTTGTGAGACCCACCCCGTGTTCCATATGATGTTAAAAACGATCAAAACGCTCAAAATGCCTCCTATTTTGAGCGTTTTGATAGTTTTAACATCAAATGGAAAGTGGAGTACGGGGACCATTTGTGACGTCACAAATTTGCAATTTTTCATCTAAAAATTAAGATCACCTCAATACTTTAAATTTCGCAATTTAATTTATTAAAAAAATGTGCCACAAAACTTACGACCCCGAGACGAGGGGGACTCTTTGTCACACCATGTCATACTTCGTCGACCCCCTCCTCTTCACTTTAGGTGTGATTTTATTTTATGGATGGCCCCTTATTAAAAGTTGAGCCTTATGGAGGCACTTCACATGGCTATTTGTATTTGCTATTGGCTATTTGTTGCATTTGGCAAAATTATTAATGTAAGTACTTATATGTTGCGCTCAAAGACCGAAAAAATAGCTTGAGCTTAAAAAATTGCTGACAACGCGTTGTGGTCACAGTGAAACAGCCACGACGCGACATTCGCGTTGTAGCTCTAATGAAAACGGCCACGACGCGTTCTGGCAATCACAAAAAGTCCGGACTAGTCTCAATAGGCTGGCACTCGCTCGACTTGTCGCATACGCAGCGCTGCACGCATCCGCGAAACAAAAGTAATAGTACCCACTACCCGGCCGCCGCGCCGCTCGCTTGACAGCCCTGGCAGATTGAAGCGAGACGGCAGACAGTTATTGTACTATGAACGCTAAACGCAATGTAAAAGGTTGAAATTAGTTTGTTTTCCAGAATAGTAGGTAAATATCTCGGCGATTTCGCGCCGTTTATATGGAAGTGAGACAGGCCTGCACAAACAAGCAAATACGGCCACACATGAACGTCAAATACCAAACTTTTACTTGATTTTGTTTACTTGCCTATTTTGACTCTTTTGATGTGCGTCAAAAACCGACAAAGGTACGGAATACGGATACGTGTATTTGGTATTGGTCATATTTGTCAAATGGGCAAATAAGGTCAATACTTTGTCAAACATACCGTCTACACATGGTGCTTGTTTGGCGAATACATCATTAGGCATTCATTTTCAGACAAAAACATTATAGTTGAGTTCTTGTGATTGCACCTTAATAATATCAAATATTTTGTTTCAGGATGATGATGTTATATTGAAAGTGGACGTGTTGCTGTGTTGCAATGTAAATGACATTGAGTCCGATAAGGAAAACTATGACGAAGAAAATAATAATAGGGCTAAAAACGACACAGTTGTGACGTTGGCGCAGTGCAATAAAAGAGGATTAAGCAACAGCTTCAGTTCCTGTGAACCAATGCCCAAGAAACTACGATTTCAGTGCACCGATGATAGCAATGATACGGGCTCCACAACTAGTTACAGCGATTAAATGGGCCTAACATATGGCCTATGGATGTATGAGATTAGTAACATAGCTTTTGATATGTTTATATACTTGAGTAATATGTGCCATACTAGTATCAGGGCCCTCGCTCACTTAAAATATTGCCCAACATCTATAAGAAATGCTGCATAGTAATGCTATTTTCTATTAATTTCATTAACATGCTAATTTTGATGTCACAGCATGCCAAGTATTATTGTTTTGCTAATTGCTAAAAACGCGGCATTGTGAATTATCGGTTCGCATCGCACCACTCGCGACGACTATTATTTCGCGTTGGGTGAAAAATAATAATTCATTTACAGTTAGCACCGCGGCAAAGAATAAATACACTACGCGAAAAGAAGCGACACTTAAGCATGTGTGCTCGTAAAATTGCTCACGGCTATATTGTGTGCGTGGACCAGCGCGGGGGCTGTGCGCGGCGCGCGAGGCGCGGAGCGCTAAGTCCGGGACTTATTCGGCCGAGGGCTGACTAGTCGGTGGAGCGAGCGCGCTACTCCTACACACATCGCATGCACGTTCAATTACCCGTTTTTTCGTAAGAATGGAGTATTTTTCCGCGGTAAAAAGTACCTGTGTTCATGAGGGATAATGTCGGCTTCTAATGGTAAAGTAATTTTTCAAATCCGTCCAGTAGTTTCGGAAATTATTCGTTACAAACAGACTAAAAACTGACAGTAAAATCTTTCCTCTTTATTATATTATGTAATATATTATTTTATTGTTATATTATGTATTACACATACATATATAATATACATCTTTGCTTTGGCACAAGTCTAAACAGCGCGGACGTGATTTTTATCATGATCGCACGATAATATGTATTAGCAATTATATTTTTTAACATGTACAATTAATTTCATTATTGCCAACGGGTATTTAAAAATTAATTATTATTGTTAATTTTAATGCTATTTTTACCAACACTAATGCACTATAGACACCTCATATTATGAACAATGGTATCTAAGCTTATAAGTTATAATAATCCAAGCTGGTAACTTAGCTTATACTCTGCCGCGGTGTATTCATGTGTGTTTGACTCGGATTCGGATACTCGCCGCATGCCCATTGCTCAATTATTATTAATCGCAAGTCACCAATGACCGTGAGGTAGGCTTTTAAATGTGAGTCTAATGGCATTGTGAATATTCCTTTTGGTCACTATGATGTGTTAAGGTGAGCGAGGGCCCTAAGAGATATTGACAAGTTATGTTTTGTTTGTAAATTGACTGATATTTTGTAAATTATTTAATAAGACATTACAAATATTGTATTTTGACGGCTTTTATACTAGGCGCTTCTTCAATAGGACTTTTGATATGTATGTTATCTACATAATGCCAGTTGCATAAACGGTTTTGCTTATTTGTAAAAATTAAACTTTGACCCATACTGCCTTATATGAGCCTTAGAATTCGTTAAGGAACTTTGAAAACCCCAGCTAGGAGATGGTTAGAAATTAGAATGCATCATCATTACTGTCTTATAAAATAGCAAAAACATGACAAATTAAGTATTATAAGTATTAAGTACGCACATTTCCTATATGCCATTAGGACTTAGAAATAATATTCACCCTGTTTTATAAAGGAAGAATAGTATTACGGGGCTACAGTATTCTGCTTACAGGGCTTTTATTTTAATGCCTTAAGTTAGGGGTTCCCAATCTTTTTTAGCCTGCGGCGCACTTACAAGTCAATATTTTGTCACGGCGCGGCGCTCTACTCTACCTTTTTTTTGTCACGGCGGTGGCGGCGCCCTACTTTATCTAAATATTACAAAAAGATACATAAATAAACATCTTTAATGATTACAGTTAGAAACTTAGGTTAAGCAAGTAAGTAAATATTAATTATTTAATCATCTGCCTGCTTTGTATAATTCATGTTATAATTTTATTTTAAAATATTTGTGGTTATTGATAATGATGGAGGATTGACTCGCGGCGCCCCTCTTGCCTTTCATGGGAACCCCTGCCTTAAGTATTAGTGGTTAGTAAGATTTGGGACTTAATAATTTCAAGAATATTGCCATTGATGTTGATTTTAATGTCGTATTATAAATAATATACAGTACAGTAGCTCAGCGATTTATTAAGACGTAGGTTACACGATCAGTTTTTTATACAGAAAACTGATTGTGTAACCCACGGATTGATGGACTGATCATTTCTTTAATATGTACTTTTTATAACCATCAGTATTCCGTCAATCAGATTGATGAAAAACTGATTGTGTACCCTAAGTCTAACATTAAACCCACTGAACACAATTCACATAGTTTTGCTATTTGAAGTCTACATACTGTATATTATTAATATTATGTTGGTGTCTACCTCTGTTTTATGATTGAATTTTAGAATTATAGTTTCATTGTTAGTATTAAAATTGTGATATTAATGATAATGTTAAATAATAATTGAATTAATATTCAATACCATAAGTGCTTTTTGATAAAGCACTTAAAAGGTAAGGTTGTATTTTATTAAATGTTACATTTTTATTAATATCTGTAATTGTTTCCTATTACATTATGTCATTCATAAAATACTCAGTAAGGTTTCTGTTATTAGGAGTTAAAATAATGATTATATTATTAGGGTTCCGTACCCAAAGGGTAAAAACGGGACCCTATTACCATGGACCAATCATACAAAGACTTCGATGTCTGTCCGTCTGTCTGTCTCTAGGCTGTAACTTAAGAACGGTAATAGCTAGAGAGTTGAAATTTTCACAGATTGTGTATATCTGTTGCCGCTATAACAACAAATACTAAAAACAAAATAAAATAAATATTTAAGGAGGGCTCCCATACAACAAACGTGTTTTTTTAGCCTTTTTTGCTCTATATCAATAATGGCAACAGGTACGTACTACGTACTGGAAACTTTCACAAAATCCTTAATTATATGTGTTCTTTAATGATTAATAATAATATTAAAATAAAATAAAAAAATAAGGGGGGCTCCCATACAAAAAACACAATTTTTGGCCTATTTTTTCTTCATAGCGGTACGGAACCCTTCATGCGCGACTCCGACTCGCACTTGGCCGATTATTATACTTATATAATATGTCCTTAAATTTTTTGTTCTGTTGTCATATTTTAATTTTTATTCACGTTATTAATTACATTCCAAATATCTCTAATTTTAAAATGAGCAAGTATTATGAGGGAAATTGTACGCTTTTAGCGGTTTTAGTATATTTTTGTCAATTGTTGGATGAGCAACAAATTAATATTGTATTTTATGAATGACTTACTTTTTAAATGTTAAAATGTTGTTATATTAAGATGTGTTGAAAATGTTTGTTGGCATACCATGTAGTTTTTTTTTTCTAGGAGTTTATAGAGATCTAAAAGTGTCTGGATTTAAAGAAGACAGAAGTACAATTTTTTGTACAAATTGTACTTATGTGTCTCCGTTACGTGCCCACCGTTTGTGCCATATCATGGTTTTTAACAGCTGATTGTTGTAAATAAAACCGCATATTAAAAAATAAATTATGTATTTTCATTCATGATTCGATCTATACAATTATATTTACAACAAACTCTTCATTAGGAATCTTTAAAACAATTCAGTCTTTGACATTCTATACAGTTTAACTTTTAGTAACTATAATTGACTTTCTTTATGAGGTATGAAATAATAATTTACCGTCAGCGTACAAGAACTAGAGAAAATTTTGTGATGTATCTCACCTATATTATAAACATTTTGAATAATGAGAAAATTACATTTAAAAGGCTATATTTTTTTGTGTATTGTAATTTGGATATTAATCTTGAGGCAGCACGTTACATATTTTGTTATTATAGCGATGCCTTAATATTAACGTTGACGGTAAATTGATGGATGAAATAAATAAATCAACAATGTTAAACTGTATAAATAAAGATGGACAATATATTATCATTAAAACATAAATTAAGTAACTTTCCATTCAAAACTTTATCGTAAATGGTATGTGCACACTTGCTACTTTTAAGTAAGTAAATTCAGGTAGGCGGAGCCTATACCGCAGGTATGTGCACACAGACCACACTATGTATATCGAATTTTCATAATATTATATACTTTTATGACCTTGTAAAAGTATGTTATAATGAGTGCACATATAGGCTTTTGCAACTTTCTGTACTTAGTCTTTTGAGTTAAAAGTCGCAAGTGAGCACAGTACCTATGTCAAACAATATGAGGTATTCAACAAAATCTATTGCAATTTAAATGTTTCTAAAATAAATTAACAAATAATTTAATCATTTCTGTTAGGCACATCACTTCTTATTCCGACTTTGACAAAGTTCTATTTATTCACATTGAAATATTTTGATCAATCGATTCTAATTTTAATTATTCAGTCATCAATACAATATTCACTATGGCTGATGACCAATTTTGATTTTACTTTTGTAGAATCAATTACAACAAATTTTTAAAACAGTTTCTACCCAAAAGACCTTTTAGCCCGGCCGCACGTTATCCGAATTTCTGATCTAAAACATTCGGACGCACATACATTTTGACACGTCAGAATTCTGATAGTATGCAGGGTCCACAACAAATTGTATGAACAGAGTGCGTTCCGGCGGGGCGTCCGAATTTTTCTGATCAGAAATTCGGATATCGTGCGGCCGGGCTTAGAATCAGCTGAAAGTGAGTCAACGACCTCAGATGCTCAAACGTCTTTACATGATAGCATCAACATATTTTCTGCAATTGATTCAACAAAATTGTATATTCAAGTCTATAATACTTTTCATATTACAGTTTGAAACGCTAATACATCTAATAAGAATACTAATATTGTAATTTAGATAAGATTCCAATTTCCAATAACATTCGACCAAACGAGTATGCAGTTTATCCTTAGGATAAAATCATTTGTACGATAGTACCTATACTTTTAAATGCGATTTCTTATTTCTCAAGCCTAGAGTTCAAGTTACCAAGTCTTTATATTTTAAAAATCAGATAATGTAGCGGCGGAGCTAGATCACAAGGCATCAATTATTGACTAAGTTTTTATATTGCATTGCCCACTAAACAAACTAAATTTTGATAATTTAATTGGTTTCCGATCTTTCTATTATTATCATTCCAAAACTTAGGGCCAAGCCACAACACTGCGTTGCGACGTCGTATCGCAAAAACAACATCGCACAGAAATTGGAAAATGTCCTTGTCGCATCGCAAATTTCCACGATGCGTTCTGCGGCGTCGTAGATTTTTACGATGCGACGCTGCAACGCAGTGTTGTGGCCTGGCCCTTAGTACGCCACTGCAATAGCATCCTTTACCTATTTCAAACTCATCTCGTAACAAGTTACATTTTCCCACATTCGTACAGGTTCAATTTACAAATTTTGAAAAAGATAAGCCATTATTTAACTTTACAGCAAAGCGTTTGTAAGCATCCAAAACTTTTTGCTTGCCTAACAAGCCAAAGCAAGCGGCATAGTATTTTTTAAGTAGAATAATTGACGTAAAGACTGGCCTCTTAGGCTGCGTTTCCAGTTTCCACAGACGCGGAGCGGAGAGGAGCTTAGCGGTGCCCGAATTGACCAATCGTGCTATACCAGCGGAATGACAGCGAAGTGGAGCGAAGATTTCGAGCACGGTGATTGGTCAATTCGGCACCGCCAAGCTCCTCTCCGCTGGAAACGCGGCCTTATTCATGACTGGGGTTATAGTGACGCATCACGTAACTATGATTGTAGGCACTAACCCCCAGACTAATTAAACACAAAGAATACGCTATACAATGTTCATGTTGACAGACAGAAAACATTGTGTAACTTATTGTGTAACATTTTTCATTACAAAGGAATTAGTGTATGCCTCAGAATGTCCTTCACAAGACTTGTAATTTTATACCCACAGGCACCCTAAGGGGTCCTGTAACCTTGGCAAGTATATCCGCCACTTGTATTCACATGAACCATAACCCGCTCGACGCATTTCAGTCTTCTACAATTAAATCAATTAATTTAGTTCACACAACCCTATAATTCTACTATTTGGTCTATTCTGCCGCTGAACTGGATTCCGCCGTACTGTGTGATGGCTCCACGTTTTGTGCTTGGGCTTCTAGAAAAAAAAAAGAATTATATTATCTTCTAATTGGAAAAAATTTAAAAATGGAATGTTTGGGAATTTTATGAGTTGTGGACTGTGGTGGCCGGTGGGAAACGTTTTGGTTTATGACAAACTCGAATATTTAGGGTGAATTGCACCAGAAGCGTAGTTAAAGTTAAGGTTAAGGTTATCGTCAAATATGGCGACTTTTGCTAGGGATTTGACAGTTCATTTCACATTTTGTTATGGTTAAAGTTATAGTTAAAGTAAGCCGGTGCAACCCACTCTAATTGGTTTCTTTCATACAAATTGATTACCACGCATTTAAAATATATGATTCCCTGGAATACCCTGTTTTATGTGCACCCGCTGTATGATTTTCAATGTTATATTTACAATATTATTTAGTACAGTACTCAAGGTATCACAGCTTGCAAATGATACCATGGGATGCGTTTGGTGTTTTAATGCAAGTTAGAATTATAATTTTTTCTAAATGTAGTTACGGCAAAGTCAATTACAAAACGGAAGAATAATAACAGACTTAATTATTATTTAGCTCAAAAATGTGAGGTACCTAAAACTAGCATTTGTGTACCTACTAGAGAATAATGTTTCCTAATAAATTAAATGTTGAATTGTGATTGTGTATTCAGTAACCGACTATGCAAAACTTATTATACAAAAAGCGATAATGCATGTTAGTAAGCGGCAAGCGTGGGTAGGCTGTGACACTCACCGCTTGTTAAATAATTTTTGCAGCTACTGAAACAATGAAATATCATCTCTCTAAAAGCGTTTTTACATCATGCAGTACGATATCGAAACGATAAATTGTTACATAAGTATGAGAGAGAGAGAGATTATTTTGTGCGACATGTTCAAATTAAAATGTTCTGGATCAATACCTATTGGAACAAACGCACTTATGACAAAGGCTCTTGTATTTGCAGTTTTTTGTTGGATATCGAATCGCAATATATGAAAACGCTTTTACAATTTAGAGTTTAGACACAGGCCTCAAAACACTCCGGCATCCTGAAAGAGACCTATCACCATATTTTGTGTCTTTCACTCAAGGCTAATTTAGCGATAGAACGCCGTATACGCCAATTATACGATGCCCCGGGTCCCGGGCCACTGGAGCCCCAACATGCTTAAGGAAAAATTAATAAAATCTAATATTTTTTTTTCAATTTAAACGAAATATGACAAAAGTAAAAAGGCAACCTTTTCTAAGGGCCCCCAAACAATTCACCTCACGGGATTCTGCCAAGACACGCTACGCTTACGATAAAAATCGTATACGAGTGAAAGACACAAGCGTTAGACTTCTTTCCTGTGTTTGTTGACCCGTGTCTATTTCTTATTACAAAATAAATAAAACAAAAACAAGCACAGCATACTAGCAACTACTTCTAAAAAAGTTTTATTTACTAACCTGCAATAGCTCTTTCGACCTTCATTTTGTCTTTAACGATGTATATCGCTGTGAGGAAGAAAAACAGTCCTCCGAGTATTTCCACGAAGCACGTGACAAACAGAGCGTACTGTAGCGATCTAAACTCTACCAGTTTACTCGGCTCTTCGAACGGTGAGAACTTCCTTTTAAGGTTTTTTGATATCTGGAAAAAGTTATTAAAAAAATTATAAGGGGTTAATGAAATAGATTGTTTGTGGTGTAAGCTTATGCACATGAACAATATTTATATGAACAATTTACAAGAACAATAATGATAATAATATTCCTACGATAAGGATCGGGAACCACACATTTTGCATCACACAAAAAACTAGACTCTAGATACGGCAAGTCTGATAACATAAACAGTAAGTATATTAGTTTAGACTTTAGAACATCTAGACAACAATCTATCAAATATTTTTTCTATTTATCAGTACAAAAGTAAAAGGGCCTGTTTCACCACTTCCTGATAAAGGCTATTCACAACTTTTTTGACAGATTCTCCATACTTCATCTGTCAAGTTAATTGGTGGATAGCCTATTCGGCACTAATCAGGAAGTGGTGAAACAGGCTCTAAGACTTAAAAGTTTGGTATAAAATACTTACAACACCAACTAAATAGGGACTACCAGCATCCCCGAGCATGTGTGATATCAGGATTTGGAAAGCCTCAGCCGTTGACCTCTTAGGTGGTACAACCACGTACTGAAAGTTATACCATAGAGTAATAAATGTCCATGGTTATACAAAACATTGTAAAATGTGATATGAAGAACATAATATTATATTGAAAAAAAAACGACTCTAGGACAAAGTTAAAATGTAGGTTGAAATTTTGAAAGAAATCATATTATATGAGGCAATTTTAAGTATTTTATAAATTAACTGAAGAAGTTTGTTTTAAATAATTTTTA
Source organism: Plebejus argus (assembly GCA_905404155.3). Taxonomy (NCBI): domain Eukaryota; kingdom Metazoa; phylum Arthropoda; class Insecta; order Lepidoptera; family Lycaenidae; genus Plebejus; species Plebejus argus. The sequence goes on from FR989942.1 coordinate 4,502,743, forward strand.
AAAATAATATTCACAGCGCCATCTATTGACATCTCGCGAAACTACGTCGTAGGCTTGTGACTCACTTAAGCAAACATTGCAAAAGTCCGCGCAGTCGTCAATAGATGTCGCTATTTTGCGCAAAATTGAAATCAGTCCATTTCGTGATTATTGTTTACTTTTTTTTATATGTAAGTACAACAAACGGAAATATTCCAATGAGATTCCAACGCAACCTACACAGTAGTAAACACCTTTTAATGCGAATGACTGATTTCAATGACATGCTTCATACATATTATATTTTACGCTAATATTATGCTCATGCTAGCTTAAACAGCTTATATTGTACGTGCTGGTTCCCAGTAGTGCAAGTTTGCATGCAATAATTATCCAAAATAATTTTAAAAAGTTTTCAAATACTTTTATGAGGCGAGGAATTCTAACTTGTCACAAAATATTATGTTATGCAATCAATATGCAATATTAATAAGAAGTTATTACAGTAAGTCTACTTTATTTAATAACATAATTTAATTATTACAATAATTAGAATTCTAATTATTACATAACATAATATCAAAATAGTCATGATAATAATTATGCAAACATTTAAAATACACATTTCAACTTCTTCACGTTGATTATTGTAAGCTACTGTATATAGTAGGTAGGTAGGTTTCAAAATCTACTTTATTGGTACAATATAAACTGATTATGTTTTATAACTGAAACTGCCTTTTTATAATAATTAATTAGGGCTTGATTACACTTACCGAGTAGGGTCGCTAGACAGTGCCCTCAGCCGAGCACGTCCATACAAAACACACCGAGTGATGAACCGAGGCATGCCAAGGGCACTGTCTCTACTCTCGGTAGGTGTAATCGAGGCATTAAGGAGTTAATAGATTAATTAGGGCCTGTTTCACAACTTACTGAGAAGTACTGGATAGACTATCCACAACTTATTTGACAAAGACTCTATCTGTCAAATATATTATGTCAGATAGCCTATTTGGCATTATGAGTAAGTGGTGAAACAGGCCGGGCCCTAAGAATAACCATAGATCAAGAATTCCCCACCTCATATACCCGTGCTTACCAGCGATATGTCTGCGACGATAGCCCAGTTGAGATTCAACGCCAACTCCCCAATAAACATCAGCACGAATGGCGCGTAGAAGTAGGTCTCGCAGAGGAACATGGCCGCGCACATCGCGGGGGCGGATATCAGCAGACCAGAGGCGCATATCACGGGGTGGGCGCGGGGGTACCTCTTCACCAGAGCCGCCCCCAGCCACGCGCCCAGCGGGACACCCAGCAGACCAGACACCATCGTGATAGCACCGAACACGAGCGACACCCTTCACGACATTGCATTTTGAGGGACATCGAAGGCAGAATCAGTGCCCGCATATTTTTAATACAATCTGTCTGGCACGTGAGTGCATGACAGCATGCAAAAGAGATTGTATCGAAAATACGTTGATTCCCAAGGTCAAATCGAGACATTCGAAATTCAAAAGCTGAACCCAGAATATTTTGTGGCGCGAAATATTCGACGTTCAAATATCGAACCCAGCGTTCTTAAATCAAATCAAGGAATCATAATAATATTGTTTTGAAGCCCATGCATAGTTTTATACGCTTTTACGACAATAGTTATAGTTCCTTGAATCGAATTAAAAGTTTTAGGCTATAATATTTAGGACACACCATGGCCACCAATAGATGAATTTTAGTTCCATTTTCATGTCATGCTTAAAATGAAATAAGCTATTCATCTTTTCGTAGCCACGGTTAAATGATTATTGTTTTAGGCAGTGGGAGCCGTATTATGATGCATGCTCCATATTAGTAATGACTAATGAATGATGAGCCTAGCGCGCAGTATCTCATTGGAACATTTCGCTTCCATAGACAAATATATTTTTCTAAAGTTGCCAGCCTTGAGCCCATAGACTAATTCCGTTTCGCGCGCGCTCACCAGCACGATATCGGCGACGATCGACCAGGTGAGGTTCAAGGTCAACATGCCGAGGAAGACCATGAGGTAGACCAGCGGCTGCGGGACGCTCGGACTGGCGGCGAGTAAGGCCGTGTACACGAGCGGCGCGGAGGCGATAAGGGCGAACGCACAGACGAGCGGGTCGGCGTCGGGCAGGCGCGGGCGCAGGCGCTGAGCGATTAGCGAGCCGAGCGGCACGCCCATCGCGCCCGCCGCCATGCCCACCAGACCGAACTTGTACGACACGCTGATAGGATTTGTATTTATTTCAAAGCCACGAAAATAAAATCTTCCTGTTGCGTAAGATACTTTGATTTAAAAATATTCTTTGATTAATTTTTGTTTAAATACTTATCAAAATTTACAATATTATCATTGGAGTATCTAACACCTAAGAACCTAAATAAATGATGTGAATTTGATTTTGGTATTGTCAGTAGGTCATAACTACCATCAGAAGAAATGCTCTATAAAAACTGAGGGGGGGGGGATGATAAAGGGGGGTAAAATGTCAAAAATAACGTAATTCCAAGATGGCGTCTCGCTAACTCACCTGCCGATGGTAATATCGACGCCGGGCTGTCTGGACAGGCCGAGGAATATGAACTGCGGCCCCCACCACGCGAGCGCTCCGGTTACAAACGCGACGCACGTAAACGCGAGAGTCGACAGCATGAAAGACGGGCTGAAATTAAAAAAAAAGTTTGAAAATAGAACATAATATTTGTAAGTTGCCAGTTTTAATAAAAAAGAAAGAGAATAATATTTGAAAATAGAATGTGATATTTCGCCACGCGGCGGGGGAAATGAAAAAAGTAAAAAAAAATATTTTCAAATTTCCATAACAAAAGAACATAACAAATTACATTTATCAGCCAGAAACAAAGGAAACAATTTTTCTGATAAAGTACGTTGTATCAATCTAATTTCTCTATGTAATAGCTTGATAGGTCATACTCATGTTGCGTTCATACTGTTAAATATTATGTGGGTAGAGCTGCTTTCTAACGTCTTATAATTTAGTCTGTTGGCCCCATCCTCTTGGGTCATAACACTCATAACTCATAAGTCACAATCATTCAATATTACGATACGACGTAATATCGTGTGATTATGACTTACAAGTTCTGTTCTCGTTAACAAATTGCCTCACCAATAATTACTTACGTAGGAAGATCTGTATTGCAAAAACTTTACCATCATCAAAATTGGCAAACATAATATTGTGATTTGTGATGTCAATTCCATAGACTCCAAAAATATGAAACGCTTTGATGTCCGATGATGAAATTCATATAATGTATGAATTTCATCATCGGGCACATATGCAAAACATGCGGTTTACGGTATAATATTATTATAGCGCGAAAAACCGTACGTTTTGCAATGTCAGCAACTGTTTTATGTACTTTCCAGTCTCTCAAAAAATTTCCATACGTCTAAATCGCTTCAACAGTTTAAGTATGATGAGGTAACAGACAGAGACACTTCGAATTTATAAAATTAGTAAGGAAGGAAAGACAAGGAAACTCACTTCTTAACAAGATATCTCAGATCCTCCTTATACGTGGTGGCCTTCATGTGGCTCTCCTCAGCTGCCCCTCGCTCGGGGTCCTCCATGACCCACAGTATGAGCATGACAGCTACGGCCCCCAATATGGGGGTCACACGGAGCCCCCATCGCCAGTTGCCCGATACCGCTGTGGCCACTGAACCGACTATGTAGCCGAGACCGCTGAAAAAATCACGACACGTGTAGTTAATATAGGCTCAGAAGTTAGCATACTCTTGAATTTACTACATTCCTTAAAGATGAATAGTAGGTATTAGATAGAGAGAGAAGACAGATAGAGAAGAGAGGAGAAAAAAAAATATAAAAGTAATACTGAGGATTTTTGGTTGTCCATAACATTTAAAGTTCCTGTCAAGTAATTAATGGCCTGAATAACAGCTGATAACAGTAAACCAAACATGAGAGGAGAGGTGAGGAGGTGAGGATTAAACAATACCTCTTATTCTCATCCGATCAAATTACTTGTAAGACAAAACTACATGTACTTAAAGACAACAAATTCTTTGGAAAAATCGAGAAAAATCTCGACAAGATATTATGTCTTCATCATCTTACGTAACCATAAATGAGATGTTTCTCAGCCATTAATTATGGCGCCAATTAACTTACGGCCCGTATAAATACAGTACTTAAGATGCGACCCGGTCTCAAGACGCGGTTCGGCTCTGTGATTGGTCCAAATTTTGACAGCCAACCAATCACAGAGCCTGAACCGGGTCTTGAGACCGAGATGCATCTTGAGTACTGACTATTTATATACCGGCCTACATCTCGCTGACTAATGTAGAATTAGCATCAATTATACAGCAGCCGGTGACTTCCATCAATCAATATCGACGTGACGTCGACACGAAATTGAGGCCATCGACTCAACAGAAAAATTATGCAAGCGTCGCTGCTTGCCCCGCACCGCCCCCGCGGGTAAAGGCGAGGGGTGCAAAGGAGGGCCGCAAGGCTGAACATCTTCGACTCGGCAGGGACGAGAGCAGGAGGTGCGATGAGGAGGGCTTCGTTCTGGTGGAGAGGAGGAAGAAGAGGAAGCCCACCGTCCGCAACCACCGCGGCACCGCACCTTATGTGCCCGAGCTGCGCCTGCGCAGCGAGGTGCCCGCGACACCGCTCTATGTGTCGCGCCTGCACTGGACCATGACGGTCGAAGACGTCGTAAACTACATCCGCGAGAAGACCACCTACACCTTGAGGGTGGAGCGTCTGCACTCTCGCCACAAAGTGAATTTTAGTTCCTTTGTGGTGAAAGTGCCGACTCAAGTTTTATCCATCTTCGAGGTGGAGGAGTTCTGGCCCGCCGGTGTAGTTTACCGGAGGTTTCGGGGGAGGCTCCCGAACGAAGCGCGCATCACGTCGCCGAAAGAGACTTTAACGTGATAAAGTGTAGTGTGATTGTGTGTGTGAATGTGAGAATAATATATATTAGGATAAAATTGATCGGCGTGCATCCGTTTTCTGATTGCCATAATACAAGTTTTACTTAGTTTGGGATTAGACGACGTGATGTACGCTACCTTGCTTTTATACTATTGTATATTATTGAATGATTAATAAAGAATTTGAAATTTGAATTTGAAATATGAGCAATACTTGGAATAGCTCACGTGAAAATGGAAATAGTGTCACGTGTGTACTAATTTGTAATTAGCTAATTAGCGCGCATGCGATGAACGTTTTGTGATGTGTTTACGAGTTACAATGATAGGTGGATGAAAATTTGAAATAGTTGTCTAAATGCGATTGCGAAATGGAGCAAAAAATGACGAGTGAAATCCGAATTTTTAGCAATTAACTGAAGATGTTGTTCAACATTCTCTAATAAGTATTGGTTGTGTATCGTCATAACTAAGGCTTTCCTTTGAGGCCTTTCAAATTAACTTAAGACTTACGAGGCAAAAATCTGTTTTATAAGATCGACCTCTACGTGTTCTCCGCAATCTACAATCTACATGATGCACCAGACGATGTCACCGTTTTGTAGTTGACAAAAACTTCATAAGCCAATTTACTTCATCTTTAAGACGTACAGTCTAAGCTTCATCATAGTTAGATGATGCCATAACTTCTGTCTTAAAAAGAGCTTGAAGTTTCATAGAGAAGTAATAAAACTTAGAAGCGAATATTAATAATTGAGAGGAAAGCACTTAAGTCGAAAAGAAGACGCAAAAGCTTTAAAAGGTATGCATTGATCATCTATCTCAAAAACGAAGTTACTACAGAAAATGAGATGGGAAAAGATAAAATCTTAAATTAAGAGACTAAAGAAAAAGAATGGGATTAAAAAAAAGAAATAGTAAGAATTAACGTAAAAACTCACCTGCCAACAGGTATGGCGAAGTAGAAGAACGCAAGCATCTTGGAGCGGACGTTGCCGACGAAAAGGTCGCTGATGATGGTGGGGGCGATGGTGGAGTACGACGCCTCCCCGATACCCACCAGACCGCGGAACAGTAGGAACGACTTGTACTCCTGAAGAGATAGGTTAGATTAGATATAGAATTGGCTGAGGGGAAAGCTCGTAGCAGTATGCAAGATTTTGGTTAGAACTAGATAACTTGACGAGGAGGTTAAGCTAAAAAAAAACAAAAGGCTAAAAAAGTCGGTAGAAACTAGATAATTAATAATTAGTAAGATAAGAACGCTACGATTTGCTTAGCTGGTTGATGCTAGGTACATAAGATAATAAATAAAATTAAATATCATCAGTCATAAGCTACGCTAGTTATTCATTAACTGGGTCAACAGGTATCTTCTCATTAGCTTGCTAAAAGTAAATTCAGAGTCTACTTACAGGCATAAACGACCCAACGAGCGTCGTCAAACTCCACAGCGCGACACCAAACGACATGATATACCGCCGTGAGTACCGGTCGCCGAGGTAGCCGAATATCGGCGCGAACACCATGTACGCCACTACAAACACCGTCTGTATGAAACCAGCCTCGTCATCCTCTATGCTGAAGGCGGTCTTCACGTTGTCTAGGACACCTGAAAAGAAAGAGAAGAACGTCAAATTCCAGGAAAATTCTACATTTATTTTATAGACATACAAATAGATGTGTAAGGACCTTTGAGTAAAGACATTTGAGTTAAACAAAATTCTCAGGAACTTTGCCAATTTCCAAAACATATTATAGTAATACTTTTTGAAAAGAAAGTGTGAGAATATTATGCACCTATCGAATCGAGCGTTCGACTTATCCTTACGACGTGTGTCGCATTTCTTGGCTAAGTTTGCAAGCATGACCACATACCATAAATTTCTGTAAGTTAACTTAATAAAATTGGTAAAATACGATGGAAACTTCTATTGGCACATGGCTTTTGGCCAAGAAGTGACACTAATGCTGTAATTCAGGAAAATGATAGTCCCTGGTGCCAAAAAAGGATCTTAACTGTGATTTTGTCGTGGCTCATTCTGTTTCGACCTTGAACTGCGCTGCAGTCGACGATCAATAACCAGTCCAGCAAATATCCTACGTTATGTAAGCGACTTCGTTTCTAGCATTTTAATGCAGAGCTTCATTCAACTAGTATCACTAAAAATATATTATTTTTTTTTACAACGCGACAATGGATTATGGAATCTTATAAAAGATCTTTTGCTTTATCCGATAATTAATAAATTGATATAATAAGCCTTCAACGTGAGGACCAGTAGTTTTCCAGGTAAAAATAGCATGAATGACAAGTAAAAGTCTCATGATAATGAAGATTTATAGTTCAGCTAAGTAAGTACATAACTTGACCCCTACTTGATAGTTGATACTTGATACCTCTAATCATCTCCGTAATTGACAACTGCGAACCTTATTGATATTTATGTAAACAAATCATTTCTAAAGAAAAAGAAACAGTGAAGTCTAGTAAGAGTCTGTCCGTGAGGAATGATGATTAATTTGAAACTAAACGCATAGCTCCATACCGAATTACCGTATCATATTAACTTTGGCACTTATTTACGCGAATCTTTCTCACAAATAAGTGCCATTGCTGCAATTTCAGCCCGCTTTTCGTAACTTAAAGTCATAATGCTAAAATATCATCATCGGCCATAATTTCCTCGTAAAAGCATGTCAGTGAAAGGAGAATTTTTACGAGCGTTTCATAACGAAGTGTAACCGACCTTGAGAAGGTGACTGACCGTCTGCCATTTGTAAAAATCAACAGGTTCCGGGACACTCAAGTCAATCACGATCTTTGTGAGATGGCAAAAACTATTAATGTTTTAAATTTTAATAGCACCCATTAAATTTTTTTTTTAATTGCAAAAGGATATTTTTTAAATATATAATTAGTAAATGCTAATATACTTAACCAGAAACCAAACAAACGAAACCAGCGCTGTTAGCCTAGATTTAGTAAATACCGAAAGAAGTAAAGGAAGAGATGCTCAAGCACGAATCAAAAGGTTCAAAAGTCTGCCAAATCGTCTGGCCATGAAGCTGAAGTATTTGTTTAGTCTAAACCTTATCTATCGATTAAAATAAAGTGGCTCAATGCCCACGCTTCGATAATGTTATCTCGTTTGCAAATTATAATCGAATGTAGTGAGCGACACCTAATACCTATACATTGAACATACTAGGAAAAATCCGATTGCACTGTTTCCTACTTCAAGTAGGTATAAGAATGCAAAAAAAATAATTGCGATACGAACATAAAACTTTTTAAGAGCAGAATTTTAAAGTACCCATGTTTGAACATGACCATATTTTTAAACATTTAACTGGAAACATGATCAACTTTTTAACACGGTGCTCTGCAAAAAGAATTGCCCTAAAGAATGCTGGTACCTAATTCATCATGTCTGACACTTGAGACATGGGCGATAGAAGGTTCAACCAAAACCGGTCCCAAGGGTAAACATCCACAGGAGTGGTCCGAGGTTCGCAAACTTGCAGAACAAACACAGACGCCCGATAAGAAGTAATTGATAAGGGGAACGTAGGGATAAAATGGATAACACGGCTAAGCGGTCGTGAGTTCATAAGCATCAATAACGCAAAATAGGTCTCGTTAAAATTGCTGGTATAAGTAAGGAAAATAAATTAGTTTTCGAGGAGTTCTATGTAGTATGTGTCTGCACATACTACGTAGAACTCCTCGAAAGTATCGTAGACGTAGATTTTTATCAATTTTTGCACTTTCGAAAGGAGATTGATAAATGTATATCTAGAATATCACTTTAAACTGGTAAAGGAACAACAATGTATTCACCCAACATAAATAGTGTATCTAATTATAGTGATTTTATTCATTACGAATGTTACGAAGCAAAACGCTGACGCATTCTGACTTCACGGCCAGGATGTGCTAAGTTCAAGACTAAAACTAAACACGATTCATTATGATACCATCATTTTATTATATTTCATCGCTTCATTTTTCAGATATTTTAATTCACAACGTAGTCCCTTTAACCTACAGGTGACTTTTTGCACGCTTTTAAAAGACATTTTATGAAACTAGTTACTCTCTTGAGAGTCAGTCAATATTCCACCACCCCCACTACCGCCGGAGTTGTGGATGGGGCAGACTGCCATTTTGGACTCATTCCTTTTTCGTGCACGGTGGTGACAGCACGCACCTTTGTATTAATAAGAGTTTTCGTTCTTATTTTTTAAATTTTATTTTTATTTATTCCACGTTGTTCATAATGACAAAACGAAGTGCAGAAGAAAAATCGTTCACTACGAACAAAAAATAATAAGATTACGAAAATGTTATTACTGCAAACAAGTTGAATCATCAGTGATCGGACCCATCTGATACTGAAAGTAGGAATTTTTTGTATTCAAATAACACTCAACAATATTACAAATACTTAAATGAGATCAGGAAAGGCCGTGAGCCTTGTCCGGTCAAACTAAATCATTCATCAGGGCAGGCTGTGAGCCTTTTGCTCGTTGAAGTGATGATAATAATTATTATCCGTTATAATATTGCAAATAAATGGGATCAGGAAAGGCCGTGAGCCTTGTCCGGTCAAACTAAATCCTTCATCAGGGCAGGCCGTGAGCCTTTTGCTCGTTGAAGTGATGATAATAATAATAATCATAATATATTTTGTTTTTGGGCGTTCTTAATGCCGACAATTCTAGGCAAAGACCTACAAATACCGAAACGCTGGCAATGGCCTTAGATGGAGCCCTGCTCCGTCCCTCGTAGTACCCAAACCCATTCCGGGAACCGAGGTTATTCTAGAATCTAGAAACATTGTAACCGGAGAACTTATTAGAAAATATATTAAATAAAACTACAGACCCGGTTCCAGAAATAGTTCCGGTGGAACAATTTAATCAAATGCCAATTGCCAAGGTAGCGGATCAAGCACTTGATCCCGAAATTTTGGAAGCTCTCGAAGAATCCACCAGCGACACTCCTATTTAATTCCCGACAACTGCAGGTTGCTACAAGCACCGAAACTCAATGCTGAAATTTCAGTAGCTGTACCCGATTCCACTAGGAACCGAGACAAGATGGGTCAATAAAATCGTCTCACCAACAACACCTTTGTTGTGGTACATAACGGCTGTTAAATATAGGGCTCTCGATATTCTCTTAAGTGGGAGGACAGGAAGAGTGTCATTTACCACCTTAGCAACGTCTGTCGTTTGCTGTCGGACTTGCATCCCAAAAATACTCACAATAGCATAAAACTAATTACACGAATCCTGGACAAGAACTTTCTACATGTAGTCCAGGATTCAGTGAGAGATAACACTCTTTTCGGAAACAAGCTGCCGAAAAGATCAAAGCGGCTAAAGCGATCGAACGACAGAGTCAAAAAATTTAAAAGACCAATCTGAGAGCTTCCGGCTCACATTCTAATAATAACCGTTCCTGTAATAATCGGGAAACTGGTTGGGCCCACCCCGGTATACACCGAACCGCAGCAACCGAGGTGGAAGGAGAACGACGCAGAGCCGCCGCCCATACGCGAACTCGTCGCAGCAACAGACTGCACCGAAACCCACGACGGCGAATAAGCCGCGTACTCCGGCGCCGCAGTGACTAAGGTACATGCTGGCCGTATCAAATATTTTTACAAAATCTCGTCAAATTCAGTAATTCTGGATTGGATAAAAGTGGCCTCTACATACCTATTTGCATTTTACAAAGAAGTTCATCAATTAACTAATGTTCCTCGTAATACTTTTTTAAAATCGGAACATCAAGAATATGTCTATACTGCGATTCAAAAACAAGTCGCATTAAGCGCCGTGATAAAATGTTCACAGTGCAAAGACCAGTTCGTTTCCAAAATATTTCTTGCCCCCAAGCCTATTAGTTGGGGCATGTAAGCGTTTCATTTGAAACATAAAACTATTTAACAATTCTATTCAAAGTCCTATTTTAAGATGGAAGACCATCAAACAGCGGCTAAATTAATACCTAAAGACGGGCATTTAGCAACAATTGACCAAAGGAAGCATATTAATTATATAATATATTAATAATCCCGACACTGGACACAGAAAATTAATATTTAAAAATAATATTAATATAATATTATTAATATTAAAGATTTCATTTTAAAAATGGTAACTATCACAACTTCAAAATATTGAATTTGAATTCGAATTTACGAGTTCACGTCAATATACTCAATGTCCTACGACCTACGGATTATCCGTGGCTCCTAAGGTTTTTACTAAAATTATGAAGGAAGTTATTTCATCCTTAAGAATGTTTTTGCAGGTTTTGATTTCTTAATTTATTTGGATGACCATCTCTGTATTGGTAACAATATTTATCGAGACGAGATTGCTTAGCTAACGTAAATGAGACTTTGAGACTATTGCACTGGGATTCGTGATTAATTTTGATAAACCAAAGTGTAAATTTTTAGGTTTTCTTTTCGATACTAAAAATTTAATAATCTCACTTCCAGATAGTAAAAGAGACACTATCGCACGTTAAGTGCAAAAAATTATTTTTTTTTACCCGAATGCACTATTCAAAAATTCGCTCAATTGATTGGAAATCTAGTTGCGGCGTGTCCAGCCGTAGATATTACTAGATAATCCAAATTACGAAGGTAAGATAAAATTACCTTGTTCTATTCTCGATGATTTCACATGATGGATTAACATTATAAAACGGCGTCGCATCCAATGCGACATGCCGGTTACAAAATGGACATTTACACGGACGCATCGCGAACCGGCGGCGGGGGCGCAGATTACAATAACAAACGTGTTACGTACCCATGGTTGGTAGTCAGCCAGTGAATATAAATTATTTAGAATTATGTATTAGCAATTCTTTTCGGACTTAGCATCCGCTTAATCAATCAAGCAGGAGGCTGAGCATCTAGATTTAAACTAACTGTACGATATTATTGCGGGTAGATAATACAACAGTCATAAGTTAAGCAAACAGAATGGGAGGAGTCAGGAGTATACCAAGGTAAATCTGGCTGATTCAGAATCTATAATTATTAATCCTGACACAGAATGAGAGGTTTCTACGAATAGTGTCCAAAAAATTGTTACACAATTTAGTCAACCGGATGTTGACCTATTCGCTTCTCGTATCAATGCCAAATTTGTGCCAAATGAACAAATTACGTTTCCTGGAGGCCCGATCCAGAAGCATTGGCGGTAGACGCTTTGGCTTCACTTTAAATTGGGGGAAATTTTACTCCTATGCATTTCCTTCCTTTTCCTGTAAGGAAAAGGAAACGGATGAGACACACGGAATCCTCGTTTTTCCTTTTTAGCCTTCTCAGCCTTGGGGAACCAAAGCCAAGTACGAAGATTACTAGCAACCGAAATGTTATTTTTACGACCTAATAAAAATATGCTACGTTCACATACAAACAAGGCTATAACATCCCCTCAACACGAGCCTTACGTTGGGTGTCGCGAGGCTCTCCGGCGAGCCTTTTCCCGAAGATGTCCACGAGAGGCCGTCAACCTCATACTGGCATCTCTCTCCGATAGCACAGTAAAGCAATATTATAATGTTACCTACTTAAGGCATGGTGGCGGTTTTGTGGCGATACAAAATATAGTGACCCATTTCAATATTTCGTTTCATGCTTAAGAGCGCTGCTAGTACGGAAGTCTCAATACTCACAGATCGGCACCATCTTTACTTCTCGGTATATCGGTTCCGACGAAAACGTTGGCCGTTTGCATAAAGGAGCTTATAAATTAAGACCAAAAATTCCCAAATACATAGACTTGTTTTAAATTACGAAGCGGAATAGTATCCAAATACAATTTAAAATTTAGGAAAAATCGCAAATAAGTTGATCTATTTCGTTGAGCTCTAGGTGCAGCCCACAGAGTACTAACTCTATTTTTGATGAAGCTAGAAAATGTTTCATTTAATTACAATAATGCTAAGATTCTAATTACAGTTAACATAAAGAACTCCGTTCCGGTACGGGAGCAGCCTTTACTGCTAAACTATTTTTTACAGATAAATTAAAATAATTAAAATAAGAGATCTGAAAAAGACGGTAAACTGTTTCTCACTAACAAATCGCCACACAAGCAAACACAAGCCAGCCATTTCCCTAACGATCAGTCGCTGGATTTAACAAGCGCTATGGGAGAGTGGAGTGGACGTGTCGTGTGACGTTCGGTGGGCACAGTACTCGCCAAGCCTCCACCTGGCACATCGGCCGCAAGCCGTGCGGGCCACGATCCGTAAGGCTGCCGGATGGACTCCTTCAGCAAATACTTTCTCTCGATTCTACAATAGAACCCTCCTTGAGGCTTGATGAGGGACTTTCGCAAGATCCGCTTGCCTTACCTCCATAGAGAGATAAAGCATATCATGTAATAGTTTTGTGTTCAATTGATTATTATAATTCTTCGAATTAAAAAATAAAGAAATAAAATAATATAATATATTATTATAATATTATATTATATTTTTGTGCACGACAGACAATAAATAGTGCTATAACAGTTATGTGTAAATAGTTAATCTAAATAACGCTCGAACGTGTGTGGACAATTTGTGAAAAGTGTAGTGAAAATAGTGAAAATAGTGCCACTCAACGGAATGGGTCTGAAACCTATGTGGTAGTGCCGAATTCCGTGACCGAAGAGCAAGAGAGATAGTGTACATCTCGAGCGGGCTGTCCTTGTCCCAGACAAGGAAGTCCCGCTCGAGAGGGACAGCCAGAGACGACCGTTATATCGGGGGGCGGCGAGGAAGTATAAATATGGAAAAAATAGATTTTTGCATTTATTTCGGTCACGGAGGTCGGCAGGAACATGTTTTATATGTGGAAATATAGCTAAGAGAATTGTACGAATAAAACCAATGTATATTTTGTGAAATAATGTAATTTGTAAATATTTGAATAAATTTTCCATCCGAGGGGGTGAGGCATGGAAAGTTCTAGAAGCCGGGTACCAGGGCCGATATAAATATGGGTCGGCCGCCATAGCTCGGCACTCGCTCTACAACGTTACCCGGCTTCGGAACGACTGTGTGCTTGCTACCTGAAACAAACTGAAAAAGTGTTTTAATCATCTCCTGCACTCCGGACACGCTGACCTAGGCGATCTACGGGGAAATCGGCGCAAGCTGGTCCCCCACATTGTCTGGTCCTTCGCTGAGCCGGATTCTTCGATCAAGAAACCGGAAATTCTTCAAGAAGAAAGAAAATCAAGAATAAGCCAGTGCGGTCACCCATGTCCAAGTCAAAGGCTTCGAGCATCGCAGAGGGGGCTGGAGCGAGTCAGACCGGAGTACAAACGAGAAGCGGTGCGTCGACGCGCCCCGCGGCTCCGCCGGTCATAGCAGAAATGGAAAAATTCATGGAAACCACCGAAGAAACGTCCGAAACGGAACAAACGACGGAACAAACCTCTACAGCAGCCACCAGCGAGGAAACAGCGGTAGAAGAGGACTCACGAAGGAAGCGTGCGCCTCACGGAAAGAAGAACAGGAAGATTTTGGAGGCTGAAGAAAAACTGGCGGAATTAAGGCTGGCAGAGGCACGTGCGTCACTCGCGCTCGCAGAGGCCAGGCTGGCCAAAGAAAGGGCCATGCTGACCTGCGAAGACGAGGAGGAAAACCAGGAAACGGACAAGGTGGAAGAATGGCTGCACGGGCAAACTATTAACCCGTCGGCCGCGGAAAACGAAAAACCGCATGAAGAAAAGAAAAATGAAAATGAACCAGAGCATAGGAAGACTGAAGAAAAACAGAAAAGCAGCGACATCACCTCGCTGGCGGCGGCACTCACGCAGGCCGTCCGCATGTCCAGAGACGCCCCCAGGTTTCTACAGGAGCTTCCCCCGTTCGCCGGACAGTCAACGGGGTGGCTCGGCTTCAGGGCGGCGTACTACGAAACCGAAGAAATGTTCTCACACACAGAGAACACCATGAGACTACGGAGGAGCCTCAAGGGAGCAGCCCTCGAAGCGGTCGAGAGTCTACTCATCAGCCAACCAGAGCCGCGAGCCGTCATCCAAGCGCTGGAAAGAAGATTCGGCCGGCCGGACACGCTGGCGATGGGCGAAATACACAAAATCAAGGCGCTGGGCAAGCTGAACGACAGCCCGCGCGAACTCTGCATATTTGCCAACAAGGTAGCAAACGTGGTGGCCACGCTGGAAACACTCAAAAAGGTACACTACATGTTTAATCCTGAATTAGTGAAAAGTATTGTAGAAAAGTTGCCGCCCATATTGCGCAACAAGTGGTACGATTTTGCCGCAAGAAGAAAAGAAGAAACGTCGGACCTCAAGAAGATGACCTTATTCCTCAATGAAGAAGCCGACAAATGCAGTGCATACGCGCTGCCCGAGGAAACCGAGCCTCACCCAGAGAGGCCCCAGAAAAGAAGAATGGAAAGAGCTTTCGCCACAGAGGTAAGTGGCAGGAAGAGGTGTCCGATGTGCCAGAACGAACACTACCTGACCGAGTGCAAGCAATTCATCGGGGTCACTGTGAACGAGCGCTGGAACGTGGCAAAGAAGAACCGCATCTGCTTCCAATGTTTGCGGAGCAACCACCGCCGAGGGGGCTGCGGGGCAAAGAGGTGTAGTGTCAACGGGTGCGGCATGGCACACCACCGCCTGCTGCACCACTCCAGGCCACCGGCAGACCAGCAACAGCCGACGGCGCCGCCACAGAACGAGGAAACAGAGGAAGCGGCAACAGTAGAAATCGTAAGCAGCACCAACTGCCTTCAGGAAAGACAAGCCTTTCTAAAGGTCGCACCGGTCACAGTCTTCGGGAAGAACAACACCAGAATAGACACCTACGCACTCATGGACGACGGCAGCACGGTGACACTCATCGACGAAGACCTGGCGGAGCTCCTACACCTGGACGGGCCTCGCCACGACATGTGGGTGCAGGGCCTCAGTGATACAAAGAAGTATGAAAACAGCAAAAAGGTAAGCTTCAAGATAAGGGGGCGCCACTGCAAAGAGGAGTACGGCGTGGGCAGTGCAAGAACAGTAAAAAAGCTGCTGTTCACGCCGCAGAAAATTCGCAAAGAAGACCTGCACGACTGCGCGCACCTGAGGGGCCTGGAAGACCACCTCATCTATGAAAATGCGCGCCCAAGAATACTACTGGGTCAAGACAACTGGGAGTTGCTGCTGGCCCTCGAGACGAAGACAGGGAAAAGAAACCAGCCGGTCGCATCCCACACGCGACTCGGTTGGGTGCTGCATGGATATAGGTCGTCGCACACGCAGACTGTAGCCTTCTGTGGCCACACCGTAGCCACAAAGGAGGAAAAGACAGAAGAAAACATGGAAAACATGATGAAGAGGTTTTTCGACCTGGAATCACTCGGGATCGAAGCCAGAAAACAGAAAAACGACCCAGAGGAGCGTGCGCTGGAAATACTCGAAAAAACCAGTCGAAGACTTCCTGATGGGCGCTTCGAAACCGCGCTACTCTGGAAGGATGAGAAGGAAGTCATTCCCAACAACTACCACGATGCCTGGAAGCGTCTCCGGTCCCTGGAAAGGAAGCTGGACCGAGACCCGGGCCTGAAAGAAAAGTACGAAGAAAGAATAAACAATCTAATGGAGTCCGGGTACGCTGTGCCTGCACGAGAGCCACCGGCAGCAGGGAGGACCTGGTACTTACCTCACTTCGCCGTGTGCAACCCAGCGAAACAAAAAATAAGGTTAGTGCACGACGCCGCGGCCAGATCTCACGGCCGCAGCCTCAACGACATGCTGCTCTCCGGCCCTGACCTCCTACAGTCACTGCCGGGAGTCATCATGCGGTTCCGTCGCCACCCTGTGGCGGTAACCGCGGATATCAAGGAGATGTTCATGCGCATCCGCGTCCGGGAAGAAGACCGGGACGCACTCCGCTTCCTGTGGAGAGGAAACGACAGAGAAGAAGAGCCGCAAGAGTACCAGATGGCGTCCCTCATCTTCGGAGCCACGTCATCGCCATGTACAGCTCTGTACGTGAAAAACAAGAACGCAGAAGAGTTTCAAGACAAATATCCGCGTGCTGTAGTGGAAATAAAGAAGAACCACTACATGGACGACTTTATATCCAGCTTCCCGAACGAAGAAGAAGCCCTGAAGACGTCCCAGGAAGTCGACGTGATCCATCGGCACGCCGGGTTCGAGCTACGAGGCTGGACATCGAACAGCGAAACCCTACGCCGACATCTCGGAAACGACCGAGACTCCGAGGAGGTTCCTGTGGGAGAAGACTGCGCGGACAAGACGCTGGGAATATGGTGGGAGGCGCGTGAAGACCTGCTGCGCTTCAACCTGAACGAGGCGAAGATACCTCGCGCCATCATGAGCGAGGAGAGAGCGCCAACGAAACGTGAAGCCCTCAGTGTTGTGATGTCACTGTTCGATCCACTCGGACTGCTGTCACCGCTCACCATGCCCGCCAAGAAGTTCATGCAGGAGACCTGGAGGTACGGCACCGGATGGGACGAGCCCATACCAGAGCAGCTCGTTCCCAAGTGGACGGCGTGGGCGAAAGATCTACAACAAGTAAGAAAACTAAAGATTCCACGCTGCTATAACCTGCAACCTGAAATGGTGAGTGAAATGCATACCTTTGTCGACGCGAGTGAGGAGGCATACGCCGCAGCTGTCTACATCCGGATGGTGCGCGGGGACGGAGCAGTACACACGGCGCTCGTGGCAGCCAAAAGCCGCGTAGCCCCGCTGAAGCCGACGTCCATCCCGCGCCTGGAACTGCAAGCCGCTCTGCTGGGTACCCGCCTCGCGAAGACTGTGGAGAAAGAACTAGAAGTCGAGCTGGTAAGAAAAACATACTGGAGCGATTCCCGCACAGTGCTGGCATGGATACGCGCCGAGCCGCGCGCCTACAAAACATTCGTCGCGCACCGCCTCGCTGAAATAGAAGAAACGACAAAAGTTAGCGAGTGGCGATGGGTGCCGACGAAAGAAAACGTGGCCGACGACGCGACGCGCGCCACACCGACGGACTTCGGAGCCGCCCACAGATGGTTCAGCGGGCCCGAGTTCCTGAAAAAAGAAGAAAAATTCTGGCCGGAAGAAGGAAAACCGGCGGAAAAAACGATCACAGGTGAAGAAAAATGTTTTGTCGCGCGACACATCGCGCTACAAGACTGTTTACCCGATATCAATCGCATAGGAAAATGGAAGACGTTGCTACGAGCTACAGGTCGTGTACTGCAGTTCATTGACCTCTGTCGTCGCCCGCGAGAAACTGTGGCAGCTGTACGACAACGAACAAGGAAGAATAAAGAAAAGGATGCGGCCTGGGACCCGCGGCGAGCGAAAAAAGAAAAAGCTGCAACACGAATAGATCCAGCTACGCAAAGAAAATACATCGCACTCGACGCACAGTACCTCATTCGTGCCGAGGCACTGTGGCTGCGCCGAATGCAGGAAGAATCCTACGGTCAAGAAAGAAAACGAATAGAAGAAAACCGTGCCCCAGCGGCGGGAGACCGCCTCGCCTCGCTGAGTGTCCACCTTGAAGAGGGCCTCATCAAGCTACGGGGGCGAGTGGCAGCCGCAGAAGAGATCAGCCGGGAAACCAACAACCCGGTTATCCTGGATGGCGGCCACAGATACACGAAACTATATATCCAACAGATACACGAAGAAATGCATCACGGCGGGGTAGAAGCCACCGTGAACGAGATCCGGCAGAGGTTCTGGGTGACCCGGATACGCCCCACAGTCAAGGGTGTGGTCCGGGCCTGCCTGGCCTGCCGCATACGCCGAGCCAAACCGACGCGTCCGGCCACGGGCGACCTACCCGTTGCCCGGCTGACGCACCATGCGAGACCGTTCACCTTCACGGGGCTTGACTACTTCGGCCCTGTGGAGGTCACCGTGGGCAGACATCGAGAGAAGAGATGGGTGGCCCTCTTCACCTGTCTCACCATGAGGGCCGTCCACCTGGAGGTGGTGACGTCTCTCAGCGCCGACTCCGCCATCGCAGCACTGCGGAGGTTCGTCGCACGACGAGGACAACCGACTGAACTATGGTCGGACAACGCGACCTGCTTCAAGGCCGCCGAGAAGGAGCTACAGGAAGAATGGGAGAAGTACAAGAACGAGGTCAACGCCCGCCGCATCACCTGGCGGTACATTCCCCCGTCCGCCCCCTTCATGGGCGGGGCGTGGGAGCGGCTGGTGCGGAGCGTGAAGGAGTCCCTGCGAGTCACACTGCATGAGAAGCATCCGAGCGACGAGACCCTCTACACACTACTCGTAGAGGCGGAAAACATCATCAACTCGAGACCACTTACATATGTCTCGGTTGACCCCGAGGAGCCCGAGGCCTTGACCCCCAACCACATACTGCTGGGGTCGGGCTGCCATGTACCTGCTCCGGGAAGATTCGACGAAGAGAAGACATCGGCGCGGCAGCTGTGGAAGCGCGCGCAGCACCTGGCAGACGTGTTCTGGCGGAGGTGGGTGAAGGAGTACATCCCGCTCCTCCATCACCGGCGGGAGCCACATACCCGAGGCTCCGATCCCGCGGTGGGTGACGTCGTTATCATATGCGACTCGAACCTACCGCGCAACATCTGGCCGCGAGGAAGAATAAAGAAGACGTATCCAGGCAAGGACGGCGTGGTGCGGGTCGTGGACGTGGAAACCGCGAACGGCCACGTTCTCCGGCGGCCCACAAAGAAGATCGTCGTGCTACCGGGAGTGTCGCCTGCGCGACCGGCGGGAGAAATGTGCACGACAGACAATAAATAGTGCTATAACAGTTATGTGTAAATAGTTAATCTAAATAACGCTCGAACGTGTGTGGACAATTTGTGAAAAGTGTAGTGAAAATAGTGAAAATAGTGCCACTCAACGGAATGGGTCTGAAACCTATGTGGTAGTGCCGAATTCCGTGACCGAAGAGCAAGAGAGATAGTGTACATCTCGAGCGGGCTGTCCTTGTCCCAGACAAGGAAGTCCCGCTCGAGAGGGACAGCCAGAGACGACCGTTATATCGGGGGGCGGCGAGGAAGTATAAATATGGAAAAAATAGATTTTTGCATTTATTTCGGTCACGGAGGTCGGCAGGAACATGTTTTATATGTGGAAATATAGCTAAGAGAATTGTACGAATAAAACCAATGTATATTTTGTGAAATAATGTAATTTGTAAATATTTGAATAAATTTTCCATCCGAGGGGGTGAGGCATGGAAAGTTCTAGAAGCCGGGTACCAGGGCCGATATAAATATGGGTCGGCCGCCATAGCTCGGCACTCGCTCTACAACGTTACCCGGCTTCGGAACGACTGTGTGCTTGCTACCTGAAACAAACTGAAAAAGTGTTTTAATCATCTCCTGCACTCCGGACACGCTGACCTAGGCGATCTACGGGGAAATCGGCGCAAGCTGGTCCCCCACAATTTTTTATCATACCTTATTAGGAAAAACTTTCAACTCTAAAATTCTACGTTGTGAATTAAAATATCTGAAAAATGAAGCGATGAAATATAATAAGTGATCAAACGAACTTACCTTGTGTGAAGTTCGATCATTATTATATGAATCGCTTCATTTGAAGATATAATAAGTTCCCACCCTCCCTAAGAAACCCAAGATGGAAAGTTTTTCCTTTCACTCTAAAAATAATGAGTCCAAAATGGCAGTCTGCCCCATCCACAACTCCGGCGGTAGTGGGGGTGGTGGAATATTGACTGACTCTCAAGAGAGTAACTAGTTTCATAAAATGTCTTTTAAAAGCGTGCAAAAAGTCACCTGTAGGTTAAAGGGACTACGTTGTGAATTAAAATATCTTCAAATGAAGCGATTCATATAATAATGATCGAACTTCACACAAGGTAAGTTCGTTTGATCACTTAATATATTCTTTAAGTATAAAACTTTAGTTTTTAATAAATAGACCGGTGAACATCGTATCACCTGCCGATTAATATAAACCTTTCCTGGACTTCCACAAATATTTGAAAACTAAAATTTTGAAGACTAAATATTTAAAATTAGCTAAATCGGTTCAGCCGATCAAGGGTTTTAGTGAGACTAACAAAATTGGAAGTTCATTTTTATGTATAGTCTAAATCTGTAAGATATTTAAATTTGAAAAGAATATGATTTATAAACAACGTATCCATTTCTATTAAAAGCACCACCATTTCGGAACGGAAACCCGGACACACTCCATTCATTTCTACGAGTTATTTTTATTCTCCAATTAATCCCACTTCTTATTAGGTTTTTAAAACCATCGTAGCATTCTTGGCATAACCAGACGTACTTATGGGACCACCCACGTTTGTTTTTAACAAAATTTGAATTTAACTAATTATTGTTATTATTGTTATGATTATTTTAAACTACATAATATTCTAAAATCATGTTATCAAGCTTATTTTTTATGTTTTAACCTATTTAAATAAAAAATAAAAATGCGTTCAAATCTTTAGGTGCAACAGTCCAAAGGAACATCCAAAGATCCCTCAGTTCACATTTAGCACCGCTGACATTCTATTCATTTTAGCCTCGCGTCTCGCGTCTTTTATTATTTGGTCGTGTCCATAAATCATTTCATTGTACACATAAACCCCACCTCCAACCCCAACTAAACAATATTCTTTATCGCTTTTGTAACGACTTGAGTATAAAATCAACACGTTTTGTGAGTGAAAACTAAAAAGGACGTGATGAATAAAATATTGATCGTTAATGGAATAGAGAATAGATTCTTTATGAGTAATATTTATATAACAATGGATCCAAACAAATTGGAATTAAAAGCAGTTGAATCATAGCCAAACAGAAACAAGAAGTAGATATTTTAGACGGTAATGGACATGAAAGAGAACCGAAGCGTGTAGTGATAACTGATAAGCACTGAAGTGCATCGAACATTGTCTTTGGAACACGACAGATAGATTACACAGAAAAGGACAATCTCGGAGGTTAAAACGGAACAAAAGAGCTAGACGAAGGAGACAATGAGACAAACAATATAAATATAGTCTATATATCTAGCATAATATAATATTATGTATATCTAAAATCTTTGAATTAAGCAATAGGAGAACCGTGCGTTAAATATGATTGAATAAGTATTATAAACGTTCATTTTTACCTGAATTTTAAACTTATCCCATTTAATGGAAAGCCCTCAGAGAAAACTACTCTCATTTTGAAGTTCACGCCGAGAAACGTGAAATTTTATTTCTCAACCGTTCCCATTTCCCAATCGGTAAATTGCTATTAATTTATATTTTACGATTGAAAATTTCGATTACACTTAGCGAAATTAAATGAAAAAATATACGAGCAACAATTTTCTGTATCAGTAGCACACGCATATTGTAATAATTTTTTTAAATATTGTTCTAGAATTCATTTCTAGCGACCTACTTAGCGTTTGAATAAAGAACGGTGAGAGATGATTTGCATAAAATATGAATATTGCGGTAATGCAGTATTATATGGTATTATGTACCGACCGCTGAATCTTGCGAAACTGCGGTTGATATGTAATTTCTATAATTTGGTCCTAGACACTTAAGTTACCGTAAATCACAGTGTCATTTTCGTTAGCCAACTATTTCTGCGGTTTCTCTTTATTAGAAGTTAGCTGGACTAGAAAATAGGAATGTTAGAACCTTCCTAGATGCATGGGAGAGCTGCCAGAACTTGTTAATTACGTGCAGCAAATAATTATTACATTTAATGAAGATTGAAGACATTGCTGTCTTTAATTCCTTGAATTTTTAAGGAGTTAAATTTCCTCTTTCTTTGAATCTACACATAGCACCGTTTTATCAAGCTGCGGATGAAAGGCAGCGAAGTGCATTTCCAGTTAGAACCTCGACAGGAAATGTGAAGATTTCTTTAGAATTTAAAGAAATATGTAAATGGTAGTCAGTCACTAATGAATACGTTAAATACTTTTGACGCTCGCTCATTTAAAAATGGTAATTCCAACTAGACTGACGTAATTTTAAACAGTATTCTTAAAATAAGGAACTTCGTTCCAATATTAACTTCTGGGTCAAATAAAATTAATAAACGGTTTAATAAATGACTTCTTACATGTATATTGATTTTTAACCTTAACATAACCTTACTTTCATTTCTTGACATGTATCTTTTTTATTTGGAATGCGTGAAAAATTAATTCAACGATCATGGTTGTGAAAGGTAAAAACTATTCGTCGAGTTGTATTCACTCGCAACAAAATGGCCATAGAAAGCTGCTACAAGTATGTTACTCTTAATGCGATGTGATAAATTATTTCTCCTTTTACGTTGGCTTGAACTTCGGTCTGATAATATAACAGTTAAAATTTCGTTCCTAAATTATTCACTGATACTCAGATATATTTAATTTTCCTAAATTATTCACGGATACTCAGATACATATTATATAATTTTATCAAAAACAAGAGTTAACCAATGAACAAAAATTCCGTTAGATTTAGACAAATTAGTGTGCATGAAATCATGAATTTCCACTAGCATCATAAATCTCCACCACATTTAGTAGTCATTTTTGAGTAATAATTGTATTTAAAAATCATCTTATGTAGGAATCATTAAAACTAGGAAGTCTAGGACCTACAAGGACATACTACATTTCAATAGATCATGATAATAATATTAGCTTATACAGGTGCTGGACTACGCAAAGGAGACATGCCTTACAACCTTAGATTAATATGTAGGTATAGGCAGATTACAGAAATTTAAAAAATGCCATCCATCAACCTGATAAAGGACAAAACGCCATGCATTAATTAAGCAAGGTGAGATTTCACGATAACAACGATAAGGTTCATTGATAACAGTCACCAAGAACCAAATAGCTAGACTCAAATGTTTATTATGATGACACAATCTATTTAGTCACAAGTCACAGAGCCATCGATGACCTTAACCGCTCACGTAAAATCGCGTTGCGGGAAACGTCAGAGCTACGTCACGCGAAATCGTGTCATACGTGGCAGCACTATCGCACCACGCGCGCTCCGCTGCGCCCGCATCACGCCACTTTTTGAGCCAATCGCAGCGCGGACCGCACTCGCAACGGGTACTCCCACAAGTCCCACAGAAAACACCGTGTCGATTACATGGTGATTTAAGAAATCCAATTATGACTTGTTTTTTAAACCATAGATTTAAATCGTTGTTTTTTTCAACGGTGAATGTTTTGAACTATTTCATCATAGGACAAGAAAATTTGTACCAAAACAAATAACACTGATATCGTTCAGGAATTTGATTTCAAATTAGTAAGCGCTTGTAACGCTGAAACGTAAGAATGATAAATGTGTAACGAGCATGATGCAATTATTGTTAGCTCGGCATAACATAGTTTAGCTAATTGTCGATCAATTTTCAAGGTCGGTTGCATAAAGCGATCACTGGACGATGACACCAAAGTCCAAACGCCGAGTAACCTTGTTTAGTAAAGCTATTTTTATCTAATGACAAAAAACCAATAACTCAAGAATATCATCTGAGATTTGAGATAATCTAAATTATTAAGCGTTGATTTGAAGAACACTTCATTGCAGATAAAAATTATAAAAGCAGGTACTTACCTAAATAAAAAATACAATAAATACGACAGAAATGTAAAATATTTCACAGTTTCGGTTTTAAAACCTTAAACACTCAGATTTTCATTGAAGATCATATTTAAATGTAGTTAAATTTTAACAAGGAAAAGCTAAACAATGAGAAATATAATCAGTAATCACCATACAATAATGGCTATTCAAATTCCCCACAAACTGGACATTTGCATCTGTAAAATTTATCCTGCTTAGTATCCTACAGTAAAAAGGGTATTGTTTGACTATAAAATATAATACATAACTAATAAGTAATAACTAATAAGAAACTTAAAACAGTAACAGTCATAATCATAATATTGTCACAGTATAGCAATATAATATCCCTACAGTAGTGAAACGAATGTACTTGCGCAGAGCA
Organism: Plebejus argus; assembly: GCA_905404155.3. Classification (NCBI taxonomy): domain Eukaryota; kingdom Metazoa; phylum Arthropoda; class Insecta; order Lepidoptera; family Lycaenidae; genus Plebejus; species Plebejus argus. Next base: position 4,527,718 of record FR989942.1, read on the forward strand.
ACGGAGGGGTACCCGCGGGGAAGCGGGCGGCGCGGGCCCAGTCCGCCAAACTCCCCGAGTTTGGCGGACTTCGCGCGCAGGTGTGACGTTGGCGCGTTTTGTGTTTTGTGTTGTAAAACGATAGCCTGTAACATCTTATTTTATAAACAATGGGATATAACAAGTGTTCAGTGTACAGAATATTATGTAAATCTGATTCAAAAAACAAAAAGGATTTAATTGTCATAAAATATTATAATATCGACTCACAGTTCACACTAAATTGTGTTGGCCTTGGTGGCATTTATTTGCAATTTGCATCTCTGTTTTATTGTTTACGTTGTAAGAAGTGTAACAAGGAGAGAAACAATTTAGAGAATAAAAATAAAAAAAAACTGTCAAATACCCTGTTACATACTAATTAGTACCTACCTAGCTAGGTACACAGGGCCACACATCAAGTGTAACATTTAGACCTTTGGACCGCCCTTACCGCGCACGTAATAAGAGCGAGTTTTGAAGTGCTTCTGTTACACCTGACGTGTGGCCTACCGTACCTACCAATTGTTATAATATGATAATTAATTATTGTTGGATATTTTATATATCCGAATGCGTCTTCATTATTTTAATATTTTTTTTAAATCCATACTAATTAGTAATTACTAATATTATAAATGCGAAAGTGTGTCTGTCTGTCTGTCTGTCTGTTACCTCTTCACGCCCAAACCGCTGGACAGATTTTGCTGAAATTTGGCATGGAGATACTTTGAGTCCCGGGAAAAGACAAAGGATACTTTTGTCCTGGAAAAATGTACGGTTCCCGTGCGATTAACGAGTTTTGGCACAACGGAGTTGCGCGCATCATCTAGTAAAGAACTCAAATCATCTAAAAATAAAGTTTCACGTAAATATCTGGCAGTACGACATAATATGTAAATATAACACGCTGATTAATTACAAGCACAATATTTTATTTTTATTTTATTTCCCGTTTCGTGGCAAGTGGCAACCCTGGCATATCTGCTTGGTACTTACACCGGTGGCGGCATCGTGCGACATCAAAGGCGTTTCGTTACTGTAGGGATATTATATTGCTATACTGTGATATTGTCATAATCGCAATTCGCACTCCTTTTTGTAAGAAATATGAGGTGACGGAAAAAAAAAGGAAAAGTAGAGTATTAAATTGTGTATAAATTGTATTATTATTAATAAAAATTGAGAAATGTAACTCATTGTATAATTGAAGTTTCTCAACATATCCATTGTTTTAATCTAGGGTAAGGATGAACTTAAGCAATGTTCTTACAAAGTCTGGAATACGGCGTAAAGTAAATCATCTAGATATAATATATCATAATGTCTATGGCATTAACTTGCACGTCAAAGCGAAATCAAAGACTACTCGGAAGCGGCTTTATGGATCGACTTACAAGAATGGAATTTTCCAAGGAAATGCACTGACTATGGCTTTTATTAAAGGTAAAGTGCATTTATTTGTGCAGCCTAAACCTGATGCAATTAAATACGTACTTCGAATAATTAAATGTTTTGAATGTTTTCAAGTAAATCAATGAACAAAAATACGACTAAAATGAACCTGGCAAACGTTACTGACTTATTTGAACTCGAGACTGTCAATACCTGGAGGTTGGCCAAGGAGTGGGTTTAGCCTAGTTTTACATGATTTGTTGCCCTACTTTAATTAATGCCAAAAAATTAACAAAAGGAATAGGTAAAAATACGAAATCCGAAAAATGAAAAAAACCCTCTACCTTGTATGTGGCAAAGTACGCGTGTCAATTAATGTCAGTGCCAAAAATTTTGTCTCAAATTGTTAAAAATAAAAATCCATAATTTTAAAATTTAAATAAAGAACATCTTGCTACGTTCAAACATTTTGGAGAGCTGGTAATGTCCGAAGTGATAATTAGAATTTTGATTGTATCTAATTAAGTACAATTACCACTGATGGATCTAGGAGTATTTTTAAATGCATCAAATTATTGACTTTCTAATCTATTTTTATTTTTTACTGCATCAATTCTAATGATATGTCATTAGAATTAAAGCAGTAAAATATATTTGTATGGTGCGGCAGGCAAGTGACGATGTCAAACTAAAGATAAGACCTTTTTTGTCGAAACATATTTCAACTTCCTTTAAAATATGGTTTTTAAACGCTAACCTGTTTTTCACATCAAACAACCCCAATATTATATTTTTACGAGTTTACAAGACTGCGTCTAAAGTCTAAACATCCTTTACTATATTTATGAATGACGATAAAATGGATCGAGTTTTTACTGCTTCGCAGTTAAGAGTTTGGTTGTCACTCTGTTTCACCACTTCCTAATAAAGTGCCGAATAGGCTATCCACAACTTTTTTGAAAGATTCTTCATACTTCATCTGTCAAGGTAAGTTGTGGTCTGTGGATAGCCTATCAGGAAGTAGTGAAACAGGCTCTAAAATCTAAATGTAAAAAGTAAAAGCAATAATAACAGAAAATCGATGTTTGCTAGGAAAATGGAAATTAAATTTAATTTATCGATTTCACTAGTCAAAAACAATTAGCAATAAATGCATTAGCCTCGCAATAAATCACTAAACGGACGCATACAACTAAATAAAACATTTCAGAGGAGTAAAAATGGCGCCAGCAAGAAATGCAAAATGAACTAACAATTCGAAATTAGAATGCAATTACTCTCAGCCGTCAACGATTTCAAATGTTTTACTGAACGTCTAATTAATCTAATTGATTTGCTTCGTTTAGCGCCAATTGTTTTTTTTTTTGGCAATTCTAATAAAAGAGTGTCACACGTACGAGTAAGTGCTTGTAGTAAGAAGGCGCTAACAATGAAAAAAAAGCGGCCAAGTGCGAGTTGGACTCGCCCATGGAGGGTTCCGCAGCAGCAATAAGGTTTATTTTTATGAAATTAAAATATTTTTGATTTATTTTTATATTTCAGTCGATTTAATGAAATTTAGATTAAGGTTTACTATTTATGACGTATAAAAAAAACTACTGGCTAGATCTCGTTCAAACCAATTTTCGTTGGTAGCTTTTATAGTAATCTACATCATATTATATTTTTTTTAGAATTATCATGCCTCTACTTTAGAAATTAGAGGGGGGGGGACACACATTTTTCCACTTTGGAAGAGTCTCTCTCGCAAACTATTCAGGTTAGAAAAAAATGATATGAGAAACCTCAATATGATTTTTGGAGACCTATCCATAGATACCCCACACGCATAGGTTAGATGAAAAAAAAAATTTTTTGTTTCAGTTGTACCTATGGGGACCCCTAAAATTTTTAATATTTTTTCCATTTTTGCATCAAAATCTTAATGCGGTTCACAGACTACATCTACTTACCAAGTTTCAATAGTATAGCTCTAATAGTTTCGGAGAAAAGTGGCTGTGACATACGGACGGACGGACAGACAGACAGACAGACAGACAGACAGACAGACAGACATGACGAATCTATAAGGGTTCCTTTTTTGCCATTTTGGCTACGGAACCCTAAAAAGAAAGTAATAAAATAAAGTACGATTCCCTAGTGTCGACGACAACATACAATTTAAAATTAATGTTCATAAGATTTCCAGATATAGGATAAGATTACGTTAAAATAGTTTTGAGTAATTGTAATTATTGTAACAAGTAGCAGAAATGTCGCAAGATATTTATATGGCGTATATCAAACAATAAACATGAGGTGTGGTCTGTTATCTATGCAGAGGATTCCGTGTTGTGAAATTTGTGAGATAATCCTGATAAGTGATAAGTGATAACAGAGAGATTAGCGCGAAAGAATTTTTATGTTGGGTCTAGCCGCTCGCGCTAGTGCACCATGGTAGAGAAAATGTTAAAAATAAATTGTGATTTCAAAAGCATGCAAATAGAAGCAACACTTTTTTATTAATAAGAAATGCAGATGATTTAGATAAAAAAAGTACAAAGATTTTCGTGACTTAAATAACCATGTTTTAATTTAAGAAAATGTAGATAAATAGCTGAATACATAGGCTTCGAAACTCGAAAGCCGTTATCAAGAAAGTGTTAACTGTCAGAACATAAAAGAACTTGTTCATTATCATCAATAACCTGCAATAATCTACGTACCTACCAGTTGTCAAGAAAAAGTAGACGCTGAAATAAATTTTCCAAACATAATCACGATCAAATGGTAGTTTTTGCGTGTTGTACAATGTACACTAATATTAACGCTTTGACACATTTTTTATTTGCAATAATAAGGTTTTTGTACTTTTTATGTGCTTTAAAAATTATGTTCAGCGTCTACTCTTTTTTGACAAGCTATAGTAGATAGGCTAGATCTAGAATATACTTTCAAAATTATAATATTCCTCAGTACAAACGCTTTAAAAATTGCAGAGATGGCAGAAAATGATAAACATTGTAAAGCGAAATAAGAATTCTGTGAGCGTCTTCGTGATTAAAAACTAGACCAAATTGTACGATAAGTAGCAAATGTTGCAGAGATGCAAGCAGCAAGATCTGAGGCCAAACTAAATTACGTTGCCAAAAACAGACATACTTGGTTATGTGAAGACTAAACTGTAGTCTGTAAACACTCAACAATTTGTTGACGAAAATTTCATCAGATTAACATCGTAAACAAAAACATATTCTGTGATACTACATAAATCATAAAATATGTTCATGGTTGTTTACCATCTCTTCTGCTATTTAAGCTTCTGTAAAAAAACTATTCTTAGCCATTATGCTGATGGTATTTACTTATTTTGCAGATTTCTTAACATAGCTCCAGAAATACTTTCTCAACTCACTTTTCACTGCTCACTCCGAAATGTGGCAAGATTTTTTTTGGTGGTAATTTAGCAGGAGGCACTCGCTTCTAGTCTTCTTTGGTCTTTACTATTGAGACTTGGAAAATCGTCACAATATTATGTTGGACCTTTTCCCTTAATGCGTTCAACACATTCGTCACATTCCTCATCATTTGAATCACAGCTTGATTCATTATCAGCTCGTTGGGGTAAACAACCTGATTCCCAAGGATATATCACTTGAAGGAGGCCGTTTAAATGAATTATTGACCTCTGAACGCAGGTTCAATTGAAATCGCAGTGCCCGATTGGAAATAGATTGAATGGGCTCTCTGTACTTGATGGAACACAGCTGCATATATATTAAAACCGCATTCGTTTAGAGCACTCAATTAGTTCTGCTACAGATAATACGCTTAACTTTATTAATACTTAAAAATCCATGTTTCTTGTATGATCTACTGTTCGTGTGCCAGACGGCTGCACATGACCTTAGAATATATTTTGAGTACAAACTGCGTTCATTCAAGGCACATTGTCAAATCAAAGGGGCTCTAATCTGCAGATTTGAATTTTTACAATCTTTACGAAAAAATATTTTTTTTGAACGTCTCTTCAATTCTCAAGGGTTGCAAAGTGCAGGTCCTTGAGACAGTAAAAAAAGCTCTAGCTCTTCTGATTTCGCAAATAATTCCTTCAAACAATTGACAAAATCTAAAGATTTTAGTGAATTTCGCGAAAGATTTTCACCAATTTCAATGTTGCAAAAGCTATTAACGCCTCCAGCTAGGAGGGACCGAAACTACTATGCTGCAATTGTATTATTTACCCCACAACACAAATACAAGGTAGGAAGCAATCTCTGCGGCAGACAAGCGGATATTGCAATATTGGGGTTTCTGTTATTGACGTGCCCGTTTCTTCGGAAATCATCCGGAAATTGACTTTTTCTTGGTCAATATGTAACAATATTGTGCTAGATATTACTTTGAAAAATTTTTGTTTTCATAGTTTTGACTAAACGTAATTTTTTTTTAATTTTTTATGTTTTGTATCATTAAAAAAATATGGAGATTGAATGTCGATTTTTAAAACTTATTATAAAGTAGAATTTTTCTTTGCGTAGTTTACTCGATTGCCTTTTTATCTTGACAACCAGGAAGTTGTTTTATTGTTTATTTAATGTTTGATAATAATATAAGACTTAACGACTAACAAGACAAATAAAAATGTGCCAGGTATATTATCAGAAGCACGCACCTACTCAAGATTAACAATAGACTCTGGAGGGAGTTAAAGTAATTTTATAACAAAATAAAAAAGATAACAAAGCTTAAAAACGTTTCAAAAGATTATAACCACGATGAGCCTGACATAAGTTTTAAACCACTTTTAAATTTAAAAAAACATGTATTAGAGACGAAATTAATTTTAATCCCATACATTTGGTTTGGTTGCCACTTGCCATCCTACAGTCTTACATCTAAGGATTTTGTTTTATTTTTTTTAGTTTTGTCGGAATCCTCAAGGTGGAAACAGTACCCACTTGTCCTTGACACAACGTTTTGTTCTCAGTAACCAAAATGGGTAAAAAGATTGTACGAGGAGGCACAAGTTTTTGAAACCTAAAACGCGAATCATTAACCTACTAAGTTTTATATGTACTTGGGAATGATTACAGTATTTACATAATACGCATTTGTATTGCATAATACACATTTTAAAACCAAATTAGTATTACTTTTTTTCACTTCCGCATCAAATAAAATTTCAATTTCACGTGTGAATTGTTTTTTTTCTGCAACAGATATTTTTTATTCCTGCGTGAATTACTGCAATTTTAATTTGAAGAATGAATTTAAAGTTTTAAAGCGTGAATTTTGTTGATTGACAATTTTTTTTAATTTTGTTTTTCAGAAACTGATGATTTTAAGAATAAAAATCTTCCCCATTATTGATTTTACATTGTTAATGTAAAATTAAATACAATAACAAATAATTATTGTATTACCTAGCACTAGTACAAAATCCACGTGCATTGAAGCGTGATGGCTGACTTTTACATTCTCGTTAATTATAATCAGATTTCATAATATTATGCACTTTTACCTTCATTGTTAACAATGGAAATTACTTTGCGACTCTTCGCTTTACCCTCTTAAAAATGGCTTTTTGTACAACCATTTTTTAAAAGATTTTGCGAAGAGATTCAGTTCTGAATACTAGATGTCTTACAAATTGTACTTTAATAACCTACTTTTTAAGATGCTAGAGATAATAGTAGAGACTCTAGAATCTCTAAATACATATACATATAATATCTCTAGCATCTTAAAACTTAAAGCATGAATCAGACAACCGAAACGTCCAAAAAACTTTTTTTCTTAGCGGGCGATCAATATTTTATTACAAGTTAAAGAGTCGCTCGTGTTCGAGTTATCGTTTTTTAACGTCAAATAAAACCACATCGCGCCTGGAACCGGGGAACACAAACATGTTTAGACTTACTGACTAAGCATACTGAACGAAAGGATGTGATCGACAGAAAGAATGCATTCAAGCTTAATCTGTGCATTCAAGAATGCATATTGTTGTATCTGGTGACAGCAATGCAGCAGCCAATTATATGCTGTAATCGCCTGTTGCATTGCTGTCGCTAGATAATAACCATGTTACGTTTTAACCAGGAAATGAAAATAATATATATATATATATATATAGGAGTAGATTACGACTTTAAAATAATTAGTTTTTACATAGACGACCTTACAGTACACTTAAGTTAAAGAAAATACTCGAAACCACCAACAATTTTACAGAGCTAGTCTAGATTGATTAGCTTTACCTTGTAATTTTTTTTAGTGGCAACTGGCAACCTCATTTATGATGTTCAAAATACTTCAAAACATTGGGGAATAATGACACTTCCCAAAAACAAAGGACACTTTCCTAATTTAATTCACAGAGACACTTGAACAACTACTGGTCGACTGGTCAGACCACTTCTTCAGACCACATGCGGTCCTAGTCAAATAATCCTGACATTTATGCAGCTTATAGTATACACACTTTATTTTTTAAATTATGTAGTCAGGAAATGAAGTTCGTTAAAAAGTTTTGATGCACTTAAAATTAATCTCTCATTAACGTTAATTTATTCTACGTTACTCTATTGCATAATTTAACGGTAAAAACTTTTTAGATTGTAGTCATAGTTGCAGTTGCTGCATAATATCATTTAATTAGTTAACGTATCTTTTGGAACCCAGGAGCGTAAATTTTACCATAGAAATTGCATTCTGCGTGACTTTTATAACATCCATTTAATTTATGGCGTGTCAACGCAAATTGAAAAACTTTTTAATTTTCATCCCCCATCAACACGGCATGCGAATTCCAATTCAAACGTTTTTTAAATTACGAACATTGTTAATAACATTTTATTTTAGTTACATCATATGTAATTAAAATTCAGCAAGACTGGAAGGTTGAATTATGTATAAGTACAGTAGCGGCCGAGGCCAAATTATTCTAAAGAAAACAAAATCTTGATTTGCAACATTATTAAATTTAAATTATTTTTTTTTAAGTAAATAAAAACAAATAAATAATATTTTATGTGCAGTATCAACTGGTCTTAGATTAGTATAGTATAATATTGAATCAACCCTCCGTATTAGAATTTAGAAAGACCATGAATAAAAACACTGCAGTGAAATGAAACAGTTAACCCGTGGCATATTTCATTTATTAATCTCCGTGTACACAACACACCCCACAATGATTCAACAAATGGGGCCCAGAAGACCCCTATATTAAAAACATAGACGCTTTTTCATGTCATTCGTTATATTATTACTTTTTATGACATTTATAAGCAATGGTGCTTTATTGGGGTTGTAACCTTTTATGTTATTTTTATTGGAATATATAAGATATTTTGTAGCGGGGCGACAATCTAATCCTTACTTACATATTAGTTCTAAACTTATAAGTTTTATAACTTATAAGTTTAGAACTAATATGTAAGTAAAGGTTAATTAATTAAAAAATGTTTCTAAAATACTGGCAGAGGTTATCCTCTGCCAGTATTTTAGAAACATTTTTTAATTAATTAACCTTTTTGTGACGGTTTAAGACTTATGACGGTGTCTCAAATTGTAGTTATTTAAAATGACAAAAATAATGTGACGTAGGTAAGTACAAGACCATTAGAACAATGAGTATGACGATAAGTCATTATCTCAATACTATGAGTAACAAGACGTCCTGATTAGTCTTTTATTATTCCTTGCATTTTTTGTTAAATGACTAAGGGCCGATTTTTCAATCGTCGGATAACTTTTACCTAAAGAATTAATATGACACTTTGACATTTTTTTCATATAAAATCTGTCAAAACGCCAAATTTATTCCAATGGTAAAGTTTATCTGACGATTGAAAAATCAGCCCTAATATGTACATACTCAGTTCTATGGCTATTGTTTACTGCCTAGTGATAAGTAAAATATTTTTTTAAACAAAAATTGCGAAGAAGTAGCAGTATTACGTACAGATATTTCTTAGTTGTTGACATTTCATACACAATTTACGTGTGGACGCAATTCACAAAGCAAAAATTAGCACGTCACATAACACATGACGTGTCAAATGTTTCGGCTTTTTAGACCCCAGCGTGCCTAGACGTAATGATAAAATAGCATTGGTATTAGGGGGTTTGAGTCAATGAGACAGCAAAGTTTTTGACGGCAAGAATAATTAGTTACCTGCTGGAGGTATAATACAACAATTTACTTAATTTTCATCCTATTTGGGCTTCGATCACATAATATTTTATACTATTTGGGTAAATTTTTCGGAAAATATTTTCACAACACTAAATAATTATGAGTCCGGTGCATTGAGTCATTGCTTAGGTCATTTAGTCGTTTGAATAGGATAATTTCTTCATGCTTCACTGTTATCACAGATGAGCTACAGTACATATTATAAAACTGTTTGTTTTTAGTAAATAAACGGTGCACATACACTGTAGCAATGACTCAAATCCTTGACCTATCATAGAGATATGCGTACCTTCTTTTCGTGTCGGTAAATAGACAAAAACACATTCCAGGTTATCTCTTTTTTGTTATCTGAAAATTGTTAAAAACATTGTTTACTCATAGGTTTGTTATTAAAAAATTTAGTAATTTTAAATATGCTTTTAATTTTTTGTGGTATTTAAATTCATTTTTAAACGACTTCCAAAAACGAGGATATACGTTCGTCTGTGGACATGTTTTTTTTTATGTATGTTCTACGATTACTCCGCCGTTTATGAACCGATTTTCAAAATTTTTCTTTTGTTATATTAGGTTTCACTCCAATTTGGTCCCATTTTGAAAAAAGTGGTGATCTGATGATGGGATCCATGAGTAATCGAGGGAACTCCTCAAATTTTATATGGAAACATATGGTGATTTTGGTTTTATGAGAAGTATCCTAAGCATATGCTACCAAAACGCAAGATTTTGCACCAAGGTATACTATGGTTTCGAAGATACTAAGAGAACTCTGAATTCCTAAATAGATACAAGTTTGGGGGTTTAGGCGCTGTTTTAAGAACTGAAAGCATATGCTACTATTCAAATTACATTCATCATCATCATCATCCTCGTCATCATTACCACGTCCGCGTCAGGGTCACCAATGTCACATGGTTGTATAATATGGATACAATATACCCCCCCAAGTCCCAACACCGTGGGAGAGCAATGCTTCGGCACAAATGGGCCGGCTAGACCGGAGAAATACCACGGGCTCACAGAAAACCGGCGTGAAACAGCCCTTGCGCTGTGTTTCGCCGACTGAGTGAGTTTACCGGAGGCCCAATCCTACCCTTTTCCCTTCCCTACCCTCCCTTATTTCCTTCCCTACCCTCCCCTATTCCCTTCCCTATCCTTCCCTACCCTATTACCCTATTCCCTCGTAAAAGGCTGGCAAGCGACTTATGTACCACAAAATTGAACATAACAAATTCAACCTTAACTCCAGAGCATAAGGTATACGTCATTTGACAACTTCTGAAATTCGAAAGAAAAAAGAAAAGTAAGTTGCTATTGTTAACTTACCTAGCACATGTTCACTTCGATTTTTATAATGTATTGTTTAAAATTATCTACCTGATATTTCTGAGTTTGACTCATAACAAATTGTATTTTGTAATAAGATAAGTAAATACGTAGAATATACGCGATGGTTTACTAGGTAACTAAAAAGAGTGAAATTATTATTTTTAACAAAAAATTAAAACCGACTTCCAATGTAAAAACAATAATAACATCCTTATTATATGAACTAAAAAGTATTAAATAGTTTTTCCTATCTAATAGTGCCTTTTTCCGAATTCGGCTAAACCTCAACTATTTCTGTACTTCAATCTTCATAATTTTGAAGTCGGTGCCAGTTTCAAGTATTCTGTCAGAGAACTGAAGATTCAGCTATCTGGTACCGACTTCAAAATGGTGAAGATTGAGTACAGAAATAGTTGAGGTTTAGCCGAATTCGGAAAAAGGCACTATTAGATAGGAAAAATTATTTAATACTTTTTAGTTCATACAAGGATGTTATTGTTTTTACCTTTGAAGTCGGTTTTAATTTTTTGTTAAAAATAATAATTGAAATTTCGGAATCATTCAGGAATTTGAAAAATCTCCCGTCTTTAATTTTGTGACGTCTGTACTCTGTAGTATGACAAAATAATACAATACAATAGATACCGTAGAATTACTCATCATTCATAGAGTTGGTAACTTGGTACTACTAAATACTAATATACAATACGAGCTTTTGCCCGCGGCTTCGCTCGCGTTAAGAAGTATTATTATATACAAACTTTCATCCCCTATTTGAACCCCTTGGGGTGAGAATTTATTAAAATCCTTTCTTAGCGGATGCCTACGTCATAACATCTACCTGCATGCCAAATTTCAGCCCGATCCGACCAGTAGTTTGGGCTGTGCGTTGATAGATCACCATGTCAGTCAGTCACCTTTGAGTTTTATATAATATATAGATAGAAGATAATATATTCTGTGATAGAGGTCCAGTCAACTTGCTGTTTTTAAATAGTTTTCGTATGAGTTGTTCTAAGAAGATCATAATTCATAGTTAACACCCACCTAAATCATGCGATGTCACATCATCACTGATCTGTCATCTGTGCAATACAGTCATGATAGCTATTATTATGACATCAACAAGCTACTTCTAAAGTAAAAGGATAAACAAAGAGCAAAGTCTGCAATACACTCTGACATTGGCAACCCACGAGACTGCCATTAAAGAAGAAGAAGAAGAAAACAATTCTGACAGTGACTGCACTTTTAGAAACTGTATCAACGCAGTTTTCATTCTTTTAGCATTGCAAGTATGATAATGGTCTAATATTCTTCGATCAATCATTGAACATTTATTTGCTTTGAAAGATTACTTCGCGGGATTTAAAAGCTCCTCTAATATTTTTATTTAAAATTAGCTAAATATATTAGCCATACCAAAGAAAAAAGTTAAATAATAAATATTAATATGTTCTTTAGCTGTTGTCGCAAGCTGTGCTTGGAAAGGGTAATGTAACATTTATAAGGTTGATAACGTAATCTTTACTTTGGAGAAATTAACTTTACCTACTGGTGAGTGGTATGTGGGAGGCCGCTATGTTTTGAGATAAAATAAGTTTCTACTAATGTTTTTTGTCACATTTTTTAAAGAATTAAAATTTTATTCAGATTTCAGTTCTTTCAAACCTACAAAAAAGGGTCAATACTAGTTTATAAGTTTATATATTTTTAAAATTAATTGTTTATGTTGCATGGTTAAATATTTATGTTAATTCAAATGTTATAATTATTTTTGCTATTTAAAATTTGTAAAACTAAATATTGTGCATGACTAATTTCTCAAAATATGTTATAAACTTATGTAAGGGAATGAGCGAGATATCCCCAACACAAGTATGCTTACTTAATGGAGATGCCTCATGATTGTATTTGTTTCTGTAATTTGAGAAATTATAAAGATTTATTTATTTATTTATTAAGTTTTATAACATACAGCAGCACTGCTGTAACAGCACTCAGCAGTCGGTACTTGGTATTTAAATCGAAACGTTATTTAGGGGGATGACAACGAACTGGCAACAAATGCATTGTGTTAGCTCTTATAAACATTTTCAAATTATAGATTTTAATTTAGATAATCTTCCAGCAGTGGCGACAGTGCCCTAGGGAAATTATGACACTCAGGCGAATTTAAAACGTAGCCTTTAATATTATAGACTATAGACACTCATAATAATATGTAGGTATTATTTAATTACTCTATGGTATTATTTACATTTTACACAATACTAAGCCTGATTGCTTCGAACTAATAATGCTATTGTCCCTACATGGTTTGCTTGAATTGAGTGATTTAATTTATTGTATCATTAAAAAACTTTAAGCACAATATTAAAGTATTTTCTGAATCCCTTTCAGAAACTTTGAAAATGAATTTGCGGAATTTCAATTGTTGATTCAGTTGATTGCCGAAGTTTCTGAACCGCTTTCATTCAGGAACTTTCAAAATAACATTGCATTTGCGGCAATTTTCCAAAACCTCGTCGAATGTGATTACGTTATATATATCCAAATTACTTGGCACAGATGACGAAACAGTCGGAAACTGTCACCATTGTAAACAATGATTCGATTCACCGAAATTCTCATGATTGTATTTTTTTTTATTCCCAGACTAAAAGATTTTGCGGACTGTTTTTTTACTGTTCTTACTTCTTTTGCATAGCAAAGGCTTTTTGATTACGATTTACGTTTGTTAGGTCAATTTTATTTTAGAAATGTATGTCTTAATTTGTAATTTAAAACAATATTTATAACAGTCATTTAGTTTTTATGATTCTGTTTTGATTTAAAAGTAACGTAAATTAACTAACAGGATGTAAATAATAACAAATTAAAATAAGATGGCTAAAATTGAAGAAATGACATTACAAATGATGAATAATTACGCTATATTTATTAAGGTTGTTTTGGATTTTTGGAAAACTCTTGATTTAGAAGGAAGGAATACTTTATTACATTCTATAAATTGTCATCAAGGGTATATAAAAATTAGGAAGTTATTTTATTAAAATTACATATTTATATAATAATTATTGAGAATATGTCAGGATTTTTCTAGTGTTGTTATTATTTTACAATGTATTTAAAGAAAAGGAAGTTGCATTTGACTTCCCTCATAGAGTTTGACGTTGATATCAGTTGGCGGGGGTTGGCGGGAATACCTGGGTATAAAATAGAGGGTTTCAGCCCTATTTGATCGATTCTGGTATCAGCGTTGATCTCGGCAGGTCCTACTGGTAAGTCAATTTTAGAATATCTGATTCTTAGTAATCATTATGCTGTTTTGATGTAACGTGCTCACACTCTGTTAGACTTATTTGTTAATAGTGGTAATTTAATTATAATTAATACATGCCTATTAGAATAAAATATTATAATTATGATCTTGAGTTTTATTACATATCAGAAGTGACACGTACACGCCTACAAAATTGATTTTGTTTATTTGAAAACTTCAACCGTATTTCTTTTCTTTTAGTGATATCATATACTAAAACATTCCACTTTTTGTGTGTTTGAGACGCAATGGAACACGAATCGCGAAAGAGACGACTGGATAACGACCACAGGAGAAGCCAATCCACTTCGAGTGCTGATAGTGACCATCCCCGACGTCGTGGACATCAGCGTGTGCAACGACAAGAGAGGAGGTCACGACTTGACAGACACAGAAGTCGCAGCTGTAGTCAGGACAAGAAACGGCCACGCAGACTTCGAACACCACGGCGTGGGGCGGAGTGCGGCAGATTCGTGCTACGCAGCAGCAGGCCACGCCACGAGCGTGACAGCCGCGAGTACTCACGACGAAGCAGCAGGCCACGCCACGAGCGTGACAGCCGCGAGACGTCGCAACGCAGCAGCAGGCTACCACGCAAGTGTGATAGCCGCGAGACGTCGCGACGCAGAAGCAGAACACGCCGTGAGCGTGACGACCACTTGCGCCCCAGCAGCCGGGAGCGCATTGGCCGCGATTCCTCGCGTCGCAGCGGTCAAGAGCGACGGGAGCGAGACGTAAACGAGTTGAACAGAAGGTCAGTGAGCCCTCGTATGTCCACGGACGATGTTTTGAAGCTAATTCAATCGATTACCTCGCAGCCACAGACACCAGCTAATAACAATAGAACTAGTAATGATTACAAAAATATTTTACCGGAATTTGATCCGTCGTCTAACAATCAAAGAATAGATATATGGCTAAAAAAGGTCAACGAATGCGCTGCTGTCTATGGCTGGGATGAAAAGACAACAATCCATTTCGCTATGCAAAAATTGCAAGGATTGGCCAAGCGTTGGTACGAAAGCCTTAGTACTATATTATTTACTTGGGACGAATGGCAAGTCAAATTAACTAGCGCATTCCCACATGAATATAACTATGGCCAATCCTTGGAAGAAATGCTTAGACGTAAGAGTAGGTTTAATGAATCAATACAAAATTATTTCTATGAAAAATTGGCACTTGTGAGTCAATGTGACATAACGGGAAAGCGTGCGGTCGACTGTATTATTCACGGAATTACTGATAGAACTATGAAATCTAGTGCTCTGGCATTGCGTTGTTCTCATCCCGATCAGTTGCTACAGTTTTTGATGAGTAATAAGGATAACTCGGTTCCCTTAGACCGGCCAATTATGAGGCCTAGAGTAGGGAACGAAAAATCATTTACACGTACGGGTACCAATCAAGTTCAAACTCTCACTTGTTTTAATTGCAAGGAACAGGGCCATAGCTACATTCGTTGCACTAAACCCTTAATTAAGTGTTCGCAATGTTCAAGAATAGGTCATACTTCTGAAAAGTGTGCTTTCAAACTTACAAATAATAAAGAGAACAGTAATACTACTCCTAAAACTATGTGCATTTCATCCTCTTCCCCTAATGCAAAGTTTTATAAGAATGTAAAAATTAATAATTTACTAGTTAATGCTTTCATAGATTTTGGCAGTGAAGTTACGGTTATTAAACAATCGTTATTAAATCGTTTAGGCTTAAAACACGATTGCATTTCTTACCCTATGAAAGGATTTGGAAATGAGATTGTGTTAGCCCTTGGCAGTGTAAAGGTAGATCTCGTTGTAGATGGCATTTCTGCCAAGGTTGACAGTAAGGTAGTTTCAGATGAACTTTTAGACACACCATTATTAATAGGTCAGTCGTTTACAGAGCAGCCCCACATTTTAGTAAGAAAGTGTAGTAGTAAGCTGGAATTCCTTAGTGCTAAAAATGAAATGCCTTTTTCGGATGTTTTTGACTCGGAAGCGAGACTTATAAAAGTAGTTGCAAATAAAACTGTTACACTTTTTGGAATTTCATCTGTCAAGGCTGTGGTTCAGGGTAATTACGATGGTTATATTTTGTTGGATAATAAAATAATAGGTAAACCAGTTCAGCAGTATATTGTTAATGGTGGCTTGTACCGTTGTGTCAATAATAAAGTGCATATTGTTATTACACCAGAATCATCATCATGTCAAATTGTTCAGAATACAGTTATCGCTCGAGCTTTTCCAGTTGAAATGATTAACAGCATTACTTCTACTTCCAAATTTTGTGCCAACCATATTACAAATATAAACATCCGCGATCTACACATAGGAGATTCTGTATGTGAGTCGGACAAACTTAAACTTTTACAGATTTTAAACGAGTACAAACATTGTTTTGCAAAGTCCCTTCAGGATTTAGGATGCACAAATGCAACTGAAATGAATATAGAAATAAATAGTAAAACACCAGTAGTGTATAGACCATATAGACTGTCCCATGCAGAACGCGAAAAGGTTAGGGAAATGATTGACGAAATGTTAGAGGCTGGTATTATTAGAGACTCGACGTCAGAATACGCAAGCCCTATTGTTTTGGTTAAAAAGAAAAACGGGAAGCAAAGACTTTGTGTAGATTATAGAATGCTTAATTCAATAACCGTTAAGGAACGCTACCCGATGCCCATAATTGAAGATGAAATTGCGCGATTATCCGGACATTCCTGTTTTATTACACTTGATTTGGCCTCGGGATATTACCAAATACCAATATCAGAAAATTCTAAATACCTTACATCATTCGTCACGCCTGATGGGCAATATGAATTCAACCGCATGCCTTTTGGCCTTGCCAATGCACCAGCAGTTTTCCAACGAATGATGAATAAGGTGTTAGGCTCTTCTAGATTCACTAAAGCTACTGCCTACATAGATGATGTCCTTATTTATGGCATCAATGTTGAGGATTGTTTAAATAAATTAAAACACGTCCTTTATTTACTAGAAAACGCCCATTTGACTCTTAATTTAGAAAAATGCGAATTTTTATGTGACCGAATCGACTATCTAGGCTATGAAATTAGCTCTGAAGGAGTGCGGCCCGGTAATCAGAAAATAGAAAGTGTTCAAAATTTTCCTCAGCCTGTAAATCAACACGGTATACGTCAGTTTCTCGGATTGGTTAGTTACTTCCGCAAGTTTATTCAAAATTTCGCACAGTTATCGTATCCCCTGAGTAAACTATTAAAAAAGGATGTCACTTTTGTCTGGACTGATGAACAAAACAATTGCTTTAACGAACTCAAGCGTAGACTTATTACTAGACCCATTTTAGCTATTTATGACCCATCAGCTGAAACTCAACTTCATACTGATGCTAGCAAAATTGGTGTAGGTGGTATTTTAATGCAGCGGCTTAAAGAAAATGACACGTTTAAACCAGTAGCTTTTTACAGTCGCCAAACCTCTCCCGAGGAAAAGAACTTTCACTCTTACGAATTAGAAACCCTAGCTTTAATCTGTTGCCTTAGAAAGTTTAGGGTTTATTTAATTGGTAAGGAATTCAAAATATTAACCGACTGTAGTGCTCTACGAACTACTTTCTCTAAACGAGATCTTATTCCAAGGATAGCGCGTTGGTGGTTGTTATTACAAGAATATCAATGCAGTGTAGAGTATCGTCCTGGTACTCGTATGTCACATGTAGATGCCCTGTCACGTAACCCAACGGATTTAGTAATTCCTGATGAGCTAGAACAATACCCTACTGTCATGTTAATAAATAATGAAGATTGGCTATTAACTTTACAGCTCGGTGATTCAGAGCTACAAAGAATTAAGGATATATTAACTTCTAAAATAGACGTGGAACAAGTGAAATACATAAGTGATAATTATGTTATTAAAGATAATAGGATTTACAAAGTAATAGATGGTGATAAAAATAATTTAAGATGGGCTGTGCCAAAGGGAGCGAGATGGCAAATATGCAAGCTAAACCATGATGATATTGGTCATTTTGGAGTAGATAAGACGATGGAACGAATAAAGGGGACATATTGGTTTCCAAAAATGACAAAATTTATAAAAAAATACGTGGCTGCCTGTCTGCAATGTGCGTATGCTAAAAAACAATCTACTAATTCTGAAGGATTATTACACCCCATCACTAAAATTGAAGATCCATTTCATACCTTGCATATTGACCATCTCGGCCCCTTCGTAAAATCTAAAAAACAAAACTCTTATATATTATTAATCATAGACGCCTTTACTAAATTTGCTTTTATTAAACCAGTGAGAAATACAAAGTCTAAAACAGCTATTGCAATTTTGGATGAAATTTTTAATGTTTTTAGAACTCCTGACCGTATAATAAGTGACAGGGGAACTTGTTTTACTTCGCGATTATTTAAAGAGTTTTGTATAGATAGGAAAATCAAGCATGTGTTAAATGCTGTAGCAAGCCCTCAATCAAACGGCCAGGTAGAGCGCTACAATAGGACTGTTCTTAACGCTCTTACAGCTCAAAACTTAAATTGCGATGAAAAATGTTGGGATGAGAAGGTGGGTAGAATTCAATGGGGCCTTAATAATAGTATCCAAAAAACTACTGGTAGAACCCCTGCAGAAATAATGTTTGGAACCCGTATGAACAGTGAGATAGAACCTATTCTTAATGAAGTGCGATCTGAAACTCGTGATACTACTGCCGTTACCGATATAAGACATGAAGTTAAGGATAGAATAGATAATGAACAGATCAAACAAAAACAGTATTATGACAAACACAAGCGCCCAGCACGAATTTACAATGAGGGTGATTTAGTAAAAATAACAAAAACTTCTTTTAAGAACGACGGTCAAAGTAAAAAGCTAGTGCCTCCTTATATAGGGCCATTTCGAGTGGTCTCCGTGCTAGGAAATGATCGGTATGAGATAACAGCAATTCCAGGCTTAACTGGTAGTAGGAACAAACGTAAAACAGTCGTATCCGCAAGCCGCATGTTACCTTGGGTTCATATTGCTGCTCTTGATGTACATAATGATGTTGATGATGCTAATAGTGTTGATGAAAGTAACAGTATTGATGAAAGTAACAGTATTGATGAAAGTAACAGTATTGATGAAAGTAACAGTATTGATGAAAGTAACAGTATTGATGAATGTAACAGTATTGATGAAAATAACAGTATTGATGATAATTGAATTTTAGTAATATTTTTGATTTCATAATTATTATTTTTTCATTTTTTTTAAGAATAAAGTTTTCAGTTATTTATACAGTGATTGAGGTCGAAGGACGATCACCGTAATCGAGAAGACCTTGTAAATGATTGTGATTTAGAACTTGTATAGTAATTGAGGTCGAAAGACGATCAGCGTAATCGAGAAGACCTCGTAAATGAGAATGAGAATTAAAATTTGTAGAGTAATTGAGGTCGAAAGACGATCAGCGTAATCGAGAAGACCTTAATTATTATTAGCAATGTGAACCAAGTGTTAGGTCAATTTTATGTGTATGAGGACATACACCTTATCAGAATGGCCGAGTGTTAGGTCAATTTTATTTTAGAAATGTATGTCTTAATTTGTAATTTAAAACAATATTTATAACAGTCATTTAGTTTTTATGATTCTGTTTTGATTTAAAAGTAACGTAAATTAACTAACAGGATGTAAATAATAACAAATTAAAATAAGATGGCTAAAATTGAAGAAATGACATTACAAATGATGAATAATTACGCTATATTTATTAAGGTTGTTTTGGATTTTTGGAAAACTCTTGATTTAGAAGGAAGGAATACTTTATTACATTCTATAAATTGTCATCAAGGGTATATAAAAATTAGGAAGTTATTTTATTAAAATTACATATTTATATAATAATTATTGAGAATATGTCAGGATTTTTCTAGTGTTGTTATTATTTTACAATGTATTTAAAGAAAAGGAAGTTGCATTTGACTTCCCTCATAGAGTTTGACGTTGATATCAGTTGGCGGGGGTTGGCGGGAATACCTGGGTATAAAATAGAGGGTTTCAGCCCTATTTGATCGATTCTGGTATCAGCGTTGATCTCGGCAGGTCCTACTGGTAAGTCAATTTTAGAATATCTGATTCTTAGTAATCATTATGCTGTTTTGATGTAACGTGCTCACACTCTGTTAGACTTATTTGTTAATAGTGGTAATTTAATTATAATTAATACATGCCTATTAGAATAAAATATTATAATTATGATCTTGAGTTTTATTACACGTTATAGAAATAAGAGTTATAGAACTAATAAGAGACTGACGTGAATTTAACAAAAAATTAACGACTTATTCGGGGTTTTTTCGCAGAAGTTTAAAAACATTTCGATTTCCTATAACATTAACCAATCATTGTCTCAAAGCAACGCTTTTTTAAAGGTAAATAAACCAATGTCAAAAACCTAGAGTAATCTGCTACTACGACGCGACTGTGGTAAAAATTTATTCTCGCCAAGCAAGTACCTATCAAGACAGTATGAAGTAGTATGAACTATGATCATTGATCATACTTAATAATTTAAATGTATTTATTGTAAGTTCTATTATAGATATAAGTAACGTCCGCAAGTCCGTCACGACAAAATTCGTTTATTGCGAGAAAACCGTACAATGTACATGTTTCCGGAATAAAAAGTATCCTATTGTCCCTTCCCGGGACTTATACATGACGTATCTCCGCTGTCCAAACCCAGCAAAATCGGTCCAGACTTCAGCGGTTTGTGCGTCAAGACTCAAGAGGTATCAGACAGACAGACAGACACATTTATAATATTTAATATTAGTATAGAAGTATGGATATGTCGCAGTCATCTAGTTCAATCTGCGATTCGATTGAATGACTAGCGCATTCATTGAATGACTCGGCCGAACGTTGATTGAACAACCGTCACTCAACGTTCAACTAGTTAGCGATTTTTAACATAGCCCTTTGAAGAGAGCGGATATGATATCAGTCAGGTAATTGAATGTATTTATTTTTAAAGGAATAAGAAATGTATAAGAACAGTATATAATTCTTGGTTAATTAATAGCAATGTATTTATTACTCCGTCTGTCCAATACGATTGGATTTGGTTAGGTTAGATGGCAAGGCGGGAGCGTAGCGCAGCGAAGCTCCCGCCTTGCCATCGACAAACACACCTTGACAACGATTATGGACTAAAATATTACTTTATTCATAGGAATGATTTAAACTTAATGTCAGTAAATGTTATTTCATTACTTTTTAAAGTTTTTTGGCGGGGTTTTTTTAAATTTCTTAATTTAATTTTATTATAGAGTTTTGTCGAGATATTGTCGAGATTTTGACGTTATGAGACGAGTAGTTTTTAATTACATATTATCTCGAGAGTGAGATATCTCGTTGGCGTATGCTAAGCAGGCTGTAATGTAAGTTCAATAATTCTAATAACATTTTGCAACCTTGTATTGGAAAGTGTGTGTGAAAGTTATTCGGTATATTACCCATTATAACTTGACATACAGTTTCATTGTATGTAATGTATGTATTACATTACACGCATATTTTAATTAATTTATATATCCATACTTATGTAACATTATTATAAATATAACAAAGTTTGTCTGTTACCTCTACATTCATCAAATTTCATCAAAACCGACGTGTAACCATGGTTGATCGGTTTTTGATGACATTGGGTAATAATTGATACTTTTGGTCCCAGGAAAATATAAATATATATACAGTTCCTGCTAAACGAATTACACAACAAAGTTGTAGACAACGTCTAGTATTTAATTAATTATAAAGAACTTCGAATTTTAACTGGTCAGTAAAAAAAGTCAAAATAGTTTCAAGTTTGCCTTGACTTGCCGCCATATTTTCGCCAAGGCGTCGACGTACTGAAGTGTTTAAAGTGGAAACATGGGAAGATACTTAATATTGTAGAAAAAAAAAAAGACAAAATGTGCAGTCAACACTTAAAAAATCCTTTGCACAGAGACCCCACTCAAAATAAGTGGCTCTGCTTGTTAAACAAACGTAGCCCTCCAAATGATAGGTTATAGGTAGGTACCATAGGAAAGTTTAACAAAATATATTGACTACGTCAACAAATAGTAATTCTGCCTCCAAAGCCAGAATAAATTTGGTAGAAAGACTATAATTATTGTCTATTTCCATTCATTTACAAACACTTAAGAAAACTACTGTTTTATTAGGGTCGTTCTATTTTTTCGGTCCCATTTGGCCATTTTCGTAGAATCGTTTTTTTTTTAAGATATTTCGACAATATTTTGTATTTAGGCTTGTGTACGTATACTTACTCTGATCCCTGAATTGCCTTAGTCTGCTATTTATATTTACGATATAAATAGATGGATGGTAATGATGCAACAGATGGAAATGAAAATCGATAAGATGGAAATTTAAAGGATTGGATGGAAATGAAAAATAGTTATATGGAAGCGAAAAAAAATAAGGAATTTCATGTTAGTTATAAGCAGAATACTTGTTATTGTTTTATTTTTATGAGTAATGAGATCAGTATTTTAATTTAAGTCTCATCTACTAAAAATAAATTCAAATATAAGAATTTTGTTAAAAAGTAAGAAACAAGTCAGACATTATTATTTTATTTAAAAAATGCAAGCAATCTTTACTTCTACTATACTGCGTGACTGGTGAGACATGTTCAATACTTGAGGACGTGATGTTTGGCTATTATATTAGTTGGAAAAAAATAATATAAAAAAATAATATCAATTGATCACTGAGTAAATGTAGCTTAAAGTTAAATAATTATTTACCCAACGCATGGACACCGCGAGCGGGAGGGGTAGTTGTGTGGTGTTTCTTTGGTAGCGCACGCCTCTGCACCGGCCGCATAGTATGCCTACTTGCCTAGCCGCGTAATTTACTTGGTATCCATGATTCATAAATTTTTGGGAAATTCAAAAAAAAAATTAAGAACCTAATTTTATTACATATTTATAATGAGAATCGAGTACTGAATACTCTCCTTAAATATCGGTATTGACTCACCAGTCATGCTGTATAATCGTATACAATCAACATTCCATGCACTTTACCTATCTATTAACTTACTAGATTTTTTAAGAAAACAATATTTTAGGAAATAGTCTCACAAATAGCAGTTCTATGCAATTTTGCGCCTACAAGTTTAGTGAACTTTAGTAAACTCTTGAAAATAATATCTCAATTTGTTACACACTACTTTATACATTAACAAGCATTAGATATAGTGATGCTTAGCAACAAAAATATGTATAATGTCCCAGTAACTAATAAAGTCTTAAATTCTTAAAAAACATTTTAAAATCTCAAATATTAAGTTTAATCACTTAATTATAAAGTACTAGCTAGACTAGTACTACGAAGATAGGTACTTATTAAAAGGAAAATATACCGGGTTATCCGTGTGTGACGTGAATTTGAAAATAATCACATATTTAGTTTCATTATGAGATGAACATGAATAATACTATTCGGAGATATATTTTCCATATTTATTTGTCAGTAATTTGTGCTAGTCGGTTTATTGAAGGCTCCAGAAGCATTTCTTTGACAGGGCGTAAATCTACAATATCTATATAGAGTTACACAATCCACAAGCTAGGTAAAAATCTTTGTTTTGAACGACAGTGACTTCTCCTAAGTAAATATTGTCTCAGACGTAATTAATCCCCCCTTTTCTATCTAATAGTAGATAACAGTGATGAGACAGACAACGAACCCCCAAAATAGAACCGTTCAAGTGAACCAACTGATGATGAAGCAATCCATTCTCTGTTTTTTTAGATTACCGGTAATTTGGTACAAAATGACTCGCAGCAAGAAATATTAAAAATGTAATGTAATATATAGATAGAATTTGGACAAAATCTGTTATAAAAATACTAAATAATACCAAAACACCGGAAAATTGGTTAAAAAATCGGAAGAAATGGGTGGAAATGAAGTGGATGGAAATGAAGTTTTGGCATTTAATTTAAATTTTTGTTGTATTCTTGTATATTTCAAAAGCCATGCGACATATCTTTAGAAGGTATTTCAATAGCCTTTATCATAATGTATTATAAAAATCACTAGTAACAAAAGTCATTTAAACAGGCAACGAATGGTAATGCAGGCTTACCCGTGACAAAACGAGAAATTGCAACTAAAAATTAAATTTTCTCCGAGAAGCAATGCGCACATCTTATCTCGCCTATAATGTATGGCAGACATGGGCACGGTGGTTGCGAAACATGTTTGCACGTTGATCTACAGATGCAGATTTGGTCAAAAACATAAAAACCATTTGCTTGAAAAGAAATGAATTATTTCGCGTGACAAAATTAAAACCTACGTTCTCTCAATGTTGCAGATACCCGAGTTCATTCTTATGTTTAAAAAGGTCAATATGAGTATTTAAGCTAATGTTCCAGTAAAAAACATAATAAGATTTATTACGAAAACTCCTAGAAAATTGTGTCTAAGCTAAGAAATCTGGGAGTGTACAGTCGAGGGAAATGAAATTTTGGCTATTTGATGATAAATATCTTTTTGATTATTTATCTTACGGAAATACACAATACGTGGCAAAGTAGAACACTATAGACTTAACATTTTAAAAGTATTTGATCGAAAAAAATCATTTCGTAAATATCAAATTTTGATCTTGAAAGCAAATGGGACCGAAAAAATAGAACGACCCATTAGCGTGCCTTATTTCGTGTCCTATTTTGTGTGCAGTGTTAAGAATGCTCCAACTTTTTAATTAGCAGGTCGGATGTCTGTCAGTACGAATATCGACGTTAATGACATTAAATTAATAAGATTCATATTAGCGCGCCTTGTACAGTGGCGGTTACGATGCTCGCCGCGTTCTTGATATGGCGAAAATGTATGAAAAAATTTGAGAAATTTTCTTATTTTTCTTATAACTGGAAAAGTTGTTTATTTTTATATAAAATTTTTAGCGAACTTTATAGAGGACTAAATAAGCAACAATTTTTTTGTATATTTATTTTCCTCAGTTCAGTGTATTTAGATGTTAAGGTATCTAATCAGACCCCATTTTTTTCATATTTTGCGATTATTGTGATGGTTAAAACGTATTTTATGTGAAAATTTTGTATGCGGCTATAGAATTTTTAATTTTTATGGTACAGTCGTGGAGATGAATATATTATCTTTCATTTGAAACCAAAATATCCTCGCAGTTTGACTCCTAATTCTTTAATAGGGTACCGGAAAATCGCTGATATTTGCAATAGCGTCCTTAAATTCTTAGAAAATGTTACTTAATATAACTTTAAGGCCTAACCACGTCTACCACTACCACACGTTGAAGAAACATGAATGAGTTACGACTTACGAAATGTTTTGACAGTAAAAACATTTAATTAAATATTTTAATATAATGTAGACGGTGAAATGTTTTGATAGTAAAAACAATTTTAATTAAATATTTTAATATAATGTAGACGGTGTACGAGCACCGTAACAGATTTGTATGAAAGTTAATTTCGAACGGCGAACTAACAATTATTATTATTCATCCTAAAGTCTAAACTCTAAACCAATTGAACAATTTTCACAATGAGTATAAAACACGAAATCAATAATATAATAAACGCATTCATTTGGAGCACGTAAGCGCATTCGTTCACGGGCTAAGGGCTTAGCGTTCCCGTTTAAAATTGTATCATATTGTATGTATGCAATTACATTCGTGGACACAAAATGATCTTTATTTCTATGGTATTAAGATCGATTTGGGGGTTCTTTACGACTGTACCCACGCCTGTGATTCGACAATAGGTTCCAATAGGTTCCCATACGTGACAACGACCCTTCCTGGGTGTTCCTGTATCTTGGAATGTTTTAACAATTCCTGTTACCATTAACTCTTGGAAAAGGATACATGAGTTTCATTATTCATACTGTATAGTCTAGTTAGACTCTAGACTCTAGAGCAGGGGTTCCCAAACTTATTTTGTCTACCGCCCACTTTGAGAAGAAAAATTTTTTAGCGCCCTTTCACCTACTTTCAAATCAAAGCTTCTACAGTCTACACAATGCCCCAATTTTTTCTGGGTCCCACACCGCCCCCCTAAAAAAGTTCTAAAACTTCAGCGCCCACAAGGGGGCGTTATCGCCCACTTTGGAAAGACTGCTATAGAGATTGCCGCAACTTAGTTGAAATGAAAGTCTTTATCGCGCGGGAACCGTATATTTTCCGGATTAAGGTGACGCCGCGTTAAAGTAAAAAACCGTGTTGGATATGTTTTAGATTGCTCTGTTACCCCTTCAAGCTTCAAATGAAGTTGAGAGCGTAAATCGTAATCTAGTATTTTTACAATAATAATCGTAATCTAACACTTTCGTGATTCAGATTTTGGAGGCGTAGCCATTGACATAGACTGATAATAACTGGGCTTTCCGCCTTACGCAGGTGCTCACCGGGCACGGATGCTTCGGTGAGTACCTGTGTAAGGTCGCCAGGAGAGAGCCAACGCCAGCCTGCCATGAGTGCGGCGCTGCGGAGGACACGGCCCAGCATACCCTTGAGGTGTGCGATCGGTGGGCCGTGCAGCGCCACGATCTCGTGGCAATGCTAGGCGGGGATCTCTCGCTCCCGAGCATGGTGATCTTCATGCTCGAGAACGATGAGGCCTGGCAGGCGGCGGTCTCTTTCTGGGAAATTGTTATGTCGCAGAAAGAGGCCGCGGAGCGGGACAGAGAGGACGATCTCACCTCTCTGCCGCTCCGCCGGCGTAGGACGGGAGTGCGGAGACGACGCTAAGCGAACCTCCTAACTCTCGTCTAATGGGGCTCCGGGAGCTCCGGCACCTCCCCGGCTTAACAGCCCCGGCGCCGAGGGGAACGCTACAGTTTGCTGAAGCGTTCCCTAACTGTGGAAGTCCGGTCCCTTCTGAGGTAGACCGGCCGGTCGTGGAGGGAGTCCTGTGTTTGTTAGATCCGGGAAATCCCACCTTTATAGGCTGAAAGCGAATCGCAGGTAGTTTTAGTGGGTAAGAGTCCCACATACTTGGGGTGCTTCAGTTTAACTGAGGCACTTCCCCAACCCGGGGCACCCATGATGGGTTTTTTTTCCTGCGTCAAAAAAAATATAAAAAATTAAGTGATGGAATGTGGTGAAGTAAAGTGAGTATATTTTAAGTTAGTGTTTTCAATGCAAAGATTTATTTTGTACTAGCTGTAATTGCCCGCGACTCCGTCCGCGTGGACTTCAGTTTATTTAGTTTAAGTTATACTTTTACCCTACATAATATTAAAGTCAATAATTGTAATTTATAAATAGAGTGAAACTCACAATATTATTATATAGTTAATCAGTTGTGGACATTGTAACTGCTGTTTTCCTTACTTATTTTTGTTGTAACTTATCTTTTTTTATTTATAGTTTTATTATTGAATTATTGAATATCAATATTAGCTACACTTTGTTCTTTTAAGTTTTTTCATTATTTTCATTATTGTAAGGGCTACAAGTAAGAGCATTATAATATAATAAAGCTTGTTTCTCTTCATCAAGAAATAAAATTACAGTACATATTACATAATACTACGTGAAATTTTAGTGGTTGTTTTCTCGCAGCAGGACGATTTACCTACACTAGTACTATCAAATCATGCAAGTTATTTTTTGAAAATACAAAATATTTTGTATAACGTACTATGGCAACTTTATGCCAATAGGCGCGAGCGGCTATAGACCAGGCCGAATTGTTTTTTATGATTTGAACAAAAAAAACTTCACAAATCTATTGTACTACCAAGATAGAATCATTTTACTGCGGGAAAACAACCATTAAAATTTCACGCTGTATACAGCCTTATGTATCATCAACAAAATTGATCCATTCGCAGTCGACAGATTAACGTCATTTGGTTGATCATGGCAATTCAATGGTAATTGTGATCTGTCGGCAGGGTTTGACGTAACGCGACCAAACTACATAGGTCCCCCATCTGCCTAGGAATCAACTTCTCTCATAGTACAACCATTTTGACACTGATTTATATTTTGTATTATATCTAATATTTGAAAAGGTTTGTCCTTGATCTTGTCATTCACTATCAGTACATTTACTGAACATGTAATGTGATGAAAACGGAAACTGATAAAAGGTTTTAGTGAAAAAAACTTAATATATAAACTTTTTATGGTTGTAACTTGTAATTAATACAAATTTTTCCATTATAATAATAATATGCTCTCTATTATTTTCCTTTTTTTTAATATTTTTATATTACTGTCATTTGTTTGTTTTTTATTTTATTGTATAAATTAACATAAAAAAACATGTAATCCTTTTCATCTTGACAACTATTGAACATGTTGTATGGATGAAGTGATGTTAAACTCTTGAAGAGATTACATTATAATCCTTTAGAGCTTAACCTAAAAAATTGAAAAGGCAGCAGAGGCATTCACTAGGAATTAAAATGATGCAATGAACTCCTTTTGCCAGCGGCTTCATGAAATAATTATTTGACATGGCCTCTTTGAGCCCCTTTAAAATGGTGGAATTTTTAGAAAAATGTTCTTTGGATAGACCAAGGGACACTTTCCCAAAAATTTCTCACTCATATGAGGTAATTATATAATAAAGTGAGTATAGAAAGTACAATGATTTTCATGGCAATTAATTTTATAATCATAATTATCAAATTGATAGCAACTTTAATTTAATGCTTCAAGCCCCAAGTGGTCACTGGCAACTGCGATAACAATAGAAATCTATTGTGTCTTGTTTTTCCACAATCAAAGGATTAATTATCATCTACCAATCAAATACCAATACATCCAAATACTCCTATAGATAGACAAAACGAGGTTTAGCCACTAAAGTTAAGGTCCCCTAAATGTATGCAAGAAAAAAATACACTTAAACAGGAGCTCTAATGTTTGATTATATGGGTAATTCTCATTTTTGGTACAATTTTTTTTTATAAAATCCTAAACGACTTTTTGAGCAATTTGATGGTTGATTCTACTAGTTTGAGTCTTGTTCTAGATTGGAAAAATGTTCTCCGAGCTTGCAGCCCTCTATATATAGAGAAATAAGGGGTTTTAAAAAAGTGCCCTCCATGGTAGTGACCTAACTTCCATGGAAATGACATTCCATATAAAAAGTCAATACATAGCTGTGACATAAAACAATAAGAGGTGACTTTTCTTAAAAGTAAAATGCAATTTTTATTTAAAAAATCAGCTTTATTGTCATTAGTTGACTAAAATATGTGAACTAATATCACAAATTTACTTTTATAAATGAATTTGTATAATAACTTAAAAAAGCGGCCAAGTGCGAGTTGGACTCGCCCATGAAGGGTTCCGCAGCAGCAATAAGGTTTATTTTTATGAAATTAAAAGGTTTTTGATTTATTTTTATATTTCAGTCGATTTAATTAAATTTATATTAAGGTTTACCATTTATGACGTATAAAAAAAACTACTGGATAGATCTCGTTCAAACCAATTTTCGTTGGTAGATTTTTTTGTAATCTACATCATATATTTTTTTTAGAATTATCATGCCCCTACTTTAGAAATTAGATGGGGGGGGGACACACATTTTACCACTTTGGAAGAGTCTCTCTCGCAAACTATTCAGGTTAGAAAAAAATGATATGAGAAACCTCAATATGATTTTTGGAGACCTATTCATAGATACCCCACACGCATAGATTAGATGAAAAAATTTTTTTTTGTTTCAGTTGTATCTATGGGGACCCCTAAAATTTTTAACAATTTTTCCATTTTTGCATCAAAATCTTAATGCGGTTCACAGACTACATCTACTCACCAAGTTTCAATAGTATAGCTTTAATAGTTTCGGAGAAAAGTGGCTGTGACATACGGACGGACGGACAGACAGACAGACATGACGAATCTATAAGGGTTCCTTTTTTGCCATTTTGGCTACGGAACCCTAAAAAGAAACATTTATTTTCATAAAATTTACTTATACATAGTAGGTTTTGTTTTCACAAAAGTAAAGAATGCTTGATAGACAAACTAATTTGTTATTTAAGCTCGGGCTGAAGCCAAAAAAATTTAATTTTATGTTATTTTGTTTTTTTAGTGTAAGGCTACTTTGTTATTGAAACCAGTAAGACTTTTTTGAGACTGTGATAATTTTAAGAGATCTTAAAATTATCACAGTCTCAAAAAAGTCTTACTTTTGTTTTTTTAGTGTAATTCTACTTTGTTATTGAAACCAGTAAGACTTTTTTGAGACTGTGATAATTTTAAGAGATCTTAAAATTATCACAGTCTCAAAAAATTGCTATTATTATACGAGTATGACATACATTTGACTTTATTAATCTGAGCCTATCGCAGGAATTGTGTCTAAAATAATAAAGTCAATATTTTGATAAAAGAATATCAATAGAAATTATTAGAAAAGCGTTGTTATAATTTAATATTTTTATTTGAGGTCGAATTTCGACCATTGGGCGATTACTAGTAATAATAACAATGCAAAATACCAGCCATTCGTAAGTAAAACTCACTTCCCTGGATCCATGGTCACTTCCATGGGTGATTTTTTATCCACGGATCCATGGATGTGACGCCCATGGAAGCGACTTTTCGTTACTTAAATGTTCAAACATAACTTCCAAATCAAGCATGGTTATACAAATTTTGCCAAGCGTTTTTCGATACAAAAACGCGTTCGAAACACAAAACTAAAGTTTATAATTTAACTGCACATACCTTTGACAGTAACCACAGTAGTGACTACTTATGCTCGACGAGTTGTGAGAATAACAACAGAAAATACATTTTCTGGTAACGCTTACGTCGCCGGTAAAATCTGACAACTGAAGTAAAATGGTGCGGATGTTTTTTTTTGAAGCCGTGCGACGTTCGTTTCTACGCAAATTGTTTGTCATTTAAAAAACAATCGTGACATCATCCATGGAGGTGACTAAAAAAATCGATCACAATGTTTTAAAAGTAATTACAATATGAGTGTTTTAAGGTTTTGGCCGTAGTTTTTTTTATTTATATAGTTTATTTAACTTGGTTTATGATGGCATTCAGAAAATATTGTTATTCTAATGATATATTTAGTTATGAATTTAAAACCGTATAAAAATGGAGTGATCACACACATGGAAGGGACATTTTTGACTATTTCATGTTAAAAAACAATATAACGCTACTGTAAATTGAAAATGCTTTTTTATGGAATATGTAGTATTTTATTAATATTTAAGGAAAACAAAAATAAAAGTTGATACTTATGTACCATCACTGGGAAAAACGATGATCACACGCTTTTTTTGGAAAAATGAGAATTACCCATATAATGGGGTAAGCTGTATTAGGCTCACTTACACTTTACCTTATATTCTGTATGTTTTATTACTTTTTCACCAATGAACGCATTAGTACTTAGTTGTCACATTAAAACAAACCACACGGCATTAAAACTATAGAATGCTCAGGTTAATCTGATAAGAACATTCAAGGTACCTTACCTCTACCGTGTAGAGCGAGAGGGAAAGTAGGGTATGTATTTGAACATGCTAGTGTACTGCAAACACTTACCCGCCAACGTGAATCTGTCCATGTAGTTGATGAGGTTGACATAGCACAGTATTGCCACAGTCATGTATTCGAAGAACGTAACTTCACTAAGGTTGTCGCGTCTCCTGGCCTGCTTGTCTTGCAGTAACGATGTTGCGGACTCATTGTCACCGTTCGCAACCAACTGCTGGTCCGAAGCATTCGGCGTTATGCTACTTTGGTCCATAGTTCTGATCACCCAAAAACGTTAATGATATAACCACCCCCGAACACTTCAAGTTTTAAGTTGAACCGATGCAAGCCGCTTTTGTTATGCTCTAATAAGATTACAAAATGTGTATAATAAACCCGGGCAATGGGTAGGTTCTAAAAAATTATGTATTTTTAGTTCACCGCGACACGTCCTACTCGAAACACGTAACCGGGACCAACTGACAAGTGACAACTGACAATTCACAATTCAGTGATCTGTCATCTGTGACATCTGTCTGTTGAATTTTGAAATGTCAGCAATGTCAAAATTATCTTAATGTTGGAGAAATCTGTGGTGCAGAAACTATAGAGGGCGTCGTAGTTCGACAGCAGCGCCACGATGCGAGTAAAAGACGTAACTTGTGAGTGACTTTGGCTTCGCATTCTCCTTGACCCTGGCTAGTTTAAAAGTGTTTTTTTTTATGTTTTACTCTATAAAATGATTTAATACTTACACTCCCAAGTGGCCACATGCGGCCGCGAGAACAACGACAGATTTCCAAGAATCCGCGGACCGCGGTCGAAGTATTAAAGTTAAAGACTAGATGACGCCCGCAACTCCGTTGCACCAAAAATCATTTATCGCGCGAGAACCGTACATTTTCCCGGGATAAAAAGTATCCTATTTCCTTTCCCGGGGCTCAAAGTAAATCCGTACAGAATTTCAGCAAAATTGGTTTAGCGGTTTGGGCGTGAAGTGCTAACAGACAGACACACTTTCGCATTTATTTTATTGCAATATTTATCAAGTTTTTACTTTCTATGCTGATGGATGCTATTAATTACTTTTTCAGATATTTTCTTAGTTAACTAGATAAGCTATAAACATTTTTATTCACTCTTCCGTTCTTTGTTTACGGGTAGAAAGTAGAAACCCTTAATATTATACTTAATATTATAAAAATATACTTAATATTATAAATGCGAAAGTGTGTCTGTCTGTTAGCACTTCACGCCCAAACCGCTAAACCAATTTTGCTGAAATTTGGTATGGATTTACTTTGAGCCCCGGGAAAGGACATAGGATACTTTTTATCCCGGGAAAATGTACGGTTCTCGCGCGATAAATGATTTTTGACGCAATGGAGTTGCGGCGTCATCTAGTCTTTAACTTTAATATTTCGATCGCGGATTCTTGGAAATCTGTCGTTGTTCTCGCAGCCGCATGTGGCCACTTGGGAGTGTAAGTATTATATCATTTTATAGTGTAAAACATAAAAAAACATTCATAAACTAGCCAGGGTCAAGGAGAATGCGAAGTCAAAGTCACTCACAAGTTACGTCTTTTACTCGCATCGCGTCGCTGCTGTCGAATTACGACGCCCTCTATAGTTTCTGCACGGTCCTCCATCCTCAGTGTTGAATTCCTGGCAGGACTTCTCCAAATTATCCTTACTTTTGATGCAACTTTATGCCAATTAAATGAGCGGTGCCTATGTATGTATATCAATTTAGATGGAAGCCAGTTTGGATGTTTACTGAAAGAAGCAACGGTTATAGGCATAGACTTATAATATACGTTATAGGTTATCGCCCGAACCCAATATTCGATCCTTATGCATAGATTGAACTCAATCTCGGATCGAACCCAATCCTTAGATCGATCTCCAATCCACGTTTCAATAATAAAAATTGAAATCTGCAATCTTTTTTCTGGCCGGATTGCCTGCGATCTTTTCTCTCTGTCCAGGGGTACGATAGACTCGATCGAAACCTTATGTGAATAATAGAAAATAAAAAAATATTGATTTCGAGTCGACAACATATATCCGCAAAATTCGGATTTAGGAGTATTTCGTTAAATTCTAATGGCACTGACAATTGACAAACAAACTTCACGCGCTATCTTGCTATAAGCTGACAGTTGACACATGTCATTGCTCATTTTCTACCTGCCGGCAGCGGGCAGTCATCATGGCGCACCGAGCGCACCCTTTTTTAGGGTTCCGTAGCCAAAATGGCAAAAAAGGAACCCTTATAGATTCGTCATGTCTGTCTGTCTGTCTGTCTGTCTGTCTGTCTGTCTGTCTGTCTGTCTGTCCGTCCGTCCGTATGTCACAGCCACTTTTCTCCGAAACTATTAGAGCTAGATTATTGAAACTTGGTAAGTAGATGTATTCTGTGAACCGCATTAAGATTTTGATGCAAAAATGGAAAAATTATTAAAAATTTTAGGGGTATAGGTACAACTGAAACAAAAAAATTTTTTTTCATCTAACCTATGCGTGTGGGGTATCTATAGATAGGTCTCTAAAAATCATATTGAGGTTTCTTATATCATTTTTTTCCAACCTGAATAGTTTGCGAGAGAGACTCTTCCAAAGTGGGAAAATGTGTCCCCCCCCCCCCCTCTAATTTCTAAAGTAGGGGCATGATAATTCTAAAAAAAATATATGATGTAGATTACTATAAAAACTACCAACGAAAATTGGTTTGAACGAGATCTAGCCAGTAGTTTTTTTTATACGTCATAAAAATGGTAAACCTTAATCAAAATTTCATTAAATCGACTGAAACATAAAATAAATCAAAAACCTTTTAATTTCATAAAAATAAACCTTATTGCTGCTGCGGAACCCTTCATGGGCGAGTCCAACTCGCACTTGGCCGCTTTTTTGTTGCTTGTCCAATACTGGTAATTATAACTAATAAAAAATAATCGGCCAAGTACGAGTCGGACTCGCGCACGATCGGTATGAGATCCTCAAAATCACTACTATCACTGCTTGAAAGTATAGACAAATCCATATTTTAAACAGTAAAACCGAGAAATTCCTAAGATTGCAGATTTGGATCATAAAACCGATCGAAAGAAACGTCAAAATTGTGAGATAGGTTATGAATACACTCGAACTGTCATTTTCAAACGGAGGGCTATCCGAAATCATAGAGCGAACCTCCCATGGATGGCTTGCAACCACAGATTGTAATTTCAATCTGTGGATACATTATTGGCACACTCAAACACAAATATGGATTGAAATATCGATCTTGGATTGGTAAAAACGGATTAGGATCGTATATTGGGTTCGGCCGTATGTGCATACCATAGACTTATAATATACTGACGTAAAGACCACCTGACAACCCGAAAATGCGTGACGATTTTCGATCTGTCAATGTGTGCGTGTGCTAGTGATGTATCTTTTACTATCGATAGTAAAGTCCGTTCCACAGTGTATTTTCTGTCCAAAAAATTGGCCATGCCTTTATTTTTGGAAATCTTGAACAGAAATGTTATGTAAGTAATTTATTAGTATTTACATGTGTTAATTTCTTATTATGAACAATAAAAAAACACTTTTAATTTTTTTTTCAATATAATTAAAAACTGCCATAACTTTTTAAATATTTACTTAATACTTAAAGGCCAGCAACGCACCTGCAGCTCTTCGGATGTTGCGAGTGTCCATGGGCGACGGTAGTTGCTTACCATCAGGTGACCCGTTTGCTCGTTTGCCCCCTTATTTGATAAAAAAAAAAAAATTGTCTTCTTGATTATTCTGATCGACAATAATAAAAAAAAAACTCACAATTTAACCTGATTTACATATTTCTTAAATAAGTGTTTAAAGATTTACTTACGATTTATGTTTTTTTTTTCTTTAATTTATTATGAACGTATTTCTAATTATTTGGATTTTACAGAATTGCTACTTAAATGTACAAAAATTCGTGTAAAAAAATTTTGATCCAAATAATAAAGGGCACCGAAGTTAAAGGCTTCTAAAGTTTTCTTGGTAACTATGGTTTTAGGGTTGTCAATATTTCTGTACCAACATTTTTTACTCATTTGAACTTTGTTTTTTTTGAGCATATAAAAACCAACTTCAAATATTATTAAACTATGTGAACTATGCGGTGACAACCCTATCCAAAATTATACAAAATTGAATAACTCCAATGCCCCGCCTCATTTGGATCCCATTTTTTTTGGGTTCATAAGTATCAATAAAAAGAATATTTCAGTCTTAGTTTCAAATCCAAATATGAAAAGACATGACGTTAAAAAAATTAAAACATAAATTTATAAAGTCAGTCATAAATACGTTATCTTGAACAAATAAAGCCTGGATGTTTTTCGCTATCGTAGGGCTTTTAAGACACTATTTAGACCAATTAATAAATTCTTAAAAGAATATCAAACTTTTGAGCTATAGCTGTTTCTATGTTTTTTTCTGGAAATCATTGAATTTTTTTTTCAAGTACTAATTTGCATTCTTCTATAGGAATTGGGCAGTCAGGTACTCTCGTCCTGCATTTATAATCACAAATCCTTTAAAATTAAGTAATAAAAATGGCATGGCCAATTTTTTGGACAAAAAATACACTGTGCGTTCGAGTTAGTTTACCTGAGTTTCTATGAGAAATAAATAATACACAACTTTGCCAGATTTTCTATTTCAAATTAGGTACCATATATTTTATTTGGCAGAAAAAAAGGTGACGATTGAAAAGTATCTAAGACACACATTGTCGTTTGGGGTGATTTTTCAATCGTCGGATATGTTATGACATGAGGTTCTTATAAGGGTAAATAATATACACATTATAAAGTTACTTATTTATTACTCAGGTAAAAGCTATCTGAAAAATCAGGCCTTACATTATTAGAAATGCAAATATAATGTTGAAAGTAAACAACACACTTAGTATTTTATTTATTCTTAAATTAAATACATATCATAATACTCTTACACACCTATTACATTTTTAGATTGGTTTTATGTTATTGTTAAATACCGATAAGTATATCGATAAATTTGATTCAAGCACTAGCGTATATGTAAAAAATTTTTATGAAAAATTATTCTTCAAAAATTGTGTAATTTAAGAACAATAGTACCTTTAGTTACGCAAAATATTAAAGTAAAAGGGAGGATTGATATTATTTTATTTGAAATACAGAACTAAAGACAGAATATAGCAAAAATAAACACATCGTAGCAATTAGGACATGAAGATTAATTACCTGTGAAATGTATATTTTTCAGGATTATTCCTATGATTTACACTGCAATCACTCACAGAACAAGTTATCATTGCTATATATAATAGTATTTGTTAAAAATAACAAACGATTTAAACAATAAGTAAATTTCAAATACTGAAAGGGCACAAAAACGCGTGTCGACTTGTGACGACCTGTCAAATAAAAGTGGTTACAGTTCACATTAAACTGCCTCTCTCTTTTCATCTATACTACTATTATAAAGAGGAAAGATTTGATTTTTTGTTTGTTTGTTTGTTTGTTTGTTTGTTTGTTTGAGTCGAATAGGCTCCGAAACTACTGGACCGATTTGAAAAATTCTTTTGCTATTGGAATCTTACATTATTTCTGCTGAACATAGGCTACATTTTATTTTGGAAAAAAGTAGGGTTCCGTAAGATATTTGAGTTTTTCGGACGCAAGGTGTAAAAAATCAGCTAGAAAAGTTACTTATTTTGCGTACGCTGCCTAAACTATAAAAGATAGAACCATAAAATGTTCTAAGTAATTGTAGATCTTATAAATATCTACAAAAAAGTCAGCGACACACTATACCTATCTATGTCGAGTGAGGCACAATAACCATTTATTTATTTAAAAATCCTGATTTTTTTTTTGACTAAATTGAAACGGATATATTTTACTCACGCTATTAATCCTTATCAAAATAAATTATTTTATCACTAAGTACAGTTTATGTAGATAATATTTGGTCTTTGAATGATTAAAATTGGACGTTTGGTTTTGAAATTATGGCGAAATTAAAATATTACGATAGTAGGCGTCACCAAAGCGCGTGCGGGAGGAATACAATATTCTGTTGTAGAAATGAAAATTCTGTACATAAAAGATATGAAATGACACCCGAAATTACACCTTTGTCACTACATCGCTAGAGAAGCCAAAAATGTGGTTAGTTTTTTGTCTGTCTGTCTGTCTGTCACTCTTTCTGACTGTCTGTATGTTTGTTCCAGCATCACACGAAAAATACTGATCCGATTTGAATGTGGTTTTCGCAGATATATTTATCTTCTTCCAACTTAACATCGGGTGTATAAAATTTTTTTCCCCCACCCCTCTAAGGGGACAAAAGAGGGGGTTAGATTTTGTATCAAACTTTTTTCTTTAACACGAAAACTACTGATCCGATTTGCATACGGTTTTCACAGATATAATATTATGTTTGTCTTCTTCCAACTCAACATCTGGTGTATAAAAATCCTCCCCCCCCCCCCCTCCCCTCTCAACCCTCTCTGGGGACCAAAGAGGGGTCAGATTTTGTATACAACTTTTTTCTTTAGTGGACTTACTTCATATTAGGTATTAACTGTGTTTTTCAACTTAACATCTGGTGTATGACCTTCCCCCCACACCCTCTTAGGGGACAAAAGAGGGGGTAAAACATGTATCAACTGATGATGTAGAAAATATACTTTAAATGGCAAAACAACGTTTGCCGGGACAGCTAGTCTTGTTATAATTCCATAAAGGATTTTCTTCTCTCTCGCACTCTTTGTTCGTCTATGCATTATAGGTTTATGGTGCATACTGTGTTCATAAAAAATAAATTTACGGTTATGTATTCAGTGTTTTTACGAGTCTACACATAACATTTATGGAACTTTTTAAATACTTACGTTTATTTTTACTGCCTTTTATCCATTTCTTTCGTTTTTCAATAAGCAAAGGCATGTGAATACTTTGGCAGAAAAATAGTAAAATTTTACATCGTTCGATTTGCCTTTATATTTCTTGTATGTATTAGAACATCCGGGAATACAACAATGCATTTCAATTCTTGAAAATACTAAAATTTTTCAAGAAATCTTATAATTTTCCGTAGCTTGAATAAAGCTTGACAGTATCGTTAGGCTGGTTTTATAGTTAAGCGTTTGGCAGCGCCGTTGGAGCGCGCGCGTTCGAAGACGAAGAAAATGAACGGACGAACGGCGCTGCTCAAGCGCGCGACTCTGAAACGCAACTACTCGAACGCGCGGCGCTCCAGCGGCGCTGCCTAAACGCTTAACAATAAAACCAGCCTAAAAGTTTCGGCTATTCGCCACATATACTTTAATCTGTGATTCGCCACTTGTGGCAGTGTCGTCGCTCTGCACGGTCCCTATCAAATGCGGCGAGTGGCGACTCTTGCTAAAACTTAGGCCCGTATAAATAGTTACTA
Source organism: Plebejus argus (assembly GCA_905404155.3). Classification (NCBI taxonomy): domain Eukaryota; kingdom Metazoa; phylum Arthropoda; class Insecta; order Lepidoptera; family Lycaenidae; genus Plebejus; species Plebejus argus. The sequence goes on from FR989942.1 coordinate 4,566,956, forward strand.
CTTAAGATGCGACCCGGTCTCAAGACGCGGTTCGGCTCTGTGATTGGTCTAAATTTTGACAGCCAACCAATCACAGAGCCTGAACCGTGTCTTGAGACCGAGATGCATCTTGAGTGCTGACTATTTATACCGGCCTTAGTTCTTTTATACAGAGAGTTCTGCTCACGTTCTGCTAAGTAGTGTGTGGCTAAAACCTTGGCTAAAACTCTATATTTAAAATACCCTAATCTGTGTGTTAAAATGAAAATAGTAGTGATAGTAAATTGGATAAAATAATCAACGAATTTAACAAAGCTTTCTCCGTATATTAATTAAATTCCATCCTGTATTGGCAGATAAATACTGTCTTAATTAAAAATGAACACCTTGTTGAAATTGGTGTTTGTAATTTGCATTAGCTGTACTCTAGCCAAGAAGTACAAGGATGAGGAAAAACCGAAATGGGCCAAAAAGGACATTCGAGATTTCACAGACGCCGACATGGAACGGTAACAATTATCTTCCTTCAGAACTTTAGAGTGCAACAAGACGTGTCTGTGTTGTGTGTGTTACAACTTACAAGTAATAATAACTACTTTTTTCAGACTTTTTGATCAATGGGAGGAAGACGAAGAACCGCTACCGGAGGATGAATTGCCTGAACACTTGCGCAAGCCACCATCTATAGATTTAAAAAACCTTGATACTTCGAACCCTGAAGCTGTCTTACAAGCCACTAAGAAGGGCCAGACTCTTATGATGTTTGTCACTGTGGCCAATAACCCATCTAAAGCCAGAACTGAGGAGCTCACTAAGATTTGGCAGACCAGTCTGTGGAGCAATCATATACAGGCTGAACGGTTAGTTATTTTTTACCACCTATGATAATTTATATTTAATCTATAGTATATATAAAACTCAAAGGTGACTGACATGGTGATCTATCAACGCACGGGACGCAACGGATCGGGCTGAAATTTGGCATGCAGGTAGGTGTTATAACGTAGGTATCCGCTAAGAAAGGAATTTGATAAATTCCAACCCCAAGGGTTAAAATAGGGGATGAAAGTTTGTATGTACCTAATAATAGGCACTTCTTAACGCGAGCGAAACCACAGGCAAAAGCTCGTTTTCTATAACATTTAATATAATTGTGGCCTCTAATGCAAATTCAAGCTTAGGCCACTGAACTCATTTTAATTGATATTTTATGGTCATACTTAAAATTTTCGAAAAAGGGATAAAATAGTTTTATTGTGCAAAAAGATTTTCAACTACTTTTAACACAAAATTATAGTCCACATAAATCTGGTTTGTAATAATAATGTTTATTATTACTTATTAGTTATTTCTAAGATAACAGTTCATTTGCCATAACAAATTTAAAGGCAATGTAAAGTTATTTACTAAAATATATATTTGATTTCAGATACTTAATTGGAGACGATAGAGCTATATTCATGTTTAAAGATGGATCCCAAGCTTGGACAGCAAAGGAATATCTTTTAGAACAGAATGAACTTAAAGATGTACAACTTGAAAGCCAAACATACGAAGGGAAGAATCCCAATGTTAGAAATCAAGCTGTAAGGGATGAATTATAAGAAAATTAAACTTCTAAGACCAGTTATCTAATATAAGAATTAAGAACTGTCATCATATTATAAGAACAAAACCAGGGATCTGCATTTTTGGAAACTAGAGACTTTTAACTAGATGATTTAAGAAAAAATAAAATAATAATAAAAAAAAAGTATATTATGAAAAATATAAAACTTAGAAGGCATCTGTGGCACGGAAATGTTCTTCGTCTATTGTGGAATAAATATGTCCTTCGCCGCACATCCATTCCAAAATGTTTCTGCAAAAGAATCAATATTGCATAATAAGTTTGTGTGGTGAATAAGTAATTTAATTATTGTTGTATATTTTGATTTAATATATTTATTTTTTTATATTAAAGTATGAAACTTACAAGTTTTTTTCTTTTATTTAGAAAATTAAAACAAACTTACTCAAATTCAACCATTGACATGCGATCTTTTAGTGAAGAATACATGTCCTGTTTGCTGATTCCTTGCTCCAGTGTTGAGGCTCGTATCAAGTTATACACCATCATTTGCCGAGCATTCAAACCATTGACGGAGCCGCTATCAGCAATGCCAACCATGGAGTTAGCTGGCATATTGCTAACTGTGTTGTTATTGACAGGTTGTTCCTAAAAAAATTATAACAAATATGTTATTATTGATGCAATTTTAATAACCTTTTGTAAATGCCGATTTATTTTAATACAATGTGAGCGTGACAATCACTGGATTACATTACTGGAACAACACTGCAAGATGTGTAAGCAACACTAAGGGTGAATTGTACCAGAGGTGTAGTTAAAGTTAAGGTTGTCGTCAAGTATGGCGTCCATAATGGAATTTTACTAGGGATTTGACAGTTCATTTTACTTTTTGTTATGGTTATAGTTATAGTTATAGTAGGTTGGTGCAACTCACTCTAAATGGTTACGGTCTTACCACAAAAGATTTAAACACCTGTTGAACAGTTGTTTTGAGATAATTTTGTACTGAATTTTTCTCTAATCAACTGTTCAACAGGTGTTTAAATCTTTTGTGGTAAGACCGTTAGTGTTGCATACACTGTAAACATCTAGTCACATGCAATGAAACAAGAAATGGTGACTCTGAATTTACGATCACAAAATAATATTTAAAGTTACCTTTTTAGATTCAGCCTCCATTTTCAACCTGTTATTAATGCATTGTAGATAGTGGAATGTAATAGCATTTATATCAGTGATGGGCATAATCTTGAAGGACATTATTACTTTTTTACCCTTATTTGTCTTAACATTTCCAAAGATTTGCACATAATCATTAACTTTCACTTTGGGCGCAGATTTGTCCTGAAAATAGAAATATTTTGTTTATTTCATTTAAACTGCATCAAAGGCTATATCAATAAATATAAAGTCTATAGTATCTGTTCCATTTTCATGCTGAATTTGATGAAATTTGGTATGGAGATATAAACTTATAGTAGCAGAAAATGTTATAGTTTTGTCCCATGTGATAAACCAGTGTTTGCCAACCTGTAGTCGAGTTTATGTTTGCTGTGTCATCTCTAGACCATACATTATCCAATTTTTTTGGTGTTTATTTTATTAAACTGTGCTTGATTTCCTAGGTGTCCATGGCAGAAAAAGGTTAGGAAACACTGTGATAAACTATGACATGTGACAACTTCAGTTTTCTTCAAGAAGACAAGCAATATATTTTATATAAAATCTAATAAGAAAATTGAACTTACATCCTCATCCATGGCCTCCTGATCAAGCCACAGCACAGCTCTCATCCGCCCAGTGATGTCTTGTATTGTGTAGGTGATTTTTGTGCTCTGCTCTCTTATATTTCTTACTCTTGCCACTATAGACACTATCTGTATTTCCGTCCCCCAAATTTTTATCCCATCATCGCCGCAATGAAGGGCCTGCCTTATCACGATAGGTGCGGTACGAGATGCTCTCCTACCCTGGAATCGAGTTTTATGTTTATAAAAAAACAAAAACACATCAAATAATCAGAGGTAAAAAAAGTTTGCTTACGGTTTTCTGGGGTTGGTTAGGAGTATTTGCATTTCCAAATTGGCTGGGTGAGTTGAAGAAACCTCCACCAGCAACCGATTGATCTAAAAGCAATAGGTATTTACATTAATTGTACAATCAGATTCCAGTTACCGGCAAGAAAGAAAGTGATACAAGATTTGACCAACATACCATTCCACATAATGAAATATAGTTATACGATTTGTTTTACAAGCTGGTTTTATTTTACTCTCTCCACTTGGTTTTTATAAGTAGGAAATTATATTCTGAATTCTGATTTTATTTTTTATATTATGTACGTTTTTTACTTCAAAATAATTTTGGCGCGACCACAGGGCGCGATTGTGATATTTTGTGATGTCACTGATGACTGATGTCAATGTCAATTGTCAGTTGTCAAGTGTCAACATTTTTTTTTAATTTTTATTCAAAGTGTCAGGATTTGCCAGATTTTTATTTAAAAAAAAAAAACAAATTGTTGACACTTGATAAATGATAGGTCAAAATGTTGGGGAGTTTTGCCGGGAATGTGAAAGAGTGATGTTGTGATTTTGTATTATTTTCCTAAAATTGTGTTAAATTGGGTTTTTAATGTGTAATATTGGTAGAATATTAACCATTAGATATTCGTTATCGTGCACAAGTGTAGGAAAGTGATGCATTATCCAGAAACGTGCGATTTTGTGTTCCCTCCAAAACTCCATTGAAAGTTTCAGTAAAGCGTCTACCACTTTACTGAAACGACCGACTTGACTCCTTGACTGTATTGACTTCAGACTTTTACTTAAGACTTTGACTAAACTTGACCTGACGATATTACAATATGAAAACGATGCTGAAAATTATTATAGGGACCGTGCAGAGCGACGACACTGCCACAAGTGGCGAATAGCCGAAACTTTTACGAAAATTTTACTGTCAAGCTCTAGTGAAGCTACGGAAAATTAGAAGATTTCTTAACAAATTCTGAGTATTTTCAAGAATTGAAATGTATTGTTGTTCTAATACATACAAGAAATATAAAGGCAAATCGAACGATGTAAAATTTTACTATTTTTCTGCCAAAATATTCACATGGCTTTGCTTATTGAAAAACGAAAGAAATGGATAAAAGGCGATAAAAATATACGTAAGTATTTAAAAAGTTCCATGAGTGTTATGTGTAGACTGGTAAAAACACTAAATTTTGTAGATTATAACCGTAAATTCATTTTTTATGAACAATATGAACATAACCTATAACCATTGCTTTCTTTCAGTAAACATCCAAACTGGCTTCCATCTTAATTGATATACATACATAGGCGCCGCTCATTCAATTGGCATAAAGTTGCATCAAAAGTAAGGATAATTTGGAGAAGTCCTGCCAGGAATTCAACACTGAGTATAGTATTGAACTTGAACCATCTTGTCAAAGTGTTGGTTCTCAAAAGGATGATTCTTCAAGTAAGAAAAAGATTAGTAGTGCAGTCTTTGTGTGTTATTTAAAGAATACATACCTAAATGGTGTTTACACTTATGAGATCCAGACTGAAATTAGTTAAAAATAGTGACAGACAAAAGTTGTGAAGATGGTATCGATCGAATCGCAGAAGGTTGAAATAAAAGCATTTATTTTAGTGAACTTGTTTTATTTTATTAATCCACAAGCATTTTCAGTAATTAATATAAGTATTTTTGCATAGCTTCATTATTTTATTGCAATATTTATCAAGTTTTTACTTTCTATGCTGATGGATGCTATTAATTACTTTTTCAGATATTTTCTTAGTTAACTAGATAAGCTTTATACATTTTTATTCACTTTTCCATTCTTTGTTTACGGGTAGAAAGTAGAAACCCTTAATATTATATTTAATATTATAAAAATATACTTAATATTATAAATGCGAAAGTGTGTCTGTCTGTTAGCACTTCACGCCCAAACCGCTAAACCAATTTTGCTGAAATTTGGTATGGATTTACTTTGAGCCCCGGGAAAGGACATAGGATACTTTTTATCCCGGGAAAATGTACGGTTCTCGCGCGATAAATGATTTTTGGCGCAACGGAGTTGCGGGCGTCATCTAGTCTTTAACTTTAATATTTCGATCGCGGATTCTTGGAAATCTGTCGTTGTTCTCGCGGCCGCATGTGGCCACTTGGGAGTGTAAGTATTATATCATTTTATAGTGTAAAACATAAAAAAACACTCATAAACTATCCAGGGTCAAGGAGAATGCGAAGTCAAAGTCACTCACAAGTTACGTCTTTTACTCGCATCGTGGCGCTGCTGTCGAATTACGACGCCCTCTATAGTTTCTGCACGGTCCCTATAGGAGGAATACGGTTTTCCCGCCATATTCCTTACCTTTTTACCTTGTCTGTGGCACAACATACACATACTTTGTGTCAAGTTGCCAAAAACGAAGAAAAAGAAAGAAGAAAGGTCAAAATGTTGGAGTTTTGTCGGGAATGTGAGAGAGTGATGTTGTGTTTTTGTATTATTTTTCTAAAATTGTGTTATCTGGGTTTTTAATGTGTAATATTGGTAGGATATTAACCATTAGATATTCGTTATTGTGCACAAGAGTAGGAAAGTGATGCAATATTCAGAAACGTGCTATTTTGCGTTCCCGCCAAAACTTCACCGAAAGTTTCAGTAAAGCGTCTACCACTTTTACTGAATCAACCGACTTGACTCATTGACTGCATTGACTTTTATTTAAACTCTGACTAGACTTTGGACGTGACGAATGACGATGAAGAAAAACGATGCTGTGAAAATTGTGACAAGAAGAATATAGTTTTCCCGCCATTTATATATACTCGACACTGGCCATGGTTCAATAGCCGTAGTGCCATAATAAGAAAAAAAAAAAAAAAAGGTCAAAATGTCAGCGGTCAGTTGCTAATTGTCATTTGTGATTTGTCAATAATAAAACTGTTTTGCAATACAACAAAACAGATATTATATGGACAAGAAACACATAATATTATTATTATTGAAGAAAGCTATCCTATTCATTGCCTAATATGGTCAAATATCTTCTGATTGGTCGACTTACCCGTGGTGTTTTGCTATCTCCCTCGCTCTCATGGGAGATATTGGTTACCTTTCTCTTTCATGATGCAGCCAGCAGCGCTTCCGGCGAGGGCTTCCTCATAGGAGTCTCCAATGAACCAGCAAGAGCTTGTTCCATAATATTATGTGTTTCTTGTCCATATAATATCTGTTTTGTTGTATTGCAAAACAGTTTTATTATATGTCCTACGAAACACATAATATTATTATTATTGGAGACCTGTTTGATTTCTGCTGGTGAAAGAGTAGAATTGATTATTCTTATCTACTAAAAAGACGCTATGTGATTCTGAATTCAATATTTAATAAAATGTACAATGTCCTTGACCTTCTTCATTCATCCTTGAACCTCTTTAAAGCAAAAATAATGTTACTTATCCTCTAATATTATATTCCTTAGCATCCAGATTCCTTTGAAAATCTGAAGATAAACATGGTAAACACTAAAAAAGGGGAGAAAATAATTTACATAACTGGTAACCTACTACCTATTATGTTCCTAAAATCCTTCTGGTCCTCTGCTTATTATTCCCTTATATTCGAATAATTATTGTTGTCTCTTTAATAAATACAATACTTACCTACTATTTCTAGTTTTATTATTTCAATCTCCTCTTCTATCTGAGATCGCGAAATCTTAATTATTTAACTACTCCTCATAATGTTAGTTTACGAGGTAATTTTTTATTTACTATATTAATTATAAACAAAGCCTTCTATTGTTATTGTCTAGCAGCACTCAGAGTGGGACATAATTACTTAAATGTAGTTAATTCAAAATCTTGACGCAAGCCCCCCACGTTATCTATCCAACTCTTCATTCAACTGAAGGTTAGTCACAATTAAATGTCTCTGAGTGTGCTGGTAAGGACACATCTTGCTCTTTCTGTGCTACACTCGGAGTGGGACATCAATTAGGTACTTAAAATATTGTAATTATTTCAAAATGTTAACCTAAGCTCCTTACCTATCTGTCAAACTATTCATTAAACCGAAGGTCACTTATAATTAAAACTCTCTGAGTATGGCAAATAGGACCGTGGTCACCTAATATTATTAGACTAGACAATCTACTATTTTTCAAATGGTAATTGAAATAAAATAAATCAGCATTCAGCAGTTATAAATTTTGAAAATTTTCTCTTGGTAGCTTCTCACTACCCTTGTCATTGTGTCAACTCATTCTGACATTGGCAATTCACTAAGCAGCCAAGTTCTTTAGAAAGAGGAAGAAGAGGAACTACTTTACAGAGTACTTCTTCTATTTATTATTATATTTATTCAGCCAACTCTTAGAGGCAACTGCGGGTCTGAATGCTACCTGTAGGAGCCGCTGCATTTACCTCTTTGAAAATGTATCTGATCCCTCTTGCTACTATTGATTTAGTTGCAATTTTAATCTGACCTGATACGGTGGCTACCTGATCTCCTCAGGATTGTGTAAGATTTATTAGTCTTTCAATATCTATAACTTACAAGACCTATTTCAGGGCTTTTTATAACTTACAGGATATATTAGCTTCTTTAATAGCCTGATTATGTCCATAGGACTCTGTCCTAGGGCTAACTCTAGGCCACACTGTTACTGTGCCCCTCCTAATGAAACAAAAATTTTCCTCTAGCTACCTCAAACTGTTGGGTCTTGTAACTGTCTGCCCGATACTAAGAGTAATATTAGTTGTTACTATTTAATGTTCTCTTAGATATCTCAATTAGTGTTTCTTTGGAGAGTTCTATTATCCCTGTAAATAATATTATGTTAGTGTTCCAAATAAATAATCTTTTCTACGTCTTGCTATTGCCCCTAGTAATCTAGTTTATAAATGTTTACCTTATATAAAAAACCCCTTTTGGTAGTATTTATGGAGCCCTAGTACAATAATAATAATATCTTTGTTTCAGGCCAAATAGCCCATATTGTATCCTAACAGTTACGGATTATTACTTCTTGACAATTATTATTCTCTTGACTTATGGCTGATTTATGTTACAATTTAGTTCTTGACTCAAGATCTTCTCTTTTAGGTATAATTAATGTGCTAGGAATCCAGCTACATCTTTTTCACCCTTTGGTATGGGTGACCCTGGATTTACCTGTTATATGCGACACCAGTCTGTACCTCCTTGTATTAGTGCTCTGTATGTCTTTAATGTTTATTATATACGCAGAAAATCTGAGTTCTTTTTAAGGAATGGAACCTGACCCAACTGCCCCCCCCCCCTAATTTTCCAGGCTATTGTTGTATTATGTCTGCCTGAGTGGGGGTCTATTGTGCAAGTCCTCATATGGGGGATAGTAATCTTAGGTGATATCTGGGTCTTAATTATGGATGTTGCCCCAAGAAGCATTGCTTCTATTGAGGAACTATTTCTTTGGCACCTTACCTGTGTTGCAGCTCCTAAGGTATTAAAGTACTATTTGGGAGATTGGTGAAAATATCCAAACTAATGGTGCTGCCCTCTTTGCCTAAAGGTATCACAAAATGTTACAGCACCGTCTCTCAAGTCCCATGCAACATGCAATTGCATCATGGCTGATCTTCTCTAAGCGAGCAAGTATAGCCGTTGGGACACCCCATATTGAAAAAGGCCTCCGAGGCCTGGGGTAACAAGTGCCCTTCCGGCACGGGTATGTTATGAGACATCTAACCCTCTTGCCACCCTATATCGAGAAAGGCCTCTCAGGCCTGGGGTGACAAGTGCTCCTGCGGCCTGGGTTTGTTTGAGAGATAGGATACCCCTTTCTCGCCCCCTCTTGAAAATGGCCTTCGAGGGCTGGGGTAACAGGTGCTCCTCCAGCACGTTTATGTTGTGAGATAGCCACCTTTATAACACCCCCTCTTAAAATGGCCCTTAAGGCCTGGGGTAACAAGTGCACTTCCGGCACCGGTTTGTAATGAGACTGTCTGTCTACTCTACTGCTGTGTCTGTCTGGCAGAAAAGCTGCTGTTAATGTTATTTTTAACAATATAATATAATCTTGTAGTTAAAATTAGTAATTTTATAATTAAAACTAAATTTAATTGAAACTAAATTTACAAAATCTTTTGCTTTTCTGCCAACCTTAATGTCAGTTTTAACAGGTCTAAGGAATGGGTCCCTCCCTCATCTCCTCTGTACGCTATGAGCGTCCTGTTGTATGACTAAGTAAAAGTATAGGAATAGCATATGTACGAGTAGTTTCTGACACTTTGTTATTGCTACCAAGCTGCATACATTTGCTGCCCCTTTTGTCTGAGTGCCACCCTCTCCGGTGTGGTCACCCAAAACTCCTGATTACTACTTCTGTTTTAGCTTGGCACCTCAGCTTGTGTCTGCAGCATCCGCTGTCAGAAAGTGGAATACCTCCTTTTTATAGTGGTTTATAGAGCTGATTTTAGGGCCTGTCACCCTGTCGCTGATGTCGCGGCTGCTCTAGTATTTAAAGCATTTGCCTTAATCTATTTTCCTTGAATTTATTAGGAAAATCCATTGATAGGGTATTTGACACTATAAACGGCTCTGAGGTGTTGAGATGTTTGCAAGTGTAGAGATCCCCCTGGGGATTGTAGTTCTCTAACAGTACAGCTATTCCTGTTTGTTAATTGACTTGTGAGTCTGCTTACCTTTATGTCTTTTCTGCTAACAGAAAGTTAAATTCCTAAGGTGTCACTCATGATCATTGACCTAAGCTCACAATGCACAACCTCTTATATTTGAACCAAAATCTGTCTAGGTCTTGGAATTGATCTTGCGGCTTAAATTTGTTCAAGTTTCTATTACTCTTGGAATATTTGACACTACGTATAGTGTCACCTTGTTTAGTATGCCTAAACCTAGACCCCTTAAGTTTAGTATGGGTCCCGAGCTGCAGTCTAGTTTCCTTATTAACTACTAGCCCCCCTTCTAGGATATATCAGGGGTTGCCCTGTTTTGAAATTTAATATTAATAATTTTGAGGGAAAATACCTAGGTGATCTGACTTTTTTTTTTTTTTTTTTTTTTTTTTTTTTTTTGGGAATGTAAGATCCTATAAATAACTATAGTATAAATTTGTTGTCACCAAGTGTATTCCCTGCGACTCTAAGCTTTCTATAGAGCAGTCCCTCCCCCGGAACTTTTATGGCTATTTCTGTTCGTGTTCAGGACCTGGTTTATTCCTTTCTACCCTGGTTATTATTGTGGGGTGAGGAATTATTACTCTTTATAATTTGTCTTGAATTATTTACCCTATTAGATGTTGTTGATTATGTAGGTATTTTTATATCCTATCTATTATATACCTGTCCTGTCTAAAAGTCGCTAACCCTTCTTGTGCGCCTCCTAAAGACTGTCCTAATGGTTTTAGTTTCTCCTGACTAAATAAATATTCAGCTCTTCTACTTAGGTACCTAGTGACTAAATTTCAGAGTTAGGGTTTAGATTCTGTACAGCCCAGTCTACGAAATTCTGCATGTCTTGTTTTTTATTAATCTTTAACGCCACAAGGGTTCGAGTGGCAGAGTACGCCTCTTAGGCTAGATCTATAGAGATCCTCTATACATTCTGTTCTCGCCTCTGGTATCCTGTTCTAAACTTGTGTGTTATTACAATTTGTTCTAGAGTTTACCAGAAATGGCTGAGACTAAGACGTTGTAGGTATACTTGGTTGAGGTGTAACTCACCTATTTCTCTAGGTTATTGACATGGTCGGAGTAACGCCAGCTTTTGTGCCTGGGGCTGATGTCTGAACGGCCATCCTCCGAAGACCGAGGACGATGAGTTCTGACTCTCGTCACTCCACTTGTATCTCGAAAGAACACCTATCAGCTATCACTCACAGAGTTCTTTAACCACTCGCGCCACTCACCTGGTGACCGTCGATAGGTCACACTTGAGTGGTATTTGCTCATCGCCACGTGCACCGCTTGTTTACAAACAGATGAGCAAACCAAAGTGAGATAAAAAATTAGATTCACTTTAAATTTCTATAAAAAGGAATTGATTTAATTTTACTTTAGGTAATTTACACTAAAATTTTAACAATTTGACCGAAAAAGGCGAAATTCGATGTTCGCCATTGCAATGAAAAAGACGCTATGAGGAAGCCCTCGCCGGAAGCGCTGCTGGCTGCATCATGAAAGAGAAAGGTAACCAATATCTCCCATGAGAGCGAGGGAGATAGCAAAACACCACGGGTAAGTCGACCAATCAGAAGATATTTGACCATATTAGGCAATGAATAGGATAGCTTTCTTCAATAATAATAATATTATGTGTTTCGTAGGACATATAATAAATGATAGACGTGGTGTTATTCTTATTGGTGTGGTGCACATTATTTCAATAATCTGAATAAATTCAGTGTTTTATTGATGAATAATCTCCTAGATAATTAATATCTAACTCTTCGATCTTTTTACCATTTATAAATAAATAAAACAGTAAAAATTAAGGTAGGTACTAATTTATATTTCCTTAGTATGCGCATTTTTCTACATGAACCTTAATTCACGAGTGTCTTATTTCAGGCTCTGTACAATTTAATAATGTCTCTAACTAAAAGAAAACGTTCTGTGGAAAGTGAGGAATTGCTAGAGAATGGTGATTCGGTGCCTGCAGGCCGTAGCAATATAAAAGGCGATGAAATAAATATTGCAGTATTATTATTTTTGTACACACTGCAAGGGATACCCCTAGGATTGGCCGGTGCTATCCCGATGTTGCTACAGAACAGAGGAATAACATATACTCAGCAGGTATTTTAAATTAATATAAAATTACTCAAATGCCTCCAAAATCCTCTGGCTGACTGCCATACAAAATCATTAATCAATTAGTTTTTGGTAGTTTGTAGCAATATATCAATGTGTATTTTTAAAAAACATTGTTGCTTGCATTGCAATTTAATTAAGTGATTTTTATTATTTTATTTCAAAATACAGTAGGTCCTTGGTAGTCCGGACTCCCGCTTGATTAGTGATCGCTGTAATCTCGCCGGCCGGAGCTTTAAACACTGCTTTAAAATGGGCTGAAGATAACGAATTTGATAGCCACAAAGTTATGTTTCACCGTCAAGTTAGAGACCGGGCTTTCGAAATGAAGTGCGAAAATCATAAACAGAAGAGTATTACAGACTTTTTCAAAAATTAACTAATGTATTTTAACTTACTGATTTCTTACATGGTTCTAGTGGTGATTATGAACATGTACAATGTACATTTTGTCTTTATGCTTAGATACATATTAATATAAAAATTGACTAAAGAAACTAAGGTTAAACATGTTATTGTTTAACATTTATTATCATTAAATATTGCATAATATAATCCGGACGCCTCGATAATCCAAAAAGGGTCTTGTTTTTGCCTCTCCGGATTAACAAGGCCCTACTGTATGCTTAATTTTTTTAGGTTGGTTTCAGTTAATTGGTATTTTGGCCATTCAGTGTAAAATTGCTGTGAGCTCCTATAGTGGATGCTATATTCTTACCAAACATTAGAAGACGTAACTACATGCTTAATTTTTTTAGGCTGAGTTCAGCTTGGCATTTTGGCCATTCAGTGTAAAATTGCTGTGGGCTCCTATAGTGGATGCTATATTCTTGCCAAACTTTGGAAGACGCAAAACTTGGCTGGTACCTGTACAGTATTTGATAGGCATATTCATGATAATTATGTCCTATTGTATCATGGACTGGCTGGGATCAAAAGATGAGGCTCCTTCAATGACTATACTCACAATATCATTTTTGGTACTAAACTTCTTGGCTGCAACTCAGGATATAGCTGTAGATGGCTGGGCATTAACTATGTTGAAAAGGTAAATTTTAAATTAATATATTAATAATTTCATTATTAATAATTCTTCAAGTATAGTCCAATTAATTTGTCTATAATATATGAAAAAATATAAAGTTTATTAAAATAAATTTGTCAATATATTTTTAAAAAGAATTATACTAATTCTTTTTTCACTGGTGTCTTCCAGTAACCATTATGTATATTATTACAATAATTTAATATGCATGTAATGTACACTTTATTATCTTTAAAATAGCATTCTTGACATAGAAATTATTTTAACGTCACAAGTGCTTAAAATTATATGTCAGTATCTTGTTATAACTTTAATATTTTGCTATTACATAATTCAAATAATTAATTTTTCAGATGTAATGTTGGTCATGCTTCAACTTGTAATACGGTTGGACAGACAGCTGGGTACTTCTTGGGCTATGTACTGTTCCTCGCTCTTGAGTCTCCATATTTTTGCAACAAGTATTTACGGGTAGTGCCCGAAGACACTGGAATAGTGACACTATCAAGTTTTCTCCTGTTCTGGGGATGGATATTTATTCTAGCAACTACATTAGTGGCAGTTTTCAAACACGAAACTAACGATGTCGCCGACTCCCGAGAAAATGATGTTAAAGGTGTCAAGGACATAGTCAATGCCTACAAACAATTGTTGAAAATTGTAAAACTGCCAGCTGTGAGGACATTAGCGTTAGTCCTGTTTACTGCTAAGGTATAATGTTATTTCCATATTATGTGTTAAAGAAAGGCAGTTGACAGACCTACGTCTCAGTTGGTCGGGTTATGTAAATTAAATATTAGTCGTGATCTGATGGCTGGGTTTGACGTAACGCGACCAATTTACATAGGTCCTCCAACTGCCTATGAATCAACTGTGATAGTACATCATCCCTCATCAATAATATATTTTGTAAATGTGATAGAATGGCTGTATATCTCTGTTTATCTGCAGTATATCAGTAGGTTTTACCAGGGAACATGTATAGTTCCCGTGATTAGCTTATTTTTACACAAAGTTGCAGGGGATCTAGTAAAATTAAAATGCAGCTAATGTTTTAAGATACTTTTCTTCTATTCTTTTCGTTGTCTACATACCATATTTTGTTTAATGATAAAAGTATGTAACTATTTACTGTTAATTTTTCTACAACAGATTGGTTTCTGCGCCAGTGATGCTGTATCGGGTTTAAAACTTGTAGAAGCAGGTGTGCCGAGGGAGGACCTGGCGTTATTAGCGGTGCCATTAGTTCCTGTACAAATCATCATGCCTGTGGTAAGCTTACTGTGTATAATATACTATTGTGGAAAAAGGACAAAAACGAAATTTTGTTATTTATTCCATGACACCACTGAGACACAAATCACAATGCTGCATGTAGTATCCCTTAGTAGTCTGTGTGCTGCACTGTATGTCTTTAGCTACGTTACGCATGACTATTGCAATGGAATATTTGGAATAAAGTTAATTTTTAATGCCCTAAAATGCAATGCTTGGAAAATCGGCGGAAGCTGATCCCATGAAATGACTAATATTATATTATTTCAGTTATTAGTTATTCTTTTTTATAAAACAATGTTATAGTTAATATAGCTACAAATACCTACAATATAAAAACATGAACAGTTGTGCATTAAACTATTAATTAATACGACTTGATCACGAAAAACAAAGTCACGACTCACGATATTCGCCATTATAAAAATATAAAATATTCAAGTTCAATTTTATATAGTTAAATTTCAATTCAAATATTGATAACGATTTTCACGCTTACGTTTCCGTGTCGTTATCTCATACGATTAGAAAATGCGTTATTATGTGTATAGGCCTTTCGATACAATCACAATATCTACTATAAAGATAATATTATGCGGTGGTTAGTGAAAATAATAATTATTTTTAATCGGTGCATTAATTGAAGCGCAAATCATGATAACTATTGTATATGACCAGAGGCGGCGTATCCAGAGGGCTATATCACATTTTGTTACACCCTGTATATATTAAATTGAAGTTTATCATAATTAAATGTCTCTGAGTGCGGCAGTATTTTATCTGTGCGACTCTTACTGCCGCACTTAGAATGGAACATTGATTACGTAAGGGCTTTATCACACTGGCGATTAGCGAGCGATTTGAAAGCGACGCGACTACGCAGCGGACGCCGCGATTGAGCGGCGCGGCGTGCACGCAGCTTGCCTTCCGCGTTTTGGACACTCAGTAGCAAAATGGATTCTGGCTTCTGAAATTCTCAAAAATTAGGAAAAAAACTATTTACTTAATAAAATCTATTATTTTCTTAAGAAAAATCGATTATTTATTATTTAATAATCGATTTTTCATACTTAAAAAACCGATTAATTAAAAATCGATTTTTTATCTACAATGTCACATCTCTAGACGAGTGTACAAAATGGCGTCCACGGCGCGCCGCGACGACGCTGCGCTGCCGCGGCGCGTGTGCGCTGCGCAGTCGAGTCGCTTTCAAATCGCTCGCTAATCGCCAGTGTGATAAGGCACATATTGTAATTAATTTAAAATTTTGACATAAGACTCACGGCATTATCTGTCAAACTCTTTATTAATTTATTGAATTTTTATCATCATTAAAATATGTCTCCGAGTACCAGCCGCGAGTGCGGCAGTATTTTATCTGTGCGACTATAAGGGCCTGTTTCACCACTTCCTGATAAGTGCCGGATAGGCTATTCACAATTTATTAGACAGATTGTCCATACTCTGTCAAGTTAAGTTTCACCACTTCCTGAAAAGACGTTTTCAGGAAGTGGTGAAACAGCCCCTAACTTTTTATTACATATTTCAGATCCTGGCCAAACACACAACGGGTCCGGCGCCGCTATCTCTATGGCTGCGAGCGTTCCCCCTGCGCCTGCTAGTGGGTCCGCTGGCCGCGATACTGGTAGCTCTGACCCCGTCGTTACTGGGTGACACTGGACCGTCATACTTCTATCTGTTTATTCTCATGGCTATGTATGTTTTCCATCAGGTTAGTTGGTTTAGTTTATGTAACTTTTTTATTTTTTTAAATTTTGGAAACCCAGTTTTTAAAATAAAAAAATATCAATTTTTTTTTAGTCTATGGATAAGTATATATATTTTTTTTATTTACACCTTAAAGTGTTTAGTTGCCAGTTATAATTTTTAATAGATTATTAAAAATATTATTATTATTTTGTTTACGAATCTATACAATAATATTATTATCATAATAATTACCTGTATGTTTAACTTTAATCTAATATTGTAAACTTACATACATAATGGTGTACCAGACAAACCTTGCAGGTTTAAGGTACATTCTGAAATAGATTTAAATAAATAAATAACTAAAAATAAATAATTTTATAATATTTCAGACTTGCCTGTACTGCATGTTCGTTGCTGTAATGGCGTTCTTCGCTAAAGTATCAGATCCTACTGTTGGCGGTACATACATGACGCTGTTAAACACAGTGTCGAACCTCGGCACGAATTGGCCAAACACCATCGCGCTATGGGCCATAGACCATCTCACTTACAAGAAGTGCTCTGCCCCAGAACTGACAGATAACACTTGCTCGTCTACACTAGAAAGTGATGTAAGTTTTTAATTTACTGCTAAGTTTTTTGTCCATGGACTCTACTTTTGTTTTTGTCTATGTAAATTGCTAAGTCAAAGTAAAGTGAACTGAAAATAATATGGGCATTAAAAAGCTACGCCTTTTCGTGTCTAACAAAACTTTGTTAGACACAAAAAGGCGTAGCTTTTTAATTTAATATTTAATGAACAGATTAAAAATATATATTTTCTTTTTTCAGCTCTGCAAAGCCAACAATGGTACTTGCATAACGCGCATAGACGGGTACTACATTGAGACAGTGATATGTTTGATCGTGGGATTCTTATGGCTGCAGTGGGGACGGAAAACCATCAACCGACTACAGAGGCTCCCGTCTTCGGCATGGCAGATGAGCAGATACAACAGATAAGACTGACCAGAGACAATATTAGTTTTTTTACGCATAAAGCAAACGCACAAAGAAAGACAGTAAGATCATTCTAACTTGACAAATTTGCTATAGTTTTAAATTAAACCGTAGACAATTGAAAGATGTACTAGCACGTCGCGTCATCTGTGTTGAAATTAATCGTAGGTTTAATAACATGTCATCTTTTTATTTTGTTCTTTTTCGTTCTTTAACATGATGGGAGAGAGAAAAGGCGTGATAGTTTAAGAAACAATTAGCAATATCCCGAGTGCTGAAAGTGATATTCAATTTTTCTATCAAATTCTCGAATGATACTAAGACATTTTAGAAACTGTCAAATTAGAATGAGCTTAGAAAGAGCCTTGCTTTTTGCGGTTTCTCTAGAAAATTCTTGTATATATATATTTGTTTAGTAATTTAAAGTTCGTTTAGTTAACTGGGATTTGGGTATGCGTTAACATTACTTTAGGAATAAATATTAATAATTAATTGAAATAAAAATTAGGAAATAACAAATTAATTTGTGGTAAAACCACAGAGATTGGCATTAATTGGTCAATCAATTTTTATGGGTGCTATCATCAACCTATTAACAAATTGTGTATTGACTACTATAATTGGTATGACGCCTAAGCCCCATGAACACCTAATAGAAGTTGCTAAATATGACTTAAGTCCGGTCACGTATTACGTAGAAAATAAAGCTATCGTAAATGCGTGAGTGTGACAAGTAGCAGATGACAGAGAAATTCGGCCATTTCCGCCCATCGGCACAAATAGATTGTCATAGCAAATAATTAATTTTTATCTTTCGTTGTACGCGATTTGAGTGTGATAGTGTGCGCACTGCGCAGGTGAAAGAGACCACTAGCGATAGATCGGTGGGCGCAGTTCTATCTTCATGGTGACCGAACCGTAGTAGCAAAAGATCAACGTAAGAATTTTGACGTGATCCACCACCACAATATAACAAAATTATTGATTATAAAATAATAACTCTAAAATGAAATTTTCTACTTGATAGAGTGCTATTAGATGTAGGTAATAAATACTCTATGCGTTGCCACGATGCCCAAACGCATATTATTTGTCTATAATTGCCCATTATCGATGTCAATCTATCTATACTTACATAAAATAAAATCGTA
The DNA here is from genome assembly GCA_905404155.3 of Plebejus argus. Classification (NCBI taxonomy): domain Eukaryota; kingdom Metazoa; phylum Arthropoda; class Insecta; order Lepidoptera; family Lycaenidae; genus Plebejus; species Plebejus argus. The sequence goes on from FR989942.1 coordinate 4,585,530, forward strand.
GGAAAGTCAATTCTGTACATTGAATATTTTTGAAAAATAATACTTGGGACGTGATCTACTATGCTAATGCGGACGAAGTCGCGGGCAACAGCTAGTATACTATATAGTATATCTAGCATACTTGATAACTGTGCAATCATGGATATTATCCATTGTGGCCCAACGTATAGGCAATTTAGTTAAAATTTGACGTGTTTTTATAATGTGACCCCAGAAGTTAAATACTTCTTAAACACGAATTTAGTATTTTGGTTCGTGATTTTATTTATTATGATAAAGCCAGCAATGTGTGGCTATAAAATGTTTTTATTTTTAGTTGTTGACCACTTAACATTACTTAAAAATTTTCAAAAGAAACTGATACCAGCTCTCAGTATTTGCTCAAAATAATAACCATAGTATAGGCAAAATTTGTAAAATTATTTCCAATCTAAGATTTCTAAATGTGGGAAATATGATGTTTCAAAATATGTCATCGTTCTTATGAAAACTTCGCCGACTTCAATATATTAAATCTCTCTTTGTAAAATACCTTGTATACGCTAGCGGCTAGTTCATTTAATGTGTTCGATATAACCAAACAATTATTTCTTTGCACGAAAAGGAATATGAGGTATAAGAAATAATAATTTTAGACATAATTTTGTTGTGATACAATATTCTCCTATACTGTAATGTTTTCTTAAACCTCTATGTATAATTTTAGAGTACAAATATATTTTAATGTCAGTATTTGTCGTGTATTTTATAATGTATAATCTAGACGGGTAAAAAAATAGAAATTGTCTATGATTTTCTTTATATACACATCAACATTTAATATACATACAATAATTTCTAACAATAATTTGTATGGTGTTACTACATTTTCTTTTCATTAAAATATAAAACTTCATAACATTCCTAATTGCATTATTTTAAATATTTATTTATACAGAATAAAAAATTATTTAATTTGGAAGTAATATAATACTTATTATGAACTTATAAAAAATATATATAATGGTAATAGGGAATATTACGCAAAGGGCGGAACAGAGGGCGCAGCCAGCAGATGCCTACAGTAAATAATCTGACCATAATTAGACATGTTGCACACGTCATTATTTATCGCAATATTTTCAGAAACGTTGTCAAACGTCGAAAAAAAAAAATTTATTTACTGTCTGTGCATGCGCTGCCTTCTAGCGTTATGAAAACATTGCAGTAAAATCCCATTATAGTTCTTCAACTTGACCGGTAAAAAATTTTACAAAACCTAGTAAATAAAAACAATTATCTGCAAACAACACAAATGGAACATACTCATCAATTTCAAACAATCTGAGATCATATTGTATACAGGATAACAATTTGTCAATAACTCATTTTAACATAATTTTAACTGTATAAAATATTTGTTCATAATGAGTTTGTTACTTGCATTGTGTTTAAATATATTAATATTTATTTTGGTTTTAAAAAGGTTTTTTAATTCTACCCTTTTTAAGCAATTGATATAATAGCAGCTAGAATCTATGACAGAACAAGGGGTGTAGTGCGAGTTTTATTCGATCATACGCATCGAACACGTTAACGCGAATTTGTATGGGATCAAAGCAGCGCCACCTACAGGCTTACGTGGATACCGCTTTGATCCCATACAAATTCGCGTTAACGTTCTCGATGAGTATGATCGAATAAAACTCGCACTACGCACTCAGGTATAAACACTGATCTCTATTATACAAGTACGCTGGATTGCTGATACAGACCTGCTTTTTGTGCCTATTTGAAGCGGAATCAGCGCCCCCATTATTCGGGTAGAGAACTAAATTTGACGTAACCACAACCAATAACAACAGTTGTCATCACTAGTATTAGTTCCAAATACTCTCACTACTGCTATCAGCGCCAATATGGCGGATTTCAAACGTCATTTTTACGTCAGATTTAGTTCTCTACCCGAATAATAGGGGTGCTGATTCCGCTTCAAATAGGCACAAAAAATAGCTGTCATTTCAAAGGCTATCAGCAATCCAGCGTACTTGTATAGAGATCAGTGGGTATAAACTATAAAGCACCATGGACATACTATAGAAAATATTAACAGAGCAATTATCATTGAGGTAATAATACTTAGGAGTCCGCCTTATATTTTGACAGCTAATAATGTTACTCTTTCTAACTAACGATGTAGTAATTTGGGTGAAAGAGAAAGCTCATATCGGTGTGTAAACGTCAAAAGCCTGTAATGTTATGTCCCACTTAGTAGAACATAACAAAGCAGTAGGTCTGCATATTTCATGTTTAAAAAGTGGTAATAAAAGTGTTTAGTGAACGTTCAATGCAATTTAATATTGCGTTTTGTGGTTCCGCTATATAATAAACCATAAAAACGGCCAAGGAATGCCTCAAACACGTGGATTTAACATAACATACGTAAGTTTTCAACAACGTTGTTTGGGCTTATCAATCGGTATTTTCGTAAGCTAAAAAAGAAAATTTATAAGTATATTAATCCATTAATCATGCTTTAAAAGGCATTAGTGATAAAAATGTCACATCAAGTAATAATTTGGCTATAAATATTGCATAGTTTTTTACGTGTATTTTAGGGATGCGCCTTACTTGAATTATAGTTTATCGATAAAAATAATGTCATGGACTAAATGATTTTTTTTCAGGTTGAAAATGCTTCAAAATAGACGACAAACAGATATATATTTTAGACACAAGTTTCATGCAAGTTTTTAATCCTTACTCCCTTATGAAGGCATCACAATATTGGAATTTGGAATTATCATTTCAAACGTAAGTTTGAAACAATGATTTTATTGAAATAAAGAAAGTTCTAACGGAGAGTAAAATAATTGCATGATCAACAGCTCTCACACCTCCCCCCTGTAAGTACTCAATTCGTTACTTAAAGATACTTCTTGAAATTTTATCCTGGCATTAGGTACTCTTTTTTAATAAGTAAAATGTAAAATTTTAATAAGGCTAAAGTCATAATCATTTAATAAAATAAATTTAATACCTCAATCGTCGAATTCCAGACACAATATATATTTAGTTGTTATGCGGCACCTGGGTTCCGCTTGGGGCTGGATGGGTTAAGCATGGAAAACTTACATAAAGCATATTGCCCCGTATACAATATTATGAATTATGTGTATATTTTATAGTATGTAGTGGTATAGTACATTTATTGACACTAAACCATTTATTTTTTTCAGGTTATTGGAATGCTCTTAAAGAAGAGTTCAATATTATGGTGGTGACGGAGAGACCTATAATGAAGATAATAATTATTTTCAATTATTAATTTGATAATAAGATTGAAAGTGAAGAATAATATTTGGTTTAGTGCTCTATGATTTTGATTGCACACACCGTGATATTTCACAATAAAATTGATCGTCTAGACTCTAGAGTCCCACTTAGGTTATTAATTATTATTATTATAATATCATTATTCAGGGGGCGTCGAAGTATCTATTTTAAGTCTTTTTCTGTATAAATATTATTACATAATTATATTTTAATAGGTAAAGAAATGCACCTAAGCGTTTTTGGAATTACTTTAAATAAGTAGGACTGAGATTCATTCTTATATTTCTTTGATAATAATAATTGTTATTCTACAAAATAGTTGCTTAATAGTAAATAGTAATTAAGTTTAATAAAGTATAATATATTTTGTTCTTCTGTTGTGTTTTATAAAAACTGTTGATTTTATTGATATTAGCTATTACACTCCGGACAAGCTTTCGTGGCTTATGGAGTATACATATTATGTATATTTTTAACTATTTGTGTAATTATATACTTAAATATTTTGTTTATACAGGGTGCAATTAAACCTTCCTGCCAAATTTTTTCCAGGGCTTAGGTATCATTAGGAGAGGTCATTTAGCAAAAAAAATTGGGTGTTATTTTTTTAATGACATATTTTATCCCATTTAAAATCGATGCAGAACGGTTACTCGTGGCGGTGGGAATGAGTGGGGGTGACGTGGGGGGGAGGCGCGCGCGCGCTCACCCGCCTGCGACGCGTAGTGTCCATTTTAACTGTAGTGTTTTTTAGGATAACTTTCGTAAGCTATTTCTCAACATTTTAGTACTGAGTGACTATATTAAAAGAAAAATACGTGTATTTTTATTTTGAACAAGGATCAATATATCAAAATTTGGCAAGAAGGTTTAATTGCACCCTGTATTTAAGTATTTTCATACACTTAATAAATAGATAACAAATACCTTTTCACCAAATTGAAAGCGACTTCTAATTTAATGAGCATAGTATAATATCCTATATTGAACATGCAGGTCGAATTGATAACCTCCTTTTTTGATGTCGTTTAATAAAAATCTATAACATAAAATTATGGTCGACTTGGTCGATAGCTGTAGTCTAATATTATATTTTTATCGATATACGTCATCCCTACACGCACACTACAGCAATTGCACACAAGCATAAAATGGCCACGCGCTGGCGAGCTAAGAATCCATCTATGTATACTTAATCTGTGGCAATTATGCTAGATCTACGTAACAATGTCAAAATAATTGATATAAAATCTCACTTTACAGTGTTGCCACTATACAACAACAGTATAGTAGACGGTGACAATAGTAATAATGCCTGTTTCTTTTTTATACAAGAAACAATTTTGTTGTAATGAACGATTATACGAATAATTATATAAAATTGTAATATATAAAATTGTTGAGTTATACATAAATATTTTATTTCAAATTAATTTAATTATAAACAACAGACACACTCAACATCATAAAATTATTCTTAGAATCTAAAACTAAATATAAATAGGCAGTATTATTGCAACTTATAATATTAAACATAAATTAATAAGTAAATGTAATAATTAATGATACTTTATATTCACGAGTAAGTACATATTTAAATGCCGTTGGAATAGCAAGTCATATAGTTTTCGTATACTTGGTTTAAAATAATTATAGATTTATTGTAAACTGTTTTCATGTCATATTACTTAATATTAATTTATAACACGTATTAATTTATAGATTTCAAGTATTAAATTAATTGGTATTTATTAATTCTATTTTAAGAAAGTATTATTATAGGTAACTCCTAAAATGCTCAGACTAAATAAAAACTCAAGACAGAGCGCTGCGAACAACAAAGTGAAGCCGATCGAAAGTACGCCAGCTGTGTATGTACACGCTTACGCCCACATACGCAAAACGAAAGTACGCCAGTTTTCGTCGTATATATCGCGACTTGTGATTTTAGAAAATAATTTGTAAACACTTTAAAATGCCGAGCTGTGTCGTGAAAAGGTGTAAATATTATATTATATTTATTTCATTGATTTTAGAGTAAGTAATTTGAATAACATTGCAAGTTGCAACACTAGCCCGCGCAGTGCGCGGCGTGCACACATGCTTAAAAAACCTGCTTCACTCGCGTTGTTCGCAGCGCTCTGTCTTGAGTTTTTATTTGGTCGGAGCTAAAATGTCGTAAAGTTACAAGTAAAAAAATCACCTGGCAGTATAGGTTAGTAGAGGGTAAAAAGCGTGTATAAATAATATTCATTACTATACAAAATCATTTAATTCCTTCTATTAAAGTTCCCCCGAATAGTTTTTAAATCGCGTTAGGATTTTTTGAAATAGGAAATACTCGCCATTCTGTTACCATTAGCAACACCTTTTTATAATATTAGATTTTTCTGTAGGCTCTCCGAGAACTCCCAGTGTTGATTTACCAGTAAAAGAAACACATCTTTTTGTAAATAAATATATAAATTGTGCGTGCTTGCAATTTGAATTCAGGGACTTCTATAAAGCATTTACATTTCAGCTAAATACCTATGGACCTATCACTATGTCTAATTTGGATCCGATTAATTAAAAGAAATAAAGTCTGTCAGGAGTATAGAAGACTTTGCTAGTCACCTTGCCAGTGCTAGAAGTGCAGTAAGACATATTAATGAACGTAGCAAAACATGGCACCGATTTCATTTTCATTCACAATGACAAGTCAAATGATTTAAAGTGGAGTTAATAGGTGGCATTATCATTCTCTCAAGTCATTCATTACGAGTCTTGCCGCACTAAATTCTTTTAAAAATTCATGAAACGTTATAATTGAAATCACCAACACCCAGCATGCAAAAAAATTAAACACCCATTGTTATATTTTTCTCGTCTGTACCTGGCAAAACTTTTAAAGGTTTTTTTTTTCTAGTATACTATTTTTAAACCTAGCAACACTTAAGGCTCTCTCCTGGCTAGTTCGTCGTCGCATATGATCGGTTTCCGGTCGTCGCTTTTCCCGCGGCCCAGTCTACCGACTCGCCGGGCGAGCGAGCTCGTCTTCTCTACTGCTCCCCAGCCGCCATTACCCCCGCCGCTGCCAGAGCGAGACAGGAGACCGGTGACTCCCTCACCCAGCTTGCTGTGGTGCACACCGTATAAGAAGTAGAGGAGGAGACCTGAAAATTCAGAATGCTGTCAGGTTCAATAATCGGAAGTCATACCTCGGATCTCGATTATTGATATTATGTATCGTGTATGGTCATAAGTCATAATATATTTTAAGAGTATATAATTTAAGAGGTGGGGCACCTCTCAAATTCTAGATACAAGAATGGCGTCAATAATGATTACTATTCATACGTACTATGTTAAAATATCATTCCTCGTCTTTAATATTTACGAAGACGGACGAACTAGATGGTGCCCGCAACTGTGTTGCGCCTACATCATTCGTCATTTCCCGTCTCGGGTCTATACAGACGGACCGCATTTCAACTGCAATCTAACCGCAAATTTCAGTTCAAGTGCAGTTTGAATGCAGTTGACACAACTACAATAGAACTGCAAACTAAACGCGCAGACGACTGCACGCCAACTGCAACTGAACTGCAATCCGACTGCGCGTTTGGTTTGCAGTTCTATTGCAGTCGTGTCAACTGCATTCAAACTGCACTTGAACTGCAATTTGCGGTTGGATTGCAGTTGAAATGCGGTCCGTCTGTATAGACCCTTAAAGTATCGAACCAAATTTCATCTAAATTAGCTGTTTACAGTTTAAGCGTGAAGAAATAGCAGTCAGAGGCACTTTTGCATTTATAATATCAGTAAGGATGGGTGATATAACATGATACTCAACGTCTAACTCAGACTCTCGCAACGGAATCAAAAAATCCACTCACCAAAAGTCATCCAAATGGTGAACCTGGCCCAAGTGAGCGCGTTGAGGTTGACCATCAGTTCGACGTTCATGAGCACGCTGACGGCCGGCAGCAGCGGCACCCAGGGGACGCGGAACGGTAGCCGCGCCGGGCTCTGCTGGTGCGCCCAGATTATCACCAAACCTGGAATAGGTTAAAGTTAATATAAGTAGATGTCTATACCTGTTTGGTGACGGAAGCCCGGTCCTTTGAAACCAGCAGCCTTAACCCCGAAAGTCGAAACTGATATCAAACTGATACGATTTTGACTTACGAGCCTGTTCGATTAAACAGTTTTTGACACTTTAGACATCTAAAATAGCGCTCGATCGTGCTGCGGATGGATTTGGAACTAACGAAAATCGTATCAATTTGGTTTCAGTTTAATATTAGTTTCAGGGGTAAGGCTGCTGTGTAATGTAGGTATTGTAGTCATTTTTATACTGGCCTGAGCGCAGTAAGCAGTACTTCTCTCTTCCTTTATTTTCGAAGTTCTATCTACTTTAACACTTTACTAAAGTCATGGACCATGAGACTATTGAAAGACTTTAGGGAAAATATCTATTATATTTTGACTGACTGACTGGTTTTCGACTTTATTAGGTAGAGTCAGATTATAGAAGTAGACAATACAACACCCTATTTTACAACATTTAAAACAAACTTACAGGCTATAATGATGAAGCTGAGTACGAAGTCAGGTAGTAACGCCCACAGTCCAGCCGGTTCGGCCAGGAAGTGGTTATGCGCGCACAGGCATATGGATGCCAGTGTGAACACATATACGCAGTTGGTCACAACAGTCCCGGGTGCTCTGCCCCCGGCGAGGGGCTCCAGCCACGCGTAATGGGCCCGAAGACGTCCAACTGTAAGTGCTTCGAACATCTGTGGAGAATATTCAAAATGGTAAGTACGTACTAATTATAAGAAATATTTTGTTAGGTCAGGCGATTGAATTCATGTTTGCTGAATAAACATGTTGTTTATGCTTAACTATAAGGGTAATCAGAATTTCGGTTCTAGGTTACATATTGTGTAATGTGTACCTACTATATTATAAGCTTTATACATAATGCTGAATTCATGATAACTGATAAGTAATAAATAACACACCTCTGACGATGAGGAGCCAGCATCGGTCCCTGGTGTACCAGTAGCAGAACTGTCTTCTCTGTCGATCGGAGAGTCGATTTGTGGTGGGCCAAATATTTTGTCCTCAGGAGGAGTCGGCCTGTAACGCAGTATTATAACCGCAGCGCTCACTATTGTATACGCTAATAGGGTGCCAATCGACATGAACTCTACCAGCTTCTCCAAGTCAAACAATAGAGCAATCAAAGCCGAAGAAAATCCGGAGATGATTAAATTGGAGATTGGAATTTGGGACTTATTTGAGACGTCACTGAGAAAGCCAAATAGAAGGCCATCGGCAGACATGGCATACAGACATCGAGGAAGCGAAAAGAGGGAGCCTAGCAATGTAGTGGTCATTCCACACACGGCACCAACCGCAACGGCGTATTTAGCCCAGCCCGCGTGAACCGCTCCTAAAGCTTCAGGTAGAGCAGCTTCTGGATTGATGCTCGTATACGGAACCATCAATGTTAGAGCTATAGCCACCAAGATGTATCCAAAAGCAACGACAGCCATAGACAAAATGGTGGCAATAGGAATTGAGCGCGAGGGGTCCTTGGCTTCCTCGCTCGAGGCCGATATACTATCGAACCCGACGAAAGCGTAGAAACATGTAGCGGCACCAGTCAATACGCCACTGAAACCGAATGGCATGAAACCACCATTTTTCTCTGACCAGTTGTCGACATCGGCGTAATAGAAGCCTAGGCAAATGACAAGAGAGATCACGAGGAGGTTCAAAATGGTGAGCCCATTGTTGATGTAGGCAGAGGTCTTGACGCCCACAGCTAATATCAGGGACGCGACAATGCATATGAGGAATGCCAAAACGTCTGGATATCTGCTCAATAGGGTCTCGTGGAGTTCCCCAGTTATGGAGATAGTAGCGTTGCTAATTGCTTTATCCATTAGGGCATCCAAATATCCTGACCATGCTCTCGCAACTGATGCTGCACCTGTAACAAAAATATGTTAGTAATAGGTACAACTTTTGTATGCAACTGTGCAATAAGTAGAAATTGATTTATACAGTGATTGACTTATAACAAAGCATTGTTCTGTTTCTAGATCTTGACTTTAAAGGTCTTGTTTGCGATCCCGTTAGGAACTAAAGTTGGGTTGTCGCCAAGACGCCATTTCTTGGTACCTACCTGTCATATACTCGAGCACTATGTTCCAGCCAATTATGAATGCCCAGAACTCTCCAATGCTGACATAGGTGTAGGCATAAGCGCTACCAGCCCTCGGTATTCTCGTGCCAAATTCCGCGTAGCACAGAGCAGCTAGGGTGGAAGTTATCCCGGCAAGTAGGAAGCTGAGAGCCGTGGCAGGTCCGGCCATATGGCGGGCTACGGTGCCCGTCAGCACGTAGATTCCAGCACCAACCATATGTCCAACACCTGAAACGAAATAAACAACGGTCACTTTTGTGTATAATTGAAGACAGACCTTGGTGTTTCCCGGCTATGAATGGTCAAAGGTAGAAAACAATCAGTCAGCAACAAATGATTCGGAAAAAATTGCTCATACGAATACATGCTGTTTTTTATTCTAAACCTTAATAATATTCAGATTTCAGTGATTGAGTAAACTTTAAGGTTTTAAGTAGGCCTTTAGATTTTTCGTTTTATGTTTCTTTGGTCAACACTCGCAGACGTGCGTCAGTCACATCAGACGCACTATTTTAAACATAAGTAGATTTCGTAATGAATTCTTTAAGGAACTTACTTACCCAGCAAAGTAATGTCAAAGGTGTTCAGGCAGCGATTTAGAGGGGTGTCCAGACAGTCCCCATACAGAGGTTTCCGTCGGTTCATCTTATGGCAAAACCCTGAGAGGACATGGCCCAGAATTTTATGCCTGGCGCCTGGCATCTTGGCTGAAAACAAAACAACTTATTAACGAATATTGCTAAAACTCACCATATTCACGTTAACTTAAACCAAACGGTTTAAATTTTCCCATCTAGCCCGTAAACCAATGGTATAACAAGGAAATAAATTTACCTTATCTATTTTATCACTGAATGTCTATATTTTCAGTCCACCACTGAGAGAAAACCAACACGAAGAGAAAATTCGCCGCGCGCATCTAATCGATTTCTGCCGTGGAAGGGATGATACTCATTTCAATTCTGAAGTCGAGGGTAATGCATTCCAGAAATACTTCGGATTAGTCATTTAGCGAACTTTATTAAGCCATGGCACGTGCAGAGGAATAAGGGTCGCATCTTTTTTGTTGTGAAAAATGCTTTCCAATTAGAAGTAATTTTATTGAAGGTTTTCTGGCTTTTTGTTTTTGATAAATTAATGCGAACAACAGTTTATTAATTTGGTAGGACTCGCAGTTTCTTTTATTTTGCGCCTGTGGGGTTCTACTACAGCATGGAGGTATAGTAACTTTCTAACTGAGCACACGAGCTCCGAGGAATATCCATGGGGCTGAAAAGCGGACTTTTGTGGGACCCGCTCAGAGAGAGCGCACAGAGTCTAGTTAGCATGCATTACATTTTTTTTATGACTTCCAAAAAGGAGGAGCTAATTTTGATAATTTGTTCGAGATCCCGCGCGGTGTAAATATAGGTACCTACAATAAACTTTTTACCAAGACCCAAGTATCTAAGCAGAATTAAATTAATGGATAAATCTCAGGCACTGCAAACTAAAATCCGATTAATTAAAAAAAATCTTACCAAAATGGTGAACTAAAAGTACCTAACCCTCCGCAAACTTATAAAGTCGCCACATTTCCTCTACAATCTAAGAGCGTTAGCACAAAAGCGCTTAAGAAATGCTTTGTGCCTAACAAAGTGCCACTCTACCTGTTGCACGTCACTTTACGTGACTACCCCTAGTAAAGTGCCAACGTGAACTAATTTGTTGACACTTACCTTTTCCACGGTAAGTTACTGTGACAACCTTTTTCTTCAATTTCTGAATTCAATTATTTTCTGAGGGTACTTCAAAAATTACACGAGGTCCTTCGAGCCAAATTTTTAATAGATATTTTACATCCGGTTCGAAGGACCATAAATAATCTATTTTATAAATCACAAATAATGCATTACGTTATATTTTGTAAGTTACGACTTACGATTTAACTTTTAAATAAAAAGCGAATAAAATTTGAAATATTTTATTACCGTCTCTACTTTATCTACGTCGAACCGCATGTACAAAACATGAATACATACCCAATAGTAATTATATTAGTATGTTATAATAATTTACAACAAGGTAGAAACAGAAGTACATAACCTTTTACTTCAACAATAATTATTATTATACTTATAACTTTGATATTTATGTCTCTATTTAAAACCTCCCGAACAATTATTATTTACATAGATCCCTTAAAACGAGGTTTTATTATTTACAATTAACAAGTAATACAATAACTATGATGATTATTGCATTTGTACGTAACAGTTTCAGTCAGAATAGTAATATACAATAATTCGGTTCAGGCTACAGCCACTCCAAAGTCATTTCATTCAGAATAACCTTAAAATATTAATTAAATACGAGAAGTCAATAATTAACTATAATATTTTGCAATAGAAAGATCATGCGAATAGTATATTAAGTTAAATTAATTCTTGCGAGTATGGATTACAAAATGAGCAAGTTATAAAAGATCTTTAGGCCACTAACATTGATAGCAAATTATTCCACATACCTACTATAAAAAAATCTTTTTAATTTTACCGCGTTCTATCTCTGGCTGGCGATAACCTAGTATTTTACAAAGCGATGCAGTTTTTTCTTTGTGTAAAATATACTTATCGCTGTTTCAAAAAAAATCTAGATTCTAGATCAACAAGATTTACAATCGAACTCAAAAAAAATAATATTATGTAAGTACAATCATATTACGGCAGTTTTACAATCACACGTATGTCTATTATTATAATAAAAATTTAAAACACTCAGAAATACAATAATTTGATCAACCTGATTTTTTAAATGTTTTTTAAGTTAAAAACTGGTGTTTACGATCACACTTAGAGATTTTTAATAATTAGGTAATAGGTAGGTACATAAAGAATTACTTAGTGAAGGTTTTGGCGTATACCTACATTGCTTAACTCCATACATTTACTGTTAATTAGTCTTTATTAAAAAACGAAGTATGCAATCGTTTACGCTACAAACACTAGACTGTACCTTCTATTAGCGATTCAAAATATAGGCTGTTTTGTGAGAGCCCACCTTTGAGTGCGTCCAGATTAGCGTGATTTGTATGACAGGATACGGTCTTGGAATAAAAAAATCAAAAATGTATGACATTTTGAACGCATACATCCACTAACTGCAGTGGATTTAAACCAACTTTAGAAATGGCACAGTCACATTTTTAATCTGGGCACGCCCATAATTAGGTCATCGACATAAAAATCGCCAGTCTGTAAAATCCGAATACATAGATAGTCTATTTAGAGTTATTTCACTTCGGAGGTTCTATCAGACGGTTTCATAAGCTGGATTTAGCAGCAGCCAGCAGCGGATCGAACGCACGGTTTGGCGGCGACACCGCGAGATGGCGTGCAAATGTATGTAAATGACAACGACCGCGCCGCTATTTAAATAAACCGTTACATACATTTGCTTGTGGTCTCCCGGTGAAGTGGCCAAACTGCACATTCGGGCAGGCGCATACAGCATGACTGGTGAGTCAATACCGATATTTAAGCAGAGAATTCAGTACTCGATTCTCATTATAAATATGTAATAAAAATTAGGTTCTTAATTTTTTCCGAATTTCCCAAAAATTAATGAATCATGGATAGGTACTAAGTAAATTACGCGGCTAGGCAAGTAGGCATACTATGCGGCCGGTGCAGAGGCGTGCGCTACCAAAGAAACACCACACAACTACCCCTCCCGCTCGCGGTGTCCATGCGTTGGGTAAATAATTATTTAACTGCTACATTTACTCAGTGATCAATTGATATAATTTTTTTATATTATTTTTTTCCAACTAATATAATAGCCAAATATCACGTCCTCAAGTATTGAACATGTCTCACCAGTCACGCAGTATAAATCAAGCCTTATGTCATCAGGTTACAAACTATAAAGGTTCTCTGGTCAAATAACTCTAAATGCATAAATGACGAATTAAGTTTCATTTATGGCAAGAGAAGCGAATACTGAACTGCCTGCCTAGCATACGCCAACGAGATCTCACTCTCGAGATAATTAAAAACGGGTAGTATTTAATCGAGTGACTGTAAATTACAGTTTTGAGTGTCAAAATTAATTAACTTGGGTTATAGAATTACTATTTGAGCGACTGACTGTGAGTGACGAGAAATAATTCACAGAACGGTAACTTACAAATTATTTATTTGAGTTATTTAAAATACTAAATGAGCAGCTGCTTATTCTTTGAGCGACCTAATATCTGTTTGGGTGTCATTACGTTGACTGTAGTTTTTTCAATATTTGGCAAACGTATTTTTTATACTGAGCGTCATTTTATCTTAAATGAAGTGTTTCGAATACAAAAATTATTTTCAAAAATACTTTAATGAGCAGAGTATAATAAGCTCACATTAAACCAAAAAAAATTAATATGAAATAACTTATTTGATAAAACACTATTAAATCAGGGATCCCCAGAACATTTTTTTATTAGTATCAATTATCAATAATATCAAGTACCTACCAAGCAAATTTTTTGTGAGTAGCTTAATTCGGATAATCCCAAATATGCATTGTTCTATTTGTAGGAACTTAAATTATATAAAGTTAAAAGTTTAGAATGCGAAGGGGGAGGAGGGGGGAGGGAAGGAAGAGGGGAGTGGGGGGGGTAACCCCTATAACTTCTGGGTGGTTAAAAAAATAACCACGATGGCTAAGGCGGGAGCTTCGCTGCGCTACGCTCCCGCCTTAGCCATCTTATCTATTACCTAACCCAAAAAAGTCGTATTGGGCCAACACGGAGTACTTTAGACATGACGGTATAGTAAAATGATGATGAAAATTATTATGACTGCAACGATTCGTCGCCCCGCCCCCATTCGAATTCGCGCGCATTTAACAATCAGCTGTAGTTTTCATTAAAACACGTATCAAAATATAAAATATAAAGCCTCAAATAGAATATCAGTAACCAATAATCATTAATAAAGCAGCTCACAAAAGTTTGCTCAAAGTGAACTTTTTAGTAGTTCGTAATGTATAATGTATAATCACTTAGAAAAACTGAATATTTCTTTAATATTGAAGTTGCCCGCTATGTATTTCCAGTCGCTCACTTAGTAATACAGTCGCTCGGATAGATTTTTAATATCTGAAATAGAATAATCACAATCCACTTTTTGTAAGCTCGTTCTGGATTTTATTATAAATCTATATTAGTCGTTAGTTTAGTTTATTTTTCGCTTACTCAAATTCATACCGCTCATGTTATTAAAACAGTATGTTCATCATCAGTCGCAAAGTAATTTTTTATTCGCTCGTTTTATTATTTCCCATTAAAAACTACTCGTCTCATAATGTCAAAATCTCGACATTATCTCGACAAAACTCTATAAAAATGTGTTATTTCGATAATAGATCTACGCGAGAAAATTTTTTTGTCATGCTAGGGTCAATAGAGATGAAGATACAAACTATCAAACATCTCGTTGGCGTATGCTAGGCCGGCAGGGAAAACCTTTTGTTGTTATAATATTTCCAATATGTTTAGCTGCTATCTTCATAGGTACATCTTTGATTATTTACACGTCATCAAAAAGGTACATATTATAATTGGGTACCAATAAATGAGGTTACCGCTTAAGGACGCTATTACAAATATCAGCGATTTTCCGGCACCCTATTAAAGAATTAGGAGTCAAACTGCGACTGCGAGGATATTTTGGTTTCAAATGAAAGATAATATATTCATCTCCACGACTGTACCATAAAAATTCTATAGCCGCATACAAAATTTTCACATAAAATACGTTTTAACCATCACAATAATCGCAAAATATGAAAAAAATGGGGTCTGATTAGGTACCTTAATATCTAAATACACTGAACTGAGGAAAATGAAATATATACAAAAAAAATGTGGCTTATTTAGTCCTCTATAAAGACCGCTAAAAATTTTATATAAAAATAAACAACTTTTCCAGTTATAAGAAGAATAAGAAAATTTCTCAAATTTTTTCATACATTTTCGCCATATTATCAAGAACGCGGCGAGCGTCGTAACCAGAGATGTGAATTATTTGAAATACATGTATTTGAAATGCAAATACAAAATGCAAAATACCTATTTTTATTTTATATTTGAAATACTTTTTTTCTAAATGTATTTTGTATTTTATTTGAAATACTTTTTTTATAAATATTTTGTACTAGCTGTCCCGGCAAACGTTGTTTTGCCATTTAAAGTTTATTTTCTACATCATCAGTTGATACATGTTTTACCCCCTCTTTTTTCCCCTAAGAGGGTGTGGGGGGGGAGGTCATACACCAGATGTTAAGTTGAAATACCTAATATGAAGTAAGTCCACTAAAGAAAAAGTTGTATACAAAATCTGACCCCTCTTTGGTCCCCAGAGAGGGTTGAGAGGGGAGGGGGGGGGGGCAGGATTTTTATACACCAGATGTTGAGTTGGAAGAAGACAAATATAATATATCTGTGGAAACCGTATGCAAATCTGTGAAAACCGTATGCAAATCGGATCAGTAGTTTTCGTGTTAAAGAAAAAAGTTTGATACAAAATCTGACCCCCTCTTTTGTCCCCTTAGAGGGGTGGGGGGAAAAAATTTTATACACCAGATGTTAAGTTGGAAGAAGAAATATATCTGCGAAAACCACATTCAAATCGGATCAGTATTTTTCGTGTGATGCCGGAACAAACATACAGACAGACAGAAAGAGTGACAGACAGACAGACAGACAAAAAACTAACCACATTTTTGGCTTCTATAGCGATGTAGTGACAAAGGTGTAATTTCGGGTGTCATTTCATATCTTTTATGTACAGAATTTTCATTTCTACAACAGAATATTGTCTTCCTGCCGCACGCGCTTTGGTGACGCCCACTATCGTAATATTTTAATTTCGCCATAATTTCAAAACCAAACGTCCAATTTTAATCATTCAAAGACCAAATATTATCTACATAAACTGTACTTAGTGATAAAATAATTTATTTTGATAAGGATTAATAGCGTGAGTAAAATATATCCGTTTAAATGTAGTCCAAAAAAAATTCAGGATTTTTAAATAAATAAATGGTTATTGTGCCTCACTCGACATAGATAGGTATAGTGTGTCGCGGACTTTTTTGTAGATATTTATAAGATCTACAATTACTTAGAACATTGTATGGTTCTATCTTTTATAGTTTAGGCAGCGTACGCAAAATAAGTAACTTTTCTAGCTGATTTTTTACACCTTGCGTCCGAAAAACTCAAATATCTTACGGAACCCTACTTTTTTCCAAAATAAAATGTAGCCTATGTTCAGCAGAAATAATGTAAGATTCCAATAGCAAAAGAATTTTTCAAATCGGTCCAGTAGTTTCGGAGCCTATTCGACTCAAACAAACAAACAAACAAACAAACAAACAAAAAATCAAATCTTTCCTCTTTATAATAGTAGTGTAGATTTACAAAATACAAAATAGTTTTGTTACATTTTTAATTCATTTTTAACCGACTTCAAAAAAAGGAGGTTATCAATTCGACGCGTATGTATATAATATTTCCAGAACTGCCCAGTTTTTGTATATTATGTTAATCTATAACAGCTTCTGAACAAATGTGCCAAATTTTAAAAGTGTATGATGTATGTATGTATGTATGTATGTATGCATGTATGTATGTTTTTATGTTTGTGCACGCATATCTCCGGAACTACAAGTCCGATTTAAGTAATTCTTTTTTTGTTGTACTAGGTATTGTTCAAATTCGGTTCAGTAGTTTTGGAGATAGGAAGTTTTAATTCTCAATTACGTACAATTTTGAAGTCGGTTTTATCTTTTTAAAATACAGTTTTCCAAATTACTGAACGCACTAATTGATCGTAGTCATTCGTAGTGTTGTCATTGCGGCCCCTGCGAGCCAGAAAAAAAAACATTGCGCGTCAGTCAACTGTCAAACTAACGTCACAGTATAGCAATATAATATCCCTACAGTAGTGAAACGAATGTACTTGCGCAGAGCAACGGAGGGGTACCCGCGGGGAAGCGGGCGGCGCGGGCCCAGTCCGCCAAACGCCGCGAGTTTGAACGACTTCGCGCGCAGGTGTGACGTTGGCGCGTTTTGTGTTTTGTGTTGTAAAACGATAGCCTGTAACATCTTATTTTATAAACAATGGGATATAACAAGTGTTCAGTGTACAGAATATGTAAATCTGATTCAAAAAACAAAAAGGATTTAATTGTCATAAAATATAATATCGACTCACAGTTCACACTAAATTGTGTTGGCCTTGGTGGCATTTATTTGCAATTTGCATCTCTGTTTTATTGTTTACGTTGTAAGAAGTGTAACAAGGAGAGAAACAATTTATAGAATAAAAATAAAACTGTCAAATACCCTGTTACATACTAATTAGTACCTACCTAGCTAGGTACACAGGGCCACACATCAAGTGTAACATTTTGACCTTTGGACCGCCCTTACCGCGCACGTAATAAGAGCGAGTTTTGAAGTGCTTCTGTTACACCTGACGTGTGGCCTACCGTACCTACCAATTGTTATAATATGATAATTAATTATTGTTGGATATTTTATATATCCGAATGCGTCTTCATTATTTTAATAAAATTTTTAAATCCATACTAATTAGTAATTACTAATATTATAAATGCGAAAGTGTGTCTGTCTGTCTGTCTGTCTGTTACCTCTTCACGCCCAAACCGCTGGACAGATTTTGCTAAAATTTGGCATGGAGATACTTTGAGTCCCGGGAAAAGACAAAGGATACTTTTTGTCCTGGAAAAATGTACGGTTCCCGTGCGATTAACGAGTTTTGGCACAACGGAGTTGCGCGCATCATCTAGTAAAGAACTCAAATCATCTAAAAATAAAGTTTCACGTAAATATCTGGCAGTACGACATAATATGTAAATATAACACGCTGATTAATTACAAGCACAATATTTTATTTTTATTTTATTTCCCGTTTCGTGGCAAGTGGCAACCCTGGCATATCTGCTTAGTACTTACACCGGTGGCGGCATCGTGCGACATCAAAGGCGTTTCGTTACTGTAGGGATATTATATTGCTATACTGTGCTAACGTCAAGTGTCAACCAGTGTTGCCAGATCTGGGGATTTCCCCTTAGATTTAGGGGGTTTTCGACCAAGTTAGGGGCAAAATAGGGGGAAAAAATATTTGGGGGATTTTAGGGGAAATTAAAAAAACACGTCAAATACAGTTTTTGCCATATATCACGTTCCTAAGGATTTTTTTACCATCTTTAAGGACGCTATAACAGAAAAATTAGCAGGTCCAATGTCTGTTAGTACGAATATCGACGTTAAGGACATCTTCATATCAGCGCGCCTTGTACAATGTACAGTGGCGGTTACGACGCTCGCCGCGTCCTTGATAGGGCGAAAATGTATGAAAAATTTGAGAGCGTTTATTTTTATTACTAGCTGTATGACCGAGCTTTGCTCGGTACCTATTCGATAAAATACGAATAAAATGACATTTTCTAAAAATGATTCCTAGCTAGATCGATTACAAAAAAAAAAAAAAACGATTATTTTCTTTTGGTGGAATGATAATGAGGTCCCATAGGCGGAACATGAAAGATGAACTCTTTGAACAAATAGTAGTTTTAAAATCTGGTAAATAAATATAAGTGCTTATGCTTAACAAGGTATTTTATTTTCAAAACCTATTTTGAAAATACGTATTTTGCATTTTGTATTTAAATGCTTTTATTTAAAACTATTTTGTATTTCTATTTGAAATAGTCCTGACAACCATGCATTTGCATTTTGTATTTAAATACTTTTCCTAAACTATTTTTCACATCTCTGGTCGTAACCGCCACTGTACAAGGCGCGCTAATATGAATCTTATTTTAATGTCATTAACGTCGATATTCGTACTGTCAGACATCCGACCTGCTAATTCTCCGGTTGGAGCATTCTTAAAAAGTCCAATATAATGAAGTAGGACCAAAATATAACATCAATACAAATACATAAATGTGATGATAATTAATTATAGCAAACGAAAATTAATAATATTACATAGTGCTTTCTTTGGAATAGATAATAATAAGAGTCAAGTCCTAGAATTAGAAATAAATAGTAAATACACAGGGCGTTTTGTACAATAGTGCTACAAAACTGACTGAAGCTTGTGCAATATATTCTTCAAAAAATGGCATCAAAATTACACGCAAGTTAAAGATATACGGTGGTATGAATAAAAAAATCTTAGTGAAGGTTTTAACAGTTTTCAAACTAAAATGTTCGCTAAAGCTAAAAACCGTCATAAAACACTCCATATGAATAAACGCTTGCTAAGCCTTCGCTAGCTTGAATACTGTTAGATGACGTTTTATAGTATTCTTTTTTTGGTAATGTTGGTAGTGTGCCAATTTATTGTGTTCAATCATCAATATTGTGTCAAATTCAATGAAATTCAATGAGTATTTTGTAGTAAAAAAAACTTGAGAGGTGTCAAAGGACACCCGAAAGGAATAGAGTTATTTCATGAGTTAAAAAAATCTACTCAAAAAAAAATATTAAAAAAACACCATCTATTGACAAACAGGAATACTATCAACGCGCAGCGCCCTCTGCCCCTAACATGCAGGTACTAATAAAAATATTTTTAAGTCGTCAAATGGATTTATTATTATCTTATTATATGTATACTTTTTGTCGACGAGGGCGGCTAGAAATTCCTTCAAAAATTGCAATAATGTCAGAAATCGCGATAATACTCGATATTTCGTCCATTTCAATCTCTTAAAATGGTCTTAAAGTAGGTCCGAGGCTTCACTAAAGTTAGCGAACTCCGATTTGACGTTTCGAGCCTAAACAACTGTTAGCAAACGTTTATTCATAACGATTATGCTTAAAATAGGTTTATATCAGGCTTATTATACATGCGCTAATTTTTGACAGCTGTCACCTTAAAAAGGTGTTAGAGCACTGTTAGAGAACGTTTATTCATATTAAATTTCACAACAGGCTCATAAAGCTGTTGTAAACCTTCGCTAAGTTTTTATTCATACGACCGATATAATTTTAAGCCAAACATTGTGCGTCAAAGTTTTTGTGTATTTACTATCGTTAAAGAACTAAGTATATTGAGGAAGAATAACATAGAGTCATAAGACAAAGGTATAGATTATGGGCGGACAAGTGGACGAATTTAACAGGTTCAAAGTTTACAGTAAAAATTATCTTAGAGTGAGCATCAAAGAATATAAAAATCTTAGTAATTAAAATCTGCAATAGATAGGCTTATAGCAAAATGATATGTGTTAAGTTTTCAGTCTTAACAAAATACGTTTATAAAATTTATTATTGAAAATAGGTTAATTTTAATACATAATTACTTGCATACAGATTTTAAGAAGCACAAAAAACATAATTACCCTGAATTGTAATACATTTTGAATAGTTAATAATAATAATTAATAAAGTAAGCTACAATGTAAAATAATATAGCGCATTATATAAAATTACATATTGTAACTAATGAAAATATAATAATACGTATTTTAAATACAAGATTTGTACAAAGTCTCAGCCGTCAGTTAGTGTAAATAAAATTGTTACTAGTAACTAAACAAAACTAGCATGACACATCAAGGTAACAATTTAAATATTCATTATATTTAAATGTTTGATATTATACAGCTGCATATTTAAAAAAAAAACAATTTTTATAATAGCCGTAAAATGTTGAAAAGTTATGTTTTTTTGCCAATATTTTTCATGTTTAAAATAGCTACTTACATAGGTAGTAATAATTAAAATTAAATTCATACATTTTGTGTGATGAAACTACAAAGGAAACAGTACCTATTGTTTGCAAACTATTTTTAATATTTATTATTATGGTCCCAAGCAACGATGTCCAAAGTTATTATTGCGGATGGGTTTAACCTATAAAAAAAGCGGCCAAGTGCGAGTTGGACTCGCCCATGGAGGGTTCCGCAGCAGCAATAAGGTTAATTTTTATGAAATTATATTATTTTTGATTTATTTTTATATTTCAGTCGATTTAATGAAATTTAGATTAAGGTTTACTATTTATGACGTATAAAAAAAACTACTGGCTAGATCTCGTTCAAACCAATTTTCGTTGGTAGTTTTTATAGTAATATACATCATATATTTTTTTTAGAATTATCATGCCTCTACTTTAGAAATTAGAGGGGGGGGGGACACACATTTTTCCACTTTGGAAGAGTCTCTCTCGCAAACTACTCAGCTTAGAAAAAAATGATATGAGAAACCTCAATATGATTTTTGGAGACCTATCCATAGATACCACACACACATAGGTTAGATGAAAAAAATTTTTTTTTGTTTCATTAAGTTTTACTATTTATGACGTATAAAAAAAACTACTGGCTAGATCTCGTTCAAACCAATTTTCGTTGGTAGTTTTTATAGTAATATACATCATATATTTTTTTTAGAATTATCATGCCTCTACTTTAGAAATTAGAGGGGGGGGGGACACACATTTTTCCACTTTGGAAGAGTCTCTCTTGCAAACTATTCAGGTTAGAAAAAAATGATATGAGAAACCTCAATATGATTTTTAGAGACCTATCCATAGATACCACACACGCATAGGTTAGATGAAAAACATTTTTTTTTGTTTCAGTTGTACCTATGGGGACCCCTAAAATTTTTAATACTTTTTCCATTTTTGCATCAAAATCTTAATGCGGTTCACAGACTACATCTACTTACCAAGTTTCAATAGTATAGCTCTAATAGTTTCGGAGAAAAGTGGCTGTGACATACGGACGGACAGACAGACAGACAGACATGACGAATCTATAAGGGTTCCTTTTTTGCCATTTTGGCTACGGAACCCTAAAAATCGTTAACAATATTAGATAATAGATTTTATTCTTCATTTGCATATAAAAATATTTAACTTGTATTTAACAACCTTTTTAAAAAAAGCTCTTTATGTCATATCATGCATTGAATAATAATTATTTGTTACGGGACCATTTTTACTTTCGAATAAACCGAAATTATTTTCTAATTTAAAAACGCTTTCATAACGCTAACGCTGAAAATTTGAATCCGTCAAACGGGCTGCTAAAATAAAATTAATTTGCAACATAAAAATTTAAATAATGGTTTTGGTTTCATAATAAAACGCTAGCCACAAATGAGCCACTACTTCATCAATTCTGCATCAAGAACATAAAGCCTATACTTGACATTTTTCCGAGCGGCGAGCTCCAAGTTCCAACTAGGCCACGCGCAGGCCAAGAAATTAAATGCGAGTATACTACACTATGTTCGGAGCTAACTAAGAAATATTGTTATACGGCTGTTAACGATCTTATTAACGAGTCGGCTGCAGATTAAATTCGTTTTCTAAAACTCCGTAACGAACTACAGTAACAATTTGCGGGTATTTAGATATTTTTTTTGCCAAATCGAGTATTTTTGGCAAGTATTATAAAATTACGAATTTATATTAGGTACTTAGGTATAACTAATAACTATAAACTACATGCAAATAATTATTCTTACTACAGTCTAACCAATCCCAGTTATTAACGATGTTAGCTGCTAAAAAGCAGTTCGTGTGAGTCAGGTTTATTGGTTTTTCGTCCCCTTTAGGACCTACTTTCAATTATTAAATTTCTATTTTTCGCTACAACTCTACTAGTGATTATGCATTTATCGTGACTTATGAGTAACACGCAAGTTGTGTTAAAAATGTAAAATTAATTCTATACCGTGAACTCTATTATTTATTAGACTAGACACATTTAACATTATAAAAATACTTTTAAACGCACAAATTATGTACGTCCTTATAAAACGTTATAATATTTTGTTCGTAACAAACTACATTAGTTTATGAAAGTACCCTACCCTACGAGAACAAAAATGTGTGCGAGTACAAAAAATACACATGGTGCACGTTTATCTTATTAATAAAAAAGCGGCCAAGTGCGAGTTGGACTCGCCCATGGAGGGTTCCGCAGCAGCAATAAGGTTAATTTTTATGAAATTATATTATTTTTGATTTATTTTTATATTTCAGTCGATTTAATGAAATTTAGATTAAGGTTTACTATTTATGACGTATAAAAAAAACTACTGGCTAGATCTCGTTCAAACCAATTTTCGTTGGTAGTTTTTATAGTAATATACATCATATATTTTTTTTAGAATTATCATGCCTCTACTTTAGAAATTAGAGGGGGGGGGACACACATTTTTCCACTTTGGAAGAGTCTCTCTCGCAAACTATTCAGCTTAGAAAAAAATGATATGAGAAACCTCAATATGATTTTTGGAGACCTATCCATAGATACCACACACGCATAGGTTAGATGAAAAAAATTTTTTTTTGTTTCATTAAGTTTTACTATTTATGACGTATAAAAAAAAACTACTGGCTAGATCTCGTTCAAACCAATTTTCGTTGGTAGTTTTTATAGTAATATACATCATATATTTTTTTTAGAATTATCATGCCTCTACTTTAGAAATTAGAGGGGGGGGGACACACATTTTTCCACTTTGGAAGAGTCTCTCTCGCAAACTATTCAGGTTAGAAAAAAATGATGTGAGAAACCTTAATATGATTTTTAGAGACCTATCCATAGATACCACACACGCATAGGTTAGATGAAAAAAAAATTTTTTTGTTTCAGTTGTACCTATGGGGACCCCTAAAATTTTTAATACTTTTTCCATTTTTGCATCAAAATCTTAATGCGGTTCACAGACTACATCTACTTACCAAGTTTCAATAGTATAGCTCTAATAGTTTTGGAGAAAAGTGGCTGTGACATACGGACGGACGGACAGACAGACAGACAGACAGACAGACAGACAGACAGACAGACAGACAGACAGACAGACAGACAGACAGACATGACGAATCTATAAGGGTTCCTTTTTTGCCATTTTGGCTACGGAACCCTAAAAATGGCAATTATGAATTATCAAAAATATACAATTATAATAATAAATAAAAGTTAAAACTTGTTTTATTTCGAGTAAGAAGTCATAAAAAATAAAAATCATGTTCTTAAGGGCCCGGGCTACCCTCGAAATTTTCATACATTCTTAATACCAAAATCATTTTCTCATACGAAAATATTTAACATGTTTGAGTTATTTTTCAGCTTAAGATAGTAATTACCTAGGGTCCTGAACAATTTTTTTTTACAAAATATTTAAATATAAAAAAAAAATTGTGTAAATATTTTTTAGTAAATTTACTACCAAATATTTAAACACCAAAAAATAGACAAAAACACTAAAAATATATAAATAAATAGTAAATTTACTACAAAATATTTAAATAATAAAAATATTTTTTTACCTTTACGTTAGTCTACCCGTTAGTAAATTATTAAAATTTAAAAATGCATTATTTTCAGTCATAAAATTTGTGGAAATAATAATATATTGTGCTTTATGCGTATTTTATTGTTAATTCTTATGAATAACTTTAAAAAACATAAATTAATTTACTTTTAAAATTTTGAATAGTACTAAATGCTAAATTATAATATGTGTAACGATACATTTAAATGAATAATTTTTTTAACTGACCCCTGAATTAATAAATATAATATTAAATATGTATTTTTTAAGTTGTGTAGTCACAACTTAAAAAATAATTTACACTTTATGCATATTAAATCATATGTACATACAACAGCTGTACGTACATTAAAGACCCTAGTTTTAGTAGATTCGTATTAAGTACGTATAGTTATTTCAAAGTTATTACACCATTTTCAAATGCCTACTTACGGATTTAAAGTAGTGTTTCAGGTCAAAAATATTTACACATTATGCCAAATTAGCACCCTTGACTTTATATATTATAGTTCCATTAGTTGTTACTGACAATTGACATAAATTAGGTATTTTATTTAAGTACATTAAAAATATAAAATTATAATTAATTTAAATAAGAATTATTCTATTAAATTAGTTAATTTGTGATTAAAGACAGTTGTTGCATTAAAAAAAAATGGTCAGCATGAAATTATTAAAATACGCAGCACACTCGATATAGGTACAATCATCAAGCTATGCCATTGCGAGTATCACGAATAGGCAGTAAGGTACTGAGGGCCCTTGCCCCTTTGACCACAGGAAAATCGCAGTGGCGCCATCTACAACTGGTGTTAGCAGAATATTATTGGATAACACCAAAAAACATTTATCATCAGTAGCGCCACCTAGTGCCTAACAATCGGAAATAAGCAACACAGCTGATGGTGACTGCTTTATCATCAGTAGCGCCACTGCCCTAGTGGATATGGAGTATGGACCCTAACGAATAACAATCGGAAATAAGCAAGACATGAGCAAAAGCAAATTTTGCACATTCCAACAACTTGAGACAGATTTGGTCAATCCCTCGATCGTAGAAAAACGAATTACAATAGCCCTTCTATAATAATTATTATTATATATCGCGGTAGCCGGTTACCACTTGGGGCTTGAAGTATTAAAAATTACGCATTATTAAATAAATACAGTGGCATAATTTAATAAATTTTTAAAATTCTTTTTTATGGTTACGTACTTGAGCATTTTTTGTTTATTTAAGATGTGGTCAGAAAATATTTTTATATTTTTCTTATTTTCGGATTTTCTTCATATTATTTCTTCATAAATGTGTTGTTAATTTTTTTATATTAAATTCTAACAAACTTATATAAATGATTCTTATCCACAATGTTCACTTAAGTATATAATTTTTTTTTTATTTTACAATAATTATAGAAAACAACATTGTTGTTACATTTTGTACATAAAAGTACGTACTTCAGGGTTATATTTCTATTTTTAAATACATTTGCTCTTTTACTGATCACATTCTAAATACATACTCTCCATATCCTCACATTTAAACACCTCAACATGATTCACATAGCACCTTAAAATAATTTAATAATTCAACAATATATTTTATCACATGTAAATTGCACAAAGAAGTACTGAAAGATGTCTGTGCATAACTGCGTCCATTGAAGATTACCACTTTTAAAATTTTTCATAGATGTACCACTATCCTCCTGTGCCGTTGAAGTACTGAGCATGCTTTGTATAAGGTGCAGCAATATGATACGGTGGTGGTTGCCCCCTATAGGAGTTCTCTGGCATTCCACTAGAACTATGATGATGGTTGATAGCACTCGGAGTATTTGACGAAGCTGGTATTGCGTCATAAATATCATACATATTCTGGCTGGCAACAGACTGCACACGGGGATAACTTCCATCATCTGACACGAGAGGTGTATTTGTCATACGATATGGATTTGTTGCATTTGTATGACCCGTTGGAGAATATAATTCTGGTGATTGTGATGATATGTAGGTTGGACTAGAAACTGCTTGATTTATGGAGTAAATATTAGAATCCGGTGGTGAAATTTGATGCATTGCAGAAGGATAATGATGTGCCTCTACACCAGGTGCAGGATACATGTTGTTGTAGCCTGCTAAATTTGGCATTGTAGTAGAAGTAACAATTTGGCTCATTGAATGCACTCTTGGACTGGGTAATTCTCGAGTACCATGTGAATGATAGTTAAAAACATCATACTTTCTAGGGTGTACATTCCTGTGTGTTATTTTTTGCTGATTGCAAATATAATTTTCACTTCCATATGCATTATCGTGATAGTTACTCTCACTTTCAGGATGGCACATTACTTCATTCTTTGGGTAATGATGGTCATAAGGACCGTCATTTCTACATCTCACACTGTAGAGATTATCATCCATGCGATGAGCTAAAATGGCCTCCTCATTGCAATGCCTATCTTGTGAACTTAAGCTGAGTCTTTGCATTTGGTTGCAGGTATCTGGACACACTTGATGGCTGCTATCATTCATCATTTCATACTTCTTATGATGGATATTGCTGACACCATAACTGCTGGATTGTAAAGAGGGACTGGATCTCACTACGTCTTGTCTTGGTGAATGAGAATATTTTTCATTATGTATTATGTCATACTGTTGAGCGGCTAATGTGCACCCTTCCACATTACTTGTGTTGTAGTCTTTAGTAGAACTGTTTTCAACATACAAAGAGTGATCCACACTTTTATAAGTTTGCTCTTGTTCATAGTCTAGGTTGAGGGGTTTGTCATAAGCATTATCACCAGGAAGATTATCATAAACAGATACTTTCATTGCATCTTGCTCTGCCTTTGTTTTTTCTATATCATTTGTTGAATCAAGGTTGTTGTCAGAAACATATTTTTGTTGCAATGTGGGAGTTATTTTTGCTGCCTTTATGTGAACAGCACTCTGTTTTGGTGGGGTGATATCTTGTGAACTATCCTTGTGTATATTTCTTGCATGTTTTGCCATAGCTCTTAATTCTTTAGGATAAGGTGTAGGAGCTCTTCTCAGTTGTCCTGGTTTTTCTGGAACTTTAGGAACCGGTTTCATGTCCACAAAGCTGATGTGTCTGGTGGCGCTTTGTGACTCAGCATTGTCAGGCTTAAATGATTCATCTTGGTTTTCGACAGGACTTAAAGGCACTTGGGGGAAGAGAAAACAAGTAAGGACCTGTTCATAAGTGTTAGGGTCTACTTCAGAATGCATAGGCACTAAGGGTTTGCTTTGATTTTCAGATAGCCAAAGAGCTACCAATTTATCACAATTGAGTAAGGATTGGGGAAGACAACTCAATGAATTACGTACCAAATTCAGGACTTTCAATGAGTTGAGATGTCCAATTTCTGGTGGGATGCTGGTCAATTTGTTAGAACGAAGGGACAGGACTGACAACTTTGTACAACTACCAATCTCTGGTGGGATAGCTCTGAGCATATTTTCATCAATATTCAAATACCTCAATTTTCTAAGTAAGCCAATAGATGGAGGAATTTTGTCTATATAATTGCACATGAGCATCAGCTCTTCTAAATTTTTCAACTGACCTATACTCTCTGGTAGAGAAAAGAGCCTATTGTTGTCCAGTTTCAGGGCAGTCAAATTGCTCAGCTGTCCAATGCTATCAGGGAGCTGCGTCAAACTGTTGATTGATAAAGTGAGGTCTTCCAACTGGGTGCAATGACCTATTTCTGGTGCAAGGATTTCTATCATATTATTGCTCGCTTCTAAATGTCTTAAATTTTCAAGTGGCTTTATTATAGCAGGTATTGATGTAAAACTGTTGCTGTCAATCCACAGCTCCTTTAGTTTCAAAAATCTTCCAATGACTTCAGGAAACTGTTGAAACTCATTTTGTCCAATATCCAGCCTCTGAAGTTCGGTAGAGCGAGACAATGATTTTGGCAGTATCATTAAGTAATTGTCCCGCAACTCGAGCAAACGTAAGTTAGAAAGCCTTCCAAAGTTACCAGGGAGGTACTCGAGGTATGTATCGTTCAGATATAGATCTTGGAGTGCAATGAGGTTTGTGATTGTCTCTGGTAGTTTCTCTAATGGATTTACACTAAGATCTAGAAACTGTAAGTTTTTCAGAGCTTTCATATTCTCGGGAATGGTTGCTAAAAAGTTTCTACTGATGTTTAGATGTTGTAAATTAACTAATGAGGACACAGCGGCGGGTATGGCTTGTAATTCATTATCACTAAGGTCTAAATGCTTCAAACCATGGCACATGAAAAGTTGTCTCGGTAGCTCGGTTATTCTGTTGCTGTGACAAAGCAGAGTTTCCAGAGTCCTTTCGTAAACGAAAACTTCCGAAGGTACGTCTGTAAGCGAATGATGCGAATAATCCAGCTCCATCACATCTTCGACACCAGGTCTCACACAACATAAAAAGTCGAATGGCATTTTGAACTAAGCAACACAAACAACTTATCTTAGAAATTCCGTAATATTGCTGTTTCCAGCATCGGAAATGTTTTGTTTTCTATGCACTATTTTATGCTCAGTCTGTCATATTTTCTTCTAAAGCACATACTGACTACACTGCTCACAACTTTAAAATCAGTTTGTTATGAATTCTAGGTTTTATGTGAATTGAACTGAATTGTGATTTTGTGACTCACAAGTCACAGCCACTGATCTCTATACAAGTAGCTGGATAATGGATTGCTGATAGCCTTTGAAACATAGATTATAGTACCATCAGCTATTTTTTGTGCCTATTTGAAGCGGAATCAGCGCCCCTATTATTCGGGTAGAGAACTAAATCCTGATAATTAATCTGACGTAAAAATGACGTTTCAAAGCCGCCATATTGGCGCTGATAGAAGAAGAAGAAGAGGATTTGGAACTAATATTATGACAACAGCTGTTGTTATTGGTTGTGGTTACGTCAAATTTAGTTCTCTACCCGAATAATGGGGTCGCTGATTCCGCTTCAAATAGGCACAAAAAGCAGGTCAGTATCAGCAATCCAGCGTACTTGTATAGAGATCAGTGAATCCCAATTATAATGGCTTCAACAGATGGACGGACCCGGTCCATGCTGAAGTTAGGCATTGGTAGGCGTAGATGACATTGACAGCTGTCAAATTGGTTCGTAGCTGTGTTAACTATGTACACTTTTGACAGTTTTGATTCGGTTTTGATCACAGATTAAGGATATAGGTAGATGTAGTCTTAGCCCGTCATCGCGTGGCCATTTTGTGCTTATTTTCATACAAGTAGTGTGCGTTTATTTTCTTGAATATTTTCATTTGTCGATCATTTCGAAGCATATTATAATCGAGAAAAGAAAGTCAATTAGTTCATGATATCGATAAACTATAGTTCAAGTAATGAGAATGCGTAAACACACGTAAAAAGCTATGCAATTTTTGTAGCCAAATTATTAATTGATGTGACAATTTTAGCACTAATGTCTTATATAGCACGAATAAGGGATTATTAAACTTATAAATTGTCTTTTTAGCTTACAAAAATACCGATTGGAAAGCCCAAAAAAACGTTGTTCAAAACTTACGTATTTCATGTTAAATCCACGTGTTTGAGGCATTATTTAGCCACTCTTATGGTTTATTATTTAGCGGAACCACAAAACTCAACAATATCTAGCATAAAATGTTCACTAAAAACGTTTAATAATACTTTTATTACATGAAATATGCAGTCCGACTCCTTTGTTATGTCCTAGTAAGTAGGACATAACATTACACGCTTTTGACGCTTATATACCGATACAAGGCTCCCTCCTACTATAGTATCTCAATGGTTTTGATCATGTTTTGATGGTCCACCTCGGACCATCAAATTTGACACGTCGGTTCAGTGCTGCCAAATAAACAAATATCTGCCTAACTATAATTAAGGAAATATTTACTGTATTTTTAACGCAAAACATTGCTTGCGAGTTACGACTCCTGTCTTTACTTTTAAAATAATTCGGGTCTTTAGAATATAACAGTTTTCTTTTATATTTTGTACAAAAACTAAACTACAAATGAAGAAAAACGATAAATAAAAGCGGTCTTACAATTTGCAAAATACATGCAAAGTATAATTTACATGCAATTACATGCAAAACAAAAACGCAGCTCTTGTCACCACATACGATCTTGTGATTTTTTCCCTTGGATATTTTTCGAAATTCTTCTTGAATAGTTCATATTGATATTTCAGATCCGGCTCTTATGCGAGCAAAATTTTAATTACTAAATAAGGATATTTTCCTAAAAAAACTACTTGTACATACATGATACAACCGATAATAATATAATAATTATTAAAGTCAAACACAGATTCACAGACTAATCACGTCTTATAGATATTTTGTATCCAGCCCAGCTATGCAAAAAATTGAAAAACCAACTTCAGCATGGACCATATATATAGGTTTATGGCATGGACCGGGTCCGTCTATCTGTAGAAGCCTTATAGTTTGACAAGGCTCTAGTCTCTACATGAACGTGGCGAGAAAAGGAACTAAGCGCTTCTATCATACAAAAACGTCATTTTTGACATGTGTTTGACAGTTCTCCTTTACCAGCAGCGCCTTTTGACATCATTGACCACAGAATACTTTTATTGTCATTGACACATACCTCAATGGACACATTATTCATTTAATTTGTAAGAAGAAGAAGTACAAATAACGATTGTTTTGTTTTGTGTTTCAAAGTTGTTTTATTTTGTGATAAAAACGTGAATTTCTAAATAGTAATCATTTTATATCTATTCAATATAAAAATAAATATAGGAATTTCAACTTATGTCTTTTTTATATACTATTCATTGGTGCGTAAGCAATTTTCTGACTCGTAAGTCGTAAGACGTAAGACTTTCGGCAAACTTTCGGAATTCGGTACGCAAATGGTTTACAAAAGTTTTCATAATGGAAAATACTTTATATCCTTTAAACGTGGCTTCGAAGAGACCAGAAGAGATATTTCTATTTGTATTGACAAAATGCAAGAAAAAGATTCTTTGGTAAGTTTAGAATTTTGCATAAAAAATGTTACTTAGACCAACGTTTTAAATCCAAACTAAAGTCCAACTATTACTAACTTCCAGCGAATAAGTTTATCAGACGACGAAGATCCAGCTTTTCTGTGCAGAATCGTTTTAACGAGATGTGATTATGAAGATCTGAAAAAACAACAAGGCCTTTTAATAGATTTTGAAAATTTTCCCTCTCAAATGGTGAAACTATTACAACAGTGTTCTTCCAATAATATGTAGGTATTTTTGTTCTATTGTCTCTGTGACCTACCTTCACAGAAACATACTAAATCCATAATAGTTTTCTATAAACCATAAAGTTATTATACCTAGCGGAATAGAGCAACAAACTTGAGCTGTCAAACGTAACCAAAATTGGTTTTCATCTGTGTGAAAAATATGTGTACGTATACACTTACACAAGCATGATTGAACATGAATTCTATGAGATTAAATTGTCACCGGGGCTGATCCGGGCTGATGGACGTCAAAAAAAGAGTGATGGTGTCATGTCATCACACGTCTCTTTTTACCACGCAGTGTTACTGATAGTGACATCTCGCTTGCTCAGGCCTTTGTTTCTCTATTCCGCTAGGTATATTAACTTTATGCTATAAACACGGTCTTTTGTAGGTTTTTGATTGTACACCAAGTGTCACCACTACAGTATAATTTTGAGATTGTAGAACACAATGAATTCAGACGGCTAGTGCATTTATCTTTAAAGACTGGACCAGCTAATGACGATGAAATAAAGCAGCATATGTCTGAGACAATTTTACAATTGAAGGTAACATTATTTTCTTTTATAAAGTTAATAAGATCTTTGAGATCATTGATAAGATAAGTTGGTTCAGATGTGTTTAAAATAAAATAACAACCTTCTTTTATAATCTTGCAATAGCTACATGTCAAAGCTAAAAATTAAGCATATTAAAATTCAAATTAACCCAAGTTGCCACTGACAGCCTCATAAAAATTTTATATCTATTGTGTCTGTAATTCCCACGATCAAGCTATTAAGGAACAATTTACTGTTACAGAATTCTTTGTCATCCCTAAAAAGTGCATTGTCGAGTACTGAAATGCTATGGAAAGACAAGTGTTTGAAAATAGAAGCCAAAGTACATGATCTAACTCACACTATATCTATCATGGAGGATGAGAAAGTTCGACATCAAAAAGAATTTCAAGAAGCATTAAAACTTGAGAGAGATAGACTCAAAGATGTAAGTATGTTTTTCATAAAATATTATGAAGAGGAAAGAATTGTGCCAATAAGCGTAAATACTACCAGGCAAAAATGTTAATATATCATGGAAAGCTCTTTAGTTCCTTTTTTACTAAGGTAAAGTGTACAGTTATACTATATTACATAATATATTATTTCGTTTGAAATAATTTCAACTACTTATTATTAGGATAAACAAAAAAGCTGTATCATGTTGTATGAAACAATAGGAAATTGTTTTAATTGCCTTTCTTTTCAGGAAAGATTGCAATGGCAAAGAAGTTCTGAAATGAATACTAACAATCTACTTGCTTGCTCCCAAGAGAATTTGAATAAAAAAGATAAACAAATTAGTGAACTGAACTCACAAAATCAACAGCTCCATGAGAGAAATAAACTTTTGGAGAATCAGTTGAGGTTTGTTTAATTTTTCTAACTTTCTTCTTTTAGTTTTTTTAATATTATACATTTATTGCTATAATGTAATCATATTGAAAAAAATTGCAGTGAAAGAGCACACCGTTGCAATTTGTTGGAAAATGAAGTTCAAGCAGCACATATGGAAGTGGCAACACTAAAGGCAAAAAATGCAATATTAGAAAAAGAGATGAGTGAAAAAGACAGAACCATAGCTGACTTAAGTTCTAAATGTACTTATATTGATAAGGTTTGCAGTTTAAAAACTATTTTTACAGATTTTTATTTAGATGATGTTATGATTTTTTATGTGATTTGTTTTAAATTTTTCAGACTATAAAGGATAATAATACAGCAATAAAGGAGTTGAATGAAACAATACAAACATTGAAAATGGAAAAGGTACTCTGACTACACTTTAATTTGATATAATATTTTGTTAACTTTGAACTTTCCTTAGGGTCTTTTGCTACTTATAAAAATAAAAAAGACAAAGTCACATGCATGGTGGTGTGTGTGAAAGGCTTTATGATAGTGTGTGTTGTTGTCTGTCTCAATATAAAATATTACATTCTTCTAGTACCCCACCGAATTCATCATCACAAATTTAGCATGTGTTTGTCCTTTCATTTTCAGGGCACCTTGGAAAGACGTTTAGCTATAAGTGAGTCTTTAGCAAACAAAAACAATGAAGCTGCACATACAACAACAGAACAACTTATAAAAGCAAATCAAATTATATCCAAACAGAATAATGATCTTATTGAAATTAAAGAGAAGGTATGTAATTTTTAGTAAATATAGAAAAAAAAAGTTTGTAACTATAACTAGAATTCATCATCATTAATTATATTTTTTGTAGTTATTATGCAGAACTGAAATAGCCTTGGAGCAAGAGAAGGTCATAGAACAAAATACAAAAGAAATATATGATCTGAAATCCGAAATTGGAATGTCGAGGAAAAATATGGAAGAATTAAAAAAAGAAATACAGAGCTTAAAAGAAAAATTCGAACACAGTGAAAAAGCATTGAAGGATAGGGATGAAACTATAAAAAACAATAATATGGGTAAGCTATAATTTTATGTATAGTGTGTAAGGTATTTTTATTAAAGTCCTATAAAAATATCATAGACAAAACTATAATACAAGGTAAAAAACTAACCCAAGGGAAAAAACAGAAAAAACCCACAGTTAACTTTAACATAGATTTGTGTAGTTGTGATATGATATTGAATGTACTGTCACTTCTTGGTGGAAATTCGTGTTCAATTAAATAAAGTGGAATAAGTGCAAGAAAAGTGTATAATTATTTAATTGTGTAGTTGTGCCTCAGACTATTAAGTAATGTATCTTTTTAGTTATTCAATGGCTTCATAAGAAAATAGAGGAGACTGGTTTTCCTGCGCAAACAGACTGTAGGATGAGAGGAATTAATTCAGCATCTAGCTCAACGCCATATCTGACGAAAAACAATCACCAACCTATTGAAGATATTACTGAGGAATCTGTTAATTTCTATGAGCCATCAAAATCGTAAGTTCATTACCAACTGTTGTTTTACAAAAAGGCGAAATTAGTTCCGATATTTATAATGTGCCCATTATAGGTGGACTTCATTCATTTATTTGATTTTTTTGTGTATATTGTAACTGTATGTTTAAAACATATTTTTTACAATATTAATTCTATTTGTTTGCTAAAATTTTAGATCAAACTTTGATGATAGCCAAACGCCATTGAAGACTGTACAAAAAGGAATTGATCCCAAATATTTAAAACCAGCGAGTGACGATAATAAGAAAAGTAAAGGTATGTTCAATAAAAACATAAAAAAATATGTATTAAAGATATTCTATGATGTTCCAATAAATGTGGAATAAGTGCATATTATTATTTTGTTTTGGTCTATACTTTGTGTTTATTGTTTAATTTTATGAATTATCATGTTTTAATTTACAGAGTCCGGCAAACCAATATCTTCGCATAGCTTAAAAGGCAAAGAAAATAAAAACACTGAACTTCCCAAGGTAGACTACAGAGAAAAAAAGTCTTCGAGAGGCACTACATACCGCGCGACGCCTGTGTCAGCTTATTTTCCATAATATAAGGCTTTAATATGTATTTATTATGTTTGTAAATATATTATACAAATATTTAAACATAACTGTTTGTATGATTTAATTCGCATCCATTTCGCATCTAAGTCAGTATGTATTATGTATACCTTTTTGCTAGGTATGTTGTATGAATAAAACTTGATGAAATGCAAGCACGTAAAATATTATGTAAGAGAAAGATACCCTTTCTTAAAATGAATTTGTTTTAAACTGATCCTTAAACGTTGATCAACTGATAAGTGATAAGTTAATAACTGATAAAAGCTCTCTTTGCCAAGTAAAAAGTGCATACCTACTGCTTATGTAATAAAATAACTAATAATCAATAATAATTATCTCTACCCAATAACTGTCTAAAATCTAAATTTTAACAGCTATCAGAATAAATGGTAAGCGACTTGTTGAGTTGCAACCACAGAACAGATTTACTCCTAGCGGAGGTTGCAACTTGCACTTATGCACTCATGCGGCATGCCACTGATCTCTATACAAGTACGCGTACTTGTATTAGAGATCAGTGACTCATGCACAGTGTTTCCACTAATGATTTCGTTTCCCCATGCCTCAATTCAGATTTCCCCTTTTTTTCCCCTCAAAAATTATTTTGCTGTAGTTTTAAGTTTTGGCACTAGTATAATATTAACTAAATCGGCCCCACACACAATCCCACCACTGTATCTCCTGTGTCGGCAGGATCTACAGTGATCTGCGGTATCCAACCACGAAAACCTTAAACCCATTAATTTGATCTCAGGGAGCCCGAGGTACACGCTAAAGCTTTCTTGAGACCGGCAATGAAATTAATCAGAAAAAAATAGGAGAAGTAGGAAAAATTCCAGTTTCCCTAGGTTTCCCGCAATTTCCCCTTTTATAGTCTTCCTCTTTTTCTTCCTCTCTGGACCGTAATTTCCCCTCAAAAGGGGGAGTTCCCCTCATTGTGGAAACACTGCTCATGCAACATCGAATAGAAGATAAAAAAAATTAAATGTCTATACTCGATCAATGTGATCACCAGTGATCCTGATCACTAGATAGCTTGCTACATATATTATACTAATCTGTGGTGATCACAGACTACGGCTAGGTTCCACAACGTTAAAGTGATTGTTGTCACAGATGTAAATTGTTGTCAAAGTCATGATCAGCTGTTTCGATTTTCGCTCAAAAGCGAAACAAATGTAAATTTTTAAAAATAATATTGTAAAAGTAAACAGTTGTGCGTGAAATTAGTTTACTAGATAATTATTATGATATTTTTTTCCATTCGACAATATGAATCGCAAATGTATTTTACGTTGTTTACTAGATACACACGCGCCGATTATGTTGCCGCATAACATCGAAGTTTTCGTTGGTCGTAGCAAAGAAACTAAAATCAAAGATCAAGCTTGCTCTAGAAAGCAACGTAAGCACTGTCTATATAATTTTATAACCCTCTTGATTTCCCTCTATTTTTATGCATTCTCAAAAGAAACTGATAAATGGTCCATCCACCTATAACTTGCGTATGTTTATACTTTATAGCTTTTAAAACAATGCTGCAATGGTTACTTTATAAAAATGTTTATCATGACGGTTTTATATTTTGCAATTGTTTTATTCAATAGGCATCGAAATTCTACTTATTGTTAACTTTTTTTACTTATAGAATATTTTTTAGTTCTCTAACATTATTTCAGTTTCTTTGAAAGCCAACTGCGAGGATTGTGTTGTTGAACTAAAGTCATTAGGTGTTAATCCATCTGGCTTGAATGGATTTCAATTAAAAAATGATACAGTGTACAAAATAAAACATGAGAGTAGAGTTGAAATACTACTGAACAATTTCATTCATATTGTTGAATTTGACCCACCTCCTGAAGACGGTCAGAGAAAAAGCAGCAAACGAAAATTGGAGGACGAAGAAAGCAGCACACCATCAAAACTAATTAAAACTGAATCAAAAGAAGCCATGGATAATGTTTGGGAAGACGTAGACAACAAAGAAGTGTACATATTTACAGCTAAAGGAGTTAAATCTAGTTCCAAAATAGCTGCTTTTGATATGGATGGCACACTGATAAAAACAAAATCTGGTAAAGTGTTTCCAGTGGACACTAAGGATTGGACGATAGCTTTCCCCCAAGTACCCAAAAAGATTAAAGAGAAGTTTGATGAAGGATATAAAATAGTCATTCTGAGTAATCAATCACCTATAGGCAGTGGCAGGGTCAAATTAGAGGATTTTAAAGTTAAAATCGAGAAGATAGTTGAAAAGTTGAATGTGCCAGTGCAAGCATATTTGGCTACTGGCAAAGGCTTCTATAGAAAACCAGGAATTGGTATGTGGAAAGTGTTATCAGAAAAGGTAAATAGATTGGATTATTACTCACTAGCATTTCTTGGTGAAATATCTATCTATCAGTACACCTTTTATTATAGAAGAATGGTGTATATTTTTTGTATTAAAGAATTTAATCTTTTTTAAAATGTTTAATGTATTTTTTTTTTTTCAGAAAAATGATGGCATCAAAATTGACATGAAAAGCAGTTTCTACTGTGGTGACGCTGCCGGCAGACTGGCCAATTGGGCTCCAGGCAAGAAGAAGGACCACTCAATGGCAGACATACTTTTTGCTGAGAATCTAAACCTAACATTCTATACACCTGAACAATTTTTCTTGGGACATTCCATAGCAAATGTTCCAATGGGCAAGCCAGAATTTGTTCCAAAAGAACTACATTCAGAACCATTCAATCAGAAACTAATAGCTGATGAGAAAGAGGTGTTATTATTTTTATATTATTAATTTAAAAGCCAAAAATTACTGGAGCAAGGCACTGCCAAACTTAAGTTAGAAACTTAAAATTTCGTATGTATGTTACTCTTATGTAAGCCTCCGCTTAGAAAGATTTTTAGAAATTCCACCCCTAAGAAAGCTTAATAATTATTAGTGATTAAAGTTTGTATGCATGGAATATAACAAGTGAATCAAGCAGCAAAAAAGGTAGTTATTTATTGTTTTTTCTTTATTTCAGCTGTTAGTAATGGTGGGCTATCCTGGCAGTGGCAAATCGTTTTTAGCAAAACAAATTCAGAAAAAATCTGACCATAAATATGCCATTGTATGCAGAGATACTCTTGGCACTTGGCAAAAGTGTGCTGCTGAGGCTACAAAGTTTTTACAGGTTTGTTTCAATGTTCAAGTTCCATAACAGATTATCCAATGCATTGACATGACAAGCATTTATACTTATAAGTTATAAGACTGTTTTGGCACGTAGACAAAATCAGCAATACATCCTTGTAGTTCTATATACTTAATATCCTAATCGCAAGTATCAAGTCATATCAATAAACACAAGAGCATTACACACACACATACACAAACACGCACGCACACATTGTAAATATTAAAATGTGATTGTCTATGGTTTCATTATTTTTTTAATTTCAGCAAGGCAAAAGTGTGGTAGTAGACAGTACCAACCCGGACCTAGAGTCTCGAGCTCGCTGGACAGCATTGGCAAAAGATTTGAAAGTGTCATCTCGCTGTGCCAATATGACAACCACCAAGGCCCATGCGCTACACAACAACAAGTTCAGAGAGATCATGAAGGAGAAACACATGCCCGTCAGTGATATTGTGTTTCACTCGTTCAAGTGAGTAATAGCTAAGAAACCTAAACGACTACTAAAATCACTCTTTTCTAAAGTCCATTCTTATTTGGTTTTAAGCTACCAGAGCATTTGGGCACATTTTCAGACGTTTTCGACTTAAAAAAAAAGTCTTGTGACGAAAGAATCATCGCCGCTGAGGCTATACTGCAACTGTCGTCATAATCTAAAAAAAGCACAGTTTGCGTTTTCAAATCAGCCGTTAGTGTCTATACAGACGCACCGCATTTCAACTGCAATCCAACCGCGAATTGCAGTTCAAGTGCAGTTTGAATGCAGTTGACACGACTGCAATAGAACTGCAAACCAAACGCGTAGTCGGATTGCAGTTCAGTTGCAGTTGGCGTGCAGTCGTGTGAACGCGTTTGGTTTGCAGTTTTATTGCAGTCGTGTCAACTGCGTTTAAACTACACTTGAACTGCAATTTACGGTTGGATTGCAGTTGAAATGCGGTAACGTCTGTATAGACCCTCAGTTGACACCATGAGAGCATTCCTAGGTCAATGCCTCCAATGGCAAGATTTATTCGATTTTTGAATGTTTTGTGTGTCGGTGCGACGCGATGGCCAAAATATTCTTTGTATGAAATCCTATAAGGCAAGCCGCACTATGTGGTAGCGGCGCTACGCGACATAATACTACATTTCTATTAAACTTGTCGCCTAGTACAGTCTCGCATATTTTTAGGGTGCTTTTCCTGTCATACGTGTTGTCACCTGGCACCTGCAAACGGATGACAAAATGATAGAATGCGGGCGATCACTTAAATGACAGGAAAAGCACCCTAAACGCCATAAAACATGCGCAGTCTGTAAATTTTACAGTTGATTATATTTTTATTATCCCTCTTACAGGAATAAGTACGTGGAACCAACAGTAAAGGAGGGTTTTAAGGAAGTAATCCATGTGAAGTTCAGCCCATGTTTTGCAAGCAAGGAAGCGGAAAATATTTATAGAATGCATTTGTTAGAGAAGTGACATTAAATGAATATAAGGTTTGTTTTTTTTTTCTTTTTTGCCCTCGTCCTTTCCCGGGACTCAAAGTGTCTCCATACCAAATTTCAGCAAAATCGGATAGACAAACAGACACACTTTCGCACTTATTATTATTATTATTAGTATAGATTTTAGAAGTCAAATTATTTATTGAGTAACCCATAGGTTATACAGCTGAACTGTGGTTTGTGAACAACTTATCTAACTTTCAATAGTTAGGGATTTTATTAAAACAATCTTTTAAGCTGTATTTTTATTGCAAATTGACTGACAAATGACACATACTCACTATTGCTTTGTTAACAAATTTAAAACTTTTGTAGGCCCAAACGACTTTATTGATTATTATTAAATTAGTATAACGAAAAATATATTGTTAATTTCCAAAACATTTTATCTTTGTTCTTCTTGCCAGGGCTAATTTATAATGCAATCACTAGGTTAACTCAATACTATTGCATTTATTTATCCTTCTTAACAATTAAATTAGATCTTCTGGCATGGTTTTTCAAGCTAGTGCCATATTATCATAATATTTTTGGGGACGACTCACATTCCTTAATATCTTTTTTAATTCCATCAAGACAAGAATATTGAATACTTGCAATTATTTTTGTATCTGTATAGA
The DNA here is from genome assembly GCA_905404155.3 of Plebejus argus. Lineage (NCBI taxonomy): Eukaryota > Metazoa > Arthropoda > Insecta > Lepidoptera > Lycaenidae > Plebejus > Plebejus argus. The sequence continues at coordinate 4,626,512 of FR989942.1, forward strand.
AAATTATTTACATAATTAATTAGCACTTTCGCAAATATCATAAGTTTATACTTACTACTTTTGAGTATCATTATGTAATTATGCAATCATAATTAAAGTAATTATTGTACAAACATTTTTGCTATAAATTCGTCTACAAATCTTAATGGCAATTTTGAATTTTCTCATTGGTAACTTAGCATTGCTAAATTATATTTAAAACCTAGGATTAGGCAGTCTAAAGCTTACTCAGTGCAAAAATATAATTTTATGTACATTTTTACATTACAATCGCACTTTTGAGTTCAACAGTCAACAACAGTGCAGTGTAGAGTGTAGACATTTAATAATTTATTATACCAGATAAGACTATGAAATAAGTGCAATTTATATATTTTTATCTACATAAAAAACCTACTCTTACTGCCGCACTCATAGACGAATATTAATTAATTATATTAAATAGTAATTTAATTAAGATGTGGCGGTACCCACGAATTGCCTAACATTCCTCGTAATTGATTGACAGAATCTGCATTGACAGAAGCGCAAAACATTACCTGTCAAACTCTTCATTAAATTGAAGTTTAATTATCGTTATATGTATCTGAGTATCGAGTGCGGCCGTTAAAATCAATACGATTGCAAGCCAATATATTATGTAATATTTTTAAAAGTTACAATCGTTGAAAGATCCGGTTTTGTGCACCATTTTTTATTTTCTATTTAATTATCTGTTACAAGGATTCAAAACTGGTACCTACATCTCAAAACTTTCGGCGACTTTTTAAATCTTAATTTTCATTAAGTACTTATTAAAATTCTAATCATATTTGCCTCTCGTGCTAGTAATACGACGTCCTTAAAAACTATCTCAAAGCACAATCAGCGTAATTTAGCCACTTGTCCAACTTCAAAATCAGGATAGGTATGGACGGATTTTTATGAACCGTTCTTGTAAATAATCAGAAATCTGTACGCCTACTACGAAACCGTTTTGAGACTCAAACAATCGGACGAGAATACCGCGTCCTTCTCTTACAACGTCATTTCACGTTTGTTAGAGTAGGATGCGGCATTCTCGATCGATTGTTTGAGACTCAAAACGGTTTCGTGGTACAAGCCCTGTTACGCGTAAATAATTCTATGACAGATGCAAAATATTTTAAAAATATTCTTAAAATAGAATTTATAGACAACGTAATCTATTACATAATTTAAGAATTGACATTAATTTGCACAATATGTGTAATATAGAGCAGTTTTGGCGAGTGGCAATAACACAGTCACATAACTAGAGAAAGTGTTACATAAAGTCTACCTAAATAGGCAATGCTTCCTAAAATCAATCACTTTTCATTTCTATTTCATCATCATCATTTCACCAATTCCTAAAAAGACTGGCCATTCTCGTACGGTAAAGGAAAACATCGTAAGGAAACCCACACATGGATGGTCCCAGATGTTTTGAGCTATTTATTCCTCTGGACTAGACCATGTTGCGAGAATGCTGTATGTGCTCAGGCAACTATACGGACATTAAAACTATCATGTCCCAGGCACTACAGTATTTGAAGAGTGGCTAAAATATAGGTACTCAAAGGGCTGTAATTGATTTCACGAAACCGTACCAAAGCCGATATTGCCTTACCTATTGTAATACTAATTACAAAATATCTTAGCCAAGATAGCGCTTTGCGCCTTTTCTTTCTTTCCAAATGTACCAATTTGGCGTTATTTTCGATATACTCCTCTAATTTAATAAAAAATTCAGCTTGAAAGGCCTCATTGTAGGACCTTTCATTGTAGGACTTGCCTATATCCACAATAAGTTTTTCGTCCTAAACGCCAATCTTAAGATTGGCGTTTAGGACGAAAAACTTATTGTGGATTCGACCATGACTTACTTATAGATAGTACTTATACCAATTTTGTAGTAAAAATCACACATGTTTTTGATTGTGTCACAATCGTCTACAATTCAAAGGAATCGTGCATAATATTCATTTAGAATTATTAAAGAGTACTTTTTAAACACTTTGGTACTAGCTACCGCATCTCTAGTGCTCTACGTAGCAAAGCACCATCATTTACTTTTGCCAATTGCTTTTTTCTTACATTCTGTTTCAGTATCTGAATAAATGTCAGATAGCTTATTCATGTTTTTAGCTTCTGTCGCTCGCTACCCAATTAACACTAATAATTATTATAGTAGTCAAAACCGTAAGGCATTTTATTTTTTAAGCAATATACTCATTAAGTTTTGTTATTTGTTCCTCGTCAGTCGTCTCACAGTTTTTACTATAACAGCGATTTAACAGGCCCTTACTGCCGCACTCAGATACCAACATTAATTACAAATGAAGATTTTGTCATAAGCCCCATACATTATCAGCTGTCAAACTCTTCATTAAATTGAAGTTTAATCATCATTAAATGTCTAGCTGAGTGTGGCCGCGTGTGTTAATATAAGAACAGTCGGTACATGTCATTCGGCGTCAGGATCTGCATCTTCTTCGTCCGCGTCTATGAGATTATCAAGACTCGAATCCGAGTCTTCTTCTTGTCATCTGAAACATTACATAGGTGATATGTCTGATGCATTATCTCGGTTTATGCACGACACCGAGACTAAAACGTGTTTAACCTCAACACTGAGTTGCGCTGTAGCGTAGTATCGCAAAAACAACAACGCATAGAAATGCGATGCGACCTCGCAACGCAAAAATTTCTTCGGATATGACATTGGACGGTAAGACGCTAAGGCGCTGTCATATCGGAAAATTCCACGATGGGCGTCGTAGATTTTTACGATGGCCTGGCCCATACACTCATACAAAACGAAGACATAGAAGAGCCAAAATACCTCGTTAGTTCTTTTACCTAGCGATATAAACGGTGTCGACGTGTGTGAGTCTGGCCGCGGGCGCGGGTTTGAGCGTGCGGCGGTCCGGGCGGGCGTGGTGCACCGCCAGGTCGCCGCACCAGCGCTCGCACCGCGCGTATATCACCACACCTGTATACAAAACTGCCTTTAGCATCAGCTGTCATCCGGTATAGATAACGTGCTGTAAGTAGGTATAGGTGGAAGCACATGTCAGTAAATACTGCCCATAGGACATGTTTTGAGTTTGTAATGCCTGAAGCCAGTACCTTCTTAGTATAAAATACGGTGTAGAAACGATTGCTGGCAGATGTCAAGTAAACGATAGTACTATCAGAGAAGTTGATTCCTAGGCAGATGGGGGACCTACGTAGTTTGGTCGCGTTACGTCAAACCCAGCCGACAAATCACAATTAACATTGAATTGACATGATCCGACCAAATGACGTTGATCTGTAAACTGCCTAGGAAACAATTTCCTCGATGGTACAATAGTCCGATTGGCGCCACCAGTGCGCAGCACATTCCCATATAGGCTGATCTGCCTATAGCGGCTTCTGACTTACGATGGGCATGTCCCGGACAGCCCCGCTCTTTCCTCGCGCCACTAAAGAGACGGCAAAATCAGATATTGCGCTTTTCCGTCCCATTTTGGCGACCTTGAAGTCGTGTCGTGAATTTAATCTCAAAGCATATTTACCTGCTCCTGCGAACAATATGATCGCTGGCCAGGAGTTGAGAAGCAGTGGGATGAGCAGCAATATTGACAGTGCCAACGTCAATGGACCCTGGATGCCCTGTAGCCGCTTGTACCCGATGTTGTGGGAGGGCTGCCACCAGCAGATAAAGAGACCGATGAACCACACTGAAAGATGAAGAAGATTACCCACTTACAAAGCACAGGAAGTTTTGATAAGAATTGATGTTAAACTTAATAATAAGACTTGAGAGGTGTCAAGGGATACCCGAATGGAACGAAGTTATATAAAAAAAAAACAAAAAAAGAACCAAAAACAATTTCCAAAAAAAAAAAACAAAAAATGGAGAGAGAAACACGCGCTTCCGCACGGCAAACAAGTATATTATGATCTAGCATTTTTGCTCTAGTTGTAATATACCGACACTTTTGTATCATGTCGTTACAACTTTTTTCGTCTAGCCTCCTTTCGCAACGCGCGATAAGAAACTTCGTTCCAAAATATGTTCGACGAAAGAAACGTACATAAAAATAGAGATTTAGTAAAATTGCATTTTATAGACTCGGTAGCGAGTTCGAAATCAAAATCTATAGGATTTAATATAAGGTATCCCAAGCACCTTGCCTTTTTTTTTTTAATCTTTATTAAACATTTTGAATTTTAATTTCGCAGTTGCACATGCAATTTGGCCAAAAGCTCTAAATTCCCCGACAAAGCACTTAAAATATCCCATACTTACGCGGTATCCCAACAGAGAACATGGTCATTCTTAGTTCGTCCCTACAAAACCCGGCCGCGATGAAAGCGTCTGCGACCACTTGGATCAGAGCCCCCACGGCTGACCACCGCGCACCCTTCACGCAGGGGGGTGTAGGGGCATTCGCTTCAGGGATCGCTGTTACTACCTGTTTTTTTTTTAAATTTAATTAACAATGTTTCAAGCAAGTTCTTCCTAAGTTTACCTATTGAATATAACAACACCTTCACTAACTCACTTTGATTGTATCCCTATACTCTTTGACAACGGCATCTATATCCGTAGAATCATCCCCCGAAGACAGTTCTGGCTCGCTGATCTCTATATCAGATTGCATGTCCTCCTCTTGAGCTAACGTTACATTTATTCTGCTACTACTGCTGTTAATCTGGTCTACATCTTCTGTAGGACAACCCGAGTATTCGTCGAGAAGTAGGCACTCTCGGTCTTCAGTTTCTGGAAAAGCGATCGAATGTTCGTCAGGGCCGGTTTTATATGAGTATAGACCGCTTTAATTTTGCCGCCCCTATGTACGAACTCTGCCGCCATGCTAGGACGCCATAGGACGCTGCCGTCTATACCCACTGTTAATACATAAATAAATGATGATGATGTTTGTAGTTTTTGACCATAGCTATATTGCTTTGGTCTGAAAAATGGTCTTATCCTCTTAGTTTCTTACCTTTTATGACTTTAGATTTGATGCTCTCCAAAGTCTTCGTATGTCGTAGAGCAGAAGGTATAAACCACAGACCCCGCTTCGCCTTCTTCTCTGAGGATTTCGCCATACGAGTGCTTTCAGTTCCCAAACGTTTGTATTCCACATCTGGAAAATCATACTCATTACATTTATTTTACACGGTCTATGTCTTTGTTTTATACTTATTTGTCATGGATATTTGACTCCTAACCTAAACATAATGATAATAATCTGAACTTCAAGTTGATCGTATCGCTATTCCATGCCTCCGTCATTTCGTTCCATATGTTGCAAGTTGCAACATTACGGCCTTTTTTTTTTTTTTTTTTTTACATGGGGAAATGCTTTACGCATCCCCGGCAGGTTGGGGATATCGGCCGGGGTATGTGGGACTCCTGGTAGACTACCCACTAAAACCCCATGGTGCTCCACTCATCGCTTAAGGCAGAGTTGCGGGTACGATAGAACCTACCGCAACTCTACCAGCTATCGTCTACATTTTGCAGACGCGACACCACTCCGCTACTCGGGGGGCCGCGATGCGCAGGAACACCTTGCGCATCACGGCTCTCTCTCTAGGACTCGGTGCAATGGGCGGCGGTGTCCCCACACCACCGCCCTGAGTACCTGGCTAATGTAAGTCGCCGCGGCCACTCCGTCGCGTGCGTCTTCTCCTCGGCCGTGCAACATTACGGCCTAGCTGTTCCCAATCGAGTAAATACTAACAATTAACTGAAATTAATTAATATCAACAACAACACTTCATTAACCTACACCTCTTTTTACTCCCACACCGACATCTACACCTACATTTCTTAATTCCCTTTCATCATGCTTGACCAATATTGTTACCATATTCGTGCAAATAAAGATTATGAGATTACCAATGAGACACAAAAATCTTACCTCCAGCATCCCTCTGCTCCGTCGTAGGATAGCAGCGCAGGATGATGAAGTGGAATGCCTGGATGGTGATGCTGAGCAGGTGGCTGGCGTTCATCAGCGTGATCATGTGCGACAGCGGGCACGCGAACGCTAATATCGCTGCCAGGCTCCCTGCATATATTGATGATTAAAGCATATGGCCATATTATTCGGACTCCATAATTCATATACTACTCCAGGAATTATTGGCAGAGTGAGGGGGATATCGCTATGATAGCCAGACGACTCGACTGTCCTTATGTGCGTCACTGCTGTGCCATATCAAATGGCTTGGAGTTGAGGTGATGCACAATGTAGTTATTATTTAACTAGCTGTCCCGGCAAACGTTGTTTTGCCATTTAAAGTATATTTTCTACATCATCAGTTAATACATGTTTTACCCCCTCTTTTGTCCCCTAAGAGGGTGTGGGGGGGGGGGGGAAGGTCATACACCAGATGTTAAGTTGAAAAACACAGTTAATACCTAATATGAAGTAAGTCCACTAAAGAAAAAAGTTGTATACAAAATCTGACCCCTCTTTGGTCCCCAGAGAGGGTTGAGAGGGGAGGGGGGGGAGGATTTTTATACACCAGATGTTAAGTTGGAAGAAGATAAATATATCTGCGAAAACCACATTCAAATCGGATCAGTATTTTTCGTGTGATGCTGGAACAAACATACAGACAGACAGAAAGAGTGACAGACAGACAGACAGACAGACAAAAAACTAACCACATTTTTGTATTCTATAGCGATGTAGTGACAAAGGTGTAATTTCGGGTGTCATTTCATATCTTTTATGTACAGAATTTTCATTTCTACAACAGAATATTGTCTTCCTCCGCACGCGCTTTGGTGACGCCCACTATCGTAATTTTTTAATTTCGCCATAATTTCAAAACCAAACGTCCAATTTTAATCATTCAAAGACCAAATATTATCTACATAAACTGTACTTAGTGATAAAATAATTTATTTTGATAAGGATTAATAGCGTGAGTAAAATATATCCGTTTTAATGTAGTCCAAAAAAAATTCAGGATTTTTAAATAAATAAATGGTTATTGTGCCTCACTCGACATAGATAGGTATAGTGTGTCGCGGACTTTTTTGTAGATATTTATAAGATCTACAATTACTTAGAACATTTTATGGTTCTATCTTTTATAGTTTAGGCAGCGTACGCAAAATAAGTAACTTTTCTAGCTGATTTTTTACACCTTGCGTCCGAAAAACTCAAATATCTTACGGAACCCTAATTTTTTCCAAAATAAAATGTAGCCTATGTTCAACAGAAATAATGTAAGATTCCAATAGCAAAAGAATTTTTCAAATCGGTCCAGTAGTTTCGGAGCCTATTCGACTCAAACAAACAAATCTTTCCTCTTTATAATAGTAGTGTAGATTGAACCTAACTATGATGTTACTAACATATTTCATAAGCCTCTACTAACAAAATATGAGTTTATGTTGGTTAAATAAACTTTTTCATTTCATTTAATTTCAAATCAAAATGATTAAGGATAACCAGATTACGTCTGCAACTCCGTTACTTCGAAATCCGCGTAACGGGAAGCGTCATTTTATATGCAAGCTAAACGCGTTTATAATGAGGATAATGATCTCATTTCAGTCTCATATTTTATAAGGCAAAATTGTCTTAACAAAGACGTTTATTATACAACTGGATTCAATTCCAGAAATCACAAAGATTCAATCTATTAACCGTAAAGATATCAGAAAGTCCAAAATCCAAGACACCACGAATATGCCTTTCATTTACTCATAATTGGCTCTATAATGTTCAGTATTTCTCACCTGCAGTAAACACAGCCAGCACTGGACTGCCTGTAGTAGCGCTTTCATACGTCATAGACCTCGTCAGCACCTTCCACTCCGGAGAGGCCAAGGCGACCAGCACATTAAACAGCAACGGACAGAGTTCCGTCAGCGCCAGGCATATACCAGACACGGTTATGGCAGCCAGCACCGGGCAGATCCAGTTGGATGTGCGAGCTTCTAGCAATGTGGTGACTGGTAGGGCTGCGTCGATACTGGTTCTGTGTTCCAATGATTGAAATATTGAATAAGCGTAATAGCTAATCACTATCAGCAATGCTTAAAGCTTTATAAACGTCTCCAAGTTAACTTATGTTCAAGATAGCCAAAACTAGAAAAAATTCTTGCGAAATAGGTAAATAGGCACTCGGCATAAGGCCAAGATGCTTCGACTTACCAAAAGAAAATCTATACATATAATAAAATCGTAGGAAAGTCAATTCTGTACATTGAATATTTTTTAAAAATAATACTTGGGACGTGATCTACAATCGATATGGAAGCCAAAAATATAGTTTTTACAATTTTTGTCTGTTTGTCTGTTTGTCTGTTTGTCTGTTTGTCTGTATGTATGTCCGGGATAAACTCAGAAAGTACTGAATGGATTTACTTCAAATTTTGCACGAATATTATATAGAGGTCGGGTCAACACATAGGCTATATATTATGACGATATCACCTAGGGCGGGGGGAGGGGCTCAAGTTTCAAAATTTTTAGTTTTTTGCTCATCTATACATATAATAAAATCGTAGGAAAGTCAATTCTGTACATTGAATATTTTTTAAAAATAATACTTGGGACGTGATCTACAATCGATATGGAAGCCAAAAATATAGTTTTTACAATTTTTGTCTGTTTGTCTGTTTGTCTGTTTGTCTGTATGTATGTCCGGGATAAACTCAGAAAGTACTGAATGGATTTACTTCAAATTTTGCACGAATATTATATAGAGGTCGGGTCAACACATAGGCTATATATTATGACGATATCACCTAGGGCGGGGGGAGGGGCTCAAGTTTCAAAATTTTTAGTTTTTTACTCATATCGCCAAAACGGTGCGTTGTAGAGAGAAAATGTCCAGTACGTAATGAAAGCCCATAAAATTTCCTACAAATTTTTCCTTCACACTTTGTATCTATCTTCACTCCTTGCCATGCTATGAGCTTTTGTCTATCTTTTCTATACAAATTTCGAGTGTCGTTTGATTAACATGCTGGGAGCTTTGGCATCGGTCTTTTCTTGGCAGGTTAATTTAATCACATAGATATCTTATATTTAAATTTAAAAATTATACAATAATTATCAAGTGCTCCTAGCATGAAAACCTGCCAAGTTCAAATTTAGAAGTATTTAGGATCAGGCTGTTGATGAAGATGATTATGATCGATTTGGAAGTGCATCTAAACTTGGCATTGAATTGGATTTCAACTCTTTTTTAAGGCGAACAATTAGTGAATAGGAACTTGGCCCCGTTTTAACAGGTATGTTTTTGGTGAGATTTCAATACTTTTTTTAAGGAATCATACCAATTTGTTTCTTTCCTCCTCATCTTATTTCAGTGTATTTACTTGTACATATTAATTTTTATCTCAAATTCATAGATGAGCCGACTCACGCTTGACCAATTTCTCAAATTTCTTAATTTTTTGTTAATCTACATATAACAAACAACCTGTGTGCCAAATTTCATAACTCTACGACAACTGGAAGTGGCCTAGAGGTTTTGATTACCGATTTTTATCTCAAATTCATAGATGAGCCGACTCACGCTTGACCAATTTCTCAAATTTCTTAATTTTTTGTTAATCTACATATAACAAACAACCTGTGTGCCAAATTTCATAACGCTACGACAACTGGAAGTGGCCTAGAGGTTTTGATTACCGATTTTTATCTCAAATTCATAGATGAGCCGACTCACGCTTGACCAATTTCTCAAATTTCTTAATTTTTTGTTAATCTACATATAACAAACAACCTGTGTGCCAAATTTCATAACGCTACGACAACTGGAAGTGGCCTAGAGGTTTTGATTACCGATTTTTATCTCAAATTCATAGATGAGCCGACTCACGCTTGACCAATTTCTCAAATTTCTTAATTTTTTGTTAATCTACATATAATAAATAACCTGTGTGCCAAATTTTATAACGCTACGACAACTGGAAGTGGCCTAGAAGTTTTGATTACCGATTTTTATCTCAAATTCATAGATGAGCCGACTCACGCTTGACCAATTTCTCAAATTTCTTAATTTTTTGTTAATCTACATATAAAAAACAACCTGTGTGCCAAATTTCATAACGCTACGACAACTGGAAGTGGCCAGTGAATTTTGATTACCGGTCAGTGAGTCAGTGCCAAAATTAGCTATTTTTACAAGGAAATATTTCAGGATCTAACAAATCTATATCTATGAAATTTGGTATATTGCGTAAGTACTAGTATATAATTAGGTAGGTAAAATTTTATCTTTGCTCTCGCAATAGCCACTGAGATACAAGGGGGTCAAAAGTGCGTCGAAACCGTTCGTGTAAATAGTGCACGGCATGCGCGTGGCCTGCTGGAACTTGGCCGCGCACTCCGTGCGCTTTGATATTTTTGAAAAATAATACTTGGAACGTGATCTACTATACTAACGCGGACGAAGTCGCGGGCAACAGCTAGTTATAATAATAATTTCTCAATCAATTTCACATGATTGCGACTAACTTTCACTTACCCTTTCAACATGTTAGTGAACAGAAAACACAAGCTGACTAGAACTACTGTGGGTAGAACTATAACCAGTAGCATGTTCTTCCGGAATTTCTTGTCTTCTCTGGGCGTGGAGACGACGCAGAACACATAGGAGATTGGGGCAGCGGCTGCTATGAGCTGCAAGTTAAATTAGACTGACGTGAACAGTTCTTTATTTTATACCTACCTCCATTTTGCATACTTTATTTACAGCTACCCACATCTATACGAAAATATGGAAATTGACAGGACATGACGAGGAAAGCCGCAAGTAAATGAAGACGCGAAAACTGAACAGTGTTGCTTTTTCTGTGTTGCTATTGCAACTATCCAAAATATCTTATACACTAAGCAACTTCTACAATGCTAAAATTTATAATTTTTAGAATATAAAAAGTGTTGATTTATATCGACCAAACACTGTATTGGACTGGATTGAAACATGTTTTCAGTTTCTGAATGCTGGATACGTTTATGTAAACGTATCTAGCTTCATCACTGGACCTTAGCACTGTTATCTATGTAGATGAACAGTGGTAAAATCTAGCGATTCTGGCGTTTGCTACTCTGTCGATATCAAACACTAAATAAACCTTTGCTTAATGACCACTGACCACAACAATTTATCTTCGTATGCTTAATGATAACCGGTATTACTACTTGATAGAACAAATAACATACCTCGAATGTGGTAATCGGTATGGGCATATTAATGTTTGCGATGTCCAAATTCATCAGGCCAAATATTGCGAAACACTGGCTGAAGATGTACAGTACTACCAGTAGTAGGAATGTAAACATCATACTTTCCTAAAACGTTTATTTTTTATATTAAAGCAATTTTTGAAGATCTATTAAAATACTATTAATGGTCGTATCATGAAAGATGGTAAATATACATCTTAGATAGATAACTCTTCATTTGTAAGGCTTTATGTAGGTCTCTTGTTTTGTTTTGGGTGTACTTCTTACGAAAAGATCGTTCGACTTTTTATAAATGCAAAATGTTACATTTTCTTTTTTTATAGATGGATGGGTCTTATTGGAATCTTTGTCTAAAACAAGTAGCAACAAATTACCTCCAATCCACACATGAACATGGCGCATACGACCATCACTACCGTAACCCCCAACACGTCAGGCCAGGGTTCTCCCAGGGAGCGGGTTTCGTAACCAAACAACCATTTCCTCGTCCGTCCCCCTGTCACATGGTCAGCAGTTGCGCTCAGGATCCTCGCACATACAGCAACCGCGACTAGATGGGACAGAAACGACATCCACATAGCCATGTAGTCGGCGAGAGAACGGAGGTTCCTCTCCCGTCTGCCTCGTGCTGTTTTCGCTGGGGGGAGGATTTCGGATAGCTTCTTTAAGTCTTGACTGGTGAATGCTGAAAGAACATTCCACTTAGTTAAATAGAGCAGTTACCAGTTACCCAATAAAATCATTTTCTGGGACAATAATTGTTAGGCGTTTTGGTTAAATGTAGCATCTAACATTGCTATGCTTAAAGTAGACTTTGAATACGTTTTATCGATCGTCGCGTTCTAGGCAAAGTTTATTGCCACTTTTGTGCAGGTGTAAACTTTCTGATTTTAAGTAGCGCAGCCTACATTATTAGCTGCAGATAGGTTTTAAAATCAGCATAGTCACATTTATTTAGATTGTACCGTCGAAGAAATTGATTGAAAGAAAATTATAGGTCAGATTATGTCAAATCAATGTAAGCTGTGATCTGTCGACTGGGTTTGACAAAACGAGACCAACAATATGTTGGTCCGCCATCTCCCTATGGGCTATGAATCAATTTCTTTGATATTACAGCCTCTATTATTATGCTTACTGGCCAATGTTATAAAAACAGCAAGCAGCAACACGGCGAAGACTGCACAGTAGCTGGAGTTAGCGGCAGCTAGAGGCGCCAGCAGCAGCGCACCCAGAGTCCACCTGGCGCCGCACGCCTCCCCGCCGGCTAGCCCACACAACTTGCCCATCTTGGGCGAACTACCTTCGTTTGTCATGTTACTTCTGAAAATTTATAAAAAACGAGTCTCCATTGTAATTTTCGAATACTCCTTATTTGATCACTACTCTACTTTTTCACTAGGATTATTCATATAGGCAGCTAGCAGCAGTCAAATTTATATTTATTAAATTATTTTATTAAATTTACAACTTATATCATTACAGGGTAAAATCTAAAACACCAGTGCTTATACTTTATAGTTTACCTACTAATTTTTATGGGCATAGTGTTGACTAAGAGGGAAAAAATTATACTTTTACCGCGGGAAAGTATACGGTAATTTTATTCTGGGCACACGAAGCGGTTGCCACTACATCAATAATATGAAATAATAATTTGTAAAACTTTCGTTATTTTTTTGTAATTTTTGTCATAAATGAAAATTTTAAATAAGTATAGAGCTAGTTTCGCCTCTACATTAAGATTTTGTGTTAAGTATTTATTTTTCTACTATTCTCACTTCCCAAAATAGACAGTGAAATAATTTCAGTTTTATCTTGTTTATATTAAAATTCTAAGAAAGTTATGTAAGCAGCATGCCCCCTTTGTCTTCCAAAGGTAGCAAAAACATAGAATACGCACTTTGAACATTCGTCATATAAACGTATTTCACACCTATAACCTAATCAAGTGTAGGCAACGAATAATTAATGACTATTAGTAATAATTAATCAGTAACATTATTGAAAAATAAAAAATAAAGAAATTAGAAAAGAATTGAAGTGAGATTAGAACATAGCAACACCAAAATTCCCAATAATAATCATATTTTTATTCGTCGAGACTTCTCGCCTTTTTATTTTTATTACAGGATATTAAATAAGTAATATATTATTATACACTTCACACCAAAACAAATTACATAATATTATGTTGTTTACCACGATAACTCACCATAATTATAGAGTGGGGAGATATACAATCTACATCTTGAATATCACAATATTTAAGAAGATTCCATGCAGACACTATACTACAATTTAAGGTCGCTTTTCCATTTTCCATGCGACAAACACGAGGAGTGCAGACATATATCGCCGTCTCGCTTACTCAGCTAGCGATCGATGAAAATATTACTAGGGTGACCATTCAGCCTTCGACCAAATAATGTTCCAAAATAACGATTTTTATTAATAGAGATACCTTCTCCATAAAATAAAAATGTATTTTTCTTGCCCTTTTTACTGGGCGTCAGAAGGAAGATGCAGGCTCTACATTTAATAATAAGTACCCAATAATTATAAAATTACGAAGATTCATTTTCGTTTGATTAGACTAATTTTTAAGACATTTTCTTTATTTACCATATTATAATATATCTCCGTTTCTTTATTGCCGCATATTGCGAGTATCCAATATACTCGCAATATGCGTTAATTAGTAATACGAAATATAAAATAAAATAAGTTAATTTAAGTAATGAATAATTGTTGTTTAGAAATACACTTATTTATTACACAGCTGTATACCTTTATGTTGACACTCTTACTTGATAAATATTTACTTAATATATTCAAACAATTTCGACCTATGGATTAGCCCTAATAGCGCGGCGCACCGCGCAGCGGTCTCTACTAGATATCAAGACATTTTGATTAGTTTTTTCCTACAATAAATTTTGAAAAGATAGTACCTATGTAGTAAAAACTATTCTGCTCAGTGATCGACAACCTTTGATATTCTTTTGTATGGAAAACAACGATAGTTTGATTTACACATTGATCATGTAGTCAGTAGTGTAAATACGAAGAAAATTATCGCCATTACTACAGACATTGTTGATCTACTCAATAACATTATGTAGTCTAACAACGTCTGTAAAATATACTGTACTGTAGGTAAAGTTGGTATGTGTGGATACTTCGATGCCACTATTTTTCATAGCAAAACTGATAGAGCGATAGTATACCAAAAATCCGCAACTGAGAACAGAAACTGCACCTTTTTGGAAGTCGGAAAATTAGTTAATTTACCAGAAATAATCAATTAAAATAACCCCCTGATCTATGCACATAATACATTAATACATAATGCTGAGACCTAGACCTACCTAATATGTAACCTACTTGCCCAGTTCGTTACTAAGGTTTCACATTAAAAGGTTCGTATTAAGTACTTTTATTAAATAACTATAATCCGTCTCGAAGGTGTCATTAAGGCTATTAACTACGAAGGATAATCTTAAATATTTCCCAAGTACTTTCTGTAATTGGAAATTTAATGGCGGGATCCTCTCCCATTCCTGGCTTTAAAACTTAGGTTTTAAGCAAATACATAAAATAAATTACTATTGTATCTTTTATTGTTGAAAACCAACAGAGCAATGCGTAGTTCTCCAAATATGGATTAAAATAAGAACGAAATATTACGTTTAATGTATTTATTATTTTACAATAATTCATAAGCAGTGTTACATTACAATAGAACTTTGGACGTGATGAAAACCTTAAAACTTTAACAGCCGCACTAATTTAATGTAGAGTTTGACAGAAAATGTATTGAGTTTATGTCAAAATCGTCATTAATTAATAAAAGTTAATTTAATATTTTAATCCTTCTAAATACGGCCGTGAAATATCAATCAAGTTACTTTCGGGGTAAAATGATTCTAACCCTCTTCCGTTTCCGTTTCTCCATCAGCACGTTGCTTACGTAGCGGACTGTGAAAAAAAATATCAGCTC
Source organism: Plebejus argus (assembly GCA_905404155.3). NCBI lineage: Eukaryota > Metazoa > Arthropoda > Insecta > Lepidoptera > Lycaenidae > Plebejus > Plebejus argus. The sequence continues at coordinate 4,641,743 of FR989942.1, forward strand.
CACAAAACTCAGGAGACTCGCTCCCACAAAAAGTCCGGCTGTGCTGCCCACTGATACTGAAAAAGAAAAGTTTGCCTTAGATATTAATGTATGCTAATATAATAAACGCGAAAATGTGTCTTTCTGTCTGTTAACTCTTTACACTCAAATCGCTAAAAGGATTTTGCTTAAATTTGCTATGGAGATACTTAGAGTCCCGAGGAAGGACATAGGATACTTTTTATCTCGGAAAAATGTACAGTTCCACTGCGATAAACACTAGTCTAGTTAACTATAAGTAAACTTTAATTCACGCCCTAGCGGCTAGAGACTTAACATAGCCAAAACAATACCAATTATGACAGTGTCAAACTGATAAACTGGGTCGCTCTTCGCCATATTTATTATAATATAGTGGAGCCAGCTCATTCGCGCCGTGGTTGGGTTGTCTTACCAACTAAATCCAATCGACTTCTGACAACGTTCCGTTTAAACCGTTCAGTCGGTAAATACGGGAGCATGACTTCTACGAACGCTTTCTTCTTTTTTGGATGAAGTCTGAAATACAAAGTTTCTTTAAAGAACAGCCAACGATTTGTCAAATGAGCGATATCACCACATTCTCGGAGTTCGGACGAACCACTCTTCTTTGTATCGGCCGTTTTGATTTGGGGAGCTACGTGGTAAGAAAACTATACTTGGAAAGACTTTCGATAAGACCTCTCTCCAGGACCAAACGTTAAATTAAGGGAGCACCACCATGCATTCCAATGCGCACCTTGTAATGATACAATGTGTAATATCTTAATACAACTTGTAACATCAATGCTACGTGACAGTTAAGGCAACTTGCTATGGAATGCTCAAAGCCGAATCTATAATGTTACATTACACGCGAATGCTCCCGGTGAGGGAGCACCTTTAAATAAATATAATTTACTTCTATAATTTACTTCTAAAGCCCATCTTTAGAAGTACACTCACGGTGTAGTAACATCCTTGATGATGGTGATATCAGTCTCCTCGCATGACGGCAGGCAGTCGCAGACCAGACCCTGGCGCTGCGACCACGGCGGCTTCAGCGCTGTCAGCTGCTTAGAGTGGGTGTGGAGACACCACATGCCAGTGATGTTACAGCGCTCGGAGTCCGCTGGAAATTGGCATTTACAAAAGTATACAAAAGGCATGTTATCCTTCTGTACCTACTACTGACTATAACAGGTATACCTACTCTACCTGCTCGTAAACGCTCTACCTTTTAATTGCTTATAATTTATGATTATGAATAACTACATGACGTTTGCAACTCCGTTGCGCCAAAACTCGTTTATCGCGCGGGAACCGTACACTTTTCCAAGATAAAAAGTATCCTATGTCCTTTCCCAGGACTCAAGTCTCAAAGAATTTCGACATACCAAATTGCAGCAATATCAGTTGAGCGGTTTGGGCGGTGGGCCTAAAGAAATAACTGATAGACAGACAGACACACTTTCGCATTTATAATATTAGTATGGATTGTTTATACCATTCTCTGAAGACGACTTTCTAACCTTTTACTGGTTAAATCAGTTTATTATGAGATAAAATTATGTACTTGTATGTCTCCGGAAAAGACTAGCAAACACAGAACTGGAATTTGGACTTTACGGTCGTCTCCATCTTTAGGTAACTAACGGAGTACTATTATATATTCTGTGGTACTACTTATTTGTACTCTCTACTATTTTCTTAGCAATAGAGACTCTCAACTTCAGAGTCTACTTAGTACGAACCTAAATACATCTATAACGACCTTTTGGTCGCATAAGAAACTCCTATATCTACCTCTTATAATAACCCTCATAACTAACTAAAGACAGTCAGCTCCATATCTGTCAGAAAGACATGAGAGAGTTTACATAGACCTTTAACAGAATCATTCAAGATAGACATAACCCTCAATCTGATAATCGGGTAATTAAAAGATGCTGTGCGTGATACATCACGATATCTCGTGTAACAATACAGTGGCGGATATAGCCTCGACATTTGAGGCCCCCACGGTCACGACTTCCACAGGATATACACTGATAACTTCGATTGTGAGACCTTTAGAACCTTTCAAGTGTTGCAATAATTGTAAATTGTAATTGAATTATAGCAATCTTAATGGTTCGTGATAAGCTCAATCTTGATGTCTTAATATTCAATTAATGTATAGCTCATTTACGAAAAGCAAATATAGTACTCATTTAGGAAAAGATCTAACGTAACGGACCTAAAAACTTCAGTAATTAACATTTAACTGCATTTAAATATTAGATCTAGAGGTATTAAAATACATTTCGATTTTCGTATAAAGTCAAAATATGTAGGTGTAGGTATATTCTACAATCTGCATACATCTTCCACTCCGAGTTGGAATTATTGTAATGGTTTTTACTAGAAAATAGTGTAGGTTTACCTAATTTCTAGAATGGTGTCGTATTGTATTTCTGTGGCATGTTGCAATAGCAATCCCACAATTTATTGCAAATATTTTGTGGGCAGATTTAATTTCATTTTCATTCAATTTCAATTCAAAGTTCTATAATAGGATAAATTTTAAGCGACTTAGCGTTTGGGTGTACCTGCTTAGAAGTTTGTGTTAGATAAGAGGAAAAGTTTTTTTTAACTAGGAAATGCTTTTTTTCGACCGAAACTGTTGATTGAGAATTGAAAAGCAGTTATGCTGGCTTACAAAACAAACATTATACATTATTACTTTGAGACAGCACTGGATTTTGTTAAGCACCACAAGATCTGGTGCCCATGTCACCGAAGCGCTTACACGTGTTCACCATGAAGTGGTCACTGCAGTGGCAGATGTCCAGTTGAGCCCGCTTCCGGCAGAGCACGATGCAAACGCTGTATGAGTAGTGTGGGTACAGGCCCTGATTCTCCGAGTTGAAGCGGCAGGCACGCTGCTCCGGTGTCGTCTCCACTACTAGAGGATCGTTCTCTATGTCGCGGACTGATACTTGACGCCTAGAAATAGTAGGTTTAGGTAATCTAGATTCTATTAGGGCCATCCTTATTATGCCCTCGCGTAAAACATACTGCTAGTAAGGATTAGAAATATTGAGTATACTGAAGACGATAATAGAGTTGCGTAATATTATAGTTTACGTACAGATATGTATTACCAAGACTCGCTTTTAAAGTTGATGAGTAAAGCGTCGTTATACCTGGTATTTCATCTTCTCCGATTGTGTAAATCTGAAACATTTTAAATTGTTTGTCTTAACCGAAAATTCTAACCATTTCCAGTTATAAGAACAATATTCAGCTGCGTGGTAGAGTAGGGTAGAGTAATTATTGTTAGTTAAATACTTACCATTGATAAGAGCATAATTTGAAAACGGAGTATTCCTCTCTTTTGTGTAATGTTGCTTATCATCGGATAAGGCCTCGGGTTTCTATAAAAATCATAAACTTGGTTCAACCTTACCGATTTATGCAGTCTTTTACGATTGAACTTAGAATATGTTTTCTTACAAATGCGAAAATTAGATAAGAAAAAATACATCTTTGAGTGTTATTTTATAAGTTCCACTACTATCTATGCCAATCAAAATCATTAGAAGCTGAATACTTACTCAGTTTGTATGGAATTTATAATATAACAAGTTCCGAGATCAGTTTTTATTGGCTGGAAATAGTCGCAGCATTCAAACACGATGTTGTTATAAGAGCAGTTCCTGATCAGCTTTGGGCATGGACTTCGGACTAGATCTGTGTAGTAGGAGTAATTGGAGAGGGGACAGAGACGATCAGGGTTCTTGGAGAGGTAGCACACGTCTATCAGACTGTATGCCACACCACGGAAGTAAGCGATATCCTTCAAAACGTCTTCAAGGTCAAGAAGGTGTTTTGGCGTCCAAATTCTGCAAAATGTAGTCTTTTAGAGTCGGGGTCATAAATTCTATAAAGTGGGGACATTTTGTGGGTAATAAAACTATTTTCAGAACGCATATCTAAGCTTTTTCTATGTAGGTACCGTAGGAACCCCCAACTATCTATCGTCGTAATCTGAGTAATTTATTAATATCATACTTACTAGTTACTAATATTATAAATCCGAAAGTGTCTGTCTGTCTGTCTATTTGTTAATCTGTCTGCCTGTCTGTCTGTTACCTCTTCACGCCCAAACCGCTGAACTGATTTAGCTGGAATTAGGTATGGAGATACTTTGAGCCTCGGGAAAGGACTCAGAATACTTTTTATCCCGGAAAAATGTGCGGTTTCCGCGCGATAAACACAATTTAGCGCAACTGAGTTGCGAATATTATATTTTTGTGATTTCTCGGCTGAATATCTGCAGATCAATCGAATTCTCTGCACACTACCAAACCAATCTTCTAATTCTACAGTCTACTTAGTACTTACGTATCCGAAACATTGTATATCTGGTCATCATTGGCCATTTCACAGACAGCCACAGCGGGCATCTTGGTGCTCCAGTCAGTGTATGTGGTCTCCACACCGAAGCTAATGGGATTGTTGACGAAGGCGTTCCAAGCCGCTATGATGAGCAGAGCCGAGCCGTACCACGATAGGATCACGAGAACTACCCAGAACCATCTAGAATTTGAACAAGGTTTAAGGACTCTGTTCCATTATGACCGTAGAAGAGTTGGTTCTGAACAGTAAAGTTGATAATATCAGTGGTTATGAGATGCTCTTTTTTGCGTTTTCAGACCTTACTTTCACTAGTCACAAACTTCTAAATTTATGTTCAATAAGAAAATTTTAAAGTTGCTTAGAAAGACTATAAGTAAGCGGCTCATTAATGCAAATTGCAACACAGTAGAGAAGGGGTAGGTAGTTAAGTTAGTATAAATTAAAATAAGTATAGGTCTACCAGAATCTGATGGCAAAAATTGAGAAATAAAATTGACTCTGGCAATACCGGGGTAATTGGAATAAAACATTTTGATCCTTATTTTTCTAAATAGCGGCTGATTCTGTGTGTTAAACTTAAACATGCAAATATAAAAATTAATCCAATGATCAAGGATAAGTTATTAAAAATCTGCTGTCAAAAATTGCCATCAGTTTCTGGTAAGTAGACCTATATTTACCTTTCAATCCAATGTTTAGAATCGTCCGCTATAAATCGTATGCCAGCAAACGAGCAGTTCTGGCAATACTCTTTTATTTGGGCTTTGCACGAAGCTGACATTTTGTAACTAAATTGCAGGACAGAATATACTTTCAATAGTTATGAAAAGTCAGCTAATGAAAATTATTTCTGTGCAGAGTTACTGGTGTTGTCTGCTTTATTATGTAAATTGTAAATTAACTAATTATTAATACAATGACTAGATGCAAGGACGTTTTGGCGCGTCGTTGATTTCGTCATTATAGTATACCTACTGTCACGGGTTGCTGAGGATTCCTCTTCCGTTTCCTCATAATGCGGAAGTTCCGCAATATTTTGGGTTCCTCAACCGTTACCGCATCCTCACAAATAGAAAAATTCTCTTCCGCTATCGCTTCCTCAAAATTTAAGAGGAATTTAAATGAGGAATTTCACTGAGCATGCGCGTCGCGACTCATGACTCGCGTATCCAATCATGGCAAGGCACGTACCCCAGCGGCCAGAGCGCGACCTCCCCTCCCGCCACCCGCGCTGTTCGGTGTTCCTTGCTTGTTAGTTGTTCATTTTACATTCACGCGCGTACGCAGCTACGCGCGCAGTGCGAATAATTTAATCTAATAATTTGATTTCTTTTATCGAAAATCGAAATGAGACCGAAGTGTAGCGCTATATGGACGTATTTTAATGAAGTAGACGATCAGACTGTGCGTTGTAACTTGTGCAAACAAATTTATTCAAGAAAAGGGCGCGGGACTTCTGCGCTACGAAGTCATCTCCAGTCACGTCATAAAACGGAATATTCGGAGTATCAAAAATGCGATGCGGCTTTGAAAAAGGCTGAAGTGGAAAAGAAACGTAGGTGCACAGAAGAAATCTCTCTTCAGTTGGTCAAGAGGCAAGTTACTTTACAAGAGTCATTAATGAGAAACCAGTGCTGGGATTCATCACACGAAAAAAATCGTGAGCTAGATAAATTAATCTGCGAAATGATCGCGTTGCAAGATTTGCCTTTCAATTTCATAGAAGGTATTGGTTTTAGACGTTTTGTCCATGCGGCGCAGCCTAAATATGATTTTAAAAAACGCCAGTATTATACTTCGCATTTGTGTAATTACGTTTATCCTAAACTTTGTGAAAAGATTAAAAACTTGATAGAAGATTTGCACTACGTGTCTTTCACTACTGACATATGGACTGAGCCTGGAGCTGGTGTTTCTCTGCTTAGTTTTACTGTACATGGCATTAATGATGATTTCAAAAGAGTGTCTTTACTTCTTAAATGTGTCACACTCGAAGAACGACACACGGGTGATCTGGTAGCTCAAAAGCTCAACGAAATACGGGAGGAATGGGACATTCCTCGGCAAAAGCTACATGCAATGGTCCGTGACGGTGGATCTAATATGAGACGAGCTGCCCGTATCTCACAAATCGACGATATAGATTGCACCTTACATCAATTACAATTGTGTATACGTTCAGCTTTAGCGGGTAATGAACATTTCTCAACGCTGTTGGCTAAATGTAAACAGATTGCGACGCACTTCAATAATTCTATAACTAGACAAAAACAATTGAACGACATTCAAGAACGCCTGGATTTACCTCAGCTGTCAGTTATCCAAGAAAATGCTACTCGGTGGAACAGCATGTTTTATATGATTAAGCGACTTATTAAGATAAAGGATGCTATCATACTATATACATCGCAATACCCAAATTTGCCGCAACTTGTACCAAGTGATTGGTCGAAACTTGAAAATTTTACAAAGATTCTGAAACCCTTTGAAGAGGTAACTAAATCTTTGAGCAGCACTGATGCATGTATATCCTCTGTTATACCACTGATTTATGTATTAACATGTACAATGCAAAAATTGAGAGAAGATAACATCGGTAATGACCAAGATTGCAAAAATGTCATCCATAAACTGATAGAAGAGATTAACAACCGCTTTGGTGATCTTCATAATAATAATCTATACGCCATCTCTACTTATTTGGATCCAAAATACAAAACGAAATTTTTTAATGAAATAACTAAAGAACGCATTGAATTAGCACTATTAACATCAACCAGCCAACGCCCAATAGATGATGTCGTCATGGAAGTCCTCAACCAACCATCCACTAGTTCTGGAGCTTTAGTGGACACGTCCTGTCCCGCAACCACCTGCACCGTTTCCACGGGAAGGATTGTAGATTCAATGTTAGCGAAAATGCTAGCCTCTGAACCAAATAGTGACAATAAAATTGAAAGTTTACCAATAGAAGATAAATGCGTGGTACTAAAGTTACTATTAAATAACTACATTAAAGAAAAACGAATTAAAATGCATGAAGACAGTCTTCTATGGTGGAAGAATAATCCGAAATATTCGGAGTTTTACGGAGCTGTACGGCAATACCTATCTCCTCCTCCATCAAGTATCCCCAGCAAACGACTTTTAAGTAATGCTGGATTGGTATATGATGAGCTAAGAAACCGGTTGTCAGGGGAAACAGCGTCCAAATTATTTTTTATAAAAAATAACCTCCCTATAACTAATTTTGATTATTAGTATTCAATTCTTTTATTTTGATAAATATTAATAAAGAAATAAAGACTGCATTGTTATTTTCATTTCAATTCCTAAATAAAATGGTATCATAGACTCACCTTTTTTGTGTGCGTGTGCTGTGTAAGTAATAACATACAGTTTGGTAGAACTCCTCCTTAACTGCTGGATCGATTTTGACGATTCTTTATTGTGTGTTTTGAGAGTTTAGATTCATAGTTTGGTTCACTGGAAAATGCCTTTTTAATTAAATTTTGTGTAATGTATGTACCTAGTTATATACAGACTACAGACGGGACGGGGAAAAGGCTTTTGGGTTGGGTCCGCTAGTACTTATAATTTCCTATCATCCTCTTCCTCATCCGCTTCCTCAACCGCATCCTCTTCCTCAAAAAATATCCTCTTCCTCATCCGGAGAGCGCATCCTCTAAATTTGCGCGTGATATTTCCTCTTCCTCCTCCACTTCCTCATAATCACTTCCTCAACGACCCTAGTGTGGGGCGTGGATGCGAAGCAACAAGCAGCTATTTTGTTGTTGGTTTCCATTTCGGTCATTTTGGCCACACATGAAATCGGTATTTATAATATACTAGCTGTCCCGGCAAACATTGTTTTGCCATTTAAAGTATTTCTACTTCATCAGTTGCATTGATACAAAATCTTACCTCCTCTTTTGTTCCTTAAGAGGGGTGGGGGGAAAAATTTTATACACCAGATGTTAAGTTGTTGGAAAACACAGTTAATAATATGAAGCAAGTCCATTAAAGAAAAAAGTTTGATATAAAATCTGACCAGGGGGGTCCTTTGGTCCCCTTAGGAGGGTAGGAGGGGGGGGGATTTTTATGCCCAGATGTTGAGTTGGAAGAAGACAAATATATCTGTGAAAACCGTATGCAAATCGGATCAGTAGTTTTCGTGTTAAGGAAAAAAGTTTGATACAAAATCTACCCCCTCTTACGTCCCCTTAGAGGGGTGGGGGGAAAAAATTTTATACACCAGAATATGTTAAGTTGGGAGAAGACAAATCAAATATATCTGCGAAAACCGCATTCAAATCGGATCAGTAGTTTTCGTGTGATAGTGGAACAAACATACAGACAGACAGACAGACAGACAAAAAACTAACCACATTTTTGGTTTCTATAACGATTTAGTGGCACCCCCCGCTTATTATTTTTTGAATATCTTTAATGTACAGAATTTTCATTTCTACAGTTTTATTATATTATATTGTATAGATTGACAGGATGTGAATAGGAAGCATGAATGCGTAGATTCTATTTGTGACCACGTGCCAAAACAGACTTGTCAATAGAGTAAAGAGTTTCGTTTGAAAGTATATTAGTTAGAGCCATGCACATTATAAATTAATTATCATTAAACTAAGTAAATTTGTATTGGGTAATGTAATAATGTTATGTTGATAATGAGTAGAGTATGCAAGGCTAAAGGACGTTAGAATTGCTTTGTAAAATTAACCTCGATTTTAAATTGATATAAATAAAATAAAGTTTTGGCAACTGTTTTAACTTCCTTCTTTCCGCTCACAATCTACCTCAATCTACTACTTGCCTAATAACAGTATATTTTGTAGGTGAAATACTATATTATTCGTAAAAGTAAACACGATATAACCTTAAAATTACTATATTACTTATAAATAATATTTACAAAAGTTTACATAATATGTAAGTATAGATAAGTAACATAACATTGATGGTAACTTTGATTTCTTAGGACATTTGGCACTAGGAATTAATCTTGCTAAGAATAAACCGCTATAAGCGGTAAGATCGCCCGTTTGTACATATTCCTCTATTGTTTTATTTTAAATTGTAATTTACTTTAAGTTGTACAAATAAAGAATTTTCTATCTATCTAGGACCTGTTAGAAATTTGCTTATCAATTTTTTCTTCGTTTGAGCACAGAATATATATTAGTTGGTTTGAGTCCAATGATTTAAGCGCTTTCGAGACGATCAAGCGATTAACAAGCACGTAGTTTTTAGTCAGCATTCTGACCTTCTTCTTTTCCAATCAACACTTGAAGTTACTTGACCATCTCGGAGTTTTTAATTCCCTTAATTTTCAATAACATCATTATCACCAGATTAAAATGACTGATGCTTTTGACTGAATGATTACACGGATAATACATGAAACTTAAATATATTACAGATTTCAGAGAAATTTATTTATACGCAGATGGCGGGCCATCGCAATTTGTTCAGGTTATGTCTAGCTTGCCGAATGACTTCACTGGGGAGACAGTACGCCCCCGGCCGAGAACTTCCATATCAAACGTATACCGAGTGATGGGCCGAGGGCACTGTTTCGGCATTCTGCCTGGTAGGTATAATCAGGCCTTCACTTGACGTATAGCCTGACCAAATTACGTAGACACATCATCTGCCTACGAAACAATTTCTTTCATAGTAGGTACTATCAGAGAAGTTGATTCATAGGCAGATGGCGCGCTACATAATTTAGTCGATTACGTCAAACCTAGTCGTCGCCCGTCAGATCACGACTAGTATTGAATTGACATAGCCCAACCAAAATATTACGTAGGTCCGTCAACTGTCTATGGAGAATTTCTCTCAAAGTACATAGGCGTTTACCGCTGTATCAGCCGTATACCCCCAAAAATCTCCTGGAGCAAAACATACGGGCCTCCCTAACTACACCTTTACAAATACTGCAACAGTTCAGGGTTGTGTAGGAACTGCGCTTCGAAGTCCGGCGAGTACGGGTTGTACTGGGGAGCATGGTTTAGTTTCTGTCTCGCCAGCAAACCAGCGTGAGTCAGTATCTTGTAGATCTCGTGACGAGGCACCTTGTCCGCTTCACGGTCGTATACCTGGATGAAGGTAATAAAAATTTAAATAAAAAAAGATGGTCTGAGATTGGATGACAAAAAATTTCTTATGAGATAAGTAACTAAACGTTATAGCTAGGGGCAGCAAAGGGTTTGTCGTTTTCTAAAAAATTAAAGTTTTTCTGTACATATTATAGGGGGTATGTAGTGGTCTACATAGAATTCGTTAAAGGAATGTTTTATCTTATTTTCTTCGGGGTAAATCTATCACTTCTGTCACTGCTACACTTATGATTAAGTTGCTTTCCATTGCCACACACCCTTAAAGTCTTCGGGAAAACCTAGAGTCATCACAAATATTCCTCAAGCTAACACTTTACACAATATAATGGCGTCCACGGTCCATCATTCTCTTATTTTTTTTTTCAATTTATTCATAAAGCTCCACATAATATTTTTACACTTTAAATCTCGCCAAACTAATTATTTGACACCGTGTCTTGTACTACTTAATCCACTTATCTATTACGTTGTAATTCAACTAATCATGTACCACGATATTTCTTAGTCAACACAACTTATACTCACAAGGTTTTCACCATGATGCAGTAGACTCGTCAGCGAGATGATGGCGTGGACTCGCGGATTAAAGATGGCCGGTTTCCGCAGGTGAGGGGGCAACTGTTCCTCCTCGTGCCGCACCGCCACTACCGCGGGGTGCGGGGGCCCAGACGGATACGCCACTGACATGTGGATTACTGCCAGTGGGAGTAATAATAAGCTTGTCTTCATGTTAAATGTTGTTCTGAAATGAAAAGGTTGTTTGATGAGTGTGAGAATTTTAATACTTAACTAGATATTTCGCGCTCTACAATTTTCCCGCAAATAAGTAGTGGGAAAGGACACACTTTCGGTCTACTCTATCTGTACCGAATAACATAAAAATTGGGTGATTTGCCAGTCCAACGGCATTGTTAAGAGTGTTTTTGAACGATGATATAAAATTATATTGATTTTTGCGATTACTATAAGATTCTAACATACTTGATACTAAACTTTCATGATTTTGTATCGTATGATTCATTTTAAACGGTGGGATAGGGCATTCTCAATTTTGCAGGCTATCACCAAAAAACATCCCTAATACTACCAGTCTAATATCTACCTACTTATGATTGGCAATAATAATTGCGCTACAACATAATATTGCGCCATCAACATAATAATTTCATGGCTTTCGAAGCCATAATTAGTATAATTGCGACTAATCGTGATGTTACATGTAAAACAATGTAATATCAGCCCTCGTGATCATCATGTGAATGAAGGATTAGGTGCTGAACTACTGACCTACATTTTGTATACTAGACGACGCGACGCCCGTAATTCCATTGTGCCCAAATTCGTTTATCGCGCAAAAAATTTTTCGCAACAAAAACTATCCATATCATTTTCTATCTAATAATAATAATAGACATTCATTCAAGGAAGTTCACAGTACACTACAATAAAACAAAGCACACCTTTGACGACCTCTGTGGCTCAGTTGGTGGGCTGTAAGTTGCCTGTTGGTAGCTCAAGCCGGGGGTGGGGGTCGCGGGTTCGAGACGAATCCCGCCGACGCGACGGAACAAAAAGTATTTAAAAGTTCCTGGGTCATGGATGTGTATTAAATATGTGTATCATATTATAATAAAAATCTTAAATATATGCATAGTATAAAAGTATTAAATATATTTCCGTTGTCTGGTACCCGTAACACAAGTCCTTCAGGTACTTACCACGGGGCCAGACAGACACGTGTGGTGTGAAGCGTCCATAGAATATATTTATTTATTTACACTGTACACAACAATAAAGTTACAAACTAACCACATTTACCAGAAAAAAAATATTGAGAACACATTCAAATTTTTAATTTTAACAGTATCTCCATGAAATTTCATCTAAATCAGTTTAGTGATTTAAGCGTGAAGAGGTAACAGATAGACAGACATACTTTTACATTTATAAAAGATATTGAGGTTTGAATTGAAAGATACTGAAGAGTTTGTTTGACCCGCTACTCTCGCGGGTTACTGGACTGAACAGTTAACAAATACTTAACAGTGTTAAAAAGTTACAAATATATTTAAGTTGCTACAAATGTAGAGTACCTACATTTGTAGCAACTTAAATATATTTGTAAGGTAGTAAAGTAAGTGTAGGGGGGGGGGTCATGTCAAATGTTAAAAAGTGGATACTTAATTATTCAAATCGAACAATGTTGTATGCAGATCTATATAATAATATATAAAACTCAAAGGTGACATGATGATCAGGTAGATGTTATGACGTAGGCATCCGCTAAGAAAGGAATTTGATTAATTCCAACCCCAAGGGGTTAAAATAGGGGATGAAAGTTTTCATATAATAATACGTCTTCTTAACACGAGCGAAGCCGCGGGCAGAAGCTCGTCAGAAAATAAACGCCTACCCCGAACCTACTAAAGTATAAAATTAATTATCATAGAACCAGTATTTTAGATACTATTTTACTTAGTAACTGTTAGATAAATAAATAAAATAATAATTGCACCTGTCTACCCAACTGGCCTATTTTATTTTGTGTAATATCATAGGTAATATTCGCATTTTCTGAAATGTAGTCATTTTCATGTAGTCTATGTACTGCAAAAATATGAACGGAAAACGAACAAAACAAACCGAGAGCGAAAAATATTTTGTTCAGAAGAATTCATGAAAATTTTTGAGACTGAATTTCGTAAATAATCGATGGCTTTGTTTTTTTTTTCTCGCAGCAAAACGCCATGACTGCCATGACTCATGAGTCGTTAGTTTAATAAAAAAAACTTAGAAAACCCTTGAAAAGCTATTCTCGTTAGTTTGACGGTCGTGTTGTGTAATTTAGTATAGTATTCTGGCGTACACATGCTCAATTCAAGGTCGAGATGGCACAATACACCTTACTTTCAAGTTTTAAGTGACGCTGGAGCCAGCGGCTTGCATCTTAACATTTTAGACAAAGATGTAATCTGCACGCAAAAAAACTTTCTGTCCCTTAGGCAAAATATTGCTTCGTAATAATGCTCATACTTAATATTATGTACTTAATACGTATTTAGGTGATCCAAAATGTAATTAGAAATGTTTTTCGATTAAAATAAACAACATTTTCAGTGGTTTAAGATTTTTACCATACGTAGAGTTATCAAAAATCTAAAATTGCATAATTTGTTTTTAAGATCCCTATCAAATATTAAAAATTAACTTTTAGTTGTTATTTTGTTTTAATTAAGCGAGTAAAATTATTGATGGTGTTGTTCTACATCGTCAATCAAAAAGCGAGTCGCACTCGGCACGCGCTACCAGAGAAAAACATTTTCATTAATTTGTCAGTTTGTCACATTCGTACTTCCGTCTTCCGCCAAAATCTGCGGAAGTTGTATTTTCGAAACTTTAAATTAACACTACAATAATGATTACTTAATCAGTTCACTGATGAAAAACACAGTCATGTGTTTTTATTTTTAAAACATATAATAAAAAAAACTTTGTATTTTTAGCGATTAAATATAATTTAAGATATTATTTTATAAGCATTACAAATATAAAACGTAAGCGAAATAGTTTAACCGAATATTTTCATATCAAAAGACAGACAAAATAATTGAAATATTATACGATTTTTTTATTCAATATCAGAAGCACTCTTCGAAAAAAACTCTTATTTTTGTCGTTTCATTGATATTTACGCATAAAAGTTAAAACCACATTTAATTTAAGGCACTTAGTAGAGTTATTAATAAAGCAACTCTACATTAGAAACACTTCCCGAAAATACTCGTTTTGTTTGATTTTTTTGCAAAAAAAATCCCAAAAACTTTTCACAATAAAACCTTTTCACTTTCAAATAAGTTTGAATTTAGAACTGACCGTTGCACAGTACACTCAGAAGTCAAACCCCGCGACCACAAACACACACACTACAGTAATTAAGCCGCGAAGAGAACGGTCAGCGCAGCCACCACTACTATTGCCACAATGACTTTGAGAGGTTTCCAGGGTTGCTGCTAAATATTTGTCATCACTAGTCACATGATTTGTAGAACTTAATTAGGGTCTAAATACAAACAAAATAAGGGCCTGTTTCACCACTTCCTGATAAGTGGCGAATAAGTTATTCACCACTTAACTTGACAGATCGAGTATGGAGAATCTGTCAAAAAAGCCTATTAAGCACTTATCAGAAAGTGGTGAAGCAGGCCCTAAATATTTTTAATAAATATACCTACCTAATATTATTATTATAAGATGAAGGATGGGAAAAAGTAGCGACTCAGTTACATATTCGACGACCTCTGTGGCTCAGTGGATAGCACATTGGTAGCTTAAGCCGGGGGTCGCGGGTTCGAGTCCCGCCGACGGAATAAAAAGTTTTCAAAGTCATGGATGTGTATTAAATATATTTATCATATAATAAAAATCTTAAATATATGTATCGTATAAAATCGTATTAAATATATTTCCGTTGTCTGGTACCCGTAACACAAGTCCTTCAGGTACTTACCACGGGGCCAGATTGACGTGGTGTGAAGCGTCCATAGATATTATTATTATTATTATTATTATATTATACTTCATCTCGGAAGCTCTATAGTGTCCATAGTCCATAGGCTCTCCATAGTCCATACTCCATAGACAGAAATAATGCTGAAAAAAATAACACTTTCCTGAAAAATTTTGTTACTTATTTTTAGCAGTAAAATGGCATTAATTTGGTGATTTACGCACCAGTCTTCGAAATATGAATGCATTTTGGTCAGTCGCTATTATAAAGTTACAATAAAACAAAACATACGCAAAAATCTTGCAGTAAGTATATCCCACAGGTATATCCTATTAACTATCGGCATTTTTTTTCTAATTTTGAAAATGATTTTTTATGTTGATTGTTAAATTCTTTATTTGAATTTATAATAAGTAACGATGACTTGTGAGAACCATGATCAATAATTATTATTAGTCACACAATATTATGTTTACGTTTTGTTCGAGTAAGTCCGAGTCATGGTTAAATGTGAAAGGAATTGAAGAATCTCGTAAATACGCATGTTAAATGATAATAAAATATGCCAATTGCCATTTGCCAGTAATATCAGCTAAGTATATACTTACCTATTAAATGAGACAAGCAGTTAGATTTTAAATGAGGTTATAAAGTCTTTTAAAGCGTTACGACTTGAGTTATAAATGCTGTCTCTTAGTTACTGCTATAGTTACTCAAAAAACCGAATAGTCTTATACCCTAATAATTATATGGAGATACTTTGAGTCCCGGGAAAGGACATAGGATACTTTTTGTCCCGGAAAAATGTACGGCTCCTGCGCGATAAACGAATTTGGGCGCAACGGATTTGCGGGCGTCATCTTGCTTTTGAAGTTCACCAAAGTCGTTTAGACTCTAGAGCAGGGGTGGCCAACTTGATTAGACCTAAGATCTACTGTTAATTCATGTGTGATCTATCACCCTGTGCGATCTCTCGACTGGTAGGCCACCCCTGCTCTAGAGACTAGGAGCTGTAAGACCAACTTGGTCTTACTCAGTACTCTACCCATCAGCTCGTCATAACATTTGTGTCTGGACTCTGGAGCCAGATATAAGACTCTGTAACATCGCCTAATAATAATTGTGACATAATGTAGAGTAACGTCGAGGAACATAATATTATAGAGTTGTATAACACTATCCTTACTTATAACTAGCTAAAAGCCGAGCTTTGTGAGGGCTTGCGTCGTTACGCCTTGGCTGACTGATGATAATACATTCATCCTTACTTCCATACTAATCCATACTAATATTATAAATGCGAAAGTGTGTCTGTCTGTCTGTCTGTTACCTCTTCACGTCCAAACCACTGAACCGATTTTGCTGAAATTTGGTATGGAGAAAGGACATAGGATATTTTTTATTCCGGAAAAATGTACGGTTCCCGCGCGATAAACGAGTTTTGGCGCAACGGAGTTGCGGGCGTCATCTAGTCTACCTAGTACATATGTATACTTAAATAAAAATTACTATGTTAAAAGCACAAATTAATAGGTGTGATAGTTTTTACGTAAAGTGTAGTACAAAATGTAAAGGTTGATGCGAAAGTGAATGTCTGACTGAATCGATCTAGATGAAATTTTATTAAGGAGATACATACTTTGAGACACGGGAAAGGACATAGGATAGTTTAAAAGTCGCGAAAAAATTACGGTTCTTGTGCGATAAACGCAGCTTTGCGGCCGTCATCTAGGCGTTAATTTTTAAAAATAAATGTTTCTAGGGACGGTAACAGAAAATGCTGCGTCCTGCCTGATTCTACACTAAAATTATCCATGATTACCAATACACCAACAATATTAGGTAATAGGTAGGGTATTAAATAACATGGTAGAGTGGCAATATACAATTACCTAGCACTATGGGAAGTGAAAGGATTCCGATAGGTTTGTGTGCACCTACTGCAGATGACTTTTACATTCATTATCATCACTGGGCTATGCGAGCACATTATTTTATCATCAATGTTTTGGCCAAGCCTCGCAAGTCGCATAGAACCGTACTGAAACAAGGTGTTTGGCGTCGACCTAATTAAGCTCCCTTTCGTTAGATGATAGTCACAAGGAAAGAATATAATATTAACATCATAATTGCACAGCTGTTGTACAACCAAAGTCGATCATAGACAATATTATAAGATTTTCTAATTATAATTCCACGAAACATAATACTGAGTTGCAACTAAAGTAGGCGTAGGAATTAAACATCTCTAACTAAATTCTTAAGTATCATCTATTGCATCAAGTACATTAAATACTGTTACTTAAGAGCGTTTACACCTTTCACGGTCAATTCGGCTTAAAACTGTACTTTTGAAAAAATCATCAACCACTTATCTTTATAAAAATGTTGATAACTTATTTTTATACGAAATTTCACTGCCTATATAGTTAGCAGAGAAAAAAATAGGATTTATAGAGTAACAGAGCTTTTCTTAAATTCCATTTTAGTATTAGTTTCGAAGCTTTTAATTTACGAAACCAGCGACAGTTCTAATTAAAAAATAATAATAACCTATTGACAAGATCCTTAAGCAAATAGTTAGCAGAAAAAATATTTCGTTTAGGTATTTAACTTTATGTAATAGTAGGTTTCACTCCAATTTGGTCCCATTTTGACAAAAGTGGTGATCTGATGATGAGATCCATGAGTAATCGAGGGAACTCCTCAAAATTCAAATGGAAACATATGTTTTTTTTGGTTTCATATGAAGTATTCCAGGCATATGTTACCAAAAAGTAAGATTTTGCACCAGGATTTACTATGGTTCGAAGGTGGTGAACAGAACTCCTTACTCCTTATAGATACATGTTTGGGGGTTTCGGCGTTGTCTTAAGAACTGAAAGCATATTATACTACTATGCAAATTTAATTAATCATCATCATCATCACCACCATTCCACCATACATCCGTGAGTAATCGAGGGAACTCCTCCAAATTTATATGGAAACTTATAATGATTTCGATTTTATGAGAAGTATCCTAAGCATATGCTACCAAAAAGCAATGTTCAGGAAAGTGGTGACCTGATGATGGGATCCATGAGTAATCGAGGGAACTCCTCAAAATTCAAATGGAAACCTATGTTTTTTTGGTTTCATATGAAGTATTCCAAGCATATGTTAACAAAACTAAAAAGTAAGATTTTGCACCAGGATATACCATGGTTCGAAGTTGGTGAACAGAACTCCTTACTCCTTATGGATACATGTTTCGGGGTTTCGGCGTTGTCTTAAGAACTGAAAGCATATACTACTATGCAAATTTAATTTATCATCATCATCATCACCACCATTCCAACATACATCCGTGAGTAATTGAGGGAACTCCTCCAAATTTATATGGATTTCGATTTTATGAGAAGTATCCTAAGCATGTGCTATCAAAAAGCAAGTATGGGGGTTTCGGAGTTGGTTTAAGAACTGAAAGCATATTATGCTACTATGCAAGTTACATTCATCATCATCATCATCACTACTACCGGTCACCACACCATGAATTATCTAATTATGACCCTATTATTGTTACTTTTAATCGTCTTTAAGAACAAAGCCCGAATTTGTCGAACGATTTAAAAAATTATAATGTTGTTTCAATGTAAATGACTCAACCTTGGTGTTTAGGTTACCAAGTTAGCAATTTGATCATAAGATCTATGAGGTATTATTCTTAAAATTTATAAGGACGATTTTAGTTATATTATTTGAGCATCCATACTAATATTATAAATGCGAAAGTGTGTCTGTCTGTCTGTCTATCAGTCTGTCTGTTTGTTACCTCTTCACGCTCGAACCGCTGAACCGATTTTGCTGAAATTTGGCATGGAGATACTTTGAGTCCCGAGAAAGGACATAGGATAGTTTTTATCCCGGAAAAATTTAAAGTTTCCGCGCGATAAACGAATTTTGGCGCAACTAAGTTGCGGGCGTCATCTAGTAATGTTGAGTTGTTTTCATGAGTGATGAGTGTAATGATAGAAAGAAAGTCACTGAACAGAACTTTAGAGCCTTTAAAGACAGGCGTATGAACATTAATTTTATCATTGCTTGATTAACGCCAAGCAATAAGCATATACGTACATTAGGTACACAGTGGTATATGCTTGGAGTTGCTTAAGCAATTCTGAAGTAGTGACATCAGACAATGAGTTCTCATAATATCATGAAAGTGTATCCTGGATCCAAAGTCACTAAGCATAACACATTAGTCTGTGCAGAAAACCAGCTTATAAATCACTTAAAAGAGTGAAATTATTATTTTTAACAAAAAATTAAAACCGACTTCCAGGGTAAAAACAATAATAATTTGTAATGAACAAAAAAGTGTTAAATAATTCTTACTCTTTAAAGTGCCTTAATATGCATAATTCTCCTAAACCTCAACTATTTCTGTACACAATCTACATTATTTTGAAGTCGGTACCAGTCTTAAATATTAAAAATATTTTGTCATAGAACTCAGCATTCTTATCTGGTACCGTCTTCAAAGTAATGTAGATTGTGTACAGAAATAGTTGAGGTTTAGGAGAATTATGCATAAGGCACTTTAAAGAGTAAGAATTATTTAACACTTTTTTGTTCATTACAAATTATTATTGTTTTTACCCTGGAAGTCGGTTTTAATTTTTTGTTAAAAATAATAATTACCTATATATTTAACTTAATTTAATATAATAATAGCTTTATATCATAGAAGAACACTTTAATTTAAAGAATTGTTCTTAAATAGCAACAAATCTTTTGTATTTTTTTTCCTACAAATATTTTAAAACTACTATAAATCGCTGCGCGCAAAGCAATTCTAATAGTCCGCCGCAGGTTTGTATGGAAACTTGAAATAAGGTGTAAACGCTCTTAAAAGCAAAGTGTTAAAATGTTTTAACGTTATAAACGCCGCAGAAATAATTTAATGAAGAGGTTATTATCTGAATGCGTATGTAGGCGTTATGAAACAATTAATTTTGTTTTTTTAAGTCATGTGACTGTGTCGTCACTTGTATTTAGAATGCTGTTTTACGTAAACTCAATGGCAAAATAAGCTTAGAGAAAGGATGCAAAACGACCTCAGACTTGTCTAGTATCACAAATAGTCACAATAATGTCACAAAAGTGACATTTGTCCCCTAAATTTAAGTTAGGACCATGTAGCATCACTGTTTCATACAGAATGCTACCTATCTACGAGTATTGTAGACCATATAGTTAACAAAGTTGGTCTTGTAAGTAGGTATTCTTTATAGACTAAATTAACTTATAAATGCGTGTTTCTCTCTATCTGTTGATTGTTACCTCCTCAATCCTCATGCTTAAATTACCTACTATACCGATTTTGATTGAACTTCGTATAGAGATATTTTGAGTTGTACAAACTTAGAACATTTTTATCACGGAAAAATATAAGGTTCTCTCACACCAAAGGGAACGCAAACTAGTATACCTCTGTAGTATACTTTAAAAAATCTAGTATACTTACTATAATAATTATTTAAATAAGAAGCTCTTGCTTCTAAATCTAAAGAATGACTACGCGCAGTAGGAATCCTCAACAAAGTCCTTGTAAATTGCAAACCACATTCAAATATGAATTATAGAAATCAATAATTAATACATTCATGAATGAATACAAAACCATCTTGGAGGTCGGTAATATAACACTTGATTGACTATAATTTATGAAAACTACATCAACAACATACATAATCTTAATATTTTGCGTAAAATCAATTGGCAGATTTGTTTTGAATTGCTCATCTATACATAATATAATAAAACTGTAGAAATGTGAATTCTGTACATTAAAGATATTCAAAAAATAATAAGCGGGGGGTGTTACTAGATCGCTATAGAAGCCAAAAATGTGGTTAGTTTTTTGTCTGTCTGTCTGTCTGTCTGTATGTTTGTTCCACTATCACACGAAGACTACTGATCCGATTTGAATGCGGTTTTCGCAGATATATTTGTCTTCTTCCAACTTAACATCTGGTGTATAAAAATTTTGCCCCCCACCCCTCTAAGGGGACGAAAGAGGGGTCAGATTTTGTATTAAACTTTTATCTTTAACACGAAAACTACTGATCCGATTTGGTTCCGGTTTTCGAGGATATATTTGTCTTCTTCCAACTCAACATTTGGTGTATAAAAATTCCCCCCCCCCTCTAAGGGGACCAAAGAGGATGTATGATTTTGTATTAAACTTTTTTCTTTAATGGAGTTACTTCATGTTATTAACTGTGTTTTCCAACTTAACATCTGGTGTATTAAAAGCCCCCCCCCCCACCCCTCTTAGGGTCAAAAGAGGGGATAAGATTTTGTATCAACTGATGAAGTAGAAAGTTGGACTCGCCCATGAAGGGTTTCGTAGCAGCAATAAGGTTTATTTTTATGAAATTAAAAGGTTTTTGATTTATTTTTATATTTCAGTCGATTTCATGAAATTTAGATTAAGGTTTACCATTTATGACGTATAAAAAAACTACTGGCTAGATCTCATTCAAACCAATTTTCGTTGGTAGTTTTTATTGTAATCTACATCATATTTTTTTTTTAGAATTATCATGCCCCTACTTTAGAAATTAGAGGGGGGGGGGGGGACACACATTTTACCACTTTGGAAGAGTCTCTCTCGCAAACTATTCAGGTTAGAAAAAAATGATATGAGAAACCTCAATATGATTTTTGGAGACTTATCCATAGATACCCCACACGCATAGGTTAGATGAAAAAAAATTTTTTTGTTTCAGTTGTATCTATGGGGACCCCTAAAATTTTCAATAATTTTTGCATTTTTGCATCAAAATCTTAATGCGGTTCACAGACTACATCTACTTACCAAGTTTCAATAGTATAGCTCTAATAGTTTCGGAGAAAAGTGGCTGTGACATACGGACGGACAGACAGACAGACAGACAGACAGACAGACAGACAGACATGACGAATCTATAAGGGTTCCGTTTTTTGCCATTTTGGCTACGGAACCCTAACAAAGTTTAATAAAAAGAAGATCGCACCACAAGTTTCGAAAATGTAGAGCACTTAAAAATATTGCGATAAACTCCGTAAACGCAGTTTTACTTGTTTGATATTTAAATCAATAGTCATTTATCACTGTACTTAACTACAATTGATCTTATCGACTAATAGAATATTTAACAGCGACCTTTGACAGGACAATATAAAAACAAGCATGCCAGCAAAACGACATGGCATAGATCAGTCGAAGACTCGTACTCATTAGTCGATATAAAACAATCTTTGTTTGAAAATCGAATAGTCATTTTAAAATTTATGATAAGTTAGCAGATGAAAAAAAAATTAAAAATTATCAGCCAAGTGCGAGTCGGACTCACGCACGTAGGGTTCCGTACCGTTCTAGAGCAAAAATAGACCAAAAATTGTGTTTTTTTTGTATGGGAGCCCCCCTTAAATTTTTATTTTATTTAAATATTATTATTAATTATTAAAGTACACATACATTTAAGACCTTTGTGAAAATTTCAAGTGCCTACCTGTTGCCATTATTGATATCGAGC
This sequence comes from Plebejus argus, assembly GCA_905404155.3. Classification (NCBI taxonomy): domain Eukaryota; kingdom Metazoa; phylum Arthropoda; class Insecta; order Lepidoptera; family Lycaenidae; genus Plebejus; species Plebejus argus. Next base: position 4,664,359 of record FR989942.1, read on the forward strand.
AAAAAAGGCCAAAAAAATCACGTTTGTTGTATGGCAGCCCCCCTTAAATATTAATATTATTTTGTTTTTAGTATGTGTTGTTATAGCGGCAACAGATATACACAATCTGTGAAAATTTCAGAAGTCTAGCTATAGCGGTTCTTGAGATACAGCCTGGCGACAGACAGACGGACAGACAACGAAGTCTTAGTAATACGGTCCCGTTTTTACCCTTGAGTACGGAACCCTTAAAAGAAAAGCCTGAAAGCAATCAGCCAATTTTAGAGAAATTTAAAAATGGAACAAAGCGGCTACTCTTCGCCGTATGTTTTGTCTTACAAGTACAGGCTGCAAAGACGGCCTAAGCCGACGACCGTTGGTCTTGTGAAAGACAGCGTTAAGACCGTCAGCAAGGAGTATTGTGCTGAGTCATCCATATGTGGTCTAAAACATCTAGTGGACGAGAAAACATCTTGTTGTGAGCGGTAAGAGAAAGTATCACGTGATATGGAACCAAACTAGATGCTAGAGCAGGTTTATGTTATGTAACCGTTATATCACTAATATAATAACGTGGAATCCATTGTATCTTAAGAATATAAACAACCTTGTTTGGGATTATGGGCAAGTTGACCTAGATCAAGTAAACTAGAATTTGTGTCTTCGCGACATTTTGTTGTTCGTTGTAAATAGAAATATTAAAAAGGTGCTCATTTATTTAACATACTTTGTCAATCAATACATAATAACAAAGATGAATAAAATTTTCCCACTTTTTCCCATTGAGTTATAAGTACTTATAACTCAATTCTTTTTCCACTGATTCTTCGCTTCCATTGATCACAGCGTGATGTGATAATCATAAAGCCTTCTTCTATAAGTGAACTGTCCAACACAAAAATGTTTTTTCAATTTTAACCAGTAATTCTTGAAATATAGCGCGTTCAAACAAACAAACAAACTTCTTGCAACTTTATAATATTAGTACCTACCTAGTATCTATATGTGTGCAGCGTTTATTAATTTATGAAGTGCGATGAAGTGTAGAAAGTAAGCAAATAAAACCTGCAGGCTGCAACGCTAAAATCAGTTACAGCAAATTATAAAAATTATAATTTAATATCAAGATTTTACATTTACAAGATTGAGCCACATCTAAAAATTGAATTTTGAATATTTAAAAATTGTAGACAGCGAAAATATTATTTAAAGGAACTCGATTAACGTAAAGTTATCAAGAAATTGATGGCTGTTCCAATAAGACCTTAAATTTTAACTAACTTAAAAACCAGTTAAATGAAGGCCAAGGAAGTGAAAATTTTAATACTTAGCTGTTTCTAGGATAATTTACATATTAAGTGTTATGTATAAAGCACTTTAAACCACCTCACGTGACATAATATTATATAGAAACCCGAGTAACTATAATTATTAGAACCGGATTAAAATTATTATTGTCGGAAATAAAATGACGCTATGCTATTAATTCTTGTACTATATTATATTATATTTGTTTTAAAAAAAGTTTGTTTGCAAAGTACTTACTATTAATAATAATATCTATGGACGCTTCACACCACGTCAATCTGGCCCCGTGCTAAGTATCTGAAGGACTTGTCACTTGTGTTAGAGGTACCAGACAACGGAAATATATTCAATACTTTTATACTACACATATACTTTTAAGATATATCAGATTTCCCCCATTTTTCAATGTTCCCCTAGACCCGGGAACATTGAAAACTTTTTGTTCCGTCGGCGGGATTTGAACCCGCGACCCCCAGCTGCTACACACTCGACCACTGAGCCACAGAGGTCGTGCTTTGAGTCTCAGCCCTCAGGAAAGGACATAGGATACTTTTTAGGCCAGAAAAAACTATGTTCCCGCGCGATACACGAATTTTGTCGCAACCACTGATCTATATACAAGTACGCTGGATTGCTGATAGCCTTTGAAATGACAGCTATTTTTTGTGCCTATTTGAAGCGGAATCAGCGCCCCTATTATTCGGGTAGAGAACTAAATCTGACGTAAAAATGACGTTTGTAAGCCGCCATATTGGCGCTGATAGCAGTAGTGAGAGTATTTGGAACTAATACTAGTGATGACAACTGTTGTTATTGGTTGTGGTTACGTCAATTTAGTTCTCTACCCGAATAATGGGGGCGCTGATTCCGCTTCAAATGGGCACAAAAAGCAGGTCTGTATCAGCAATCCAGCGTACTTGTATAATAGAGATCAGTGCATGGTCGCGACGGACGGCTTTAACTAGTAGGTTGATACTTAGGTACTTGCCTGGAACTTGGAAGAGATCGCGTTTTAAGTATTTGAGTCTGTTTGTAAACCCATTTTTATGTGAGCAATAAAAAGTTTATCTATCCATCTACTTCATTGACATTACAATTTTTTGTAGAGCACTTTGGGTAATCACCATGATCAGTGCTCTGGTCTGCTCCGTGTCTCTCGTATGGATGACGTTCGTCCGCTATTACCGCGCGCCGCTAGTCACCACCCAGATGCCAGAGGGCGTCTCCGTCAACAGCATCATATTCCCTGCAGTGGGCATCTGCACGAATAACAGGATCAGCAAACGCGCGGCGGTGCGGCTTGCTAGGAGCTTGTACGTAGTCCTTATAAGAAATTAGATTTTGGTCGCGTAGACTTAGTAACTAGTATTTCAAAGACTATGCTATGTCAGGATATAAAATGACCGAATTTGCTTAATCAAGCCTTTTTTTGGTCATGGGTCCCCCGGGTTGGGTATGCCCCGGGGGTATGTGAGACTCCTACTCACTAAAACCACCTGTTGTTCGCCTTCAGCCGTATACGGAGGGATGTTCTGGATCTATCTAACACAGAACTCCCTCCACGACCGGCCGGTCTACCTCAATAGGGATCGAACTTCCACCAAAGATAGGGAACGCTTAGGCAAACTAAAGCGTTCCCCTCGACGCGACGCCGGGACTAGCTAAGCCGGGCAGGTTCCCATCCTGACCCGGAGTCCCGTGGGACGGATGTTATTGGAGGTTCGCATAGCGACGCCTCCGCACTCCCGTCCTACGCCGGCGGAGCGGAACGGAGGAAGGGTCATCCTCTCTGTTCCGCTCCGCGGCCTCTTTTTGCGAAAGGACGGTTTCACAGAAAGAGACCGCCGCCTGCCAGGCCTCATTGCTCTCGAGCATGCAGCTGCTTAATCTGCAAGCCTGCCTGAATCACTACTATACTTTCATTTGAATCTGTTGTATATATAGTTTATGCGTGAAAGAGCAACAAACATTTGTCATTCCTCATAAAAATCTGATTTTTAATAGTGTAGAACGTCGCGTCGTTGTCTTTTGGTTACACTTACAGCACAACAGTAGTCTCTTGCTGCTCCATTAAATTCTTTTATCCCCTGTGTTTTTTATGCTCTACGTATTTGTTACGAAATGCAAGCACCACTATCAAAGACGTCATATTCCTCCAGTGGGACTATTATATTGTGCCCAATCATGACTCTCAGGTAAATATATTCTGTAGAATGGAAAGAGATAGGAAATGATAGGCAATATTATAATTGCTATAATAAATACATTTACGTTTCACAACAGGCTGAAAGAGAAGCGTAACGAACAATACAAGGAGGAGGAGATGCTAACGATGCTATCCGGCCTGGGCCTGCTGTACAACCTGCAGACCATGAAGGACTCGATGGTGCAGCCGATGAAGCTGCACAAGGCACTGGGGGAGTATAACGTTAACGAGCTGCTGAGGGATGTATGTTTCGTTCATCATCGTGTGTCATCATCATAATCATCATCACTGTCATTATCGTGCGTGGAATATTTTCATCATTATCACACCATACTTCCCCAACTCACTCAATTTTTTTTTAAATGCGCTAATTATGAACAGACCCTTATTTCAAGCTCCACATTTCATTAATGAAAAAAATGTTTTAGATCAAGCTGCACATTTTTATTTGGTTCTCGTCGTTTACGGCTAAAAACTCTACATCAAACATAACTCCTGTCTAGGTATGACTTTTGGAAATATAACGGCTAGATGCCACAAAATTACGATCTTTTGCATTTCTATGAGTGCTTCAGTCTACCTAAGCTACGGCCTACCCAATCCGAGGATCTGTTGCCATATTCCCCCTTTTATTGTACATTTACACAGAAAATGTTGAGTATACTTTCACCCATTAACCTCTCGGAAGTCGGAATTTAATCTTCCGTCCCCAGTTAACCCCCCGCTGCGAGGATCTACTGGTGCGATGCGCGTGGAACGAAGTGCCCATGAATTGCAGCCAGCTGTTCGACTTCCGACTCACCATGAACGGCTACTGCTGCACCTTCAACTACCTGAGAAAGTCCGATGTTATGTTTGAGGAGTAAGTGGTTTCTATTAATTAATCTTTTTCCTACTATAGAAAGGTTAGCTCAGATATTATTTATTACCAACTCTTTACTAGGCAGTACTCGTAGGCATAGAATTACATAATATAACCTTCTCGTAGGTAGCTTTACGTAAGAGTTGTAATGAAGCACAAACAAAAAAAAACAATCTTAGAATGTGAATTAATTGACTAAAAAGACAATTAAGTACCTCAAACACTATAAAATTTGGTAGACACGGTATATACGACTTAAGGTACGGCACACTTTGTCAGCGCGTGCCGGGGCGTGTCGGGCGGATGGCCCCGGCACGGCCCGTCTCAATGTGTTCACTCCTTTAATGGTATTTATTCCTCATTTAAAATACGATCTTTGTTTTATTTCTTTAGTAAGCAGGATAACGCCAGGACGCTCGATATGTACAAATACGGCAACAAGTCCAATTTTGACTTCGATCAGGGACTCAAAGTTCTGATGCGGCTGAACGAAACTGATGATTTTTACTACAACATGCCAATGCAGGGAGCACAGGTTTGTATGTTGATTTTATTATTAACAATTTGAACCTGAGGGCACGAAATTTGGGAAAAATACATTTTTTGTAAAATTCGTTGCAGTTGCAGTTTTCCGATGCTTATGACTTTCCAGACGCTCCAAGCGGCAGCTTTTCCATGCAGATCATAAGCCCAAATGTTCAGGTATTAATCATAATTTAAAACTATCTAGTCCAAAGTTTATCTTAGTCTACTGGGTCTTCCATTAGCTTTGTTAGCGTCTTGTGTGGGCTTATGTATCCTATCCTGTTATATACGAATAAACAAAAATTCAATTTGCCTATTGCTAATTTTTTTTATGAAATAAGGGGGCAAACGTGCAAACGGGTCACCTGATGGAAAGCATGGACACGCGCAACATCAAAATTTACTTCCATTTTGCCAAGCAATCTAAAAATTACACCATCTATACAAGATGGCACATTTCAGATGACAGTAACAGTAACAGCCAGTTTCACGGAGGCCTCCCGAGACATCCAGCATGTGCCCGCCAAGTTACGTGGCTGTCTGTTCTATGACGAGTCCACCTACCTCCCCTTCTACACTCACAGCGATTGCCTGCTCAAGTGCCGGATGCTGTTCCTCCTCTCCAAGTGCCAGTGCACCCCCTTCAATATGCCCAAGATGGCCAACACGAGGACGTGCGATATGAGGGATATCACTTGTCTGAGCATGTTTAATGGTAAGGAGCTATGCTTTATATGCGTCTTTACTATCGCTCTTAAATACTCAATAGGTCTGTTTTTAATTTCGCTTCAATTGGCGTCTGTTATACTAACCTATAATAACTACGCCACAAGTAATATTTGATTTGGATATTTTTTTTGTAACCTAAACGTGCGTGGCGAATAAGTAACAACCCCATTTTATGTTCTAAAAATAAATTATTTGAAATGAGGTATACCATAGATTTTGTTAAGACAAATCTATTTCCCACAGCCCAATCCACGACCGTCCGTCCAGAGGTAGACCACATCCCACCAGAACTGGAGTTAGAGATGGTAGGGGGAGGTATACCCTGTCCTATGTGCTACCCCTCATGCTCCAAGACAGCATACAGTTACGACTTCACCAACGTCAAGATATACCCAGACCATCTGAACGAGGTGCCCGATATAGACAGGATTGACTGGTTGTAAGTACATTTCTGCAAGGATGGTTTGGCAGAAGTCAGAACTAAGGCGCGTATAAATAGTCAGTACTCAAGATGCATCTCGGTCTCAAGACACGGTTCAGGCTCTGACTTTGACTTACCTCTAAATAATGTTAAACACTTGTTATGTTCTTGAGGGGGGCCTGGTGACCCCTTTACACAGGGCAACCTAGTTAGGGCACCAGTCTCCTGCGATAATTTGTAACCATCTTGATAATTGTACTACTTCTTTGTATTATGGGAGAAGCTATAATAAAGATTTTCTGTGTTTGGTTGGCTGTACAAATTTGGACCAATCAGAGAGCCGAACCGCGTCTTGAGACTGGGTCGCATCTTAAGTACTGGCTATTTATACGGGCCTAAGAAACCATGTTGCTGGAGAAACAGTTGTTTCATACATGGGGTGGATGAAACTGCGAAATATAACATACCCCAGCTAGTACTATATATTATAAGAAATCCCTAACTTTAACAACTCGCAAACATTCTAGAAACTCATTCAAGAGAAAGTAGAGAAACTAAGGTACTTAAATACTCTCATATTTAATTCCAAAATTGAAAAACGTAATTTAGGTACATAGATAAATATCAGTCTTCAGAAAGTCAGTAGAAGATCTTAAAAATTTAGCGTCGAATCTCAAAGCTCTTGAAAGCATAATTTTTGATGGTACCTTCGTTTTTGAACGCGGTTTTCTCGATTTTGGATTTTGGACTCCCACCTGTTTGGAGCCAAGTCTTCATGTCTTCCACGGCGGTTTTCGGTCCCTGGCACTGTCCAATTACTGTGCCCTGGGCGGTATTCATCACCCATCCTTTGAGCCCAAGGTCGAGCGCTCTCTTTTGGGTATATTTTCGAAAATATACTCCTTGGACTCTGCCAAACACTTCGAAATCCACAGTGAATATTTTATCACTTGGCATCATTGCTAGGAAAAGCGATACTTTCGTAATTATGGCTATAAGACCAACGAGACATTTCTGGTTTGACAAAAGTATTGACCAAAGAGAAAAATAATGTATTGATTGGTATTGACGTTGCCAAGAGCAACTCCAACAACTCCAAGGAACTCCATGGCAACTGGCAACATAATAAACAATTTGCCATTTCTGGCAAAAGCATACCACAGAGTATCGTAATACGACCGAACCTAGTTATTGGCTATCTATTACAAACTTTATTTTTTCAGACAAGGAGCCAACTTTACTGGTACCTCCTTAGTCCACGTGAAGTACGCGAGGGAGGTGGCAGACTGTTATGGTCAGAACGTTATCATGAAATGGTTCGATTTGATAAGTAAGAAATTATTTTTCTACCTGTCCTACCTTACTAGCCTACTTATTGCTTAGCTGATAACGTTGTCGGCGCATAAAATACTTCAATAATATGGATTATTTACAAGGTAATAATATGTACCTCGACCGTGGGAATCGCAGACACAATAAATATTCAATTGTTATGCGGCACCCGGGGGTTTGTTAGTTAATTCATACACCTTACTTTTACGGCCGTCCCCAATATTTGATCTATCTCTTACTTGAGATAGGAATAGCTCACATTAGACATTAGCTCCATATATTTTATGTCAATTCTATGTCAGCTGCGATCGGTTGTATGTCAAACTAGAGATAGATTGAATATAGGGAACGGCCATAAGACGTTAACTTATTTCTACTGTAGAGTAGTGTCTGTGAGATATTTGGAAGGCATTAAAATAACACTCTTAATAGTAATAGCAATTGATGCCATACAAATTGGCAACTTCTTCGCGACAACTAGCACTAAAGCTGCGCGTGCACCGGGTCGGAATCGGAGCGTACGCGACGACGCGCGACGGTGCGGACGCGATGGAGCGTCGTCATTTATAACAATTTGTCAGGCGCAGAAATGACGTTCCAGTGCACGCAGTATCATTTTTTTGGTTGGGAAATGCCATTATGCATCCCCGGCAGTGCTGGGGAGGACAACCGGGATGTGGGACTCGCTGCGGCCGATGAGATGGTAAATGGCCGCAGCTCTACCCACTAAAACCCGACCGTGTTCCTTTCGGCGCCGTCACTGACAAATCCACGGAAATGTGGGGTCACCGCAGTTAGTGCGCGCACTACCATATAAATCACTACCCCCGCGTTCCATTTGATGTTAAAAACGATCAAAACGTTTAAAATGCCTCCTATTTTGAGCGTACGCTCCGATTCCGATATGAGGGGTTAGTGCGAGTTTTATTGGATCATACGCATCGAGCGCGTAAACGCGAATTTATATGGGATCAAAGCAGCGTCATCTACTGGTTAACGTGGATACTGCTTTGATCCCATATAAATTCGCGTTTACGCGCTCGATGCGTATGATCCAATAAAACTCGCACTAACCCCTCCGGTGGTCCGGGTGGACGCGCACCTTAACACAGCATACTAAACTAATAAATAAAACTTCCAGGTAACATAGGCTCGACCTGCGGCTTCGTGACTGGCTTCAGCTTCGTCTCCGTCCTGGAGTTCATTTATTTCTACACCGTGAAGTTGGTGCGAGAGATCAGGAACAGAAGAAAGCAGGCGAGAAGAATAGAGACTGACTCCTCTTACTCCGCCAACCTGGACTTCATCAGCCGCTGCCGACCGATCTACTGGAATGAAATCTCAGGGTCTACGCAGTGGAAACCTAATTCTGTTAAGGATTTGAGACATTAGGGTTTGTAGGAGTTGTTCTGTGAAGGATTTGAGACATTAGACTTTAGGTTGCTGGTTGGTCTGTAGCTGCTTGCTGAAGAAATAATTTCCAAAATGTTAAATTTTCTCTATTTATTAATAGACAATTAAAATTTCATTAAAAGTTGAAAAGTTTTACCGTGCTATTTTTCTTTTCTGTTTCTTGGGACTATACTGCAAGAAGAAGGTACTTTTTTAATTTGCAGAGCAACTTTTTTAAGATTTGCTTATCTATGTGAATTTTTAAGCTTTAACTCCTAGCCAGATGATAAGTAACATCTATTGATCATAACGCCTACTGACCATCTACTAACCAATAGAAGAATTGAAAAATACCTGCTTTAACCACTACAGAAGCAGTTAGTAGAAACAAATAATAAATCACAATAGACATTGTATAATGGGTGGTATAAACTTTTCCAATAAAAATCACATAATTTATACTAATGATAAATTAAAATAAATAATGATAAAATTAGGCATCATTAGTATTTTTCTATCGCCCATCTAATATTCTAATCAAATATTTATAAACTTTCCTTCGATTCTGTTACATCTACATAGAAATTATATAACTACAATCTACATACATAAAATACACATAGGGACTGACCGACCTGACCATACTGACTGTTTCTACCTTTTATAGATTAATTATTCAAAATCAAAATATTTATTTCTAAATAGGTTAACAAAGTTAAGAATGCACCTGACCCTAACTTGTCTACATTCTTAAACCTGTATCTCAAAATCTGTAAGGTCTAGAAAGCTCAAGACGAAAACACGATTACTGAAAAAATGCTCGATAGTTTCTTTTTTACAAAAAACCTTGTTTTAGACACATTTTTGCTTGGATCTTCGAAGTTTGCTGTCTTTTCTTTAATATTTTTATTAATCTAAAAAGGCATTGATAAAACCTAAAGGACATTGCCAATCCTTATATGGAAGTTGGCCCAAGTGCTGCCCAAAATGAAACCATGGTGCATTTTGTTCCTCAGGCCAACACTAACCAAGGCGCTCGAAAATCTATCCCAGGAGTCAAGAGAATTTTTTTTTTGTAGTGAATTATTTATTTACTTACGAAAAATGAATTTGACAATAAAAAGCAACTATTGCATAATTATTACTTCAGTTTTACATCGGACGTCCACATCTATAGTTTATATTAGGACTATGTTTTATTTTTAGGGTCAGTAGCCCTCTTAACACTTTTATATAGTCTACATGAGGCCTACCACCGGTATTGTTTCCAGAAAGCAGATATACCATAACTTGGCAAAAATTGACGAGCAAAATATGTTTAATGTCGTAAAAAGAAAGTTGGAGAGCCAAAAGAATTAAAAAAGCGTCAGAAAAAATAATTTTAGGTTTGAAGATGTTATTTGAAAGCCTTTGGAGCTCTAATCATAGATATTCCTGTCTTGCCTAACCAAAATAACTTGACTCGCGAGTGGACCCATAGGCCAACCTATTATGGCCGTCACAGACTTAGCTATAATATATATTAATATACCGTACTAAACACACTGAGACCAGAAATATATATTATAGCTGAGTATGTGGTCACGCGAAAATTGTATAGAAAATATATAGTAATATGCCTAGCTATAAATATATTAATATATATTATAGCTAAGTCTGTAACGGCCTTTATAGTCAAACTTTAACTCAATGAACACCTGTTACATTCCCAGCCCATCAAAACTAAAGATCAATCCACTGATATCCACAATAATTGCCTAAATATCGGCTTGATTTGTAGCTATTGTTATTGTTCCCTTTCGAAAAGCGTTGTATTTTAGTTGCTTAACAGAATATTATGTACCTAAGTACACCTATAGGCTCGTCTCTTAAGAATGAATTCATAAAATATAACATACTTACCTATTTCGCATTTAATACGTAAATACATTGTTCCAATATAAGAATACAGCTGCGTTAGTGATTAAGATTTTTCCAGAAGGTAGAGCAACTTTACAGAACTTTATGTAAGGTCTGAGGTGAGGTCATAAAACATGAGTTCAAATAATTATCGTTACTACCTCCAAATCTGGTGGAATGGTATCAAAAGCTTCCCTCATACCACGTCTCTACACGGCTTCCGGTTCATAGCGGACTCCGAGAGACATTGGACAGAACGGTAACTAAAATTTGCATACTTGCAAATTTTAAATATATTATAGCTTAAATATATTATATTAATAAGCGGCGTCTATGAATAGTGCACATGCGAAGAATATCAACATCAACCACGTCTGCACTCTGCAGTCAATCGTAATGCAAATAAACCGCTCAAAGTTCAAACACAAAATATGCATCCAGTCCAAATTTGTTGATATTGTGCAATCCAAGAAATTGATTCATGGTAGATTGCCGACCTACGTCATTTAAATGACGAAGGTCGTCCTGAAAATGGATTCATAAGCAGATGGAAGACTCTTCCATCTGCTTATGAATCCAATTCATTGATGATTGAATGTTCATAGCTCTAACTAAACCCACTTGATCCCAGTTCCCACTTCTTAAACTCTTTCCATACTTCATAACAAAATAACTTTCAGTGTATTCTGGACTATATTCGTCATACTGTCCTGGTATGGTGCGATCCTGCTGATATTGGCTCAATACGATGCCTACCACAACAACCCTATATCTTTCGTCGTAGAAACCACGTACAAGGACTGGGACACCAACTTCCCAGCTATAGCGGTCTGTGAGCAGGACAATGCGGGCAGAATTGAAGAGGTATCGGATGGGTAAGAAGATGTGGAAGATTTACTATAAGACTAGTTAGAACAAGGACCATTAATGTCCAAAACCTGTAACTATTCACAAAACTTTTATAGAATTCATCAACATTTATATGGACACTAGCCTTTTGGCTTGGGTGGTAGAAAATGCAAAAATTTTCTAGCAATGGTACATGAATTAGAATGAAATGGTCAAACAAGCTATAAGTACGTGTAGAACTCTAAGGTTAATACTGGAAAAAGCGCTAGAATGTTAAACAAGTTTAACAAAATATTTCAGACTTTGGGGTGTTGATCATGATTTCAACATAGAAGAGGTGCTGAAGGAATTAGCCTACTTCAGAGGACTATCGTACTACGTAACTCAATACTGTACGTCCAACGACTCTTTGGCAGAGTGCACTAAGATACATACTAATCTGACATACTATGCGAACTTGGTAAGTTATTTAAAAGTAGCTAAAACACCGGAAACCTAGAGGCTAACTATCTGATTAGTGTTATAATTGTAGACTTACAGACATTGATTTGAGACTCAAAAAAATCTAGTCAGTAGTCACTTATTAAAGTGGTCCTCTAATTCAAACTAATTCTTAAGATTGTATCCATTAATGGGACATTTGGCTTTAAGCTCCGCCTTCCCTGTTCGGACTTCATACACAACTGCACATGGATGGGCAGGCAGTTCGACTGCTGCAAATACTTCAGACCATTAAAGACGGAACTGGGAGTGTGCTTCGTTATCAACTCTATACAAGGAAGGTAATAAGAGTCCATGGCGCGTCTTGAAATGTTGCTATCGTTTGTTTTTCAAAATAGCATAAGCATAAAATTGAATTGCGGACGACATGTTTAGAAGGGACCCGAAAATAGGATCTCTTAATAGAAGGCGACGACGTTGCTATATCCTATTAAATAACTTATTTAGTAGATAATTTAAGTTGTTCACAAATCGTATAAGTTGTTTTAAAACCAGTCAGTCCGTACTCGGATGATTATTTTCCAGTGAAAAAGACAGTCCGAAGCTTGAAATGATAAACAACAAGAAGACTGGGCCTGGTGCGATACAGTTCGACGTGATGGTTGCCGCTAAAATCTTCATACTGAACGAGGAGGAAGTACCTACATTCACAACCATAGGATCTGACGTCATAGAAGTGGCTCCTGAACTTTCATATCGGTAAGAATAAAAAATACGGAACCCTAAAAAGGTTTTTGTAATTTATTTTTTGAAGATTATACAGGGTGCAATTAAACCTTCCTGCCAAATTTTTTCCAGGGCTTAGGTATCATTAGGAGAGTCCATTTGACCAAAAAAAAATTGGTAGTTATATTTTTTTATTGACATATTTTGTCCCATTTAAAATCGTTGCAGAATGGTCACTTGCGGCGCGGGGGAATGACCGGGGGTAACGCGGGGGGGGGGGGGGGGGATTTTTAGGATAACTTTCGGAAGCTATTATTTCTCAACATTTTAGTACTGAGTGATTATAAAAGAAAAAATACGTGTATTTTTATTTTCAACAAGGATCAATATATTAAAATTTGGCACGAAGGTATAATTGCATCCTGTATAGCTAGGTAGGTGTAGTTGTTTCTAATGTGACTCAATTGTCTTGATCTACGCGGTACGCCAATGAAGCAGTTCATTAATTAGGTAAAAGAAAATGTTGGTTTAGGAAGCTATCATCTACGTATTCTAGAAGGTTATAGACGCTAGATGTTTATGAGTTTGGTACTCAAGCGCCACATAAAACATCTCAAAGAAACTGTCTTAAATTCCAGACGCTACATCTCAATTAAGAACATAGAGAACGACGCTGGAGCGAGACTGATTCCGCCCAAGAAGCGCAAGTGTAGGTACACGGACGAGAACATTGTACAGGTATACCCTTACTACTCCTACACTGCCTGCACGGTGCAATGCCGGAAGGACGCACAGGTCCGCATGTGTAACTGTGCTAGCTACTTCATGCCGAATGTTCCAGAAGAGGAGAAGTGCAACATGAGCGGAATGGAGTGTCTCTCAAAGAATTACCCGATGTTTTCGGTGAGTTACTTTTTTAGTGAAATATTTAACTAAGTCCTGAAAGGGGGCTGGTCAAAGTTACAAGAACATGAATTATTCGTGTGATATATTTTCGCATCAAATATTAATGAAAGAGGGATCATGATAATATTTTAATAAATAATAATAATCAGGGCGATCGAAACTGGCTGTGGGAACTCCTGCATTATTATTTAAGAACTTTTCAGTCTCTAAAAGCCAGTTGGTCACCACGCGTGGGACTCTACTGCGATTGTCTCCCATCCTGCACCGAAGCCGAGATCTCAACAGTGAAGGATTTCCAAGAGCCGCTATACTTGAACTACTCGAGGGTTCACATTGAACTGTCCACTTTACCAAGCGAGAGATTCAGACGAAATGTCGTTAGAGGAGTGCTGGACTTAGTTGGTAAGGTCAGAGACCAGACATGTATGTCTGGTCTCTGGTAAGGTCATGAATTGGTGCGACCTATATAATATTAACGTGCCCCTGGGGCCTAATTTTCGTATGACCTTAATTTGATCAGGTGGATTCTATTCATCCGCTTGCACCACATCATGTGCGTGCAAGCGGATAATATCGATTATTACAACGAATTCATGATTCATGATTTTATTATAGAAGGTTCTAAAATCTAATAGAACACTTGAGTGACTCGAATGTTTTAGGTACGAGCCAAGTACCAAGCACCTACCTAAGTTAAATCGTTTTTAAATCTCTACTTTTTGTAACAGAATCATAATTAACTCTTTCATATATATGCACATACCGATTCCGATATAAGATGTTTTTTTGTAATGTGCCAAAGTTCGTTATTATACAAGGACGCCAAGAACAAACCTTTATTTCAGTGTCTACCGGCGGCACAGGAGGTCTATTCTTGGGCGCCAGTCTTTTGAGTTTCGTGGAATTCTTCTACATATTGCTGCTGCGACCATTCTTCGACATCTACAGTCAGAGAAATGACGATCCGTGGCATCGGAAGTATGGAACTCGGCGGCTCGAAGATAGTAAACTTTTGGCGGCAATACAACAAGAGAAGATGAAATGAAAGAAGACATGTTGATAAGTTTTTATTGCACCATTGTTCTCGCTTTCACATGAAATATATTAGGTTATAACTTATAGCTGTCTCTTTCTAAAATATCTAGATTCTAGCGGGTTGAATCAGATTGGTTAAAATCAAGAGTCTCTCATTGGCTCTTAGGTAGAGAATTTTAAGAGAGGCTTCTCTTAAAATTCTCTACATAAGAGCTTCTTAACTTGGCTTAAATGCAACGGCAATATCTTATACTTCTCATAAGAAGTATCTCTCTACAAGCTCTTCATAAATAGGCAAGAGTTTATTTTTAAAACCTTCATTATTCTCTATCATGTTATGTATGAACGCGCGTTTGTTTTTTGTCAATATGTCTTTGTATTGTTCAGTGTCACCAAATATCTCAGCTATCATCTCATCTTTGATCCATATAGTGGGGTATAGACAAACAGCTAAAAATAGTCCCCATTGTCTATACTTTTCGGCTGACTCTAAAAACGTTTCCAAGGTCATAATTTTTCCTAAACTCATTCCCTGCTTATCGAAAATAGCTTTAAGCGCATTGTAGTAATAGTTAAGGAACATATCCATATTTTTTTCACGATATTCTATATCCAAATTACAGTGTAAAAGAAGCATTACATCGGCAGCAGGCGGTTGTATTTTTACACCTTGGAAGTCAACTAATTTGCAATCGTCTGGGATATTTTCATTGTAATGGAACATCAAATTGTTGTTCCACAAATCATTATGGGTAACCACATTTCTATATACAGTAGATGGTTCTCCTAAATCGAGCTTTTTACTCCAAACTTCGGTCCAACGGCTTTCCACCATTTTGAGAATGTCACTTTTGAATTTCGAATGGGTCAAAATGGCGCCCAACGTCCCATCCATGCATTGGATATACCAAGGATGGGTCATTTTATAACCTCCTCTATCATAATACTTCTTGAATGCATCTTCTATGCGCCAATCTTTTATTTCTATCCTTTTCTTTTCTTCGTAAACTAACGAGGAAGCATGAAATCTAGCCAAAGTTTGTAAAGCTTGGAAGGTGTGTGGTTCGTCAAATGGATGAAATTTGTTTCTGACTCTATAGTTTTGAGCATCTAGATCTTCATATATTGTAGCTTCTTCTAATGATGCTATTAGTTTTGCGCTCCACGGTGGAATTTCTGTAATTAAATTAGTAATGTATTTAAGTAAATAATTTCCAAATGATATTAATATAATTTAAATCATGGAAACTATTATTATTAAATAGTAAAAGTAATAACTTTGAATATATTATCATGCAACTAAATACTACACGTTAAAATCAGACATTAAAAGTTATGTTTCATTATACATTTTTAATTAACTGACTTCCAAAAAGGAGGAGGTTATAAGTTATTTTTGAAAAATTCGTCACAAGTCACAACGCTTAAATTTTTTTTATTATTTTTTTTATTTTTTATTTTATTTTTATGTGATGCTATTATTAATGTTATTCTTACATGATAATATGGGTCGTTGAGATACCTGAAATAAAGCCATTTTATTTTATTTATTTAAATAATACATTAAAATCTTACCTGGATTTTCTATTTCCCCTTTGATAATTCTGTAAAAATTTAACTCTTGATCGAATAAATTCATACTTAGAGCCATCTCGGCTTTAGCTTCATTGGTCCTGGGTATAGCTTTGATGAAATAGTTTAGGGTTTCTTTACCCAAATCTGTTTTAACACCTATTTTTAGTTTATAATAATCAGCCATGTAGCCCAACATTTTCTCATTCAAATTAATAACATTATAATCAATTATTTCTTTAGCATTTACACCTGAATTTTTAACAATAGTTGTAATTTCCTCTCCTGATAAAAAACTATCACTATTTGAAACCATTTTCAAATAACTTCACTTTCTTTCTTGTTCACTTATTTTTCATCGATAAATTAAAATTTATGAAACAGTAGTTTATTTCATAAAACACAGTCAAGAAATAGTTAAAATCATTAAATTTGTGTACACATCTGAGCGTATTTGATAGTTGTATCTTGAGTAAATAATTTTAATGTTTGTTAACTTCTGTGCATTATTATTATCACTTATCATTATATTCCAAATATATACGCGGAAAGAGTATTCTAATCTCCCTGAGCCTAGGCTGTAAAGTGAACAGAACACCAATTGGATCAGGATCAACTAAAACATCTACAAAGGATATTGATAAATTAAGGCGCTCAATTGAGATTATTTTTATAGACGCCTTGACCTGATATAGCGCGCGATGCTATAGAATTATAACACAGCTAAACTTAGCCTGCGACCCGCGGGCCGCATGCGACCCATCGGGATTTTATCGGTGGCCCACCACGTAAAGATAAACCATTTTGAATTTTACACCCACTTTTCCACTTTAAAATCGCTTATCTGGAAAAATGTATTTTTTTTAACTCTAAATAATTTTGGTTGCGGCCCGCGACATCAAAACCGAAATGTGTTTTAACCCGTATATAAAAAGGTTGAGTACCACGATACGACATTGCGTCGTCGTATCGTGATTTAGTGAGGCAATAACGTCACGATATCGTAACGAAGTACTAACACTTATATCATTATAATATTATGTATTGTAATAATTATTAATTAAAATAAGTCGTTGACAGATATCAGTACTCGTGCAAACTCTCTGTCTGCTGATATGATAACACATCTAACCAAGATACTGTTCAAACATTTAAATAACCAAATAATGTTTGTGTATAAAACAAGAACAACTGATTATAATAAAATATCAAACTAACTAGAATAAGTTGGTTATCTAATACTGAACTAATAAGTTATTTCACTTAGGGGCCTGTTTCACCACTTCCTGATAAATGCCGAATAGGCTATCCACCACTTAACTTGACAGATCAAGTATGGAGAATCTGTCAAAAAAGTTGTGAATAACCTATTCGGCACTTTATCAGGAAGTGGTGAAACAGGCCCTAAGTATTAGATAGAATGCAGTGTGTAGGGTGTTAATTTCTGTTACTTTACTGGGATGTAAGCTAGAAATTATATATCATCAAATTAGTTACAATTATTTGCTCTCTCTAAACTCTCTCACTGTAACAAAAACTTACACTTACCTCTCTGTAGATGCCAATTAGAAATATAACATTGAGAGGAGTATAAATAAAATAATCATAATATTATATTACTTATAAAATAAATTTATTACTTACTTACACTTACAACTAAACTCCAAACAAATCGGATGTCGTGCTGAAATCCAACAACGGATCTTTTACGATATTATGTAACCTTTTTTCTTTGACTCTTTCGTAACTCGGCGTCCAGAGCTGCGTCGTTTTTGGTGTTTCTTTCTTGGGAGCGTCTTCATCATCACTGGATAGGTCTACCTCCATTATTTCCTCTGGTTTTTCATCTACCTCCTCTGGTTGTTGGTAACCGGATATCTGTTCTAGCAATAGCGGACAGAGCGCGTTCACTGGTGGCATCATATGCGGCGCCGCTGATAGCAACTGAAAATGAACAATTAGAAATTAGAAACTAACCCCGCTTTCCACTTGACGTTAAAAACGATCAAAACGCTGAAAATAGGAGGCATTTTGAGCGTTTTGATAATTTTTAACGTCAAGTGGAACGCGGGGTACGTCCGTCTTTATCTACAGTCGACGAAATTTATCAACGTCTTGAAGACTGATTTTTTGTTAGTATCAATTCTTTTATCTTCAACTAGCTGTCCCGGCAAACGTTGTTTTGCCATTTAAAGTATATTTTCTACATCATCAGTTGATACATGTTTTACCCCCTCTTTTGTCCCCTAAGAGGGTGTGGGGGGGAAGGTCATACACCAGATGTTAAGTTGAAAAACACAGTTAATACCTAATATGAAGTAAGTCCACTTAAGAAAAAAGTTGTATACAAAATCTGACCCCTCTTTGGTCCCCAGAGAGGGTTGAGAGGGGAGGGGGGGGAGGATTTTTATACACCAGATGTTGAGTTGGAAGAAGACAAACATAATATATCTGAGAAAACCGTATGCAAATCGGATCAGTAGTTTTCGTGTTAAAGAAAAAAGTTTGATACAAAATCTGACCCCCTCTTTTGTCCCCTTAGAGGGGTGGGGGAAAAAAATTTTATACACCAGATGTTAAGTTGGAAGAAGATAAATATATCTGCGAAAACCACATTCAAATCGGATCAGTATTTTTCGTGTGATGCTGGAACAAACATACAGACAGACAGAAAGAGTGACAGACAGACAGACAGACAAAAAACTAACCACATTTTTGGCTTCTCTAGCGATGTAGTGACAAAGGTGTAATTTCGGGTGTCATTTCATATCTTTTATGTACAGAATTTTCATTTCTACAACAGAATATTGTCTTGCTTCCGCACGCGCTTTGGCTACGCCTACTATCGTAATATTTTAATTTCGCCATAATTTCAAAACCAAACGTCCAATTTTAATCATTCAAAGACCAAATATTATCTACATAAACTGTACTTAGTGATAAAATAATTTATTTTGATAAGGATTAATAGCGTGAGTAAAATATATCCGTTTCAATTTAGTCAAAAAAAAATCAGGATTTTTAAATAAATAAATGGTTATTGTGCCTCACTCGACATAGATAGGTATAGTGTGTCGCGGACTTTTTTGTAGATATTTATAAGATCTACAATTACTTAGAACATTGTATGGTTCTATCTTTTATAGTTTAGGCAGCGTACGCAAAATAAGTAACTTTTCTAGCTGATTTTTTACACCTTGCGTCCGAAAAACTCAAATATCTTACGGAACCCTACTTTTTTCCAAAATAAAATGTAGCCTATGTTCAGCAGAAATAATGTAAGATTCCAATAGCAAAAGAATTTTTCAAATCGGTCCAGTAGTTTCGGAGCCTATTCGACTCAAACAAACAAACAAACAAACAAACAAATCTTTCCTCTTTATAATAGTAGTATAGAAAACACAAGTAAACATCTCACTAGTATACCAGGGAACAATTATTATACATAGTATAAACTTGTAAATTTCATATTTTTATGGAGTCTGTGTTATAAATCTTAAGGGGCATATCAGACAGAGAGTGGTCACATGTTCGAGCGTTCTGCTTTGCAATTTGCATTTTACGTTCGAGCGGTCAGTCACTGGTCAGAACGCCCCCTGTGTAAGCATATATGTGGAACGTACAATACAAAGAACGCAAAACTGACCTATATTTATATGTCCCTAAAATTTACCAAGTACTTGATTATAATCTGAATACATGGTGTGAATAAAACAAAGAAATAGATCTCAATTATTCACTCACTTGTAAGTAATTTATAAACTATAAAGTGTGTCTTGTGATGAGAAATTATAATTCAAGGTAACCACATGACAGATACATTGGGATATTATTATCGCACAATACCTGTGTAACCACAGTCGTGCTGACGGGTGCGTGCGCGTCGCCGCGTGCGGGCGCACGCACGTTCGAGCCCGTGCGCTCAGCGAGTAACGCGCTAAACTGCGTCGCCGGCGTTGTGCGGCGTAACGCCTCCACTCGGCCCGCTTCCGTGCGCTCCCGTTGGAGGCAGTAGAGCTCCTAAAAACAATGTATTGTTATGAACTAACTTTCATATTCGTAATGCTAGTGAGAAAAGTGCATTACTCTGGTATTCATATTAACTATGTATTACCTTATCTCTTACTGGTAAAAATACATAATATATTTACATACGAATAAATACAAGATCTGCTTGTCTTTGTTTTGGAAAAGTCATAGACGATGAATAGTGAATACGTAAAATACACGTAAAATATTATATTATGTGTGCATTGTGCACGGCCGGTTACATATGGAAGTTATGGGCGTTTATCCATGTATATTCTAGATGCAAAAATCGCAACAAAGTTTTGACCAATAGCTGTGCGGTAAGTTTTTGAAGCCGAATCGAACGGTTTTATGAATCAAGCGAGTTACCGAGTTATTTCTCATCAGGTACAATTTGATATCACGTCCTGTGGCGAAAGCACATTGTTTGATGACACCGTCTTGCGGGTCCAATACTTTCTTCTGTATCAGTAGCGGCTTGGATGTGTGTGGTGTGAATACGTATACTGTAAATGAAAATTAAAAGTCAAAGAAAAAATTTGAAAATGGGAAAAAATATAAACACATGTTTGCTGACAATTTTCAGCTGTAAAAGTGTTCATCTAAACCTCCTAAATCATCGCTCTTATGTCGTAGTCAATTAACAACAAATAAAATGATATTAAAATAAAAATACTATACCATCATTATTAACAGTAGTAACAGCCATCCTGTTAGAGAAGGGATCGGCAACAAGGCTGGCAGTTTTTAGCTGCACCATCCATTTCATCGTCAAAGAGAGCAGACTCCATACAGCTAGGCAATTTTCACTCGTGCATACAAGCTTAAAAAATTATTAAATTAGATACCATACAGGGCTATTAAAAATAATACTAAGTTATAAGTCGCGCAAAGCATTGAGATCATTTGTCAAAAATAATAGAAGGTGGCAGGCATTTTAAGGTCTACTTGGAGTGAGCCTACTCCACATCTCGACCCTGCGGCGTGCACGAGTAGAGGCTATTGGTAGATTAGTGATCTGCAGACGGGTCGTTATTGGTAGAACGCAATTAGACCGTGACACGTTATTGGTAGATATTGCACTCATGTGTCTGTAACTCCCTTCAGTTTCGACAAGAGAGTTTAAAGTTGTCCACAGCCTATATTATAAAAAAATAATTGAAATACTTTTAAAATAAAACTTACATAATGTGCAGCATCATTATTCCCAAACTGTACACTTATGCCCTTCGGTCGTAAAGCCGGATGGGAGAGTGTTGTCCGTAAATTACAAAGGTGACTATCCCATAAGGTTAACTTACAACCAAACCAAGCCGCTATCAGAGACCCATCATGGGATATAGCGACCCCACCCATAGCATTCTCATCTTGGACATATGTATATCTATTTATAACTCTTTCATCTACTAAGGATTCCTTGTGTATGTTGTATACTTTCTGTACAATGTTGTCTTGGTAGTTAATATCTCTTAAATAAGGCATATCGTCTTTTATTAAGGAGCTCTTGTCCGATTTGATAATATTAAGAGCTGGGCTTGATAGAAAAGGCGCTACTCCGGACGAGTAGTAGCAAGCTGTGAGACAACTCCAAGCAATCGTTTTCTTCTTGTTTTGTGTCGTCGTATTTTTCTTCCACACTCTAAACTTCTGATCGGTGCCCGCTGATACGCAAAATTCGCCTTTATTGTTCAAAGCTAAGGACACAACATTGCATCCACCGTGTGACAAGTTAACAACTGTGTTGAGTTTGAACGGTGGTGAAGTAGACTGTGTTTTAGTGGACCAAAACTTTAACCTTTCTTCTGGATAGTTGACACCATCGTTCCTGTATTCTGACGTCACAAGCCAGGACGCATTGGCACTCATTGCGGCACATGTGACTTCAATTTCTAGTGGGAGCAGATTGTGTTTTTCTGACGGTATATCATTCATTTCAGTTATGTCAACCTGTAAAAAAGTATATGTTGTAACTTGTAAGTGCATACATACACAACACCACACAGACAAAATAAATAATGCTATTTAGTTTTTATTATTCGTAGTATTTAGCATTATTTATTTTGTCTGTACTAGTAATGAAACAATTTTTAAATTACATTTTTAGTTGCTGTATGTATTACATAGTTATAAAACTTGCATTTATAGATAAACAGAGAACTAGTAATATTATTATGAAACTTACATTATAAAGAACTTTATCTGTACTTGTAGAGAAGAGCTGTAGATGGCCAGATCTGCCCGGTATGACCAAAGCTGACAGACTTCTGTGGTATACTAACGAGCAGCCCAGAGCTCTATTCACTGGGGATAGTCCACCACATTCCAGAATTGTGGTCACTACATGCATTTGGGCATTTGCTATGGCTATTGCTGGAAAATTTAGTTCAAATTGTCAGTGTTAGCTTAATACCCAGGGTTTAATGATGAGCTTTATTAGATTTAAGATTATATATGTATGACAAAAATATTTGCAATACTTACAATTGTTTGAGAGTGTAATAGCAATGTGAGAATTGTTAGCTGTGACATATCTTATCATGCCTGGAAGACGTGGAATGAATGATTTCTCCGCAGCTCTGTTGGCCAGATGGGACATTGTCCACTTGACTAATACTTTCTCCATGCCTCCTGTTATAACGTAATTTCCTGTAAAATAAAATAATATTTACACACCTATTGACAGAAACATAACTTTGGAACACCCAAATAAAAAAAGAAGTATGGACAGAACTCACAGAACTTGGTCAAAATATATTTGCGTAAGATAACAACATACACATTAAGAAATAAGCATTTTCAAACTAGATAAAGAATTAAGAAGAGTTTGGTAAACTATGTATAACTATAACCAGCTGTATTACGTTGATGATAAGTTATTAAAAAATAATATACCTTGTGCTGAGAAACATACTGCTGATGGTGGTAAGAAGTGCCAATGTAAAGCTTCTCTCGCTACACTTCTATAGTCATATAAATTCCCTCTGATGATAGTGAGACGACCAAACACGTCAGTGATAGCTACTGAGCTCTCCTTAGGATGAGCGGCTACATTCAAAATCCGGAATTCATTGTAGTTGTGAATTCTGAAATTTATGTTTAATAATTGGTCAACCTATCAAACCCCAAGCAGCAGCAGGCTACAAGCATAACAATTGAAAATATATTGTGTCTGTGATACCTACTATGGACGGGTTAACATAGCTTAACAGTTATTCTCTTAAACTTTAAAGAAAACTTTGAGTCTGTTTATGATAACAAGATAGTCCATCAGTCAAAAAAACTTACTCAGATCTTAAATGTGGTTGATACAAGTTTTGAATATAAAGATGACTTGTGTTATTTGTTATTGCTGCATATTTGTCCCCCATACACACACCAATGGATACTCGGATAATATCGTTGAATTTGATTATAACATCAAGATATTCGTACAGAACATTGCCATTTTTTACTGAGAAGGTGGCTGAATAAACAAGGCTACTGTTTGAATCAACTGCAGTGATGAAACATTCATTACTGTCTACTAAATCAAATGTCATAATCTTCAAGTTGTTTGGTAATTGTAATTTCTGAAAAAAAATTGAAAAGGAGTCATAAAAAATGGTACTGATAAAGTTACTTTACGTTGCAGTAATATTAGTATTTGTGTGATTGATATCTGTGTAACAAAGGAGAAAGTGAGTGAATAGCTTATTATGGTAGCAGTTAAGCTCTGGAACACAAAAGGCATTTCCTGACATATATATCTTAATGTTTCTATGGCATAATAAGTAGGTTTTGAAGGCTAATATAATATTATAAATAAGTATTCATAACCAACTGTTTTAATAGGAAATAAAAAGTTTATGTGCCTTACCGTTTCCCTGAGTACAACTCCATTTTCATAGGTCCAAGTAATAACAAGTCCATCATCGGAACAACCATACAAGTTATAGATCTCATTATCAGCAAATTGTACTCCTATTAGCTGATTTATTAAACTATCAGCTTCTAAAGTACGTGCGCAATCCCCTGTTTTTATATTGTACACTCTTACCACATTTTCCACAACCACAACGACGCTCCTGCAAAGTTTTCTATAATTAGTAAATAAAGAGCTTCTTGTTTTAGTAACAGATCAAAATAATTTAAGGGAACGTACTCTCCATCCGGCGAAAACACAGGTTGACGTTCAATAATACTTCTGCCAGCTTTTCTGTTTAGCACAAACTTGTTTCCATTATTACTTTCCTTGGTAATTTTCTCAACCATTTTAGGCACTTTAATATTTTATTTTTTATACAAAAATTACAAATTAATACTTAAAATATTATAAGAAAAAATAATAAACATTGAACACATGACGAGTTGAAAAATAACCTCAAATTTAATGTCAGTGTCAAATATCAATTGTCAAAAGTGGTCAAAAAAGTCAGTAATTTGACAGTTTATTTTTTCAAATGCCAAGCGGCAACAATTATTTTTATAAAGCGGTCCGTAGTTTGCACTTTGCATGTCATTCGAATCAATCAATACAAAACGGATTTTACCTTCTGGCTTCTTTTTGAGTTCAACAAGTTTATATTTCAAGTAAACTTTTTACGAAACTTTTTTTTGACAGTTGACACACTGGCCATGGACAGCCAAGCGCCTAAGAAAAAAAATATTGTCATTTCATATTTTGTCACTTCACTCTTGTCAGTTGTCACATGTGAACTGGAGTAAATGTGTTCTATGCATTCTACTCTATAATACTCTAATCTGTGCTATGCATGTGAATTTCGATTCGTGCATGTTCAATGCGCTATTTTGGATAATTTTGATAAATAAAATTAGTATTTCGGTTGAGCCGTGAGCGTGAAGTGTAAATTTGTGTTGTTTACTTAAAAATGGCTAGCCAAGCCTGTGAAGCCCAGTTGCAAGTGAAATTTGTAACAAAACAAGAGCAGTACGTATACTTGGTATTCACACGCGCCGGTGTTTTTGTTGCTTTTATTCAGTTTTTAACACAAATTTTGGTATATTATCATGTTTTCAGATATGCAGTATCTGATGCGCCTTATGCTATACAAAGCAATGTTCAATCAGCCGAGCTCAACACATTTGTAAACGCGATTATAAAAGAAACACATTCTATCGACAAAACAGTAGAGTTCGACTTCTTAATATGTGGAGAGCTACTCTGTACAACCCTTGCGGAGCACTTGCAGGAGAAGGGAATATCGACCGAGGAGACCATTGAAATTGAGTATCTGGAGAGGTTCCCAGCACCTAAACCACAGGACTGTTTGATGCACGATGATTGGGTTTCAGCTGTACACACACATGGGAACTGGTGAGAAATAGCTGTTTTAATCCAATTCAAAAAGCTACAAATTATTAATAATTTTAACTTTTTGGTTATGTATCAGTTTACATTTCGCAAATAACCATTTATTATGGCCACTATGATATGCATTAATAGTTGAGTAAATTAATATAGCAACCCAAATTTTCTCTTCATTTCAAAATATCATATTATTTTTAGGATTTTATCCGGATGCTATGACAACAGTATACACATCTGGAACACCAAAGGCCAACACAAACTGGCCATACCGGGCCATACCTCGCCTGTTAAAGCGGTCTCATGGGTGTCACTCACAGGGGACCAAGCAGTCTTTGTCAGGTAAAATTACTTTGGAAGTACTCTGTTGGAGGTTAAATTGCGCCATCTGCCTATTAATACATTTATAATGTTATGGTACCATCGAGGAAATTGATTATTGATTCCTAGGCAGTTGACGGACCTACGTTATATGGTCGGCTTATGACAATTCAATGTTAGCTGTGATCGGTCGGATGGGTTTGACTCAACGGGACCAAATTACTTAGATCCGCCATCTGCCTAGGAATCAACGTCTCTGATAGTACTCATTAAATAAGAGTTTTTGAAACAATTTCTTTAACATAAGCCTCTTGTATACATTATAAATAGCATCAGATTTTTGGTTTCACTACATCTATTTTAAGGTTACAATATCAAAAACGTTATGTTTTTTAGTTTAAGCATTAGATATTGTGTTGAATCAGTAAGTAAATGGAAACATGTTAACATTAAAAAAAAACATGAACAAATTTCAGATGAGTTCTGTTACAAACTGCATAGTTAAAATTGATGATAAAACCTTTTTTTCAGTGGTTCCCATGATCAATCAGCAATGCTTTGGGTGTGGAATGTGTCTGGTAACTCTGTGGACTGCATTGTAACATGTAGAGGACACGAGAAAGGCATTGAATGTATTGCGGTGTCGGCTGACGGTAACCGCTTCGCCACTGGCAGCTGGGACACAAACGTCTGCCTTTATAGTACAAGTAAGTGTTTGTTTAAGTCCAGTATCAACAAAAAATTAAAAATTCAGTTTTAAGGAATTAATGTGTGGGTAATATAATTATTGCTTTTGCACAGGAGACAAGTGACCTATAAATTGTTGAGTATAGTATTATGATTTATATTTAGACAAAATTGGTTTAAAATAGTTTTTATTATTCGATTTTCTGGTACCAACAATATAATATTTGTATCATAATTCATATCAAAGTTAGCGCGTCGTGATCTAGGTTGGTAATCAGCGTGTCCTGTGACACATAGGCCGTTTCCATTTGTTTTTGTTCCTAGCCACTCTCATCCATGTCACCCTTTCTATCTCCTTTATATCATCGGGCCATTTTCTAAATTAGTCTTCATCTTTTTCTCTTCCTGTCTCTCTGTTACCAAGGTTAAAAATAGTAGTTGATGAATATTCTCCTTGTCCTAGGCTTAACTGTTGAAGACAGTGTGCCAGCAAAGAAGAAGAGTAAACCTGAACAGGGGCATTCAAGAGTAAGTTGATTTTTTTTTTTTTTTATCCATACTAATTTTATCAATGCGAAAATGTGTCTGTCTATTACCTCTTTACGCCCAAAACCGCCGAAACAATTTTTCTTGGTGTTACTTTGAATCCTAGGAAAAATGTATGGTTCCCGGACGTACGAAAATAATTAAAGACGTGAGTGCATGAATGAGGTATGTAACACATTTCGAATTTCGAGTAAATCGCGTTTAAAGTTTTGAAAAAACTTTTTATGATTTTTCATCACAAATCAAGTAATGGCTTTTGTTAATTGTATCAGGAGGTGTAAATATCTTCCGTTTTTATTGTTATGTTAAAAATTATATAAAAAAATCTCCATTCTAGGATAAATTAGGAAAAATGTGAAGTTACTCGGTTCTTCACTTTTAAAATGCAACAAAATCTGTAAAGACTGTCAATGCATGAAGTACACATAAATCACTTTTTTTTTATTGAGATGAAACAAGACTCAATTTAAAAGACAATAAATTCACGGCCAAACAGATTTAAACAAAAATGGATTATACTTTTGAAAGACGGGAAAGATTATAAGGGAATTCCGCATTAGAAAACTAAATGTAAACAAAACTGAGTTGTAGGCGTCATCTAGTAGGAATTAAGTAGAGAAAACGAGATGATGAAAGTAATAATCTCCAAAGCAAATTTCGTCGAAATCAGTTCAGCCGTTTAAGTGTTAAGAAGCATTTAAGATCATACAAACACGATTTCCCAATTTATAGTTTACTAGTAAGATCAATTAATTTTTTAAAATATCTTGGGTTTCTCAAAGTTGATATATTATAGATTGTTTAAAATGAACCCTTACTTAATAAATAAATTTAAGTATGCACTATTCAAATGTTACAATTAAAAGAACAATATACTAATTCAAGTTTTTATTGTGTTTTATTATACTCACTTTTAACTGCGTTTTCACGACTATGGCTTGTACGTCATAATACCTAGTAAAAAAAAACAGTCAAGTACTTACAATAAAAAATTCTTTGTCGAGCATAGCTAGTTCGATTTTCAAATTTGGCCCGCGTGCTCATTCGTATTTGGAATGAAGTATCGACGCGACCAAAGAATAAATACACTAGGTACGCGACGCGACGCTATAAAGTATTAGCACAGGATAAATGCAAACAGCCAAACTGATGCCTAAATATTTTTTTATATTTCCAACAATTTAATATTATAATAAAAACAAAAACAAAATATTTTATACGTAGGTACCATTTAAGTTACGATAGGTTTTTCCAAAATTTTAATTTGTTTGGAAACAACTAAAAAAAAAATATCGTATATAAAAACTATCGTAGTAGGTATAAAAGAGTATGGATGTGTATGAAATATGCTTTGATTATTATATGTATAAATATGTATTGTGTATGATATAATAAAAATATACAACGTTGTCTGGTACCTGTAACACAAGTCCTTCAGGTACTTATCACGGGGCCAGACTAACGTGATGTGAAGCGTCCATAGATATTATTATTATTTTCTTAATAATGTGTCATTATTAATATACCTACTAGAGTTTTGCCTAGAATGTGAAAGAGTACTGTTGTATTTTTTTTGTATTATTTTCCTTAAATTATTTTGTTAACTGTGTTTTATTTTAATGTGTAAAATTGGCAGAATATTAACCATTATTACATATTCGTTATCGTGCACGTGCTGCAACTACCAGGAACGTGCTTTTTGTGTCCCTCCAAAACTCCGTCAAAAGTTTCAGTATAGAGTAGGTTATCAACCGATTTGACTCCTTGACTGCTTGACTTGACTTTTACTTAGACTTTGACTAGACTTTAGATATCATAAATTATTATCATAAATGACGATAAGTAAAAACAAAAACGTTGATGAAAATTATTATTATGAAGAAGACTGACTATACCTTTGTATGTGGCAAAGTACACCCCCGGTGTCAGAGCCAAACGCTAACAAAAAAAAATATATACTAAATTATCTTTGCCTTTGAATAATAGAACAATAAAAAAGTCATAGACTTATAATAATATACTGTCAAAAAAGTCGACATAATATTCCTTATTTAAAAAAAGTAAAATATTCAAGCGATCTCCCGTACTGCAACGCATATGGGATTTGTATGGGATGTAATTACCCGGTTCTTGCATAGTCATTTGGACGAACCTTGTAACTTACCTGCTTCATCATCTGGCTAACTTTGTAAGTATACGTAAAATTCTAAATTTTTTGATTGCAAATCATTTTCCAAGTCCTAAAAGCTACATTTATGCAATAAAACGTAAATTTTCAAAAATGTTACTTACCTCATTCATGCACTCATTGTCTTCAATTATCAGGAGAGACTTAATAACAATTTTTTACCAGGTCATTTTTTGTACTATTAATTTAAAAGGAGATATGAATAAAATTTAACACCACTATTAAACCTTTAATTCAAGCAACCCCTGACCACCCTCAAAGGTCACAGGGAAGCCGTGTCTGGGGTCAAGTGGATGGACTTCAACACGGTGGTCTCCAGTGGTTGGGACCATCTACTCAAGATTTGGGACTGCGAACTCGGAGGCATCAAACAAGAGATTGCTGGTAAGTTAAATCGCATAATGCCCACAAGTTTAGCTATCAAATGAGACCTTTTTTTATGCTCATCGGATATTAAACAAGTTTTGGTCCGATTAGTATGGAAGCCCGAAAAATACTTAAATGTCTGCTATTTTACAACCGTGAGAGAGAAAAAATTTGAGAGCCAATGCGTCGATAAAATATGCCATACATCATCATTAAAGGATCGGACACTGGTGTTGGGATACATTATATACGGTGCCACAAAATTAAGTGGTAATACTTTACGGTGTGTGTCTCCCAATATACATATATTTTCATTGTGAAAATAGCAGCGCTGAAAGAGCAATTTGTTTTTCGTGATTTGTGTGGGCAAGCGCACCCACATTATGAATTTGTCCATACAAAGGTGAAAAAATAGTTACTGTTTATATACACAAGACACGGCATACTAAAACGTAAAGTTGGTTGACAGTCTAAGGCTTAAAATATTTTTTATTTATAATTGAAATCCTCCTTTATCATGTTTTCTGTCATTCCAAGTTTTTCAAAAACTGTTAAATTGGCTAGTTATCACAAAATTTATACCTTTAATATTCTGTGTCTAGATGTATAATATGTAATAAGTAATAACCATAGTCTTTATTTCTACAGGCAACAAAGCATTCTTTGACGTGGATTGGTCGCCACTCAATAACAGCCTGGTAACAGCGTCAGCAGACAGGCACATTCGGATTTACGACCCTAGATCAACAGGTAAAGTACACAATGGCCCACGATTATTGCGCCATCCGCTAGTTTTACTTATTATAAACAATTTCTCCAAGGTAAACAATATACGGTAAAATCCAGGAAAGATTAGATTTTAAGGTTTCATGATTTCTCATACATTTCTCTAAAATATACTAAAATATAACACTTTCCTCAAGTTTACCATATATGGTTACTTTCCAGAAATGATTCCTTACCAGTAACATTATAAATTGATGCAATAATACAGGTTGTTTTTTTTTTGTGATTTTTTCTTACCTTCTACCCTCGTTAACTTTTTTCTCCCATGGTTTAGAGATTTTACGTCATACAATAAAATGTACAGCTTTTCAAGCCCTTTCATTTGATATATGTTTGGATGTGCTACAGCTTGGGTACGAGTTCCATACAAAAATGCCCATTGTTCTTTCAGAGAGCCTCGTGAAATCCACGTACACGTCACACTCGGGGTGGGTGCAGGCGGTGCGCTGGTCGACGACCAAAGACACCCTGTTCCTGTCAGCTGGTTACGACGGACAGGTCAAACTGTGGGAGACTAGGAGGTAATGTTATGTCTAATACTGTAATGTTCGGATAATTCAAGATAACACTAAATCAGTGCGTATTTTTTTATCTGATGCCACCCTGTTGTCAGGTGAACAAAATACTATTACTCGCTGATTGAGTTTTGTGCTAAAATTATCCGGACTCATCCTGTTGTATATATTTTTTTTCTTTATTATTCTTTCATAAAATCCTGTTCTATCTGATTATTATCAATTTATATGTAATTGTCAAGCCCCAAAATATTAGCTAATTTAGGTTATTTATTTGTTCATTGCTACATTGCTGGTAGAAACTTATATTATTTACCAGCTGCGTTCATCTTGTGCTGTATATTTTTAGTTCTAATCAGTTGCATTATAACTGGATGTATGATGAGAAGTAGTATTAATCAGTTTGATTGTAACTGAAGAGGTCAACATTGACGAAAGTTAACATGTAAATGCGTGGTCACTACCACATGTATTGTGTACTCACATAATTCTGAAATAATACTTGACAGTATACTCTTTTGCCACTACTTTTTGCTTTATCATTAACATATTGTATGCTTGTCCTCATTTCCAGCCCCAAGACCCCCCTCTACGATCTATCAGGCCACGAGGACAAGGTGCTCTGCTGCGACTGGTCGAACCCCACGCTGCTCATCTCCGGCGGCTGCGACAACACTCTCCGCATATTCAAGGCCAAGCACAAGGAATAAATGTTAGAGAGGATGTGAGTGTTTCATTACCGTATCTAGTTTCTGATGTGGAAAGTCGTTACGACAAGTCCTCAAGACAAGTCGTTACGATCTATCGCTATGTCGTGAAGTTATTACGATAAATCGTCATATTATATGTTGTCACAAACGATAAACCGTTACCTCGTTCGTAAAATCGTTGAATGTAAGTATAGGTTTTAAGATTCTACACAATTTGTGCTATAAAGCTTAGTTTTTGTCGAGCCTTAAAGCTTAGTTTGGTATCATGGATATAAGTACCTACAAATCCATAGGAGTCCATACTCCATATCTAGGAGTCGTCTATTTGTAATGTATCTCTTATATTAATTAAAATATTTCAAACATAAGTGGCCGCAAATTAAGTAATACTAATACACAATAATGAATCGGATCGAATTTAAGCAATTGGGTAGTAGGAAAGTGAAATAAGACACAGAGTTTGGTTTTGCTTGTTTTATTTCAATCATTTGCTCTTACAAAATATGTTCAATGCAAAGGAACACGAGTCGTCACAATAAAACATGCTTCTTAGTACCATTTTGTTTTTATTTATATATTATTTTAGTTTTTATTCCATTCAGCATAACTATAAATAATGCGTGTGACGTTAAATGCTCATAGCACAATATAGAAACTTGCAAACACCGTGTAACAAAATAGATACATAACTCCTATGTATTCTCTGCGAGATACGCTGACTATTATCATAGTTATGCCAAATCTCACACCGTAAAACAACGAAGCAACATGTCCCTTAAAAATATTCTTTCTTACCAACAATTTCATCTTTTTTTTTACATTTTATGAAGTTTTGTTTTGCATTTCGTAATTCTAGGCTACCTAACTAAATTTTATCTATACTATACTACGTCTAGACTAGTTCGCAGGGTAGAACACCACACTATATTATTACACATTGGACAAATACGTTCGTATCGACACATTTCACGGTTTTTTTATTAGTTTTCTTTCTTTACACTTATTCGACTACATAACAAAAGAGGTGAAAGCGAACGTTTTTCAACGGAAACTTACCGACGTGTCCTAACGCGGGGCGGGGCGAGGGGGGGCGGGGAGGGGCGGGGCCTCAGTCCGACAAATTAAATTATCAATAAACTAACAAAGGAAACTACTCTAGCGCCGCCCCCGCACCGCCCCGCGCCGCTCCGCCCCTGGGGGCCCCTAGGGCTCTAATCTACCTTAGCGTCGAAACATTTTTTGCTATTCTAACCTATCTATAGATAAGCCTAACCTAAATTTATCCGTCGTTATCACCGCTCCGGTTCCGAATCTCGTGAACAATTCAAACGCTCTCCTTATATCTAAATGACTTATTTAAAAACATTTACTTAGCGTATCGATCTACACACCTCTCGGTAGGTTTGGTTTACTTGTTGGTTCCACGTGCGTTTTGTGCTTTATTTGAGTAGCTCTATACTAACAAAAGGACATCGGTGTTCGTCCGTCGGCGCGCGCCGACTCTAGGAACTCTGTACTATTCCTCCGATTTCTTCAGACGAAATGCAACAATGAGACAGCCCCGTTACATCGTCACCGCGTTATTACAAAATATTTTATCCACGACTTTATTATTACTAAGTTTTATGAAATATGGTAAGTTTTCTATTACCTGTAAAAATATCTCGTAAAGCACACGCGAATGCTGTGTCGATTCCGTTTGAAACATCTTTTAAACGAAGCTAAAGGCACTACTATCAAAATTATTATTGCTTTACGGATCAAAAGCATTAAAAATATAAGACTCGATACGAATATACTTTTGACGGTTTAACGGACCTAGAATTGCGCAGGAAGGTGTACCCGAAAATCTTTAGAAATAGTTAAGCGAGTAACCATCCATTTTCGGGTACAACTTCACGAGAATTTGGGGCATTATGGATCGTGCGAAAATCAAAATGAAGCGGTACGAAGTCGAATCCGTTGAGTTAATGCAAAACTATAAATATATGCGAAGATTAGTGGAAATATCTATCGGAAGACTGCTTTTACAGGAAGCCACTGTACCCACACTAACTACACCCTTAACTACAAACCACGACAGGAAAAAACTGCTCAACAAGAATGAAAGGCGGCTATACGTCAGTTCGATAATTTGGCCTGATCAGTCACGATCGAAGGAGATTTGTCCATTAGGAGCATAAAAGGCCAATACCAAGGCCAAAGTTATTTTATTCGTCGGAAGGCCCCTCTCGGAATGGCCTGACGCGACGAAGTGGAAAATTTTAAAGACCGGTACCAAAGCTTCGTCAAATCATATTGTCAGTCGTAGTCAGGCAGTCAGCTAAACAACTTGAAGTGCTCCGTAAGTACTAAAAATGTGCCTTTAAGAGTTAATCTGTTAGTCCATCTACATGTAACACTACCATCCAAAAGCTATATCAGATCTCAGTCTGTTTGAAAAGAATACTATAAGACCCTAAGGGCCTGTTTCACCACTTCCTGATAAGGTGGCGAATAGGCTTTTTTGACAGATTCTCCATACTTCATCTGTCAAGTTAAGTGGTGGATAGCCTATTCGGCACTTATCAGGAAGTGGTGAAACAGGCCCTAAGACTTGTCACATTTTCTACAATACGAGACCAAAAATTTTCAACGTTTTTTTGATGACGAGGAAGCGACTTTAAAATAGCATTTTTATAAATTGAATTTCACCGTTTTAAGGCATATTATAATTGTGTAAAATGTGACTCGTCTGGGGGGGTTTGATCTACTAATTCGTTCAATGTCTACGTCATTCATTCAAAACCTGCCGTCAGCTAACTCAGTAC
Organism: Plebejus argus; assembly: GCA_905404155.3. NCBI lineage: Eukaryota > Metazoa > Arthropoda > Insecta > Lepidoptera > Lycaenidae > Plebejus > Plebejus argus. The sequence continues at coordinate 4,698,804 of FR989942.1, forward strand.
CTGTATTGATTTATTATTAGTGGCATGCAATTATTATGCATAGAACCATACTACCTTAATAAAAGGTTTCTAACGCGTATCTAAAGATGTCATTTCTTTGCGCATATTTAGAATTTTTTGCACTTATTGTCCAAAGATGTTTCCCTCTTTGAGCATATACCTTCTTATTTTTTGGCGTATGTCTGTCCGTTTTGGAAGTTACCAGCGTCAGAGTCATATTTTACAATCTTCAGGCTTTTTGACTCTCTTTTTATTTGTGAAACTATCTGGCACCTATGAGATTGTGAAACGCCAATTAAAAACTCACAGCCATATAAATACCAAGCCGAAAGTCTTGGTTTTATCCTCCCCATCCTGCCAACCAGTTCTGTGCATAACAATTCCACGTGAAGGGTTACAGGTTTTGAACAAAGTGTTTACCGCTTATCGTCAGATAAAATACAGTTAATATATCAAACATTTACCTAGTCTTCAGTCCTTCAGTTGTAAAAATATTTTCCTACTTCTTACTTCATTTTAATGATTTGTATACTTTGGTTCTGATGAATTTCTTGACGTGCCAAAATATAATCGAACAGTTGCGATATAGTAGGCTTTAACGTACCCAACAACAATGTATATACATGTATACATAGCCATGTATAATTTAGGTATATATATTCAATACAAAAATATCAAATTTTATACTTATAAAGTCATAAAGTGTACCCAAAACCTACGTGATGGTACAAAATGTCTCCCGCCAAAACGGCGTTCACACGTTTGGATTTCGAATCGAAAATTTTCAAATTTTTAAATTAATTCTGGAATTTTTCATGACGCCCTCTACTGGAATGTGCCGACCGCCTAAAGTAACAACTACAGTTGATTCAGTACATGATTCTCAAAAAAGGATCACTTCGAGTGCTCGAGTTTTGACGTACAAAATTTGTATAGACTCGCAAAATGTATAAATAGACTTTACATACAACTGCTTATTGCTAAATGTTGTCCAGCAATAGCATGAGAGTGCACGAGTGTACCAATAGAGACAACTTCCAATATGTAGGTAGTGTACAAATAGTCGTGTTTTTAATTTTGGGCTGTTTTTACCAATTAAAGAAAATTGATTATTGTCAGTTGTAAGTTTTAAGGATAAGCGGTTAGATTTTGCTATTTGCATGTTACCAACCTACATGACGGTACGTTCACAAAGAAAAGTGACAGTCTCACTAAACTGGCTTTATCCTGTTCAAACTTAAACGAACTGGATAAAACCAGTTTTTGTTCTTTTCAAAGAAGCTTCTCTACTAGTATATATTCTCATGCGGTGCCGGCTTCTAGATGCGATTCGGATTTCAACCAACTAGACCATGTCGCTTCAACCTATTGTACACTCTATTGCTTTCGAATTACGGCTGTAAATTAAAAATTGGGTAAAGAAATAACTATGGAAGTATACATAAAGTCAGTCTGTATTCGGGTTTGGCAACGATGTTCACTATTATATAAACGTGAAAAAATAAATCCCTTTGTAACAGCTATCTGATATACGGCTTAAAGAAAGCTACGAGTACGCACAAATGCAGAACAATACAAGCCATATGAAGATTGGTTCGATCATCGATGGGAGAAATGCGTTCAAAGTGTGATCCTTGGAAGACTGCTTCAGTATGAATGAATAATGTAGAATAATACTGTATCTATAATGTAGATTTACCGGTATCTTTTTTTCAAATAAAACGACTAAAGCACCACGCCAAATGCGTTTTGAACATATACTTAACTATACATACAATCACTTCCACGTACTCAGACGTATGCTACAATTTCTATAAAGAATCATTTCCAACCGTATTTTAAATACTAAACCTATCGAAAGATTCTAAACCTTTCGAGAATAATTTCTTGCGTGTTCAACAGTGTCTATCTTTTCATATAACACACATAGTACCTTCTTTTTACACTCTATATTTTGTCAGTATATATCTCTTCACATGATATGGCCTTAACTTCTCTCCGACCTCGGGTATAGTCTCCTTAACCGATAAGAAAGCCCTCCAAACAAACAATAAACCTTAACCATCAATATATTACTCTCAATAACCAGATTGCACATGGCATCCATTTCACGATTTCAACGTACTCGATAAACGAATTCATCGAGAATTTCTCGGAATTTTCAAAATTAAATTACACTAAAATAAATACCTAACTACCCTTAAATAATCGTATCAACATTCAAAACCGGCTCCTAAAAATCTTACATTAAAATTTTCATAAAACAATAATAAAATTATAATGTAAAAAACACATTTAAAATTGCAGCTACTCTATCGTACCGTCAAAAGACCCCATCAAAACGTCGCAGCGAAAGCGAAACGAAGCCGACGGGAGCCGACGGGGACGTCCGGCCGGCGAATTAAAACTAAAACAAATTAACATCATAGTCACAGTTGCTTTGATATTTGGCTCGTGAGTGGGGGGTCCGCGGGGGTCCTCGGGGGGTCGCGGGGGCCTACTTGGGGGGGTACTGGTAGGGCTCGTCCGGGGACGCGGCGGTGGACGCGTGCTCGCTCTCCATCGGCATCTGGATGATGGGCGGCGTGGGGCCCGTGAAGTACTGGTACGGGTGCGACGCGAAGTACTGTGGACAAGATAAACTCGTTAATTGCATACGGATTCCAGTACATAAGCACGCGAGCTCCAAGGAATCGGGGTTCAGAAATGGGCGAATGAAGGGTCGCGTCCAAACATTTAAAAGTGGCTTGCGAATTCCGCAATCCTTTGATCCCTCGGAACTTGCGCACCGTTCACTAAATATAAATTGACGCAAAATAACTACCACTGTGCATAACAAATATGAAGGAAAATGTCTGCGTATACGCCCGGAAGTATCACTATAGTGATCATTTGGACCAGTGGCGGGCCAAGACCAAAATTTTATGTGGGCGAGATACATTTTGCGAGGCCCCCTAGGCCCAAACGGATTATTCTTAGACAATCTTTTTTTTTTAAATAAAATTTGTGTCTCAAAACGAGAAAATTCCCAAGAGGCGCGAGGCCCATCAGGCCGCGAGGCCGTAGGCGGTCGCCCACATCGCCCACGCCTTGCGCCGTCTCTGATTTGGACACAGCAATTGCGGTCTGAGGAATTTTAGCAATTAGGAAACTTGAGCGTATGGTAAAATGTAGCCTTCGCTTAGTTATAAGCCACCAACTTTAAAAACAGCTGTGGTTTTAATTATAATAGCATATTTTATGGCTTGTATGATATAAAATTATACTCACGTATAATTCATTTTCCGGCCTTAAGCTGTCCCAGTTTACCTGGAATTTAGGTCTTCAGATTAATATCACATTTTTGAGGATTATAAGAAACATTTTATTAATTTTCTTTTAAATGGTATTCGGTACAGCTATAGGTACGTGGTATAGTTACAGCTAAATATTCTGGTCATTGGGTGCTTATTGGATGAAGCGGATCTAACGCTTATGCGTTTGATATCATCTCAATTACAAATTATCCAGATTTGTAACGGTAAGATCTTTGGTCCCTGAGAGACCGGTGTCGACACAGGAAATATATTATAGTGATAGTAATGCGTGGTGTGCCAAAGCCCATTTAAAATAGACCTTTGGCGCTCAACGGTGTAATGGACGATAATAATAACAAAATATTATGATTTATGTTCCAGAAAACTTTAACAAGGTACTCACGTATTGGCTAGGCACGGTGTCGATGGGGATGTGCGGGTGCGGCGCGGGGTGTGGCGGGTGAGGGTGCGGCGCGGGGGCGGGGGGCAGCAGGGCTGCGTACGGCGCGAGCCACGCCGCCGGGTGGTGGAGCTGCGGGTGGAACGCGACGCCGTACACGCCCCCGCGGTACACGCTGCCGCACTCGCCGCTCGCGGGCACGCCGCTGGCGTACACACCGCTCACGCTCATCGCCTGGAAATGCTTAGTGCTTACATTCTAATGCTGGCTTCTTACGGCGCCACGAGCCGCGCCGCGCTAGCCACGCGCCGTGTGAAGGGGGTGGCTCGAGGTGTCGCGGGTTGGCTCGAGCAGGCGCGTCCGATCCGATTGGAATCAGTAACTTCAAAGACGCGGCTCGAGCGGCTCGTATTACGCGCCGTGAGAACGGGTCGCCTGTTGGCTCGTGCTCGGTCGTAGAAATCGACTCAGCGCGGCGCGGCTCGTGATATTACGCGCCGTGAGAAGCCAGCATTAGGTCCAATTTCATCAACGACTGTTAAAGTTAATGCTCGAATTAATATCACGTTACCTCTTTCGTTTTTCATATGAATGAAAGAGAAGACATGACATTTTAACAAGCTGTTAACACTAACAGACCTTGGTTGAATTGGACATTAGCCTGTAAACGTGCTTAGTGCTTATATTCATAGCAAATGCTTACTGCTTATTTCGCTTATTGCCTGCAAAAGCTTAGTGATTGCATTCTTAAAATTCTTAGGCTCATCGCCTGCAAGTGCTTAGTGCTTATTGCTTATGCTCCTCGCCTATAAGTGCTTAATGCTTTCATTCGAACTTCGCCTAAAATACTTATTGTTTACATTTTTTCGCTCCTTGCCTTAAAGATCCTATATTCATGACTTATTAAGTTATTAGTTACTAGCTGTCCCGGCAAACGTTGTTTTGCCATTTAAAGTATATTTTCTACATCATCAGTTGATACATGTTTTACCCCCTCTTTTGTCCCCTAAGAGGGTGTGGGGGGGGAAGGTCATACACCAGATGTTAAGTTAAAAAACACAGTTAATACCTAATATGAAGTAAGTCCACTAAAGAAAAAAGTTGTATACAAAATCTGACCCCTCTTTGGTCCCCAGAGAGGGTTGAGAGGGGAGGGGGGGGGGTGATTTTTATACACCAGATGTTGAGTTGGAAGAAGACAAATATAATATATCTGTGAAAACCGTATGCAAATCGGATCAGTAGTTTTCGTGTTAAAGAAAAAAGTTTGATACAAAATCTGACCCCCTCTTTTGTCCCCTTAGAGGGGTGGGGGGAAAAAATTTTATACACCAGATGTTAAGTTGGAAGAAGATAAATATATCTGCGAAAACCACATTCAAATCGGATCAGTATTTTTCGTGTGATGTTGGAACAAACATACAGACAGACAGAAAGAGTGACAGACAGATAGACGGACAAAAAACTAACCACATTTTTGGCTTCTATAGCGATGTAGTGACAAAGGTGTAATTTCGGGTGTCATTTCATATCTTTTATGTACAGAATTTTCATTTCTACAACAGAATATTGTCTTCCTGCCGCACGCGCTTTGGTGACGCCCACCATCGTAATATTTTAATTTCGCCATAATTTCAAAACCAAACGTCCAATTTTAATCATTTAAAGACCAAATATTATCTACATAAACTGTACTTAGTGATAAAATAATTTATTTTGATAAGGATTAATAGCGTGAGTAAAATATATCCGTTTAAATGTAGTCCAAAAAAAATTCAGGATTTTTAAATAAATAAATGGTTATTGTGCCTCACTCGACATAGATAGGTATAGTGTGTCGCGGACTTTTTTGTAGATATTTATAAGATCTACAATTACTTAGAACATTTTATGGTTCTATCTTTTATAGTTTAGGCAGCGTACGCAAAATAAGTAACTTTTCTAGCTGATTTTTTACACCTTGCGTCCGAAAAACTCAAATATCTTACGGAACCCTACTTTTTTCCAAAATAAAATGTAGCCTATGTTCAGCAGAAATAATGTAAGATTCCAATACCAAAAGAATTTTTCAAATCGGTCCAGTAGTTTCGGAGCCTATTCGACTCAAACAAACAAACAAACAAACAAACAAACAAACAATCAAACAAAAAATCAAATCTTTCCTCTTTATAATAGTAGTATAGATCACATGAAAGCTTGAGTCTGCTTGCTACCAATGCCGTGAACTGCGAAAGTGGTTGCCTAATCTACAGTCTCACACTTCGAACGGTAAGTTGCGAAGCGATAAAACGAAATCGCCTTATCCCTTATTTGTGTTTAATACTGCTTGAAACCGGCAAAGCCTAGCTAGCCCCAAGCTATTTTGGAGTGATAATAATAATAAAATTATAGACGAAATCGTTAAACTTATCCCGTAATGTCCCATGGTTTAAAGCTTCGTGGAGATTTTGTGTGTCATCAAAAAGTTTTGTGCTACCACGTTTGAAGCATAGTGATTTTCATATTTTACTGCATATAACTAGCGAATAAAGCTGTGAAATAATTTCGAAATCGATAAACCAAACTGCATTCATCAGATCACGATAAGTATTAAACATCAAACGATGTTGTAGCATACGTCGTGAGATATAATCGAACTTTTGCACATAAAACTGATAGACGTAAACGAATTTTATGTTCAGAAGCGAATGGAAAATGGCGAACAAATAAAAGTTTTGCAAGCTTAACGTCATAAACAGACGACGATGTTTATTCAAATGCTAATGGATTTGGAACTCTATGCAGATGAATTTTGGGTTCAATTTGAATAGCCAGAGAAAAGTGCATAACATGAAAATAACATACCTGTGTGATGGATTCGGCGTTGTCCCTCCATGCTCTGCCGTTCGTATCATTTTGTTTGTTGTACAGAGCTTTCTTCTTATTGCCTCCATCGGCGAATTTAACTAGCAATGGCTCTTTGGCACCAGGTATGGGATTACCGTTAAACATCTGAAATTGATAACGACAGCTGTTTTGTTATATCGTCTAGATTACCAATAGAAGATAGTATAGATTTTATCAAGCACTTGTGAATTATCGGGTATCAACATAATATGTATTACCTATGTACTATGTATGCTGATAGGCTTCATGTTTCCTAACGTCAAATATGTATTAACACCCAATCATGGGTATCGCAGACACAATAGATTTCCAATTGTTATGCGGCAGCCAGCTGCCGCTTGGGGATTGATGGGTTAAATGTGCTACATGGGTTATGGCATAAAGATAATTACATAAAGATAAAATGGGGGTTTTACCTGGATGATCTGCTCGCACTTTTCTCTCGATTCCATTCTAGCGAAGCCGACCCCTTTGCTATGTCCATGGGTGTCGCGTAGAATCCTAGTAGAAACCACTTGGCCGAATTTAGCCAAGAGTTGGTCTACGTCATTCTCCTTAAAGTGCGGCGGCAAATTCGCCATGTATAGGTTAGTCGGATCTTGCTCTTGTTGCTGTAACACCACAAAATTCTATTCAAACATCCACTCTTCAAGCCAACTACAAATACAGCAACAGCTTTATAATTTACTTAATATCACTTTTAAGTCAAGGAGGATTTAAATTGATTGTAACAACAAAAAGAAGATTTGAAATGTTAGTTGACGCAAGAAGTTTATTAGAGTAAATGCTCGAAGCCTGCATAGATCTAGACACTTAAGCTTGTTATCGGCAGATTGGCTAATTCGCTATTGTTCGTCGTCAACATGGGCATAGACAGCATAGTTATGAAGCTTTTCAAATTGCATACACTATTAATATTGAAAGCATAGATACCCAGAGCCCAATAGCATACGTTATATCGCTGAAGCAACGGGGACAGTATAGAATGAAATATGTCTGAAGTAGAAAGCGTTATTGCCGACTTGCGTGTTATTGGTAGGGTTCGAATACTTACAACACTAACATTTCATTCAGTATACGTTGATACCGATACGCTTGTTAATCCCATACTATATTAAGAAATATCATTATATATAATTAACAACCATATCCGATTAATTACACCCATTTTACGGTGACCTCGTTCCTACGTTAGGCTGGATAAACATCTCTAGTTATTGTAAACGAGCTTCGTTAAATACTATGTTTTGCCATAATCAAAATTTGCAGACATTTGATGAGGATATTATCAACGCAATTTATATTTATAATACTCATAAAAGTAGACTGATTATGAGTTTCTAACTAATGATAAAATATGCATATACTTAACATAAGGGCGTATCAACATTAGAGTTTCTGCCATAAAAAATGCAGAAATTTTATCTAAAATACTGCAATCAATGCTTAATGCATATTTGTTACTACTAATCAAAACAAACACCTAAGACAAGGGATTGCTAGAGCTAAATCTTTAAGGAAATTTGGATTTTATATTATTATGTTTCGAAAACGTTTGTTAATCTATATTCTATTCTAAAGAAATAGAACTTTATGAACTACATTACATACCTAATATATCGAAAATTTATCAAAATATTTTGGAATGGTATTATCATGATGGTTTATGACATATTTGCTAAGGTGGATGTTATTTCGACAAAAACTTTAAAAATACTTGAAATAGAGACAGGAGTAACTAGACTTATTAATAAGGAAGTTAAAAGTAACGCAAGGTTTGGATGCGGAATATGCTCTGTTCAAACTAAGACGAATTAAAAAATTCTCAACTTTGGTTTTTCAGGTATCTACTTACAGATTTTATGATTTCCCCTAAAACGGAAAGTCATACCATCTGGCTTAGTTCAGAATAAATCAAAGCTAAGATCTGTGTCTTATAAAGGTAATAATCTTAAGGGTGAGTGAATTACGTAAAAATAGCAATCGAGACTAAAATAGTAATAACTTAGAAAAGTAAAACGAATGGATATAGCGTCACAAGGTTTAGAGAGAAATGCAAAATAAAAGCGTATCTGTTCTTAAATTCATGCATTGTTTAATGCTGTTAGACAAGGACAGATATCCTATTGTCATCATTCTCTCTTAACTGGTGACGTTTTCACTGCTTTATCTTTCGTTTTACAAGCTATAAGTAGCTGCTATTTCACAAGCTACACCTGCTACATCTCTTTCTGTTTATTTGCTATTTTTACGTAACTCCTCACAGATTCGACTTATTTTGATCAGGTACATAAGAGCAGGCGGTTAGTCATAATAGTACTTGCATGCACAACGTACACGGTTCAGTCTACGCAGGAACCATATACCCACTTTAGCCATTTGGGCCTGAACACCTTTGGCCTGTAATCCCTTAACAGCTGCCTCCGCCGACGCGATCGTTTCGAAATCTACAAAACCGTAACCTGAAAACAATTATAGTGAAGTGTATACAGTTAATTAAAACATATTGTACATTTATGCTCTGTTAAACTGGAGCGAAATTCGTGTCGGACGAAGTCATCAATCAGTTTTGAGAAAATTGTTTATTCCAGTGAACGATTGCCTAAGTAAATGCCTACAATAATTTATGTCGAAAACCTATTGTCTGGCTTATTGATTGTTATTGTACGATACTTCATTATGTAGGCAGAGTGATTTAACGTTTTTATATGTTTCTAATAAGGTGTTAATAGAATTTGTGGTACAGTTTTCAATAACTTCTCGTTTTAAATCTTTTCGTGATACATAAAGCAGTGAAACTTGAGTGTAGCTAGAAAACCGTTCGCTCTAGGCTTCAGATACCAAGCGGCTTAGCGCCTTTAAATCCAAATGCGAAGTATTTTCCAGCAAAAATTTTTGGTTTCCAGTTAAATATCGACGAAAGCCATTTCTGGATTATCTAGATTAAGTGCTTAGCTATTGCTTAGAATCAGGCCTATAAATATTATGTTGTAATTTTCAAATTATTTCTATAACTTTAAAGTTGTCCAACGTCATTCGCCAAAATAATACAAGTGAGGCAAAAATATGGTTATTTTCCTGTTCTGAGGTTATTGGTCACGGTATTACGAAGTTATCATTGGTTATCACTTTTTTATACAGAATTTCTTCTCTGTCTAAGGTTCAGATTGAAATAATAATTATTAGGTACCCTTTCTTTTGTGTTTGTTAGAGTCGGATAATAATATAAAAATGCGTCCCGAATTTCGCTTTAGTTTCACAAAGCCTATGTTATAATAGTAAGCGAAATAATTTGGATATTCATGAATTCTGATAACGTATTCGGTTATGAATGAAGACAGTTACATGCATCATTACATCATTACAGAAATAACTTTGGCTAAAATGGTTTTAGCGTAATGAAGAAGTTGTGCACAAAGTTAGATTTGAATATATAAAGTTGTGCCAGTGATGAGAAACTAATTACACAAATATGGCTTGATCACACTTCGACATATTGGTCAGACTTTTAAAACGGTTCAAACGAAATTGAACCGTATTCCCAGTTGTTAAAGTTTAAAGTAAGGTAGTTGCACCATGATTCAGCTACTTTAATCCATTATTACAGTATTAATTTATTATAATTATTGGTCTTGGTCATAAAGTTGGTAGTTGGGATCAGACTACGCTCTAAGAATCAGTCGTTTGTAGAGATGTGCCGACTAGTCGCCGACTAGTCGGTAAAGCCGACTATGCGGCCACTTTTGTAGTCGGCGAATAGTCGGCAAAAAGCGCCGACTACCCGGCTAATCACTTTTTTAATTTTTGCTATAATTTAATTGAAATTACAATATAGAAAAACCTTGATTACTCATAATGTGTTCATATCACACTTTATAAGTCTTACACATTTTAAAATTAAATGAAGTGTGTCTGAAATTACTTGCTAGTAAAGATTTTTTTAAATATTATAATACATACCTAAGTTTTTAACAAAAAATAGGTATGTATTATTACATCAAGATTGCATATTATATTATATGAAATATTTCCTCAAAACCATTAATTGTAGGTATCATAAAAAAAAGTTACGTACGCGAAGTAAACATAACTCGATCCGACACCTTCGCAGGCGGCGTGTGTGACTTACCCGCAAATCAGCAGTCAAAAAAGTGTTAACAGAAAGTTCAGAAACCATGACCGGTTTGGCCGACTAGTCGGCTGATTAGTCGGCTTCTTTGCAGCCGACTAAAATCGGCTAGTCGGCCAAAGTCATGATCGGCACATCTCTAGTCATTTGACTTAAATGTGTGACGTGTTACTATTTTCGATTTTGGTATAGAGATGTATTGATGTTGAATTAAAATAAAATAATATGCAACTTTAAAATTTAAAAACTATTCTGACGGGTCAATTTCGTTTGGAACGGTATCGAAGTCCTACTAATATGGTAGCCGTAATTCAGTGTATGATAATCGAAACTAGGTGATCGTGCATATATCGGGAAAAATCTCACCATAGATGAATTAGTTTAATGAAGATATATGGGATTCTAGAAAATATTAATTCATACAATTACAAATATTTTCATTTAGTAAAATATATCTGCAGAGGTCACTACATAGACTAATGTACAATTGGAAGATATTAGGAAGGTGGTTAAAGTTAGTGCAATGGAAATGTTTGTTTACCTTTACATTTGTTTGTGTTTTTATCCAATATTGCTTTTGTTGAAATAATGTTGCCATACCTGTATACAAAGAATAATATTATGCTATTGAAGAGGAAATAGTATATAATAATATATTATGCTCTATTAAATATTTCAAATGGTTATAGGATGATATGAACTACCTAAACTGATCTCACTTGAGCGAACATTCATCCAAGATTATCCTCTGGTTGTCCAAATTAGTCCAATAATGATCAGACATTTCAAACACGTTGAGGGCCTGTATCACAATCTCCAATATCTAGGTGACGAAAAGCTTATTTGGAAAGAGGCAGCTGACTTGATTCGTCGCCTATTGGTGGTTGTGAAAGAGACCTTAAAAATCTTGTTTGTAAGACATCACTTTCAAATTACCCCGAATAATGTACCTAAGCCATATACACGCTACGGTCTACCGTAGAGGTCCACCTGTACAGGTATGCCTGCGCAGGTAGACCGGAATGTGTGTGGACCGAGACCGAAATAGACATATTGTGCAGTTTTTTGAGCCTGCACAGGCGACCGGCGCCCACCTCCGCCGACCTCTCCGGTAGACCGTAGCGTGTATGGCAGCCATAAAATTTAGTTTATTAAGGACTTACATTTGGCACATTTGTACGAGATCCTTGTCGGTGGTGTTCTGGTTGAGGCCGCGGATGTATAGGTTGGTCCGGCTGAGCTGCTCGCCGGGCGGTGGGGGCGGCGCGGTGCTGAGGCTCGTGGACCGCGTGCCGCCCGCCGAGTTGGACGACGACGATGACGCCGTGTTCGCCGGCGACGCCGCCGTCGGCACCCGCGTGCAGCCCATCGCGCCCGTGTACTGGAATAAAAAAAATAAACTGTCAAATTCGTGAGTCTTTTGGAGCTTAACTTAGAGCCCGATAAGGTTTTAAATGAACGTGGCGAAAAAAGAACTACTTAACGCCGCTACCATACAAAAACGCCATTTTTGACATGTTTTTGACAGTTCTCCTTTATCGGCAGCGCCCCCGCCCACGTTCATTTAAACTTTAAAGCCTTGTCGGTTTATAACATGGGTTGGATCTGTCATCTGCCGTTCACAATCATCGCAAGCAACTTCGCTACTTTGTACGCACAAATAAATCCGGATCAACTTTTTCAGGAGAGTACTTAGTTCGTCTTCTAATCTAGACCCTAAGCTAACCTAATTAAGCTACTAGACGAGCTTTAACTATCATTTAAAATTATAAAAGGAGGGTTTTATTAGCGAGTACATATTTCATACCATATTCCATACCATGATATTATAAGTATGGATGTATCTGTTACGCTCAAAGGCCGAAACCGCTCAGTGAGCGAAAAAATGGCTCACAACGCGTTGTGGTCATAGTGAAACGGCCACGACGCGTTCTGGTAATCACAGAAATACCACATAGCGAAATTCGTGTCGTGGCTGACGTGCTATTCGACCACAACGCGTTGTGGTAATCGAGAAAAGCCATGACGCGTTCTAAGCATTTAAAAACAGCCACGACGCGAATTTCGTGTTGTGGCCCTAATGAAAACGGCCACGACGCGTTCTGAAACCAGGTTAGTTAGTATAAAATTACTCCTGCGTAACACGGCTTGTCTTTGAGCGTAACATATCTATAAAATAAACAATGTAAATACAAATACAGCGCGCCGTCAGAAAATTTATCCTGAAAATATAAAAAATGTACTTTTCTTTATTTTTATTATAGCTTGAGAACTTTCTTGGGATTCGAGTTTGTGATTGGAGTTTCTAAAAAATATAACATTTGAGATCTCTGTGGAATACTTTTTTTAAAGCACGTGAAAATATAGAAAAAATATAATATTTTGTTTTCAAAGAACTAAGTTAAATAAAATCTACATAATAACAAAATTAGAAGCCTAAAAGTAAATAAAAATTACCACATTAAAAAAAATTGACAGGTAAATCTTAACTAAGTACATGAAATTAATTAAAAGGAAGAAGTGCTTAATTAACAAGCAAATAGAATAATGTAAGTTAAATATAATATTATGAAGTATACTATTAACGTTAACCCTAATACGCTCGCGTAAGGAATAATCGTTCGCACAATTTAATTATTCCCCATCACTAACGCCAGGTAAATTGTAATAACCTTAAGCGTATGGATACGAGCGTTTACGAAATTCCTCCGATACGGGTTGAGAGAGTTCATTGAAAATAACTGCTTTGCTGAGACGCGTTAGGGTCGGGCCAGGAAACACGCGACAAAACGTTTACTTTAGCGGTAAATACACGTATGTACATATTACTTTCTAACCTAACCTATATTAGAGTCTTATCTGGTAGTGGTTTTATGGTGCTCATTAACTACATCTACAATAATGTCTTAACATAAAGATATTTAACGTGAGATGTTTCTAAGCACAAATATATTTTTTGCTTTTTGTAGAGTTTATCAGTTAATACTTTAATAGACACAATATTCTTCAAATACTTTTCTTAAATCTGATACGGCGATAAGTTCTACTATTTACTATTTAGACTTCAGTGAGTGCCACATGAAGTCATTGGCCATAAAGCTCTTATCTGAGAAAAAGTAACCCTAAACGGTCCGCGGTAGTGTCCATCACGCTTTTCAAAAACCGAAAGGTCGCTTTAAAAGTCGCTAACCCGCGTACACCGTGGCAGTCTCACCATTAGTTATATGGCGGGGTTGGGGGGTGAAAGGGTTTTATTTAACGGAATCAACACAATATGATCTTAAAGGCATAAAGCTCTAATAAAAAAACTCCGTATAGTAGTGTCAAGACTCAAAAGTAAATTTCAAAAATCGAACATACACAAGTCGCTCACCCGCTTATTCCGTGGCACTCTCACCATTAGTTATTTGGCGGGAGTGGGGGGTGGAGGGTAATGAACGCATGCCAATTCCGAGCACGCGCCCTTAATCGACTATTGACGTACACTCGTCGATAAAACTCACTAGAGTCCCTAGTGACAGTGACGTGTGAATTAGGTTCCAGTGAAAAGTTGGCTTTTCGGCTTTTCGAATGTTGTTTCACACAAAACGTTGACGCAAAACGTGTCGATTCGTTTTTATAGTTTGAATGTGAATTCAGATCAATTGATCAATTTGAGTTAAAAAATATATCAGGTTTGTCAGTCATTTTAGGTAGATCCGGCGACTCGGTAAGAAACGGAGGTGGCACCTTGTGGTTTGAGTGCGTCTTTACGCAGATTTTCAGCCATTATCTATTAAAATGTTATACTTACTCATTATTATTATCAGATAGTCGCTAGCGTAGCCCGCGATTTCGTATCCGATATCGTACGATCACTAACATCGATAGTACGATCTACTGTATACCTGTCCCAAATTACATCAAAATCGTCCCAAGGGTAGTCTAGATATCAAAACATATTATATCAATCCAACTTAGCTATTTCACCGTCTGTTTGCGCATGTACACGTCAGAAGAAGCGGTATGCAGTGTGGTACTGGTACACTGTTACGGGCAAACAGTTACCTCCATCGCAGGAAGCTCACTTATACCGGTAATATCATTTACATAGTAAATCAGTTCATTGATCCCCACCTATGCCTACTTATTGTAAAGCGTTTTCTATAAATCTGCACCTAGAAGGACCGTTATTTGAGCACCATTAAAAGTAGCGCTGAATTTCGTAAGACGAGCGTAGTCAACCGCTATAAATGTTTAGCGGTTGTATACATTCTGTTCCTCTTCTAATTTTTTAGGAAAGTGTAAGTTTCACGCAGTCCCATTAAAAGCCGGGAAAAATTGTATGCGACAACATACGTACGTAAGTGGTATGAAATATGAATAAAAAGTTAGGGTTGCACTCTAAAGGTGCCGGTTGGCAGCGACATGAAGTAACCGCAGACGACGTGTCGTCGCGACAGTCGACACTACTGGTTTCTATGTATTTGTACTAAATACCCTGCGCAGCTAGCGACACGAAGCTAGCGACACTTTCATAGAAATACATAGAAACCAGTAGTGTCGCGACGACACGTCGTCTGCTGCAACTTCATGTAGCCGGCTTCCAACTTGTACCTACCGCAGAAGAGAAAACAAACTGCAGCGAAGGAAAATTTTTCATCTTGTGGTGGTAGAATGGGATGCTACACCACGCTGCTATGACTTATGAGTATGCTCGTAATATGCAGGTCTACATGGTCTACTCTCTTCATCTTACGAATTTTCTTAATTTCTTATGCGAATTTATAATTTTGCATCTCAAAAAAGCCCCACGTCACTTATTTTTTTTAGTGAAAAAAAAGGGGCAAACGAGCAAATGGGTCACCACTCACCTGATGGAAAGCAACTTCCGTCGCCCATGGAAACTCGCAGCATTAGAAGAGCTGCAGGTGCGTTGCCGGCCTTTTATGAGGTAATAGGATAGGGGAGGGTAGGGAAGGGAATAGGGGAGGGTAGGGAACGAAATTAGGGAGGGTAGGGAAGGGAAAAGGGTAGGGGATTGGGCCTCCGGTAAACTCACTCACTTGGCGAAACACAGCGCAAGCGCTGTTTCACGCCGGTTTTCTGTGAGCCCGTGGTATTTCTCCGGTCGAGCCAGCCCATTCGTGCAGAAGCATGGCTCTCCCACGGAGTGTATAGTGATATTAAATAGGTAATGTTTCAAACTAATTTTCCACACTACAGGCCTCGTGGGTGCACAACTGCACATACAGAATAACAAATCACAGTCCCCACAGCAAATATTGGTCGCGCTAAATAGCTGCAGCACTCCGGACTCTGCAGTCCGCACATAGAATTATTGTAATTTGCCAACCTAGATTTTAGGCCATCTAGTTCTATCTACAGTCTGTCAAGAAAGTGAATAAATTAAAAAGTGGCAACATCGTAGTGTCATCCCTTTTTTCTTAGATTGATTTGAAAGGGATCACTACGATGTTGCCACTTTTTAATTTCTTCACTTTCTTGACAGACTGTAGACTAGTATAAAAATATGTACCTGTAAGTATAGCTCTTAAGGACACCCTTTTTCATAAAGAAAATGTTTTAGTTTCAATTGTTTATCTCTAATATTTTTAGATTGTACTATTATCTAGTTACGATTCAGTTATGAATTAATAAAAAGTATACGCAAAAAAATATTGAAGAGAGAGTGCGGGTAGTTTGAACTTCGACAAATAAGCCAGCTGTCAGTTGTCGTCTCAGTTCCCGCGGAAATCGTTTTAAAATCGGGCAACGAAAGTGCTGACTTTTACGAGAAATTAAGACTGTGCGTGTGTGTCTGTGTGTGTGTGTGTGTCTGTGTGTGTGTCTCTCTGTGTGTGTGTGTGTGTGTGTGTGTGTGTGTGTGTGTGTGTGTGTGTGTGTGTGTATGTGCGTGCGTGAGTGCGTGCGTGCGTGCGTGCTTGCGTGCGTGCGTGCGTGACTTTCAAACTTTACTGCCACCATTAATTGCTTCAGCTGACCTACTGAGGTACGAGTTGATTTCATCAGGAAGCTAAGTGTTAAGGGAAGATTCTTCTCTTCTCTGCCTAACCAGTATTGTGTAGTTCAATTTTGTTCAATGATATTAAATTGTAGAATTGTGTATTTTTTTACTAATAAAATAATTTCTTGTTTCATGTATGTAACAAGATTTGTTACGCGTTGAATCCGCTTTTCTAACGATTTTTTCTCTCTCTCTCGTAGGTACTTCCCAAGTACTTCCACAAAGTTCTAATTTAGCGCAAGGTTTTTTTATTCTTAGTTTAAGATATTTTGTACTTCTAAAATCCCTTCTACACAATGTAAGATGTTACAAAGTTCATTTACACGTTGCCAGCATTGACGAGCAAGTCCGCAATAAAAACTAATCAGCTGTTGTATTAGGAAACTAGTAAACATGGTTAGTTATTCGCCATTATCACAGACGTATGTACCGTCGGAGACATTTGCATTGAGTTAACATATTAAACCCATAAAATGCGGTGTCGCCGGCACACACGATAACATGTAAGCGAACTTAATAGCTCTTAATGTGCTAGCTGCTATACTCGAGTAACTTGATAGTGGAAACTGTTGGAGTTACGGAGATAGGCTTATGAATTGCTCTAGTGTACTGTGCAGATGAGTGTATTGTAATAGTCTACATAATATTAATAATATGATGTACAAGCGAACTTAATAGCGCTTGCTGTGCTAGCTGCTATACCCCAGTAACTTGGTAGTGGAAACTGGAAACTGTTGAAGATACGAACAACACATACAGATAGGCTTATGCCTATTGTAGATGTTGCCCTAGTGTAGATATATTATTGTAATAGCCCCAGTATAATATTGTAATAGTGTTCGTAAATCGTATACATGTCAATGTTATGCAGTATCAGGACTAGTTTGCTGGGGTAGGTATTACATGGTAGTCTAGGTAGGGTGGGTACGATATATATTTTACAACCTGGAAGTTTTGCCTTGTGTAGGTAATTAGGTAGGTATATTATAGCATATGACTAACTACAATGGAAGTCGATAATACTAGATATATATAACCTATAATAGTGCTTATAGTACTTGGATAGTGGTGCCCATTAGAATTGGATTAAATGAAGGCTTATTAGTTATTATGTATACCTATATAGGATTTCTAGCATTTTCTCATTACATGTCATAAATTGTATTACAAGTTTTTAATTACTATCTGGATTCTGAAGAAAAATCAAAACTCAGATTTCCCATTTTGAAAGCTGCTAGATTAATTTTTACTTTTTAGGGTTCCGTGCCCAAAGGGTAAAAACGGGACCCTATTACTAAGACTTCGATGTCTGTCCGTCTGTCTGTCTCCAGGCTGTAACTCAAGAACCGCTATAGCTAGACTTCTGAAATTTTCACTGATTGTGTATATCTGTTGCCACTGTATCAACAAATTTAATACTAAAAACAAAATAAATATTTAAGGGGGCTCCCATACAAGAAACGTGATTTTTTTTGCTATTTTTTGCTCGATATCAATAACGGCAACACATAGGAGCTTGAAATGTTTACAGAATACTGAGTTGTATTTGTACTTTAATAATTAATAATAAAATTTAAATACTTAAATTAAATAATTAAGGGGGTCCCATACAAAAAACTCAATGTTTAACCTATTTTTGCTCTGTAGTGGTACGGAACGAACCCTTCGTGCGCGAGTCCAACTCGCACTTGGCCGATTTTTTAATAATAAGTACCCCTATTATAGAAAAATATTTTATACATAACTTAGCACTTAATATCTTTTAATATAATATAATTACTTAATACACAAATTATGTTTATTGCTCCCAAATGATATAGTTTGCAAACGCTCTATTGTAAGTTCGATAATACAAATTCGGTTTGTTAACAAGATATAAACTTGTTAAACTTAAGTCTAGACAACTCAATAACTTAGCGTTTGCACGTTCAACCTGGAGTATCAATCAGTATCATCTATATTGCTTCTGTTCTAACCTTTTTTGTTGGCTGATATATTATGAGGTTGAAAGCAATAAGAAACCTTTTTTTAAATGCTTCTTAGGTTGTAAATAAAAATGAAAATATCCACAGCCGAACATTTAACCTCCTCTTTTTTGGAAGTTGGTTAAAAGTGAGATCTGATTTTTTAGCCGTGACAAGTTTTACATGACGAAAAAATTAAGCTACATTTTGTTTCAAATGTCAAAGTACCTTTAATAATTTAGTACTTAGGTAGGTTATTTATCATATATATATATATATATATATATATATATATATATATATATATATATATATATATATATATATATATATATATATATATATATATATATATATATTTTTTTTTATATTTAAGATTTTTATTATATGATAAATATATTTAATACACATCCATGACCCAGGAACTTTGAAAACTTTTTGTTCCGTCGGCGGGATTCGAACCCGCGACCTCCGGCTTAAGCTACCAACGTGCTATCCACTGAGCCACAGAGGTCGTCGGTCGTTAGGTTCATATTTCAGTAACATAATATTATCTGCTGAAATAAAAGTTATTTACTTAATTGCGCCAAGATTCGATATCTTTTTATTTCTTCTTATCGTTTAAGACGTTATTTTATAAGTAAATTATCGTTCCAAAGTTTTAGTCGATGTACCTACGCCATTTTCTCAGGTGTCCCGTGTCAGCAACCGTCGGTGTAACAAGTAACAACAGAAAGGCGTGACGTTTGGAAGACAGCCTATTGCCTAATCATCACTTCCAGAAGTTCCCAACTTTGACGTAAGAGTATTGGGGCTGAAGAAAAATGAGATTCTAATTTATAAACTTTGCGGGCCCGAGTTTTAGATGATATTTTAAAAATAGAATTTAGATTTATACCCGTCAATATATAGGAATAAATATTAAATTAAGGGCCTGTTTCACTACTTACTGTTAAGTGCCGAATAGGCTATCCAGCAATTAACTTGACAGATAGAGTATGGAGAATCTGTCAAAAAAGTTGTGAATAGCCTATTCGGCACTTTATCAGGAAGTGGTGAAACAGGCCCTTAATATTACATATGAAGTAATACAACAGCAAATATTTTGGCCCAATTTAGGCAAGGATAACTTAATTAGGTATTAGATATTAATAACATAATTATTTCTCTGCTCATTGTCAGAATTAATACTTAGTAAGTATATGAAACGCATGTTAAATAACAGCTTTCTATATAGAGCCACGGCAAATAATATTTATACTTACGATACAAAGATGTCAGCCTCCATGATAAAAAAAGAAAAATTGTTCCCTAATGAATACCATTTCTTTGACAATGCCATATTCGAAATGCTTTCAATTTAGAGGGAAGGCTGGGGTTTTGTTGAATACTCTTCCGATTTTTAAAAATGTAGGTAAGTACAATAATTTATTAAGTAAGTAGATCGATTTTCTTAATAAACCGTAGCTTTTAAGTCAAGACTTGTGGCAACCTATTAGATCTTAAGTATATTTTTAATTTTTAACCGACTTCCAAAAACGAGGAGGTTATACGTTCGTCTGTGGATAT
Organism: Plebejus argus; assembly: GCA_905404155.3. Taxonomy (NCBI): domain Eukaryota; kingdom Metazoa; phylum Arthropoda; class Insecta; order Lepidoptera; family Lycaenidae; genus Plebejus; species Plebejus argus. The sequence continues at coordinate 4,719,055 of FR989942.1, forward strand.
TTTTTTTTTTTTTTTTTTTTTTTATGTATGTTCAACGATTACTCCGCCGTTTATGAACCAATTTTCAAAATTTTTCTTTTGTTATAATAGGTTTCACTCCAATTTGGTCCCATTTTCACAAAAGTGGTGATCTGATGATGGGATCCATGAGTAATCGAGGGAACTCCTCAAAATTCAAATGGAAACATATGTTTTTTTTGGTTTCATATGAAGTATTCCAGGCATATGTTACCAAAAAGTAAGATTTTGCACCAGGATTTACCATGGTTCGAAGGTGGTGAACAGAACTCCTTACTCCTTATAGATACATGTTTGGGGGTTTCGGCGTTGTCTTAAGAACTGAAAGCATATGCTACTATGCAAATTTAATTAATCATCATCATCATCACCACCATTCCACCATACATCCGTGAGTAATCGAGGGAACTCCTCCAAATTTATATGGAAACTTATAATGATTTCGATTTTATGAGAAGTATCCTAAGCATATGCTACTAAAAAGCAATGTTCAGAAAAGTGGTGACCTGATGATGGGATCCATGAGTAATCGAGGGAACTCCTCAAAATTCAAATGGAAACCCATCTTTTTTTTTTTTGGTTTCATATGAAGTATTCCAGGCATATGTTACCAAAACTAAAAAGTAAGATTTTGCACCAGGATATACCATGGTTCGAAGTTGGTGAACAGAACTCCTTACTCCTTATAGATACATGTTTGGGGGTTTCGGCGTTGTTTTAAGATCTGAAAGTATATACTACTATGCAAATTTAATTTATCATCATCATCATCACCACCATTCCACCATACATCCGTGACTAATCGAGGGAACTCCTCCAAATTTATATGGATTTCGATTTTATGAGAAGTATCCTAAGCATGTGCTACCAAAAAGCAAGCATGGGGGTTTCGGAGTTGGTTTAAGAACTGAAAGCATATTATGCTACTATGCAAGTTACATTCATCATCATCATCATCACTACTACCGGTCACCACACCATGAATTATCTAATCATGACCCTATTATTGTTACTTTTAATCGTCTATCGTTTATCGAACAAACCCCGAATTTGTCTAACGATTTAAAAAATAATTATAATGTTGTTTCAATGTAAATCACTCAACCTTGGTATTTAGGTTACCAAGTTAGCAATTTGATCATAAGATCTATGAGGTAAGTTATTCTTAAAATTTATAAGGATGATTTTAGTTATATTATTTGAGCATCCATACTAATATTATAAATGTGAAAGTGTGTCTGTCTGTCTGTCTATTAGTCTGTCTGTTTGTTACCTCTTCACGCTCGAACCGCTGAACCGATTTTGCTGAAATTTGGCATGGAGATACTTTGAGTCCCGAGAAAGGACATAGGATAGTTTTTATCCCGGAAAAATTTAAAGTTTCCACGCGATAAACGAATTTTGGCGCAACGAAGTTGCGGGCGTCATCTAGTAATGTTGAGTTGTTTTCATGAGTGATGAGTGTAATGATAGAAAGAAAGTCACTGAACAGAACTTTAGAGCCTTTAAAGACAGGCGTATGAACATTAATTTTATCATTGCTTGATTAACGCCAAGCAATAAGCATATACATTAGGTATACAGTGGTATATGCTTGGAGTTGCTTAAGCAATTCTGAAGTAGTGACATCAGACAATGAGTTCTCATAATATCATGAAAGTTTATCCTGGATCCAAAGTCACTAAGCATAACACCTTAGTCTGTGCAGAAAACCAGCTTATAAATCACTTAAAAGAGTGAAATTATTATTTTTAACAAAAAATTAAAACCGACTTCCAGGGTAAAAACAATAATAATTTGTAATAAACAAAAAAGTGTTAAATAATTCTTACTCTTTAAAGTGCCTTATGCTTATGCATAATTCTCCTAAACCTCAACTATTTCTGTACACAATCTACATTATTTTGAAGTCGGTACCAGTCTTAAATATTGAAAATATTTTGTCATATAGAACTCAGCATTCTTATCTGGTACCGTCTTCAAAATAATGTAGATTGTGTACAGAAATAGTTGCGGTTTAGGAGAATTATGCATAAGCATAAGGCACTTTAAAGAGTAAGAATTATTTAACACTTTTTTGTTTATTACAAATTATTATTGTTCTTACCCTGGAAGTCGGTTTTAATTTTTTGTTAAAAATAATAATTATCATTACATTAACAGGTAAACGTCTGAAAGGATTGGGCTAATTTTAGTCTTAAAATATTCTTAGAAGTCCAAGAAAGGTTTTAAAGTGACACGAAGTTCACCGGGACAGCTAGTAATTTATTATTATTTTTAAAATTAGTAAAATTAGGATAATATTACAACAGGAACAAGGAGTATGTCCATTTCAATGAATAAAAAGGGCAACTAAACACAAAACACTGTTCATTATGAAGTCGACATTTGCGGTAGGGTGACAGCCGACAGGGCGCGAGGGAACTACAAGAGCTCTTGGCCCTAGTGTTTTATCGCCGTTTATACTTTATAGGGACTTAGAACAGACTAATTTATGCTTTACAGTTTACACCCCGCAAATGTTCACCCTAGTACCCTAGTACAGACTGTGGAATTACACTACTAAGTACACTGTCTTTACGGGGTTTATTTTGGCTTTTGGGACGTACACGGTTATGCATAGCTGGGCACCGTTAATCAATATGTTAACTTCGTTAATTAACGATTAACGGATTAACGAGTTAAGTAATATCCAGCTATGCGGTTATGTTTATCATAACATACTAAGTAATTACATTTCTATCAAGAAATGTACTCTTTAATATTATGATTGTGTATTGGTATTTGGTATATTGCTGATAAGTAGGTATAATAATATTATGTTTGTATTTTCCTACACAAAAAAAAGGTGCGTCGAGGCGTAGAAATCTCGGTAATAACATAAAAGGTTGAGGGACCACTTCTGCCCAGCGGAGGGGGACATTATAAATGACAGAATAGAAGTAATAAAAATAAAGATAAATATTGTGTGCTGTTTTTCATTGAGTGCGATGACGGGGCGAGTGTGACGTCACGTGGGGGGCGGAGCGCGCGGGGGGCGGGGCGAGCGGGGGCGGACTGGGTTGCCAGTGTTGCCAATTCAGCAACATTCAAAACGACTTTTTGTAACCAAAACTGTACATAGCTTATTTAATTTTTATCAAGATTGTAACATACAAATTAAACACGAACCGAAAAAATGGGACGCGCGTCTTCCGCGGAATGCTCGGTGCCGTCTGTGGAGTCCGCGGGAAGTGGCACGAACTAGTAAAGTAAAGGATATAACTGTAGTTATTTACACTGTGATATAACTACATGACATGGGAATTCACGGGAATGCTCCAGCATTACATCGAATTCCCGCGTCATGAGGTGAAATTGACGCTTCCATTCCGCCCCGGTGTAAATTTAGGTAAGTAACTTAATTAAGTTAAAAAAATTTTTTTTTTATTGTCGCTAAAAATGATTTTAATAAAAGTAAGATATTGTACGTTTAACGTTCGTATATCGGCCAAATCACGTATTTAATTATAATCTGATTATTTATTAATACATTTCTCAGTTTTTAGGGTTCCGTAGTCAACAAGGAACCCTTATAGTTTCGGTCTGTCCGTCCGTCTGTCCGTCTGTCCGTCTGTCCTTCTGTCCGTCTGTCCGTCCGCGGTTTTGTTCAGAGACTATAGGACCTACAAAGCTGTAATTTGGCATGAATATACATATTAATAATGCCGACAAAATGGTACATAAAATATTTAAAAAATATATTTTTTAATGGTACCTCCTCTACACATCAAGCGGGGTTGATTTTTTTTTCGCGCCCACCCCATCGTGTGGGGTGTTGTTGGATAGGTTTTTTAAAAATATTATGAGTATTCAAAGATCATTTTCCGGTTTAGGGATCCATTTGTGAAATATTAAGTTTTAAAGTGGAAAAAATCGTTAGAGTCCAGTGTCCCCCCCTTCTACCAGCTAAACGGTTGCTTCTGGAAATGTGAAAAAATTCACGGGAGTAGGAAATAATATGCTGAATTTAAAAGGAAAACTATCACGGCTAAGTTGACTTCATAAGTTATTGAGTAATAGTCGATCAACTAAAAAAAATGTATTCGGCGAAGTATAAAGGAACTTTTCGTTCAAATTCCTTTGAGATGATGTTGTTAGTAGTGTAAAACATGTTATAAATGTGCATTCATTGACCATACAGAAATTTTCAAAAACCAGCGCGCAATGTAGGTTTCAAAAACCTACATTGCGCGTAGCCCGACACGCACTTGGCCGGTTTTATTTTACACAGTGCCAGTGACTTTTGGTCCCCCAGACAGTTCTAACGATTTTTTTTAATGTAGGGACTTTAACTGCTCTGAGTTGGCTACACCGAGGGGCGCTCAACAGTTGGTGCCGGCTCGATAGGCCAGCGCGTGCGTGCCACGCGCGCTGCCACATGGCTTTCACGCATCCACACTAATAGATGTTGCTGACAGTTCGCTCGAAAAAAAAAACACATCTGCGTTGATTTCATCCATTTTAAATAGCGTTTGCCCGTGATATTTATGTTTAGACCCCAAAGCGACTGATTGACATGTCAGCTGTTTGCCCTTTACGTAATTAGGGAAAAGATAAATAAACTAAATTTTGTTACTCGAAACTTAGAAGTAAGCACCAAATAGGTACCAAAGTACATGGATAATAAAAATCACAATATTATGAATGAAATGAGTTATATGAATCAAATCAAATCAGAAACTATAATATTATTATCTACTTTGTTTGCTACGACTTACGAATCTTGTGAAAGAGTTTTTTTTTCAAAAATAGTACACCGATTATTCATAATCATCAAAAGCAGATGTAAAACAAACATTACTATTAAAAGGTCCATACCTATATCCAATTAGATACGTTTATTATTGTGTTTATTACAGGGGACGAACACAGATCTGAGGGGACTATACATAAATCCCATACAATCTATTTAAATTGTTCGCTCCATTTGTTTTATCGTTTATTCAATCAGGGTATCAGTGAATCTGCTTCTCTAGTTTATTACTTTCCGTTTGTGAGCAATAACAGCCATAGACAAAATCAATTTAAATGATTAGACAGCTTTGTAAACGGAATTTAGTGTTAGATTGCTTTTATTTACTGAGAAATATCACACAATATCAATGCTCTTGCTTATTAGCAGTATTTGTCTGTCATGTGTTATTTTCCAATGTGTTTCCGTTGTGTTATTATTTAACTACCTTTTTATTAAAAAATAGTTAAAAAAACAACAAAAAATATAAAAAAGGCTATTAAATAAAACTGATCCCATAATACAACATTACAAAGCTTAAATTCGTGACGTTACAACTTACACGTATATTTCGCATAAAAAGTTAATATAATATGTATTTTGGACTCATAGGGCTTAAATTATTCGGATCCACAAAACATTAGCTAGGTAGGTACCTTAGTTAAATATTACTCTACTTACCCTTACCACTCAACGATAATCTTTGTCAATAATCAATTTATGTCAACCATAGATAATAATTTAAAAAGAAAGCTCCTCTAAAAAACGTTGGGCGTTACGTAAAAAAACTTAGGGTCCGGGATTCAAAAAAGGAACATTAGTGAGCCGCATTTAAATATCGACATCTGGCACAGGCCACTATTATCATAATCCAACAAAAATACTCGATACCCACAAAAACCCTTGCGTTTGACCCGGACTAAACCCTGGGAAATATATTTCGGATACCACAATGAGAATATCATAGTGCCGTTTAAATGATAAAGATAAATTGTAAAGGGTGTCTGAAAAATGTAATTCCCTTCCACTATTTTAGGTGCGAGGGCTTATATTGTTTCACGCCTTAATATCTTCATGAATATTTGTATTACATTTATCTAAAAATGAAAGAGTAGAGTTTGATAAAATATAAGTTAGGAACAAGTAACAGCAAAAATTAAAAAAATATAAATTCAATGCCATTGTTATTTTAAAGTTAAATTTTTGTCACCTAGTTTTATACCGAAGATTAAATAATCGGCCAAGTGCGAGTCGGACTCGCGCACGAAGGGTTCCGTACCATTATAGAGCAAAATTAGACCAATAATTGTGTTTTTATGTATGGGATTAATTTTTTATTTTATTTTTATATTATTATTAAATTTTAAAGTACAAGTAAAACTAAGGATTTTGTGGAAAATTCAAGGGCCTACCTGTTGCTGTTATTGATATAGAGCAAAAAAGGCCAAAAAAATCACGTTTGTTGTATGGGAGCCCCCCTTAAACATTAATTTTATTTTGCTTTTAGTATTTGTTGTTATAGCGGCAACGGATATAGGTACACAATCTGTGAAAATTTCAACTCTCTAGCTATTACCGTTCTTGAGTTACAGCCTGGAGACAGACAGACGGACAGACATCGAATCGAATAGGGTCCCGTTTTCACCCATTGGGTACGGAACCCTAAAAATCGACTACAAACCATAAATAGCTCATGAAATACTGAAAGAGAAATTATCTAAATTATTATTATTAAAGTAAACTAATTAGGCAGCACTCTATCCATAAGCAAATATTCTGGAACTTTAAAATTTTTGAAACTGAATAATACCTTAAAACAGGCTAGTTCTATCGGTGTATAAGCATAGGCTCTACGGTCATCAACTCATCACCCAATATGTTAATCTCCACTTCAAAGAAAACTCCGATAAAAGCCCAGCGAACTTTGCGACACCTTCCCTTTCATTAAAACCTTAACTTAAACATTACTCAAAATCTATTTGAGTATTAGGGGACTAGGTCCTTCACCTTCCGCTGGCAGATATAAATCCGATTCCTCGGATGACAGATATCAGCAAGATTTGTTTATTTATACTCGAGGGAAGCACATGTGGCCTTAAGCTGCGTTCCGACTTTTCTTACCCTCTTCCTAATCCTTAAGTAATTGTAGTAAAGGTCATTTCAGAGGCACAATAATCGTAAACGGACTGCTTGTTACAAAAATAAACAATAACAGAGTCAATAAACTTAAGAGGCTGCCCCTGGAATAAATCAGTAATTGACAGGACTAATTATAGGAGGAAACAAATATTCTTTGATAATTTTGTTGACAGCCAATCAAAGCAACCAAAAGTTTTGGTCTATAGATCTAGTTTAGTAAAAGACAGAAACGTACGTTAAAATAAAGAATCAAGTCTAAGATATTATAGGTATGCAAGTTCATAATAATATGTAAGTCCATAGATATAGAAATAGAGAGAATTTTGTACAGTAGGAGCATAGCTGGGCACCGTTAATCAAATAGTTAACTTCGTTAATCGTTAATCCGTTAAAAAAAAGTTAGCTTCGTTAAACGTTAAAGCGTTACATTTCGGACGTACCTATTAACGCAAGTTAACGTTAATCGTTAATATGTGTAATATGACCATGTTATAACTTATATCATTGTGTTAGTGTACAATGTACATACAAAACATGTTGGTTTACGTTCTGGGAGTTAACAGGTTAGGAACAAAACAAAATACTTGTATAATTATTGTATTCTACCTAACTAAATTACTCTTCTTTATCAACAAGCAAACGATCACTGACAGTAATTTATAATAAAAATAACACTATAAGCACTGGCGCCAGAGTACTATCAAGTATATTATATTCTGTGCTCCGCGCTGAGTAATGAAATGATAAAACCTCAGGATAATACGAAACAAATCTCTTCGCAGTTCACTTGCACGCGCCTAAAAATGTATCTCGTCATTATCTAGTATTGTTTTTGTTTCACTCGCTGCTGCCGTGCCGTGCGGTAGGTAAATAGTAGGCATTGGATTAACGATTAACGGACTTCTACATATTAACGGAAGTTAACGAATCCGTTAACATTTTTAAAAGTTAACTTAAAAGTTATCCGTTAATCAATATGTTAACTTCGTTAATTAACGATTAACGGATTAACGAGTTAAGTAACGAGTTAAGTAAGCCCAGCTATAATGAGTAGGAGTACACAGAAATTAGTGCAATATAAAAAGATTATTATGATTAATCTATCATAAATTCCAAATTGTCCACTTTTACCATTTAATTTAGAGATACAAAGCAATAAGCGTAATGCAAACTCGTATAATGGTTATATGGGAACATTTTTCAACTATTACTGCGGCATTTTGAGATAAAGATTTTGGCAGAGCCGCACACTTGACTCTCAAAGTGAAATATATTGCATTATCGATTGATCGTTGACTAAGAACGGCTTCCAGCTAGAATATATTATTGCGACCTCAAAACTGCACTTTATAATGGCATTTTCATGTGAAAATCCGTGGATGCGCCACTACTTTGAGAACATTGGAGGTAATGGAGACGATGTTACTCCTAGGTATTTTATTTCTTTATAAATACATTTACCTAGGAAGCCATCAATCATTACTTGTGTTATATTTTACTGCGATTCTATTATAACTTAATTGAAAATATTATGTCTTAGTAAGCCAAAAGAAATATCTAGCTTCTTCTAAGGAATTCAACAAAAAACCCTCCAATTTTTCGTTAATAGGTACCTATCTGAATAAATAGAATATAATATTAATTTGTAAATTCTGTACTGTATTGCAGACACATTTTGCATATAAGTGGGTAACGTACGCCCATATGCTCCGATCATTTAAAATTCAAATGAGACAGTGCGAAATGCATTTAGCGAGTTCTAAACAATTCGACTGTACGGTCCGTTTTGATAAGCCGTAATTCGAACGACGTAAGGGTTAACTAGATTTTTCTGTTGAAATAACTACTCGTAAATGGACTGTTATAATATTCGAAACTGTATTGTAAGTTATAACTTATAATACTTGTGAGTTGGGCTTGATTGATGATTCTTATACGCCTGCCATCACATGAGAATAGGGCATCAATGATTCAATTCACTTGCAACCACCGTGGATTCCATAAAACTTTTGAGAAGATCAAACACAGTTACGCATTCGTATTAAATAAGGTTTGCTCGGGTCCAGTTTAAACCAGCTTTTACAAAAAAAAATCCAAATATAATTTAAGTTCACCAGATGCTCATTATAATATTTAGAGAAAAAATATTAATTATATTATTTTTAGGGAAAACTCGGATATTCTAAGGTATTTAATACCCAGTATTATATTATGTCGACATCGCTACCTACTCAACATTCGCGTGACCTTTTACTAGCAAATGTCAATAAATGTATATTGTACGATTCATAAAATATACTCGATAATATTACAATAGCTGCTGCCACAAGGCCTTAATCTTGCTAAAAATCATTACTTTCATCATGATGAGCTTCCCAGTCTAAATAAAATTACTTATGAATGCCAATATGCTCTTAAAAACTAATTTTTTTGGTTGACAACATCCTTTTATTAGAACTTGGGCCATATCCATTCCCCGGCAGTTTAAAATCAATCACACAAACACGAACGCAACAAAAAAAAACATGGCCACCATGGGGGTAGTAAATAGTAACGTGTTATGTGACAGATTTGACAGCTGACGTATAGCTGTCATTAATTATTTACGTACCCATTCCGCATACGTAGTAAATAAATTACTACTCCTAAATCAAGTCAGGAACGTCGTATCCGACAGTTAATTATTGTTAAAAGTAGGTTAAGTATACGAATACTCATTATAAAAGGAATTGTTGAGTAAAATTCAAACATCGATGTATGGTTTCTATTAACTATTAAGTGAGACGGAAACGGTGCGGTATCCGCTGTAATATGGAACACGTTTTATGTACTTACTTACTACTTAATAGGTTAAGTTTTGTTGTTTTTTTAAGTAACATTTTTTTAATTATTAGTGAGTTTTTTCTGCAGTATCTGTAATGTGATGGAGACCTAGATAAATATCCTTTATGCTTTACAGTTTTACAAGACTACATTTAAATAGTTAGATACAAGGCTCAAGTTGCTCGAGATCCTTGTACGTCTGTATTGAACTGAATACTGAACTCAAGGCTTTGAAAAGAACAATTTGTTTGTAAGTTGCATCGCCCGGTCTCTTAAAAAAACAAAATTTAAAATAGAATAAGCGCCATATAAACAAAATGAGCACCGCATCTTAAAAACGGGTTTAAAATAAAGTTGTATTACTGAAACGTCTGCTTAGCGCCAAGAGGCGAGGGCAAATAAAAACAAACATAAAATTAATACTCCCAGTCTAACATTACTTTTACTACGTTTAGAAGACATTATACATAAATAATGCATTTTACAGGATTTCAACAAAGCTATCGTCATTCATATTAACTGTAAAATGTTTTATAGGTAGAGTTTTGCATAGTTTCAGTGCAAATCATAACAGTAAAATTCCTATAGCATAATGAAAACTTAACGTATTTAAAGTTTTATTGAATTCTGCGTATATTTTACAGTTACAGGTCATAAAATACTTTTAAATTAAGGGAATTAAATTACAATTGTGTTCAAAAAACGTTTTTATGTTAATTTGTATACGCTAGTCGTAATTTCATCCCGCCCTCAGCTACTAACAAACTTTTTGCCTCGGAAACTTTTTAAAAATGTTTCGGATAAATTAGTCTACTTTAGATGATTTATTATGTAGTTTTTTGTTCTCTAAAATTACTTATAGGTTTAATAAAAACTGGCAGTACGAATGAAATAGTCATTGTTTTAAAAATTATGTTTGTCCACAAGTTATACATAATAATATTTTGGTTACGGATAAGAAATAGAATATGAATCTTTGCATAAGAATTCTTTATTCTAATTCAATACATGGATATTCTTAGAGTTTCTGCTATTTGTCTTATCCTGCGAAATTCCAACATAAGTTTTCGTTTTGTGGCCAATCTTTTCTAGATTTGGGTTCCGAATTCAAAATTTCCTCTTTAGATTCAAGTTTAGCTTTTGTATTCTAAAGATTACATAATGTTAGGACTTCAATTTTGCGTTCCCGTACTCGATCTTATAAACTTGAATTCGAATGGGATATTACAATCGCGTTCGAGTTTGTAAACTTATTTCTTCATACCGCGGTTTCTTCTTTTCTTAGTTGATATTGCTTAGCACAACCCACTGTATCGTCTAAAGCACTTCCAAGTAACAGATACAGCGAAAATAGTTTAAAAGGACTAAAAGATAAATGCCGTGGAGCGACGTCTCGTAATAAAACACGTGTGAGCTGACGGTACATTTTATTTCAGCGATAAGGACGCGAGAAATTCCTTTTACGAGATTCTAGAGGGTTCCACACCCCCTGGAGGAAGGAGGGGGGACATGACATCTGGTTAATGTTGTTGTTCACCCGATGAAAGGATCCGCTACATTGTCGGGTCCAATTCTATAATTGGTAACTCGGCGGCTTAGTAAGCAAATTGGTTTTTGTTCATCGCTTAATGCTGGTAATGATAATAAATGTTTGCAAAGAATTGGATTGGATCTTTTCCTGGAGGGTTTTTAAAATATAAGGAAACCGTTACAGTTTTTAATCGCGTTTTATGTCACGATTCTCTGACGTCTTAACTCTTTACATATCCAGCGTACAAATCACACGACAAACTAATCTCATTTCATTTTGATTACACGCCCTATTATAATATATTGTAACAAAATAAATCTTCGCTTGACACAGAAAACTCCTAAAACTTTGGTTACTGAATTTGTGAGCCACAAAACTCTTTCCAAAATTGGATCAGTGAATAATAGACAATGTTGTGACACTGAAATATTGCTTTTGTTAGTTTCCGATACCTTATTTGCATTCGTCAGACTCTTGCACGTACACACAATACTAATATATACAGTAGAGCAACTTAGACGTATCCTTGATATTATGTCGACGCACATATAGATAAGACACATAGACAAGTGCGCGTGCAACGTGCAGTTTTGCTCTCTTTACTTAAAAATATGCTTATGTGTGTGTGTGTGTGTGCGCCTCTTCAGGCGGCCTATCATGAAGCCTGTGGCATTGATAAGCTAGTAATTGAAGTTATCTGAAATCATTCTTATGTGTGCGTGAGACGATTCAAGCGGTCCAGACCGTCCAGTATAAAATATATGGCATTATATTTTAATATGTACATGTACACGACCTATCGACCCATTATGCTAACACAAGGGAAATGATGTAATAACATATATTCGTATGTTTACACCGATTTTATTCTCGACAAAGGAATATGGAGATAGCCGATTGCTTTTGGAAACATTTACGATCGCACTTTATTGCTATTGCTTACTGAGTAACCCCACTGATCTCTATTATACAAGTACGCTGGATAGCTGATACAGACCTGCTTTTTGTGCCTATTTGAAGCGGAATCAGCGCCCCATTATTCGGGTAGAGAACTAAATTTGACGTAACCACAACCAATAACAACAGTTTCATCACTAGTATTAGTTCCAAATACTCTCACTACTGCTATCAGCGCCAATATAGCGGCTTTCAAACGTCATTTTTACGTCAGATTTAGTTCTCTACCCGAATAATGGGGGCGCTGATTCCGCTTCAAATAGGCACAAAAAATAGCTGTCATTTCAAAGGCTATCAGCTATCCAGCGTACTTGTATAATAGAGATCAGTGACCCCCCCCTAATAACGCTCTGTTTAAAAATCGAACCTCAAAATTTTTTTCAGAGCAATGCTTCCGCTCGTACTCCAATAACATATTTATATTTCATTGAGATTATTTAAAGCGCTTGGTAATGAAGTAACCGATCACAGATATACGCATTTTGGATTACTGCTTTTTCGCATCCTAATCAGACGGCAAATATATACGATCTCCGCTGGTTTTATAGTGGATAGGATACCGTCAACAACCCTTTTGTTAAAACCATAATGCTTTTAAATCTTGTACAATATGTTTTAAAGATAAATTTTATTCAAGTTGAAAATTGAAATAAATAGGATTAAAAAGTTCGCAAGGATCTTCGCGGATGTTTCGTGACTTGTTCGTTTTGTGATACCTTATGAAGTGAAGTAAAAATCACGTCCATATATCACCCGCTTCCGACAAGCATTGGGTGTGAATGGTTGTACGCACAAGGCGATATTTTTCCTTAAATCTAAAGAAAAATATTTTTTTACCAATTAGGTACTCAAATTACTTTATGAACAAGTGCAGAGAATTAATTTAAAAATAGAAGAAAGGTATTGTCAAATTTAACTTCCGAATAGCCTAAACATAATATTGTCTAAAGTAAACGAAAGCCTCTAAAGCTTCTGAAGTTCAAATCTGACTCTCTAGCCCTAGTCTTTAGAGTGCCGTTAAAATTATTTACGCACCTACATGTATAACATTTTGTGTAAACTCCTCGGTCGTTAAATAAAAATCCGAAAGTGTTAAAAGTTATCCTTGATATTTTTAAAGGTAAGTGCATGCGTGGTTTGAGTCTTCTTTGTCTGTCTTTTGTATCGACAGGCTTTATGACTAGGTATCCGTAACCGCCTCAAAACTTTAAGGGCCTGTTTCACCACTTGCTGATGAAGTGCTGGATAGGCTATCCAAAACTTATTTGACAGATTCTTCATACTCTTATCTGTCAAGTTAATTGGTGGACAGCCTATCCGGCACTTATCAGGAAGTGGTGAAACAGGCCCTAAGAGTGCAAAATTATTATGTGCAAAATTAATAAAATTAAATGTAATATTTAATTGTTGTTTCCCCTAAACGACATTTGGTCAATTTCACTTTCAGTTCCTTAGTTACTTGTCCCTTACTATGAACATCCACTGGATTATAATGGCCTTTAAACATTTAAAAGCGAGTTTGTAAACGCGCACGAGAAATGTTATCGTGATTCTCGAGTCGTTTTCACTGCTGCATGCTCTTTAGCGTAGGCACTTTTATGTTCATAGTAATAAACCTTGTGAAATCATCTGTTACTGTTTTCCTCACGCGATTGGTGTTTTCTAAGTTGTTATGTCTGTTGTCGCATGTAATCGAAAGAGCTTAATATAGTTTTGATTTTCCACCTTTAAACAAATTGGAACTTGAAGGAAGTTAATAGACGAAGCACTGTGCTCTCATATTTCATGTCCCTCGGGCTCCCTGAGATCATATCAAAGGGTTTTCGTGGTAGGATACCGCTGTCGATCCTGGCGACACAGGAGATACAGTTGTGACTTGTGTGATTCTGTCCACCAGTCACCATACAAAGCCTGTTTATTGTTTAGCAAAAATGATTTTCATATTTTAATAAAGTTTTGTTCTTTGGTTGATCCTGTGGCGATGACATAGTTCCAATCCGTTTCCTATCAATATTACATTTATAGTTATAAATTGTGTTGAAGAATCGAGGTACTCTTTTGTAACATACAATTATTCACATCAAAACCATGAGAATCAAAAGTAAATCGCGGCCAGAATTAAGGGTCCTTTGTGTAGCAGTTCATTAGCGCGAACTAAACTTGTGCATTAAAATTGTGCAGATTCACCTAGCCAACCATTAATCTTGTTTAGTTTAATGCTGAGCAATTGATGGAATCGTGTCAAACTCTCAAATTAATTAATGTTTGCATAACGCCGTCCCAGAGGTCGAATATGACAAACGCTCAAACTTTTAATGAACCACTTTGGCCACACAATGGCTTGTTTGAAGATTTTCCGTGTGAGTCTATAATGGTACGTAAAAGTTTGAGGAACATGTCACTCGAAGACCCATTTAATATCGACGGTTTTAAATAATAATGCTTCTAGGCAGATCATAATATTTCTTCTTCTTCAGAAGCACAGAGCTACGCTATTTAAACTGTTTTAGCGCAGTCGGTAGGATTATCACTTACTAGTGAAGTAAAAATCTCATATCATCATAATCAGCCTCACTACGCTGATTTTTGTTCTACGCTGAACGCTTGCTGACCGTTGGCGCTGACACCGAAATGTATGAATTTATAATACGCTGATATTTCATACATACGCGTAGCGATGCGTTATTAATTAATGCTTTCTAGAATTTCATACATCTTGGTGATCGTGCGATTAGCGAGAGACTAAAATTAGCCTTACGGCTTACCTAGATTTATAAACAGTATTTTTCAATTTCTATATTCAATACTCCTTCCTTATTTAGCAAGTCACACTATTCGCAGTAATAAATTCTCTTACTTACAAATTCCTTAACGAGTGGGTAATCTCCAATTGCCGGTTAATACAATAAAGGTCAGCCATGTGAACCCGAAGGTACTTAATATATTACGCTGGTACCAGTACTACATAATATTTCATCAAGCGACACGGTCCTACTATAAGGGTCCCTAGGATTAGGACGGGTCGAATGTGATACCTAGTAACAGATTGAGCATTTTTTATCAACAGCAATAATAATCCGCATACGTCTAAGTACTTAGTCAATCTGTTGCTCTCAAGCTGTTGGAACTACTAGTTTCCTTGAAATATTATCTTCTTTACTCACCTCATAACTATTAGGTACCTAATTAAAATAATTAAACATAGTTGTTTCACACAAAGTAATATAATGTCGCCTGTTCTTACATACAGCTCTGCTTACAGATTAACAGGATACGTCTGAAGATTTAGTACATGACGAAATATCTGTTTATGGTTCTTTAATTCCGTGATAGCTGTGATATTACATTGGCAAAACAGGCGTACACTAATTGTTGTGTTTGAGGTTCAAAACTCTACCATAGTAAAAAAAAAACTTTAAATAGTTAATAGAATCAGGCGTTACTTTGCGGAAATCCATAGCTTAAAATTTAGTTTGTTATTATTTTCAGCAATATTCCGCGAAACAAACCTCAACTTTAAGTAGTTAAATGAGTGAGTGCACGCATAGGCATGCGTACAACATCTCCCTCCTCTCCCACACTGCCTATGCGTACACTCGCATGCAAGAACCTGCAAACACCACCACCACACAAGCAATAATGTTGGCAAATCCGTGCAAGGCCCCTCACCACCATGCAGGTTGAAAACCTCGACGCGCGTTTCGCCCCAACAACGTTCGTCACTGACGAACGTTGTTCGTAGAGTCCACATTCTGAGGATGCTCCGGTGTTGGGGCGAAACGCGCATCGAGGTTTTCAACGTTCGTCACTGACGAACTTTGTTCGTAGAGTCCACATTCTGAGGATGCTCCGGTGTTGGGGCGAAACGCGCATCGAGGTTTTCAACGTTCGTCACTGACGAACTTTGTTCGTAGAGTCCACATCCTGAGGATGCTCCGGTGTTGGGGCGAAACGCGCGTCGAGGTTTTCAACCTGCATGGTGGTGAGGGGCCTTGCACGGATTTGCCAACATTATTGCTTGTGTGGTGGTGGTGTTTGCAGGTTCTTGCATGCGAGTGTACGCATAGGCAGTGTGGGAGAGGAGGGAGGTGCTGTACGCATCCCTATGCGTGCACTCACTCATTTACTTAAAGGTTGAGGTTTGTTTCGCGGAATATTGCTAAAAATAATCACAAACTAAATTTAAAAAAAAACGTTATACCAGTTGCGGCACCAATTTTAATTTCGAACGTTACCTCTTCGAATTCTGAGTTGTTTCTTCTATTAAAACTTACAATATTCTCCTTGATTCCTTAAAGACTTTCGAGAGTTCTGCGTATCGGCCGTGGGAGCTGTGGCCGTGATGCAAACCACGATCGTTGTTTCCGTCGACTATTTACATTATCTTAATGAGTTACGCATGTGACTAATTCGTACTGTTTCAT
Source organism: Plebejus argus (assembly GCA_905404155.3). Lineage (NCBI taxonomy): Eukaryota > Metazoa > Arthropoda > Insecta > Lepidoptera > Lycaenidae > Plebejus > Plebejus argus. The sequence continues at coordinate 4,735,721 of FR989942.1, forward strand.
GGAATGCAATACGATAGTTTCACTGTGCTTACATTCTTGGTTGATAAAGTGCAGAGTTATTTGCAAATACGGGATTAAGCTTATTTATATTTTGAGATTAACCTTTGTTGTTGTTTTAAGTAGGTAATGTGGTTTTAGGATGTTATGTGAATAATTCTATAAAAACTTGTAAAGATCTACTTTAGAAGTTTTGTAGTAATGTGATTAATGATTGTCTTGCTTCATAGCTTCATAATACTAAAGACATGAAATTTTAAAAATAGTTTTCTTTTCCCTTTAGAACAAGGATCATACTATCATACCTAATTAGTATCTTTAGAAACCTCTCTACTGTAGGTATATCTATTTCTGTAGAGCCAAAACGAATGCTTTAATAAATTTATTTTTCTTAAAGTTAAACTAATAGTGTACTCGAGTTTCTGTTTATTATAATCCGCATAATAGGTCGTCGCAATAGATACTAAAGTTGTAATTGCGAGCGCGATTTTATGCGCAGAAAATAGCCCACAGACTGGACAAAAGATAGCGCAAGTACAATAAGATTTTGAGGTTATTATGTTCAACTCGTTATGGCGCCGACTAAAAGGTCTAAAATCCCACTTTTATACTCGCCAGCGTTTTATTGTACTGCCTTGAGTACTAATTTATGGCTCGAACGTCCTTTACGTGGCCAACAATAGTCCATCCCGACTCCTGAGTCCTGAGTAGTTTATTTTGTGTTCATAAAACTTGCCTCCCTTTTTCCTTTTGCACAGATTGAGTCTGGGATCGGCTCGAACTGTATTGATTTTGATTAGTGATGAGCAAAACTGGTCTTGCAGTCTGAGTCATGGTCTTGCAAGAAAAGCAAGACCAAGACCAAGACAATCCTAAAACTGAAAAACTAAGACCAAGACCGAGACTGTACTAGAAAGGCCAAGACCAAGACTGTGATGAATTTAAATAGGTAGTTGCTACGCAAAATTGAAGACGTTAGTGGATGAAGCAGACTTTAGGGCCAGAAGAATGATTTGAAATAAAAGGATGTGCATTTATGGGTAGAAGATGATGAAGTAGGTAAGTTACAAGGTTTGTTCGAAGCCTAAGAGAAAAATGAGTAATTGTTCTTATGTTATTAAATTTTAGTTATCTGGTTCATCCACTTACGTCCTTAATTGTTTCCGAAATAAAAATAATGCTGCCAAATTATCACGTATCTTGGAATTATGAGGCACTCAGATAAGCTATTCTTTTAACTCTCAAATTTTATCTTTCGCTACCTACGCTAAAGTGAAGATTACAGCGTTTTTCACGACAACGGTTTTGATATTAATTTGGCATTCTTTTGTTTCGAGTGTGCCCTCAGAGCCAGGTTGGAATGTGGACCGTTACTAAGCGGGAGGAAAGCTAAGTGACAGCGGATTTTAAATACATACTGATAAAAAAAAATCGGCCAAGTGCGAGTCGGACTCACGCACGAAGGGTTCCGTACCGTTATAAAGCAAAAAATATTGTTTTTTGTATGAGAGCCCCCCTTTATTATTTAATTTATTTTAATTTTATCTTTAAATATTAAATTACAAATATAATTACAGATTTTGTGAATATTTCATTTCATGTGCCTACCTGTTGCCATTATGGATTACGAACAAAAAAAGCAAAAAAAAATCATGTTTGTTGTATGGGAGCCCCCCTTAAATAATAACTTTATTTTGTTTTTAGTATTTGTTGTTGTAGCGGCAATAGATATACATAATCTGTGAAAATTTCAGCTATCTAGCTATTACCGTTCTTGAGTTACAGCCTGGAGACAGATAGACAGACGGACAGACAGACGGACAGACATCGAAGTCTCAGTAATAGGGTCCCGTTTTTACCCTTTGGGTACGGAACCCTAAAAAAAAAACAAAGGTCTGTTAATAAATCTAACGCCCAGTTCTGATGCCAAAATAACGTTATTGGATACACAAAGTACAAACTTCTGTCAAAAACCCTTAGATGCCAGTACAATACCGTGCATCTTTATTCGTTTTATAATGTAGAGTCTATTCAAACCAGATTTAAGACACAATAATTTAAAGAAATATAACAAGTTCTAGAAATTTTGTTATTTATTTTGGTACAATACGGTGTATCTCTATTCATTTTATAAAGTTGGATCGCTATGCTGATGGAATATATACCTGCAAATCTAATATTCAGCGTGTATATTCTATTGCGTAACTCGCGCACTGGATATGCATTGAATACGAATACCAAATGTGTAAAAACAATTCTACACCGAATTTGGTAGCTTTGAAAATGCGCGGATGTATTTTATATTAAAAAAACCGGCCAAGTGCGAGTTGGACTCGCCCATGAAGGGTTCCGCTTCCGCAGCAGCAATAAGGTTTATTTTTATGAGGTTTTTGATTTATTTTTATATTTCAGTCGATTTAATGAAATTTAGATTAAGGTTTACCATTTATGACGTATAAAAAAAATTACTGGCTAGATCTCGTTCAAACCAATTTTCGTTGGTAGTTTTTATAGTAATCTACATCATATATTTTTTTTAGAATTATCATGCCCCTACTTTAGAAATTAGAGGGGGGGGGGACACACACATTTTACCACTTTGGAAGAGTCTCTCTCGCAAACTATTCAGGTTTGAAAAATATGATATAAGAAACCTCAATATGATTTTTGGAGACTTATCTATAGATACCACACACGCATGGGTTAGATGAAAAAATTTTTTTTGTTTCAGTTGTACCTATGGGGACCCCTAAAATTTTTAATAATTTTTCCATTTTTGCATCAAAATCTTAATGCGGTTCACAGACTACATCTACTTACCAAGTTTCAATAGTATAGCTCTAATAGTTTCGGAGAAAAGTGGCTGTGACATACGGACGGACAGACAGACAGACAGACATGACGAATCTATAAAGGTTCCTTTTTTGCCATTTTGGCTACGGAACCCTAACTAGAAAACTAAATGATGCCCGCAACTCCATTGTGCCAAAAAATGTTTATCGCGCGGGAACCGTATATTTTTCCAGGATAAAAAGTAGCCTATGGCCTTTCTCCGAACTCATATAACTTTCATAATAAACTGCAAAATCCGTCCAGCGGTTTGGGCGTGAACAGGTAACAGAGACAGACAGACAGACACACTTTCGCATTGATTTGTAAGGATTGTAAGTGCGAAAGTGTGTTTGTCTGTTACCTTTTCACGCCCAAACTGCTGACCCGATTTTGTTGAAAAAAATCCTTTATGTCGGTAAATTGTACGGTTCCTGAGATATAAAAGAATTTTTGCGGGCGTCATCTAGTGTGTTTTATATAGGAATGACAACTTATATCACTCTCACTATGAGTTTCCTTCGTCTGTCTTTATTAGCTCTGTCACATTAACGCCCCGCTGTCACATAATGACTATGATTAACTTGAGCGTCATATAATTTAGTTATTACAGGCAATAAAAAGTGCTTCAACCTGGAACATAAACCTTGTATTCGTTATGACTTCTACGAGTAACAACAAAACGTTACTTTTTAAATGTTTTATGGGCTTAACAAGCTCCGTAAATGGCTTGTTGGAATATCGACTTTAGAGGCATATTCTTTACGCATCATTTGACAGTGATAAGAATGCATAATTTTCTGTTAGTCCTTGTTTGTTGGTTGGATTATTTATTTCTCACGTCTTGAAGTGGGAATATTCTGTGAAGTTGCTAGTCGGGCTAGTCCTAGAACCATACGTAGAACAAGCGATTTGTCTGGTATAGCTAGTTCCAGAAGACTTACGAAGGACATGGATCCTACCTGGGGCGTGTAAGGGCTGGGCGCCGCCGCGTAGGGCTGCTGAGGCGGTGGGTAGCGGCAGGGCGGCGCGTACGCCCACTGCTGCGCCCCGCGGAACTGCGCGCCTGCGCTCGCCATGCGCGCGCCCGCGCCGCCCGCTACCGCGCCGCTGACCGTCACCGCGCTGCTCGACGCGCTCGCTGAACGACACCCGCCGCTGCCCTGTAAAGAGAGTAAACGTCAACACTCGCACCACACCTTATTTCAAAACTCATAAACGCTAGCATTCGCGCCACGCCTTATTTCAAAGATCATAAACGCTAACACCTGCGCCACACCTAACTTAAACGGCCATCATCTCGCTAATAAACGCAAGTTTCAGTATGTCTATTTACAAAGTATGTGTATTTGATTTCACAATCAAACGTCTGAGTCAATTTTGACGAAGTATGGAAAGCAAATGACAAACAGAACAAGCCATAGCATAGGTAAAGTTAATTATGGTCCTTTGATTAAAACTTATTAATCGGGACTTAACGCGACTTATTCTATTAGTAATGTAATGCTACTACGAGTAGCATTATTACTAGAATAATTTACTTTTAAAAGTTAAGTCCCGATTAATAAGTTTTAATTATAATGCAACGCGAAAGTTTAAAATGTTATGGTCCTTTGAGTCGGATCGGTGAAAAATGTAACTAACCTACTAAAACTAACTGCAATAGTCATCTAAACAAGTTAGAATATTCCTTCTAGATATTGCTGCAAAAACTCTCATCGATTCGAATAACATTAACTTTTATATCCATTTCAACGTTTGAAGTAAAAGCTATTAAATAAAATCAATAATATCACTAATGCCCAAACGTTGGTGTAATATGACCTATCGGTTAAAGCTACTGTGAACGGCTTTCTGTTACGGTATAACCAAAGAAAGCACTTAACACATTAAGGCATTGTTTGCTTTAGCCACATAAATAACACTAGAGAAGATAATATAATATTACGTAGATTAAATTTCTTAGAATTCCTCGCATTGAAACGAATTGGGGGTAGTCCAGAAGATTAAGATTGAATTAAATTCTTTGTCTGTGGTATTCTAATTTCAAAATAATTTAAGAATTCGAAAGCATTGAAGACGAAGTCGCACAACTCGACAAAAACTTCTACTTAAACTCACATTTTTTTATTTTAACCCTCAAGATAATTATTTTTTATATTTTTCTAAGTAAGATATGTAACGTAATAATTCGTCGAAAAAGCAGGAAGATTTACCGCATAATTTTATTCTTCCCTCACTTAATTATTTGAGTCACGGAATTCAACCTCGTAAAGCCCAGGGATTGTCGTTTTTTCCGATGGCCACCATTACAATTTTTTTTGCTATTGTAAAAAATAGGTGAGGGATAATGCCGCAATCCGATTATATTGTGGGCGCGGAATAGGAGCTAGAAAAACTTAATATTTTCGTTTTTTTTTATAAGCTGGTAAAGCCTCAAAAAGCGTGTCCTAAAGTACCACTAGGATGTTGTTGGGGGACATGTTCAACCGACCTCCAAAAAAGAGGAGCTCTATCGGCTGTGGATATTTTCCACAGTCATCATCCATGTTACCCTTAATTTTTAAGTTTTATTTACTGACAAGACACACTCTGCTCTTTTCCTATTCATTTTTTGTGGTACAAATAAAGGGAAAGCACCTACTAACGTCATACAAAATTCTGCATCACCACTACAAACATTTTGGTACTACTGACCTATTTTTTTTTATTAAAAATATCTATACTTACCTACTTTTTTGTGAAGTTTTTAAATACTTTAATAAAGGGGTGTAATAATAGGACACCGTCAGAGTTCAGAAGCTGTGTAATTTGATTTTTGTCTTTTTAGTTTTTTTGTAATCTGAAAAAAGTTTAAGAGGTTTATATTTTTTGTCAAAAGGATTTTTGACCTTTGTGTTATAATATCTTTCATTGTCATAGATTATGTTGTAAAAAGCAGTAATTTTGGTTTTTAGAACTGGTGAGGCATTTTAAATAGGGACTTAAGAGGGATACTGACCCTAAAAATAAAACATAGTCCTTCTCTCTTCACACTCACGCACGACTTTCATATGCCAGGTGAAAAAGGACGACGCGGAATCATCGCCAAGTTAGTTTTACTTGAATAAAAGACGAACTATAATGATTATGAAAAAAGTGTTTTGAGCAAATTTAGGTTTTATCAATGCCTTTTTAGATATTAAAAAATATTTAAAAAAAGACAGCGAACTTCGAAGATCCAAGCAAAAATGTGTCTAAAACAAGGTTTTTTGTAAAAAAGAAACTATCGAGAATTTTTTCAGTAATCGTGTTTTCGTCTTGAGCATTTAATCTTCATGAACTGAAGTTACTTGTGTAAAAAAATCAGCTTTCTAGACCTTACAGATTTTAAGATCTAGGTTTAATAATGTAGTCAAGTTAGGGTCAGGTGCACTCTTAATGAAAAATTCTGGACTGTACTTATGTAGTACCTACTAGTGTGTACATAATGTTGTTTAAATTTTGTGTAAGACGATACGACTATCACGTAATACCAGTATTTAGTCAGACACTGGACATAATCACATAATTTAATTTCACTTATGTAAGTTCTAAGAAGGTTTAGTTTTAACGGCTTACGTCTAAGTACGTAACGCGAAAAGTAGATCTAACTTATTTTATTATTGTCTACGTACTAAACTTCATAACGAATAGAATTTAAATATCGAATCTTCATTCAGAATTTGAGTTTGCTTCTTTACCGAAAAAAAAACCAACAAAAAGCTTCTTCAGTTGTGACCTCGAGTCAGTTCAAAATCCAAATCAGCGTTCCTTTTTCGAAATTTATCAGGAATAAAAAATGGCGAATGACCATGTAATATTTCTGTATTATCTGTAGTTTGTTACATGAGATTGTGGTATTGAGTGGGTGGCGGCGTCGTCGGGGCGCGTCAGCCGTCTCGACGCAGACGACTTAAATTTGTTTCCTAAGGACTAGGTCTAGAAAATACTACAAAACTACTACTCATTTTCCGCAATGGCTTTAGCATTACTTTCTGCTTTATAGCCACAAAATATCTCTTATTATTAGTGGAATCACTTTTATGTTCATGACATAATGAATGCATAATAAAATATATATTTTTTGATTTTTGAAAAACTGTACAGCCGTGAAATTAAACAACATATGAAAAGAAAAACAAACCTTGTACCTATGGCTTATTTTTTTTAAATTTTTAAATACAATGCTGTATCTAGACGTCAGTGAGCAAACAGCTATCCACATAGCATTACAAATTAGAAGTCACCGCAGGCTGCCCGCTGCATGTGGCCCGTAATTTTGACCAATCACACTGATTGTCTCACTGCAAACACCGATAAGTCAGCCAGAATACCAAAGACACTAGAATTTAAAAATTCTCAATGCTACTATCGTACTAACTACTAAACCATTACTAAACATTCTTTTGGAAACAATGTTCCTAAAAAATCGAATTACGAATACGTTCTGAATTTAAAATTTATATTACATATAACATTTTTTACTTACATACTTCTAAACTTAGATCATAATAAATTTAGTATTTTCTATGATATACCCACAGTCTCAAATAACAAATTTAATTCTCATCCTGACCATCCAAAAATATGAATTCATAATGAGCATTAAAGTTTAGATCGTCTGAAATCGAGTTAATCCTTACAAATACCCTTGGCTCCTCTTAACAGCGTTCGGTAATTGAATTATTAATATTTGTTATAAAATATTGAAACCATTTTGTTCACTTGAGATAATAAAGAAATAAGATTGCGGCCATATTTCTTAACCCTCTAGTAACACCTCCACCATCCCCTAAAATTTGGGGACGAATATTATTCGGTAATACTCGTCCCAAAATTCTTGTTCGCTAATGTCCATACTAATATTAAAAAGCGGCCAAGTGCGAGTTGGACTCGCCCATGGAGGGTTCCGCAGCAGCAATAACGTTCATTTTTATGAAATTATAATATTTTTGATTTATTTTCATATTTCAGTCGATTTAATGAAATTTAGATTAAGGTTTACTATTTATGACGTATAAAAAAAACTACTGGCTAGATCTCGTTCAAACCAATTTTCGTTGGTAGTTTTTATAGTAATCTACATCATATATTTTTTTTAGAATTATCATGCCTCTACTTTAGAAATTAGAGGGGGGGGGACACACATTTTTCCACTTTGGAAGAGTCTCTCTCGCAAACTATTCAGGTTAGAAAAAAATGATATGAGAAACCTCAATATGATTTTTGGAGACCTATCCATAGATACCCCACACGCATAGGTTAGATGAAAAAAAAAAATTTTTGTTTCAGTTGTACTTTACTATTTATGACGTATAAAAAAAACTACTGGCTAGATCTCGTTCAAACCAATTTTCGTTGGTAGTTTTTATAGTAATCTACATCATATATTTTTTTTAGAATTATCATGCCTCTACTTTAGAAATTAGAGGGGGGGGGACACACATTTTTCCACTTTGGAAGAGTCTCTCTCGCAAACTATTCAGGTTAGAAAAAAATGATATGAGAAACCTCAATATGATTTTTGGAGACCTATCCATAGATACCCCACACGCATAGGTTAGATGAAAAAAAAATTTTTTGTTTCAGTTGTACCTATGGGGACCCCTAAAATTTTTAATATTTTTTCCATTTTTGCATCAAAATCTTAATGCGGTTTACAGACTACATCTGCTTACCAAGTTTCAATAGTATAGCTCTAATAGTTTCGGAGAAAAGTGGCTGTGACATACGGACGGACGGACAGACAGACAGACAGACAGACAGACAGACAGACAGACAGAGAGACATGACGAATCTATAAGGGTTCCTTTTTTGCCATTTTGGCTACGGAACCCTAATAAAAATGAGACAGTGTGACTGTCTACTACCTTTTCACGCCTAAACCGCTGAACCTTTTGTGCTGGGTAAGTATAGAGATACTAATTTGAGTCTTAGGAAAGGATATAAGGGATGAAACCCCAAAAATGTACGGTTCCCGCGCAATAAACGAAATTTGGCACCATGGTATTGCAGGCGTCATATATCAGTAAGGTGTGGCGTGATGAGAATAAGATTAAATGTTATAATTTAGGCTTAAACTCTACTTTTCTTAAAGACGTACATTTTGCACGATAAAGGAAGAGCCTTTGCCAGCTAAATAACTCTACGTATTATCAATTAGAACAACAACTTATCTTCAATAGACATTACTAAATTCGATTAGAAAGATGCTGTGACAATAACAAATCTACAAATTAATGAAACGATATCATTGGAGAAGAAAATAGAAACTAATCGAATAGTATTTTGTTGACGGCGGACGAGATGCGTGCGGTCGGAAACCGATCGGCTCTCGCGACTTTCTGTACGTGACGATATTACCACATTCATTTGTAGGGTTGATCAATTTTGAATTTCGAATCGATATGCGAGTGTTGTCTAGATGCGCTACAATTTTTTTTTAATTTTGAAATGTCTCCGGATCCATGTATCGGCGTTCAACGCCGTCATACTCTAAGCTCTATTTTATTCTAAGTACCTGTTATGTGCTTCTCATTGGAAGTATTTGTTTTGTTTGTTTTATTGCTTGTGATGAAATTTAAAGTCTGCAATTGGTCTGCAATTTCATACATGGCAAACGGAGAATTATACTTTGAGTGCCGTTCTACTAACAACCTGTATGTAGCCTATAAAATCTAGCCTAACTTGCAAAAGTAGTGTGCTACTAAGCTTTTTTTGATGTCGACAGCCCTGCGTCGATATCATGTGTGAAATAATTCGGTAGAAAATTGTGAACACGTGTCCTCGTCTCGTGTCGATCGGTCGCGCCTTGTGCAATTACCACAATTACAGGTTCGTAATTGGTACAACCGGCCAGACAACGAATATTCATTGAGTGCAGTTTTTTGGGCTGCGGTAAACACATCGTGGTGGGGGGTTTAATGTAGTACGTGGTAGTACCATCACAAGATTGATTCAAATGATCCGGAGTTCCGAGTTATTTATTCGGGTTATGTCAAGTCAATGTTAGTTGTCTCGACATAGCTTGACCAAATTACGAAGGTCTATGAATCATCAGAGTAAATTCAATTGATGGCGAAGTTATGTTATTTATTTGGATTATGTGATATTATGTCAAGTCGATGTTAGCTGTTCAGAATAAACAGAACTCAAAAATATGAAAAATCAAAAATAAGAACACAGAAATAACAGAGAAACAGAAAAACAAAGAGACACCATCGCATTTATAAATACTACTTATATAAAACTACATAAAAATACATTCTTAAAATGTAGGTATTTTCTAGATAAAAGTACTTGTTTCGAAGTAAACAGTTTAAAAAAAACGATATTAAAAAGTTAGAGTGTAGAGCTCTTGCGTTCCACGACAATGTGGGTCAGATTTTGCCGGAAACGAAATCGTAACTACCCACATTAAAATTCTTCTAGTTACCCCGTAAAAGGCGTACAAGAGAAATTTAATGATGTACACAATTAAAGTAAAATTGCTACATTCATTTTAAATAAAATATGTTTAATTCCGAGCGTTATGTTGCCTAAAAAGTCGCGCCGTTTTGTAAAATTATGTGATTAACCATGTTTATGACGATTGTTTTAATTATGGACAGTAATGTTAAATAAATATTCTGGAGCCGTAAATTTTTGTTCTGATTATTATAAAATGGCGTCCGTAAAAACAGTATGACCAAATTCAAAAGTGACACACTTACTCAATTCGCTCAACTGTACCAATTTTTTTAATATGCGATTCCTAACTTAAGACCTTACATTGGAAACCCAAGTAAATAAAGCAATAAAAACAAGATGGCCGCCTATAGCTGTGAGTTGTGACGCAGTTGGCACATACTTACAGCATTAGTCTTGCGATCAACGAATGGACTTCTTATTTTTATTTGCACTTAAATTAAGCGTGGAATAAAAAGAGTGCACACATGGGGCGAGCTTTTAATTAAAAATTGATAATACTTTGTGTAGAGCCTTCTTGGTTATAAATGAATCTTTTGATGTCTTTCAGGAATCGTTCTAAAATTTTCTCCAAAAATACGTAATTTTTACATGAATAGGTAAGATGGCCCGGTGAACTTCTCATCACTTTCCTCCTAATTTAAACCTTCTATGGTCTTCCACGAATATTTCAAGACTAAAAGAAGTCAAATCGAAATTCAATTATATTTATATAGAGTACTTACATAATATTTTAGGAGACAGAGCATAAATATTCTAATATAGAGTAAAAACTTTATTGGCATGTGTACAATGGGGGACGAATCTACACGGTGGACAAAAATCAAATGGTAGCCAATAAGTAACCCGTTTTACTTTTAAATCTTTATCAACACGCTATAAATTAAGCTTTTAAAATATCTTAAACACACTATAAATTAAGCTTCTTTTAGACATAATGAAGAATTATCTGCAGTTTACTTTTAAATTAGCGATTCGCACATAGTGAGTCATGGCCTCATACATCATGTCTTCGCAAGGCCTCTGCAATACATGTCACTGACTTATTGCAGAATATTATACAACTATGTATAGTAAAATTGTATATTGCAATAAAATTAGTTTTTATAACTTTGTTTAAAATATTTTAAAAGGTTAAGGCTGTGCTTCTGCTGCGCGAAGTCAGGCAAAGCGAAGTCAACGGAAGCTCAGCTTCGGTGTTCACCCTCATGGTCTGATTGTCCTCATCTGACACATTGTAAAAGTCACATTACAGGCTTTGAATATCTATACCTACGTTGTCTGAATATATTTATTGGCAAGGAAGACTCTTTGCGCGGCTTTTACGTCTTCGAAGATTTCAAAACATAAAATTCGTTGAAAGAAAAGTTACAGCATGTAGGTACTTCAATTAATATTATCAATATTGTGGTCCCAAACCATAGACCATTTTTTACTTTTTGGTCTTGCCATTTTTTCCTGGTCTGCCGTTTTTTAGGGTTCCGTACCCAAAGGGTGAAAACGGGACCCTATTACTGAGACTTCGATGTCTGTCCGTCTGTCCGTCCGTCTGTCTGTCTGTCTCCAGGCTGTAACTCAAGAACCGCTGTAGCTAGACTTCTGAAATTTTCACAGATTATGTATATCTGTTGCCGCTATAACAACAAATACTGAAAATAAAATAAAACTAATATTTAAGGGGGGCTCCCATACAAGAAACGTGATGTTTTTGCCCATTTTTGCTCGTAATCAATAATGGTAACAGCTACGTACTTAAAAATTTTCACAAAATCCTTAGTTGTATTTGTACTTTAGTAATTAATAATAAAATTAAAATAAAGTAAATATTTAAGGGGGACTCTCATACAAAAAACACAATTTTTTGTTTACTTTCGCTCTATACCGGTACAGAACCATTCGTGCGCGAGTCCGACTCGCAGTTGGCTGATTATTTAAAACATTATTTTCTGATATGCCTACCAAGTACCACCCTCGGTGTAAAATCAAATATCACCCTAAGAAAAACTTGAGTATTATCTTGATAGGTCATTAGGCCGGTCTCTCCCCCACTCTCCTCATTATTCCCAAATGATAATGAAATACAGAAATAGATAAAGTAAGCATAATAAATAATGATTTGGAATGATATTTTGATGATTTCTGTATCAATTGTGAAAATGTTTTGATTTCTTGTACACTTCACGTTTCATAGCGTGTTTTCGTACATGTTTATTTCAGCAATGTGTGTTACTTCGTCCATTCTTATATCTATCTATACATATTATAATAAAACTGTAAAAATGTGAATTCTGTACATTAAAGATATTCAAAAAATAATAAGCGGGGGGTGTCACTAGATCGCTATAGAAGCCAAAAATGTGGTTAGTTTTTTGTCTGTCTGTTTGTCTGTCTGTCTGTCTGTCTGTATGTTTGTTCCACTATCACACGAAAACTACTGATCCGATTTGAAAGCGGTTTTCGCAGATATATTTGTCTTCTTCAAACTCAACATGGTGTATAAACTTCCCCCCCACCCCTCTAAGGGGACCAAAAAGAGGGTCAGATTTTGTATCAATTTTTTTCTTTAATGGACTTAATTCATATTATTAACTGTATTTTCCAACTTAACATCAGGTGTACACAATTTTTCCCCCTATCCCTCTTACGGGACAAAAGAGGGGGTAAGATTTTGTATTAACTGATAAAGTAGAAATACTTTAAATGGCAAAACAATGTTGCCGGGTCAACTAGTAAGAAATAAATTTGTAAAGTCTCTTTACGTTGATACTTTTTGAAGTTTTTAATGCGTAAAAGCAGCAAAAAGTATACAGCCGGACATCCCCTTTTTGGGAGAAAAATTAAGAAGTTAACACCATTTGTATGGGCGTGTATAAAACGATATTGAAGTTGGCAACATTTGTATGCGCTCCACTCCGCCGCGCGCCGGCTCGCTAGATTAGCGCTGACTGTGATTAAACAATTCCCGCGTTATTGCCTCCCATACAACGTTGAAAACTCTAAATTTAAAAACGCGGACAAAGACAAATGAATTAAAAAATATATGCAAAATAGTTAGATGTTACATATTATTGTATATTCTACGTGCGAGCTCCTAGGAATAGAGAACTAAACGAAACCCGCAATTCTTTGTTCCGCTGAAATTCGTTTATTGTGCTGCAACCACAGATAACCCCCAGTTTTTATTTGTGGCTGCAACTATCACGGGGAGTGCTCTGAGGAAATGTTCGAAATCATACCACCTGCAACTTTTCGCCATCGTTCCACGCGAAAAATATACCATTTTCATCACCTTGATGAGTAGCAGTCTTCCACCGTGCGTTTTTCGCGTAACTTTCTGCCGCACTGTAAAACTCTGGAATTAACTGTCACCAGAAGAGAGCGTATTCCTTCTAAAAAGCCGGCAAGGCACCTGCAGCTCTTCTGATGTTGCGAGTGTTCATGGGCGACGGTGACCCGCTTGCTCGTTTGCCCCGTTATTTCATAAAAAACTATACTTGTACATTTCCTTTCCCACTGATCCTTTTCAAAGCCTCAAAGTACCAATCGACAAAGTCTGTTCAGCGTTTTTAGTATGAAGAGGTAATAGATACAATTTCGTACATTCAAAATACTAGTAAATTGTATATAAGTCCTGAATCCTGATGCTTAGAACTCGCGCGCCTAAGTATTTGTATAACTGTGTGAATGTGTGTGTGTGTCGGTATGTGTGTCATCTCGGTTGTGGTGGTGGGTGTGGAATGCGGCCGCGTCCTTCGCTGCGTCTCATTTGCACAGCACTGTAGACAGTCGCTTGTAGCTTCCCAACTTGTCTATGAATTTAGTTTTACGGTCACACAGATTTATACCTTTTCATGGGTGTCATGAAAGTTAACGGTTAAATAGTGCGGAGAGTGTGCGAAAACAACTATGGTTCATTTATGGTTTGTTACTATGTTACTATGTACATTGTACATAGTAACAAATCTATATTATATTATATAATTCTTAGCGCTAAAAAACAGAGGCTTTGTACAATGGCAGACGAAGTCGTATACCTAATTGATTCAAAAGAAAAAAAGTTAAGATATTTTGAAATATGAAAACATTTATAGTAAACGTCAAATTTGAATGTGGAACGCGTGAAAAAACGCGCAAAAACCACACCTGTACAGCCACGCACAGCGGTCATTAGAGAAAAAAATTACAAATGATACAGTTAGTCGAGCAAAAGCAAAATGTTTATTCATGATCGTGCGCGAGGTCAGTAAACTGGCGGTCTGCGTCTGTGAAATGCGGAGCTCTTTCCGGGTAGAGAAATACATTGCGGGCCGAAGAAATATTTTTAACTGTAAGTGAAATACCGTAATGTACCGCAAACGTATGAACGAGCTTATAAAAATTCCACAGGCGTGCTCTAAGCATAACTTTGTTTCAACATATCATAAACGTATGAATGCGTACTAAAATGGCGAACCAGTTTTCGCATTGCTAAACATGTAGCTGAGGTTTTAATAATTTAATTTTTTGTCTTTACAAAACAAAAGTGTCTGCTTTCTAAGCTTAGATAATATTTTTAGAGCTGCATAGATCATTTTGCCACTATTGAATGCTAGAAACAATAAAGATGATACAAATAACTTGATATAGCGAAAATCGACTTCTACGGTACCACCAGGGTTATCGCTAACAAAATGTGTACGGTACATATTTACAACGATAATGAATCACGCCTCAGTCAGTTTGTTTATAAAATATTTAACGATCGATAATACGTTACGGGTGAACACACTGCGGTGTTTACTCGCTACTGTATTGTGGAACACTTGTCGACGCGACTGTACCGTACTTGCTTCAATGTAGAATCTGTGGTAGACCGTAGAATGTAGATGCTACAGACGCTCCATTCATGAGTATATTACCTCCGTCTTTCATGAAATTGATCCTTATGAAGTTGCCATAACGGTCATACCAGTAACTGATCGTACTGTAGTGGTATTGTAATGCAAAGAATAGATAAATAGCAAAGTAAATAATATAATATTCATTGTACGTACTCAACGCTTCATAAACCTAGAGACCACCTAAATAACAAAACTTTTCTGTTTAGATGAAAAAAGACAATATACAATGTACAATCTTAATTTACAGACATACAAATATTTTCGCTACTTTTATCATGAAACGACAAACAAACATTCTGATTGGCTGAACCTCCAAAAGTCAGTAATTTCATGTTTATTTGACATAAATTATAAATTTGAGACTGCATCGAACCAAGGACCTAAGTTGCATTAGTATTGATTTGAAAAAGTTTATTACACCTACCTTAATATAAGACTCATCTGCCTGTCTTGAGTCTTTGTATTTCAATTTCGTTTTAGCTCATCTCCATAGATCCAGGAACTTTCTTTCGCGTTAAAATTTCAAATTGCTTTTTGTACCTGCCTGGTATTTTTAAACCTATGAATATTGTACTCGTCTGCAGTCTAGACTCGGGAAGGGCGTTAGGTTATTAGAAAACGTCTGAGAATGTTATTGTAAAGGTTAGTTAACTTCGAAGAGTCTTGGAATTCGTTCGTTTTAACTAATGTCTATCTTTGAGTGCGAATTTTAAAAGGGTTTAAAAGTTTAGGTAGCTCTATAACCTTTAGTAATAAATGTACGTGTGTATGTCGTTGTCTGGTAGAGATTAGGGAAGTGTCTTCTTGGCAGTCAGGAACAAAACATATTTTGAAGAAACTTACTGGAGTAATAAGACCGCTGATTCAGATTTTGTCGTTAATTTTGTAAATTGTCTTTTTTTCGAAATTAGAGTTATTTTTTTTAAATATTCTAAAACTATAACGGCCACTACGGTACTTTTATGATTTGTTGTATAATAATTATTTTCATAATCGGCGTTACTTATATTGTAAACCGATTTTTCGGTATAAATGTCATACGATGAGTTTTGAAATCTTTGCCTATATGTTACAATAACATTTGCAAATAAAAATATTTTCCTCCAGATGAGTCGGGTTGTTGGCATTTGTTTTATGTCGACGACTTCATTACAATTTACAAGTCATTATCATTTATTATTGATTTTACTTTAGATAAAATATATTTTATTACTTGTAACTGTTTATTTTGCTGATATTGGCATCGTGATTTTGGCATTCGTAAGATTTTTTCGACTAACGATACCGAAAAATGCGAGAATTATACAAAAGATAAAGTAGATATTATGCAAAGTTTGAAAGAAATTATACGGACATAGCTGTTTTGTATTCTTATTTCAGTCTTTCTAATCTATATCTATATATCTATATATATATATATATATAAAACTCAAAGGTGACTGACTGACATGGTAATCTATCAACGCACAGCCCAAACCACTGGACGGATCGGGCTGAAATTTGGCTTGCAGGTAGATGTTATGACACTTATGACGTAGGCATCCGCTAAGAAAGTATTTTGATAAATTCCAACCCCAAGGGGTTAAAATAGGGGATGAAAGTTTGTATATAATAATACTTCTTAAGCGAGCGAAGCCGCGGGCAAAAGCTCGTAAGTATATAAAACTCAAAGGTGACTGACTGACATGGTGATCTATCAACGCACAGCCCAAACCACTGGACGGATCGGGCTGAAATTTGGCATGTAGGTAGATGTTATGACGTAGGCATCCGCTAAGAAAGGATTTTTATAAATTCTCACCCCAAGGGGTTCAAATAGGGGATGAATCTCGTACTTATATAAAATTCTCATGTCACAGTGTTTGTGCGCGAACTACTCCCGTTTCTAATGAAATTTTGTATGTACATTCGTTAGGCCTGAGAATAGGTTCTTGTCTACTTTTTGGTATTCTATAAAATAAACCCTAATAATTGACCATTTACGTCTATCCAGCTGAGATAGCTTTTCCTAATTCTATTCTAACACACTAGTCTAGGGCTTAAGTACAGACTAGAAACTATTCTAACGATTATCACTAAGGTTGTTAAAATCATGCTCCCAATGTTTAGGGAATTGGTCTTACACTCCAGAAACTAAAAGGCTCCCGATTCTTATAGTAACTTTCGAGATACTAGAATCGAGCCCCAGTAACAATTCGAATTCTATTTGATTCATCAGTCATCAGTCATCAGTCATCACACACCACCCCCGAATGCAGCGGGGGCTAATCTGACGTATTAGGGATTATGGTTGCTCCATAACAAAAGATCCACAGTCCACATGGTGCTCAACAATACGAACATGTTATCGATCCCACCAGGTTGCAGTGGCCAATATGCTCCTAAATTTTTCATTAATGAAAGGATAGAAAGAGATAGAGATATTTAG
This sequence comes from Plebejus argus, assembly GCA_905404155.3. Classification (NCBI taxonomy): domain Eukaryota; kingdom Metazoa; phylum Arthropoda; class Insecta; order Lepidoptera; family Lycaenidae; genus Plebejus; species Plebejus argus. Next base: position 4,753,343 of record FR989942.1, read on the forward strand.
TAGAGAGATACAGAACTATCCAAGAACTAGACAAAATTCGCGCGGGAACCGTACCGTTTTTTGGGATAAACAATAATCCTATGTCCTTTCCTGGGACTCGCAATTAAAATATTAAAAATATTTACACAATTTCCTACAAAACGTTCTATTTAGTGAATCCTGCTAAAAATTTAATTGCAACAAGGCAACAGCACCACTCGCAACAAAACCGGGTGCCAAAAACATTCAACACACCATATTACTATAAGGACAGAATATAATATTTATATTATGTCCATAAGAAGGATAATTTCCAGAATATTTTCCATACTTATATTATAAATGCGAATGGTGTGTCTGCCGGTTTGTCTGTTTGTCTGTCTATAGGTATGTTACCTTCTAACGCCCAAATGTTAAAATTTTGGCGTAATAGAGTAATAATTATGCGTCATCTATTCAGTCATAGATAAATATTTACTACGTAAATCAGTGTACTATATGAAATCAATTTCATTCTTTATTTACCAATTTTAAATAAGTATCATAAAAATGTAGTTATATCTCAAAAGGTCATAAGGTCAACAACCTGCATCTGAATTAGGATTAGCGATCAAGTTAACAAAGTGTAAAATTAGTCTGAATCATACAAGGAAAAATTCTTTGACGCTGAACTAAATTTTCTAAACGTACCTACCTAATCACTATTGAATAGTAGTTTTTTCACCTTGTATTTCCACAGTCAGTTTCAGTTCTCACTTCTCTCTCTCTCTCTCTCTTCGTCTGCCTATGAAATGCTTCTGTGATAGAGTTTTATTGTGGTTTTAAATATTATTGTTGGCTAAAATTTATTCTACTTTTAAAAATTATTCTACTGAAAGACTTGCTAAGTTTCAAACGTTATCGGTACAGTCCGTTAAAGGGAGGAGAGTATTAATTTAGTAACTCCATTATCACGTCATTTTAAAATGCTCGTGCGTGGCGGCACTTTTACTGATAACACATTAAAATAAAAATCGGCCAAGTGCGAGTCGGACTCGCGCACGAACGGTTCCGTACCGTTATAGAGCAAAAATAGGCCAAAAATTGTGTTTTTGGTATGGGAGCCCCCCTTAATTTTTTATTTTATTTAAATATTATTATTATTTATTAAAGTACAATTATATTTAAGACTTTTGTGAAAGTTTCAAGTGTCTACCTCTTATCATTATTGATTACGAACAAAAAAGGCAAAAAAAAATTACGTTTGGTATATGGGAGCCCCCCCTTAAATATTAATTTTATTTTTATTTTAGTATTTGTTGTTATAGCGGCACCGGAAATACACAATCTGTGAAAACTTCAGAACTCTAACTATAGCGGTTCTTGAGATACAGCCTGGAGACAGACAGACGGACAGACGGACAGACGGACAGACAGATGGACAGACAGACGGACAGACAGACGGACAGACAGACATCGAAGTCTCATGAATAGGGTCCCGTTTTTACCCTTTGGGTACGGAACCCTAAAAATGACACTTATCATGTTAAGGACATAAATTAATTTTCATTAAGGCCGACTTAGCTATAATATATTATATTAATATTTTTATAGCTAGGCATATTACTATATATTTTCTATACTAATTTTCGCGTGACCGCACACTCAGCTATAATATATATTTCTGGTTTCAGTGTAGTTTCACGGTATATTAATATATATTATAGCTAAGTCTGTGACGGGCTTTATCATCGCTGTTTAAAAGCTTATAATTTGTAAGGTTTTTATGCCCAGTTTCTGAGATTTACTGATTTATCTATTCACTATTGTGTATAAATTAAATATCATTGTTGATTGGTTAACTTGTTAAGAGCCAATCAAAAGTGCCAGAGAATGGTTAAACTTCCCATGAGAACTTCGATAGCAAATAGTCAAACGTGACTTAATTAAAATTAATATAAAAACTTTAATAACAAGGCATTAATCACAAAACTCGTACAAAGCAAACGTTCATACTGTTAGGTCTTAGAACGACGTCTTTAGTGCATCTAGAAAACAGATAGCTGTATAAATTACACAAATGTCTTATGAACTTCTGGTATTAGTGTAGTTTGAATTACTATCATTAAAGTGTCAGGTAGGGCAATATATTAGTTGTCTTCTGGCTACAACACATACCTATTCTGCCATAATTTTAACACATTTTTATAGGTGATAAGAGTGAGATAGCCATATTAATTTTGCCTTAGATATATCATACAGTTCTACCAGAATCTGATGGCAAAAAGTGAGAAAATAAATTGACTCTAGCAATACCGGGGTAATTGGTAAGTATAAAATATTTCGATCCTTTTTAGGGTTCGGTACCCAAAGGGTGAAAACGGGACCCTATTCATGAGACTGCGATGTCTGTCCGTCTGTCCGTCTGTCTGTCTCCAAGCTGTAACTCAAGAACGGTAATAGCTAGAGAGTTGAAATTTTCATAGATTGTGTATATCCGTTGCCGCTATAATATCAAATACTAAAAGCAAAATAAAATTAATATTAATTAAGGGGGCTCCCATACAACAAACGTGATTTTTTTGGCCTTTTTTGCTCTATATCAATAATAGCAACTGGTAGGCCCTTGAATTTTCCACAAAATCATTAGTTTTACTTGTACTTTAATATTTAATCATAAAATATCATAAAATATTTAATCAAAAATAAAATAAAAAATTAAGGGGGGCTCCCATACAAAAAACACAATATTTGGTCTAATTTTACTCTATAATGGTACGGAACCCTTCGTGCGCGAGTCCGACTCGCACTTGGCCGATTATTATAGCGGCTGATACTGTCTGTGAAACATGCAAATATATATTAAATTTATCCAATGATCAAGGACATTTTTTGAAAATCTGCTGTCAAAATTTGCCATCAGATTCTGGTAGACCTATACCTACTGTGGCTGATGCTTTACGATTTGAACTACGAGCTATATTAAGTGAGCTCAGAAATAGATCATTTCTTGCGTACGAATGTAAAACAATTGCCGCAACTTTTGTAAAAAAAAACAATTACAGTTTAGGCAAAAACGAACTGCAAAAACGGAAGAAGAAGCGCAAATTCGAAATTTAAAATAATATTTGCGAATTATGTAATTTATGTTTGTTCAAGGCAGATAGTAACGTGATATTATCTCTACCATGGTCTGTATGTTAGTATGTTATTATCAGTATTACGTAAACGTAGATAATGCTCCGCCCCCCGAAGCAATCTGTATAATCCTGAGTGTATATGACATAATACTGTAGCTCTATTTTCCTATTTGAATGAAGAATGTTTACCTTATAGGCTGTTTACACGCTGCTATATTATAAAAATTCACATGATAGAGCTGTTTTACATAATATACAGTGTGTAACAAAAATAAGTGATAATACTACGTGTTCCTCGTAGAGAGATCACTGTGAAAGTAGCAGTATTACGTAACTAGACGACAATTTTTTTTTCACTTTTGAATGGGCAAGGGCCCGAGCGTCACGAGTTTCCCCATATAAAAGTGAAAAAAAAATTTGGTCTTTCAGCGCTGCTACTTTCACAGTGAACTCTCTACAAGGAACACGTACACACCCTAAAGTATTATCACTTATTTTTGTTACACCCTGTATACAGGCATTGTCCAATAGGGAGTACGCAAAGGTCAAAGTATAGGGCGCTACTAGGACATACAGTAATTATAATCCGACCAAAATTCGACATTTTGCACACGTTTTAAATCAGAATAGTAACAGAAACGTTGTCAAACGTAGAATAAAACTTGGGTGAATTGCACCAGAAGCAGTAGATAAAGTTAAGGTTAAAGTTATCGTTAAATATGGCGACTTTTGCTAGGGATTTGACAGTTCATTTTCACATTTTGTAATGGTTAAAGTTAAAGTTATAGTTAAAGTAAGCCGGTGCAACTCGTCATTAGTTTACTGTCTATGCTTGTGCTGCCTCTATCGTGAAAATATTGCAGGATTTTTTCCTATTGGCGTAATTTTAAGTGTCAATTGTTTCGCATCCCATTCCCATGAGTCCCTTGACAATGTAAGGTTATCTTGTAGGTTCTGTGACTTTAGTACATATTTTTTAATAATATTTATTATAAATTGGAATAGAGAGAGAATACATTCGCAGTAAACCTCTTTTCTTTTAACATTTTTGTTATTTTTACCATATCCATATCTATGGCTAGAAGAATATTTTAAATAAGTTATTAAATAGACAATTTCTATCTAATTTCAAACTTATCACGATACGCCGGGCTTATAAAAGAGTCCTTTACGACTGTTACAAATTCGATATTAACAAGCTCAACGAAATTTTTTATCGCTTCGGATATAAAATGTTCGGTTAATACTGCGGATGTTCAAACTTTCAAATTATTAACAAAATTTCACATCACAATTCAAAAACGGCCAAGCACGAGTTGGGTTCGCGCGAAGGGTTCCATATAGCATTGACTGGCTATTCTTTGAGAATATTACGAGTTTAAAGTGTATCTGTGTCCCTCGGAGCCAGTACAGTACAGCCAGACAAGAAAATCTTTCGTTTTACTTTTACCATTTTTACACTTCGAGTATGAAACCATAAAAATTTAATTATTTTATTTCTGCAACGAAAAATTTAAAAATCGATTAGCAAGAATCCTGCATAATTTAGCATAGAGGCAAACTTGTTTCGCTCAGGCATTTCCTGTAAATTCCTGGGTGTGTAATTTATGTAAATTAAAATTCTTTTAACAATTAATTTGTTAATAAAAAAATACGTTAATCTTACATGTGTAATATTCAATAGCTTAGCAAAAGGGCATAAATCTTATCAATATTAAAAGTTTCCATAATATTCAACACTTTATCTTTCAATATACTTTTCTCAACCCTTTAACGATTATGGGCAGATGTTTACGACGACTCCAAGGTGACGGTTGAGAGGTTTATTGTGAGCATACGGCCATCCAATCATCCAAATTCAATTATGTTTTCGTTGTTAATGTAAACAGAACATCCTGCAGGCAATATTGATACTTTGTATGGAAAGTAATATTGATGTTTTTTTCTGTAGACAAAGGCAACAGAAAGGCTGGTTTACCGCAAATCAATCATTATTCTGAAACCTTTACATCATACTCATCACAGAACGCTCCTCGGTTAGGTTAAGTTAGGATACCTACAGCTGGATAGCGTCCTTTTTTTTGTTGCACAGGGTAAACCCTTTATGGATGTCCCGGGTGGCGGGTTGGGAATGTGCTTCAGTTAAGCTGAAGCACTCCGGAGGTATGTGGGACTCCCGACGTCGGGCTTACCCACTAAAACTACCTGCAGTATACGGAGGGATATCCTGGATCTGTCTAACACAGGACTCCCTCCACGACCGGCCGGTCTACCTCAAGGGACCGGACTTCCACCAAAGTTAGGGAACGCTTCGGCAAACTGAAGTGTTCCCCTCGGCACCGGGATTAGATAAGTCGGGCAGGTTCCCATCCTGACCCGGAGCCCCGTGGGACGGAAGCTATTGGAGGTTCGCATAGCGACGCCTTCGCACTCCCGTCCTACGCCAGCGGAGTGGAACGGAGGATGGATCATCCTCTCTGTTCCGCTCCGCGGCCTCTTTCTGCGAAAGGACGGTTTCACAGAAAGAGACCACCGCCTGCCAGGCCTCATCGCTCTCGAGCATGCAGCGCACCATGCTCGGGAGCTAGAGGTCTCCAGTCTCCACTTAGAACTGCCACGATATCGTGGCGCTGCACGGCCCAACGATCGCATACCTCAAGGGTATGCTGGCCCGTGTCCTCCGCAGCGCCACATTCATGGCAGGCTGGCGTTGGCTCTCTTCTGACAACCCTACACAGGTACTCACCGAAATACCCGTGCCCGGTAATAAATATAGCTCTTTTTATTTTATCTGGAATAAACGATTTTTCATCAAATTCTTTTAGCTATAACTTTTTCCCCACAGTGATATGAAGCTGGCAACCATAATAACATAAAGAGCTTTATAATGACATATTATTATAGTTTGGCAAAAAAGAGAAGAAATTATAAAGTGGCAACATCGTAGTGTCATCCCTTTTTTCTTAAATTGATTTGAAAGGGATGACACTACGATGTTGCCACTTTTTAATTTCTGCTCTTTTTTGCCAGACTATACGTATCAGCGTTATTGGTCGTGGGTACATTCTGCCCGTCCTCTTTTAATAAAACTTGGCACAGATATAGAGTAATCTACGAGGAAGTTTCAGACTGCTTGAAGTTGCTTGCTGAAGGTTCTTGTGAAAAAAATTGTGTCGGTTTTCACAAGATTCCCTTTTCCGCGAACGAAATCGCGGGCAGTCCGTAGTAACTGTATTTCATGAAATATCTAAATTATTTCGTCGCGCACGTATCTCTACGTTAATATCAGGGGAGGCACGTATTCTTATCGTTACAACAATCTGTGTATACAGGGAGTTCCGTCCATATTATTATACACAGGCTGTTTTAGACGTATAAGTTATCAGTTATATATTTATTGTTGGCATTGTTGTAAGGTCGAGGTTTATTATAATTTCTGTGACTGACTTTAATGTCGTCAGCATAAGGCATCCATTATACGCTCATGCAAGCGTCAGTCAATTCCGTCCATCATGAATTATGTTTGACTGATGGACTGACGAATGTATCCAGATTTTCGTCAATCAGCTTCATGCAACCGTCAGTCACGCTCTTACACGGTAGGCTACCCATCAGTCACAGTCATGACTGTGGTAAAACTGACAGCAAAACCTACCATCTAATGGATGGACAGGTTTTAACGGCCGCACTCAGAGACGAATATTAATTACTTAACTGTAATTAATAATTAAATAAAGATTTTGTCATAAACCCCATACATTATCTGTCAAATTCTTCATTAAATGGAAGTTTAATCATTATTAAATGTCTCGAAATGCGGGCGTAAGATAACTAAATAAGTAGTATGAAAGAATGGATTCAACTAAGAATGAAACTGCATTAATGTGGCATTAAAATAGTGGAATAAGGGTGTAAGTTATTCCACCCCGTATCAGGAAAACATTGTAATTTGAATTGTATTTACATTAATTTAATCTGATATATGTAAATATTATCAGGGTTTACATAATCGTTGTTTATTACCTCTGTAAGTAAGATTTATGACCACTAAACCCAACTTCTTAATGACGTTGGTAGTCGCTATTACAATATGATAAGAATTTGATACGAATATATTCTGATGCTTTCTTTTAGCGTAGAGTAAGCTCTACGCTTACGCTCGAACCGTAGATATAGCTGGCTTTTTCAAGTGATTCTTTTAACGTATTAGACAAAGACATCAACATGATTATCGTAAGAATGATGCCAATATTTTTTATTTATTTCAACCTTAATTTCATTATCAATATATTTTGATCGATAAAACAAATAAAAATGTTCCTTAAACTTTTCACAAATATTTTATATTTTTTTAAACTCCCATACGGAAGCGATTACAACCTTAGATATTGTTTGAACTGAAACGCGAATGATCATTGTTTTACCTGGGGGTGCATCAGCGAGGGTGGCCCCCTGGGGGTGCAGTGGTCCCCCTGGGGGTCCGGGGGGAACTGATTGATGACGCACATTGTCCGCGTGTCTTTTGTCTGGACATGAACTAGCTGTTTTAATACTGGGGTATGCTAATTGATGTTTCATATCGCGGAAATGGAGAAAATAAGTGTACCTATAGCAGAGACTGTAGGCTGATTAGGAATTGCCTGTTATCTGATCCTTATGCCATTTACATAAGAGTTATGTTGCCTCTACACTCCTAGGCAAAATAAATCTGAATGAAGTGTAAGGCGTGGTAGGATAACTTCTATTTCATTCATAATATTTATGGTAAAAACCTGCCATTTAATTACATACCTTACATTTCTGAAAACACGAACAAAAACTCACAAAACATACACGTATGTATTCATTTATTACTACGTAAGTCTATTGTTCTAGCGCACACAAAATAGCAAAAAAACACATTCGATTTGTGTGCACTAAACAATCCGAATAAATGAACTGACAAACAGGGAACGTCGCGGTATGAAATAGGCCGGAAAATAACTCCCCAGGGCACAGATTCAATCAACTCGCTTCACAATTTGGAGTCCGTTTACCGAGCTTACGTCGCGTACACACGCGGTGAAAAATACAATAACACGACTTACTACGTTGTCTCACTGGAATTTTGTAGTTTATAGAAGCCTTAAACTTTATTATAGACTTTTTTCTTATACATTTTACATATCATGTATATTTGATATTTTTGTATGTTGCCAAGTGTGTACGCAGTGTAAGCGAAATCAACCGCCTCAAATGGAGTTGAATCGAACCGGTAACTTATTACGCTTTATAACCTCCAGAGTCCGTAGCTTGATTGTTAGAATCTTACAAGAATTCAGTTACGATAAAGTTTTGATGTAGTCTCGGCAGGTTTCGGTATGACTTCAAAAAATTTCATGAAAATATGTCAAACCAAGGAACTAGTTCTGATTCATGATTGGTTAAAATTTCAATAATCCATGGTGAAGAAAAATAGGTTCATACGGCATACCTACCTTATTTTCATAGTTGGAATAAACTTGTAACTCTTAAACAGAGTTTAAAACTTATGAAGATATTAAATTGTTTTATTTAATTCGCAACGAATAAGTTCAAGCGCCTTAACTTTATTAAATTATTTCGAGTTTAAATCTGTCTTTGTTTTAGTTCTGCATTTTGTTAGTTAGATTTTAAATTGCTGGGATCCAGTAACATACATTTAGAACCCGTTTTTAACAATCGATTCCTACTGCTTTTTGTGTATTTAAGGTTTTATGTATGAGACAAAGACATTTACAACTGCGTCTTTTTGGCATCCAAGTCCTCAAATCATTTAGTCGCAGTTGCAGCCTAAAACGTCGTGAAAACATGAAATGGTGTTTGTATTTTTGTAAGTATCTAATAAAATAATTTAGACGGCCAAAATATTTTTTCCTATGTATCATGTGCATGCTTGTTACATGTATTCTTCCTTCCTAGGTAAGAAAATCTTTCTTGAAAACACATAATCCCACAAAACAAAATAAACATATAATGTCTTTATCGTGAGCTATAAAGCGAAAACTGATTAAGTATTAAGCAATTATTTTCATAACATAATTAATGAACTAAGTGCATTTTGCATAAACTTCAGCAAAGGTAGCTAAGCGTAAGTAATCGTCGTTAGCGCAGTTCGCTTACTGCATTAGTAATGCAAACACTATTTCATATTGCTTTGAGATGTCATCCAATTAGGGATGTGCTATATCGACACTCGATAAATACTATCGATAGTTGAGCTAGAGTTGAAAATTATCGGCAATTTGACGATGCGTTTTTGCAGCTCTGTATTATCTTATTTATCTGTTACATGGACGCTTTTACTCTGTCAAACTACAGTGCTCCAAGGCTTTTAATGAATGTGGACGGGGTTCTGCTGGTAAAGGAGAACTGTCAAAAATGACGTTTTTGTATGGTAGAAGCGTTAGTTCCTTTTCTCGCCACGTTCATTTAAAGCCTTGTCGAGCTGTATGGCATTTATTCTACCTACGTCATGAGATTTGGCCAGTAGGTAAACTGTGTATTATTTCGGAACCTACCCAATAATTCGGATCAATGTTAACTTGAATGACATTGAAAGGAGAGTGAAACAGCTAATCTAGGTGATACTTTACAAAACATTCTCAAGATATTGTATGACTTTAAAAAACTGACAATAAACGGATTGATAAGCAAGACACATAGGGTGCCTTGCTTATCAATCCATACTATATGTACCTCTTAACGCTTAAACTGCTGAACAGATTTTGATGAAATTTAGTTTGGTGATTGTTAGAGTACCAAGAAAGGACATAATATGATACTATTTATCCCGGATAAATGTACGGTTCCTGCGCGATAAACGAATATCGGCACAACGGCACTTGCGGGCGTCATCTAGTTTGACATTATTTCATTTAATTATATTGGCGCAACTTTATTTTCAGTTTAAAATGTTGTTTTTCCATGAAACTTAAATGCACTCGAGTCAGTCTCGTCTGAATTATCTGCTCCAGCTAATTGATGCTAGATACGGCTTATTGAAGCAGAATAAAGTTTTCATTAGAAAATACGTTTTATAAATTTTCTCACCAAAGTAAACGACCGATGAAGATTTTAATACTGCACAAAACTACATAACAAAGTTGATACTTTCTTTGGGATCTTTATAATATGAAACAAACAAATTCTTTAGGTAAGTATAGTACTATCGGAAATATTATAGAACTTCCAAAAGTTTTGATCAAGCTATGCTCAGCTTAAGTCCAACTGTACCTCCACAACTAAAAAATAACCCGACCAAATAATGTAGGTCCTCTATCACTGCCTCAATGTTCCTGTAGTACCTATAATTATGTGTACAAACGATTCTATGATACGCATAATCCAGTTAGCACCCCTCCCCGCTCTAGGTATTTACACTAATCCCCCTGTTAGTCGAATGAAACTGTAATTGCAAACACAGACTGTTTAAATGAGCGTTTTCGTCACAATCTGTGAAGTTTTTTAGAAATAACATTCAAAGATTTTTTGCAACAAAGGTTGGAAAAGGATAAATCACAAGCAAAGAAGTCGCCGGTGAAAAAAAGTCTTAATTGGTGTTGATAATGAAAACTGAGGTTCCACACACGAATGTTAATTCACTTTGCTTTACATTTGTTTATATAGCTATCATTTTTAGAGATTTGAAAACTCTGCATCACTATCAGCAGCTATTTGTAAGACAACTTTTGCCAGACAGACGTCAGCTGTTTCTCACTTTCCCTACTCTACGTAGCGCGTACAGACGTGATCCGTGCATATCGCAATGTTTGGGCGCGCGGCCTTGCGCACGCGACGGTCGTCGGCCCCCGCTCCGCCCCCGCCCCTCGTCGGCGCCCACCGCCCCCCAGACTCCAACGCCCCCGCCCCCGCCGGGGACAACGGCCACCTCGGGCAGGGGCGTCTAACCCTATAAATAAGTCAGCAAGACAAATGCACTTCGCAATGTATATTTAAAGCTCAGATAAATATAACGCGACCTATCAGAACAATGGCCGTACCACTGTCGCTTTTCGTAAGATCTTGGCATTAGCGCCGGTTGAAACTAGACTTTGTTTTCAATTTCATTATAATTTATCCCTCCTAGTACACTTATACCTAAGTATACTATTCGTATTTCTTCAGATTGCAATATCATATTTTGTTCTTCACTGAGTTTAGCACCAATTACACTCAACTACAAACAATATGAGCCTAGTTATGAAAAAATAGAATGGGCAATGGAACATCAATTCGGATATGTTTAAATTCAAATCAGATAGTGTCGGAATTACAGATTACACCAACCGTAAAAAAAAGAAAGATGAAAATTGGAATCTAAAGACGCATTTTCAATTTTCACATAGAAATAACAAAAATTTAAAACCATTAACTTTATTGTTGACACACGATCTGAATTATCCGATCGGTTAATCACATTAATCGCCTCTTCCCGAATCACTTCACTAGCAGACGGGGGAAATTTCCCCAATCACATCGACAACGGGAAAAACTCGGTGGCCGAGAGGGAAACAATTAATCTGCCTATTTCCCGCAATTAGAAGCCGGATCGTCTGTGGCGGCGCGTCCGGTGACTTTCCCTGACCTACAACCACCGTTAGGCCTACCTTTTGTTTTGGTAGAGGATTTACTGCAGAATATATAAAGATACGGACAGATGGACTACCATAGGCAGCTTCCTTCTCCAGCTAAGCGATATAACCTGCCAATGGGCGTATCAGCAGTGAGTCTGAGAGTCTGATGTTTCTTAAAAGAATGCTTTTAGCAATATTTGGTTGACAAATAAACCATTCTTTTCGCGGTATGTGTGTGACGAGTGGTGTTGCAAGGATCTGGAAGTCATTAAAATTTCCACCTTTAGACCGCTAAAACAATGTTGTTGTTGTTTTTGTCAGAGAAATATTACCACAGCCCACAGGCCATATTAATTTCTTTTAACAATTCTCCAAAATCTTGTAGGTTGAGAAAACCTGAAATTTTTGCTATTAAAAGGCCAACTGTTAAGTGTAGTACCTACATGGATCAACATGGCGAGGACCTACTCTAGTAGATCAAGATCTTTATAATTAAGAGATAAGAGATAATACTGACGAAGAAAATCCCTACGACAATGTAATTATTGAACATAAACGGCACTAGAACGGTCGTTAAATCGACGATCAAGATAGATCATCGTATCAACTATGAATCGTCGGCTAAACCTTTGATACTCCGAAGATCTTTAACATTTGAACTGGGACATAACTACTTAGAACTTAGTAACTACGGATAGTTAGGACAAGAAAAAAGCATAGAGAACTTTTTGTCTTCTCTACTAAGACATTCTGTTTTCGCATTTATTTTGAACTTTCCTTTATGAAAACAATGAATTTATTCAGAATGAAAATGCTTACAAAGATTTTTTTCAATATTTTTTTTACTATACACTGTATAAGCAATCAACATTTATCCATTAAAACACGCGCAACTACTGGTAAATAGCTAGAAAATAGCAGAATATAGCAAATACAAGCAATCGGCAGTACTATACTAAAAACCTATGTAAAATTTGAAATTTTTTGTACTCAATAAAAAGAGCCTATCTGAAATCGCGATAGGAAGGTAATTTGTACTTGGTCGTTACCGTATCTCACCGACACCAGTAATCCTCAGAGAAAATCAGATTACACAATACACCCTTAACATTTTTACACAGATAATAACTTACAAATTTTATGTTTTTCCCGCACTTTCCTTAGCGGAAACATTGTAAGGTTCAAAATGGCGGTTTTACAAAGTACATTTTATTTATTGAAGTTATTTTCATAACCTCATTCATAAAGATACGTAATTTTAACCCGAGTAGGGTTAAAATTAGTACAATCTTATTGTGTGATATAAAAATGTGAGGGTTCGAAAGGTTTCTGAAAAAAGTTTTTTCTTCTTGGCTTTAACTGCTTCTTATAGGCCTACTTGTGCCAGTTTGGACTCTAGGCTATTGCTAAATTTCGTTTCTTTCATCGAATTAAAGTATTAAGTTTTATACACTGGCGCACCAAGTCCACCTAAAATTTCTGGTTTCTTTTGTAGGATTCCTTTTTAAGCGACGAAAAACGGAAAGAGTTCCTAAGGCCCACACATTTTTTGTATGTTCACCCAGAGTTTTTTAATAGGTAGCATGATTTTGATAGTTCTTTGTTTTATTTTAAATAATATACTCTAAAGATGGTCCCACGTGATTTTTTTTACTAGCTAATAAATGTTTATTTAATTTTAAAGGGAAAACATAGATATGTCATTCTCCTCAAAGCGCCAAACATGATTTGCGAGGGCGTCTGTAACACGACATGCTATACGTAACACGGCTTGCGGTTTGCGGTGTAAGGTTATACTCAGTTAAAATTTTCCGGTTGATATCTAATAGATTATGTCAAGGATGTGTTTGTGCAGCATCATTTTGAAAAAATCTACAATGATGAAAATGTCTTTGGGTGCGATATATCTAAGATACGATTGTAATAAATAAAGCCGTCTTAATCTAATATGTTACGAAAACAATAATTAGAATAAGCCGCCTTTACACACAGACGAATCTGACATGGCATAGTTAAAGGGAAACGCTAATACAGTAAGAACGAAGAAAGTAGAAACTATTGCCATCACGCTTCACCCTGCACTGGCACGTGTATTGTGATAGAGACAGATACAGTAAATCGAGGTAACGTATTCCTCTAATTCCTCCTTCAAAATAAAGCCTATCTAATAATTATTTTTAAATATCTTCAGGAAGGGTGAGTCTATGCCTCTACGTTTTTATTAATTACCTTAAAGATCTTTCAAATTTGTTTTATAGTCGGTTGATTGGCGGGGTACGGAACATTCATTTTTTGCGATTTTTGAAGGCTCATATTTTTTGTTTATTAGTAAATAAAAAAAAATCTAACGTAGAGCTTTCACAGATCTGTGAAAGCTATGCCTCTACGTTCGATTTTTTATCCCAATATTGCTTAAAAAAATCATTTGTCTAGACGCATTATTCAGGGAGGAAATTGGGGAATACGTTTGTATGGAAAAAAAAGTGTTAGCGTATCCTCTTAAAGCTAAAGTGTGACCAAATTAAACCATTTTTCTTAAGGTCTATTTTGACAACTCATGTATGATATATTTAGGAAGTAGCTTTTCCTTGTACAAATACCTATACTTCGTGCCTTATTCTGAGTTTTGAAATCTTTACGATGTTTACGCTAAGCGCCTTATTCCGTGAAGTCGATCGGTTTAACGATGTTGTGTTCGCAGCCCGTGTAATTGTTACAAGAATGTCAAACATCGTAAGGTAAACAGTATCGCCCCGTTCGCGCTACCAAGAAAATGTGCTTTGACAACCGACTTATGCGAAATTAATTGTTATAACAAACATAAAATTAAAAGACATTTTTCTTATATTAACTATATATCTAACCACGATAATATTAAACACGTTAAAATTTGTTTGTTTGTCTATTTAGGCTTACATCGCTAAATCTATGTAGACCAATATTTGTAGATACTTTGAATCCTGGAAAATGACATGACACATGTTACTCTTTTTCCCGGAAAAATATACAATTCCCACACGAATTTCACCGCTACGAAGTTGTAGGCAACCTAGCATTAATCATGTGTTTAAGGTTTAAAGAGCGTTACATGTACTGTTAAAATAAGACGAGTTATCGTCTTCTTCAAACTAATCCATCAATGTTCTCGCTCTCAAAAGGTCAACACGACGACAGAACGATAAAAAAAGATTGCTTAAACTATAAGATACGCGCATTATATGTCATATAAAACGTGTTAGCAGTGAGTAGTGTCAATATAAAGTATTTTTGTGTAATCATAATTCTCCAGTAATGCGACAACTATCCCACGTGACTTATGCTAAGGCTCTCTACACACTGTGCGTTAAAAGCTTGACATTTATACTACTATTTTAATGCAGCATTATAATATTTCGATCTATCGGTCCAGTCTCCTTCAAACAACAAAATGGTAATTGACATGGAACGAGAAACCAACGTAAAACTCTATCTGATTGGTCGAAACTCCAACTGTCAGTCGTTTGATGTATGTTTGACGTATATGACAATGCTATTAATTTGATAGAAAACGCTTGATCGAACAAGCGAATAATCAGCTGATAATTTGGTATAATATTCTTTAAAAATTCGTGTATGGATTTGTAAAAGATTGTAATAAAACCTGATCTATGTTAGTAGCTGACCATATGTGGCGTAGTGTGTATGAGCCTCTACAACAACACCAATTTCTATGCAGCTAATGTTTAGGATAAATTAAATTTGTATTATGCCATCTTGAGAAGCGCAGTAATCAATTGTTTGTGCTATAATTTAATGAAAATATTTGTTCGGCGGCTGAACGATATAATGTATTAAACGTGTGTTTGTTGAATCTGTAGACTTATGAGCTTTGGAATATTGCGGGGAAACAGCGGCTTAATACTTTAATGCATAATTCTTTAGCAGGGGAAGTATTTCTATACGTTCGCGTGGGCGTGGCAATTCGCTATTTATAGATGCTCGTTATGCTACTTTACTTAGGAATTTAATTATTACACTTATTTTACTAGACTACATTAATAAGTCTACTGGCGTTAAAGCCTTGTCATTTATGCGACCTGTCCACGTTTACATTTGGAAAGGCGATTATAATAGGAACGTGTAGAATGTAGATATACTAAGCGTAGTCGTCCTATGATTGCCCAAAGTAATCGATTCATCGATTACTTACTGCAGACAACTACGCAATCTTATCTTATAATAATGGTCCTTGGCTAACGAACATCTTTACGTTTCAGACAATAGCTATGATCAACAAGTAAGTATGCTTTACTTTAACAAACTCTCCTCAAGTCGGAAATGACGAGCATTAACAAAGATTTTAATTAAAGAACTCAGTTTTTCCTCGCCCTGTTTCTATTTCGCTGAAACTGAATCACGGCAAACAAACTGGCGCAGACCGCAGACTGCTCCACGTAAAATATTAAAGCGTATGAGGCACAAAGGCCCTCCATAATTGATAAGAGCTTGCTGGCTGCGACACCAGTCTCCGAGCCCCAACTACCGATATAGACTCATTAATATACCAGGTACTAGCTTTTGTGGCGAAAAATCTGTATAATTTGTAAATTTTGCAACGTACAAGACGCACGCTGCAAAATTATTCTTTGTAAGATCCAGTTCGTATTTTCCTTTCATACTACAAATTCTTAATACGACGTCAAGTCACGTCTCTGTTAGTCGAAACTCAAAAAGTTGTGAAACTCAAAGAGATGGACTCTGGGGGAGGCCTTTAGTTGTAGTAGGTTTTATCGTATAGGCAGAGTTGCGCTAAAGCGGGGAGTGTTGGGACTTGGGATAGACCACAGGGGAGTCCCCGGCCGATATCCCCAATCCGCCGGGGATGCGAGCATTTCCCCATGAGCAGTTCTTGAGATACGGCCTGGAGATGGACAGACTGATATTGAAGCCTTAGGAATAGAGTCCCGTTTTTACCCTTTGGGTACGGAACCTTCAAAAAGTGGGAGACCTTTAGCATAAAACATCTACAGACAGCTGAAAATCAGTGTGGCGGTAATCCATTACAGGGGTCTGGCATTCCGGCCTGATATCCCGCTCGGTACGGATGTATTAATTGCGGGACCGGGAATATCCGCGAGGATATCGCAATCAGCTCACGTAATAAGCCCGCGCGTTTCCGCACCATTTTTATCCTTGGATTCTTTTTTTTTTTACACAAGTGTAGTTTCGATTTTTTTAAGTTATTAGACAGCTATACAAGTAATTTTGTGAAGTTTTGCAAATTTTGAGTAAAGGTTTATTTAATGCATGGGCAATTTTGCATTGCGTAATTCTTGATTCTTATATTTTTTTGTGATAAGTAGGTATCAAATATTTTTTTCTTTTGCGACACGGTTCTGTATACACATATTCGGTAGCAAATTAACATGCTGCATGCATCACGACAAAGGACTCGGAGAATGTGAGGAATTACGCTTCGGTCTAGGAATCTAGGCAAATTTTAGATACAACTAATTTCGCCGCAAAAACATTGACGGTGGCTTCAAGATGCCTCGATTCGCAAACAGAATTTGCAAGGACATTTATTTACCACAAAATTGCATTTAATGCTTTATTATTGCATTTAATGCCTAATAATTGCATTTAATGCAAAACAATTGCATTTCATGCCAAAAGGTTGCATCTCATTGCAATTAAAATTTCAAGGACCACATTTCGAAGCGACACCGACTAGTAGGAGAGGTTACATCCTTTACACATATTGGAATTACCTCGATTTGGTCCTTAACGGATCTGTATAGCTTGCGGTTGACTGCTGGTGATATAAAGACCGACTTGTGTTCGATGTTTACACGTACCTGCAACAAAAAGGTAAGAGTTAAATAATGCAATAACATGACTTTTAAAAATTGCAAAATAATGCATAAATTATTTTAAGTTTGGGCTTAGTTTAAGGCAAAATGTAAGTGTAAAAATTATATATGTAGTAACTTTGTCATCACTTATAATATCATTGTCTATAAATATAATATTACTATTCAAAAACATCCCAAACTCGCTTTGTAAGCTGATACAATGTATGATGTACTTAGTCACTGTACTGTGCATAGTAATTATCATATTAATGTACATCGAACATAATAATATAATATTATGTATTATGTTTAAGTTTGATTCATCCGTAACATAAGTCATGTGTCATGGCCGGAGAACAAAGAATGAGGCTTTTATAAATCCCTTTGTAAGATGTAATTTAGTAGTACTAGTTACATAAACTTCATTTTTGTCCGCCTTCTGTTTATTGTTTTTTTTTTTGCGGACATTTTGGCACTACGTTGATCATGATCTGCAGATTTACGGCCGCACTTAGAGTGGAACATTAATAATTTCAATGCTACGAATAATAAAAATACATATTATAAGGAAACGTAATTACTCCCATATTTCAACCGTTTTGAATTTGGATCCTTTTCGCACACTAAAATATTATGACAATAACTACGAAACACTAAGGGTCAATTCAGACCGCAACGCGACGCGTAGATATGCATTTCTAAATTTAAAATTAGTATGTATTTGACAGATTCGCAAGACGTCTCACGCTGACGACATCTGTCAAAAGCCATACAAATTTAGGTCGCGTCGCGTCGCGCCTCGCCTCGTCGCGTTGCGGTCTGAATTGACCCTCAAGGCCGTCACAGACTTAGCTATAATATAATATATTAATATACCGTACTAAACACACTGAGACCAGAAATATATATTATAGCTGAGTGTGTGGTCACGCGAAAATTGTATAGAAAATATATATTAATATGCCTAGCTATAAATATATTAATATACATTATAGCTAGGTCTGTGACGGCCTTTACACTCAAAACGAAAGCCATTTGACATAATTTACTCTTCCTTAGTTTTTATTATTCGTAGCTTAAATGTAATTAATTGAAAATTTTGACATACATTTAATCTGTTAAACTTTTCATTAAATTGAAGGTTAATCATAATAATTAAATGACTCTGTGTACGGCGGTTAGTAAAAGTTTTAACTGGCTGGTTTAATGCTCTAAGTAACTGGCATTGGTCTTCCAGTTTCCACTGCATCTCATGTATCACCAGCGGTATCCAAACCACGAAAAGAACCTTAGGGGAGCCAGAGATACATGTTAAAACTGCCTTGGGACCAGTAATGACTTTTATCAGAAATAAGAGAAGTAGAATTAAGGAATTACGTACTACTTATATAATAATTATATTATGTGGAATTACTCCAAAAATTGTTTTTTTACATTATTTTCAATCAAAATTACTGTAGAAATGATTGAAGATCTTGTAGGTAAAATAAAGACGAAATAGTAATTTGACCTAAAAGTATATACCTATTAATTACTACTATTAATTATTAGTCAATAACATAAAGTTAATATACCTAGCGGAATAGAGCAACAAACTCGAGCTGTCAAACGTAACCGAAATTGGTTTTCATCTGTGTGAAAAATATGTGTACGTATGACACTTACACAAGCATGATTGAACATGAATTCTATGAGATTAAATTGTCAATGGAGCTGATCCGGGCTGATGGACGTCAAAAAAAGAGTGATGCTGTCATGTATCACACGTCTCTTTTTACCACGCAGTGTTACTGATAGTGACATCTCGCTTGCTCAGGCCTTTGTTTCTCTATTCCGTAGGTATATTAATTTTATGGTCAATAATTGATGCCTCGAAGCTTTGTAATAAAACAAACGAAGTACCGAACTCTACATTTCGCGTAGTAGGTACGGTTCGCTCTTTTTAATAAATAATTTTCCTTTTCGTAACGCTAATAAAGTAATAACTTACTCTTTAGAATTTTTGAGGTATTTCTAAATATACTTTAACTAAGTATCCTCACTTTTAAGTAGACATATTATTTTTATTTATTTTTATTATTTTTTTGAACAATGGCCAAATCGTACCAGGTGGGGTGGCGTCCCGATATGCCATTGGTAACAAAAACTCCCTAATATTTTAAGGCATCGAAAAACATTAGAAATGTGTCTATAAATAGCCAAAAAAAAGATCTGGGGGGTGAGTCAAGATTTTTTCGTTTTCGCTTCGTTATAGAATCGCCGATCAAAATGTATGGAATTGACATAAGACGAGTCGAACGTCAACGTCATATTAACGAACGCTTATGTCAATTCCATACATTTTCATCGGCGATTCTCTAACGAAGCGAAAACGAAAACATTTTGGCTCACCCCCCAGTTTCGTTGTTGTCTTTCATATTAAATGTTCTGACAGCCGGCGATCATTCGCATTCGTTCTATTTTTTGGGTAATAACTCTAGGAAAAATTGAAATAATTAGAAACGAAATCGCCGAATATACACTTATAGGCTACACCGTCGGAAAAAAGGTAGTTCTTAAGTCTAACCTCAAAATAATTGTAAACGTAAATAATTATTATAAAAAATCGTGGCTATTTAGACATAATTCTCAAACGGAATTATGTTTAGAGCATAAGAACAATCCAATCTAACTATAGTTTATCTTGGGACATCAAAAATAAAAGTCGAGTCCAACTCCTATACAAATTTGGCCATGATTCTTTATATTATATACTCAGCGAAAGTGTATAAAACGTTTGCCATTTGTAGGCTCAACTTTGGATATTGGCACTGGACTAGTACGTCATTTCTTAATTTCATGAGTTTTCGGTCGCTTCGTTACATCGAAGCAATAATGTTTTAAACTAGGAGAATCACTTTGCCATCATGGTGGAAAACAGGGGGTGTAGTGCGAGTTTTATTCGATCATACTTTATATTTTTATGGGATCAAAGCAGCGCCACCTACTGGCTTACGTGGATACCGCTTTGATCCCATACAAATTCGCGTTAACGTTCTCGATGAGTATGATCGAATAAAACTCGCACTACGCACTCAGAAGTCAGAACCTGCTACTTTTTTCGAAGTCGGTTAAAATTTTAAAAGTTTACAATAATCGACACATTCGACAGTAGCAAGAAGGTGAACAATGCAAGTCCTCGACGATAGCGACTGGGTGGCGTCTGTACTGATAACGATATGTTAATTACTCATTTACTCGATAATTATGTTATTAAGTACCATTTCACCGACGCTTGTTAAAGTTAATCGTTGATTATTTATGGATCATGTTATCGGTCTCGCGTTTAATTATGACATATAGGATAATGATTGAGGAGAAATGTTTTGACAACATTCAGACATTGGTAAAACATCATTCTCAAGTTTGGTCGGAATTGATCGCCACCATATTCCAAGAATGCTAATGAAAATAATCACTCCCACTGACAGATGAAGAACAAAGAGAGCTTCTGCTTGCGCACATATTTGAGCACTATAAAATTACTCTTATGCGTAGGGCTAATTTTAAGGAACCCTACCACCGATACGGTATATGACTAGGTGTAATAGTATATTATAATATGTGTTATGTATTCTGTAATTTATGTTGTATGTACAGATTGATTAATGTATGAGATGACTGTGAGGACTTAATACGCGTTGGCAGCTGGCTTTGCTGGGTTAAGCCTGTAGCTGTGACCGATACAGGATGGTACAATGTAGCTCTTATACCTTATGTACCGACTACCGAGACGGGACTCGCATTGGTAGACGATATTATTATCGTATAATTATGTGCAGGGGGTTTCAAACATATACTAAGCTGAAAGGGGGTGACTCAAAAGTGACAGAATTACCCCCATTCTGAACAACTTTTGTTCTTCGGCTTTTGGAAATTCACAAAAAAAATATTGCTTTTCCGTAGTAAAAAGTCACGTGACCTACAAAGTTTCTAACTTTCTATGGAGTATCAATATATTTTCAAGATTTTCCAAAAGTCGTAGAACAAAGGTTATTTGAAACAGCCGGTATACACTATAGGTACACTATACAGTATATATACGTTAGACAAAATGATGATAAAAATTTGAAGTTTTGGAATATGCAAATATAATTTATTGAAGAAACCTAATACAGCTCGAGTTAGTAAAAATAGTAACAACGATCAGTATCACATAATTATTGAAAGCAGAACATATTTTATAATAATAATAATTAATATTTATTTGCAAAGAATGTTGTTTACAAGATCTTATAGTTATAATAATATATTACAGTGTCAAACATTCTGCTTTTGAAGAATGCAAAAATTATAAATATTTTGTCAATACCGAGATTTACTCTATATGAGCCTTATTAAAAGATAACCACACATTAATTATTAATAACAATAGAAAAAGTAGCCTTTACTATCCAAAGAGAAAAAAAATTTTGATTCTAACAATATTCTTGCAGTTGAAAGTTATAATAATGGTTGAATTTCGACTACAATCTCTGTCGGATTAGTAAATTAAAATTACGATTTAAATCGTAAATTGCAACTAGATGTAATTTGTGGAGTTTGAAATGAAAGTTAAAAGAAACGTTAACCTCTCGGCTCCGACCACTAGAACGTTCAAAAATCCACAAACGGCCTAACTTAACCCGACCCGATTACTGAGACGTGGAAATTAAAAACACGATGTTGAGCCTTGGCCTCAGCTGTGTTTAGACTTTGACAAGCAATACCTTTTAGGTTTTTGAGATGAGCAACGAAGCAGTTTTAGCGAAATGAAGAAGAGTGTAATTTAGATAAACGGCAAAATAAACTAACACTAAAACGACCGAACAAACCCTCTATAATTAAATATAAAGAAAAATAATCGGCCAAGTGCAAGTTGGCCTCGCGCACGAAGGGTTCCGTACCATTATATATATTAGCCTGGAGACAGACAGACGGACAGACATCGAAGTCTTAGTAATAGGGTCCTGTTTTTACCCTTTGGGTACGGAACCCTAAAAAACTAAATCGATAAAAATAATACTTAGGCGGACTTGCACAGATCTGGGTTAAAAGTTAACATCAACATTTAACTCAGAGTTAACTTTAGAACACTCAGATGTGCGCAAGTGGGCCTTTATAATATATTATTTTAGGGTTAACTTTATACCACACTGGCCCAAGATGGAAATGGTTAAAATGGAAATGGATCTTGTGAATGTACATGGGCGTAGCCAGAATTCTATATAAGGGGGGGGGGGGGGGGGGGCATAGGTCTTTGGCGGGGGGGGGGGGGGGGATTAAGAAAATCCTAAACTTCGTATTCGTGGTTTTTAACAATAATATATGAGCGAGCGAACTGGGATTGAATGCCTCCCTTCTCACCCCATGTGAATGTACACTCAATTTCTCACTCTACGTCAATGGCCAATGCTATTCAAAACAAAAAACATGAGTACAGTCAACAAAATACCTACATAACATATTTTATGATTATATCAAGAAATTGTTTTAATATTGATATAATCGACCAGTTTTAATAAAACCGTTTGTTTTTTTTATTAAGGTTTTGACTGCTAAAGTACATAGAACCTTTAATTAAAAAAATCATAAAACTGAGATAATTAAAAAGCGTCAAAGGTAATTAAACATAATTATTGTGTGAAAAGAAATTCATCGTAACCAAAAAGTTTTCACTTTGGTGAACACTTTCACTTGTCAAGGGTCGCCTTCTCCGATAAATCAGGGACCGATTTTGTGTAGAAAAAAAATTAAATAGATACTGATTGCACTAAGTGCAATACAAAAAGTCGGTCAGAAATTAAATGACATTTTAATAAATTGTCACGTCGTGTCGGTCTCACAAAAGGTACTACGTGGGCGCGTGCCTTATTCGACCTGTCATTTCGTTCGATCTGCAATCGTCCTTTTTTGCTGACCGTCCGATTAATTGAAATTAGCGTGGTTTTTATGAGAGTATCGAAGTAATGAAGTGTTCCGGTGCCAATACCACATACCTACACGTACTCTGTCTAAATTACGTCTCGAGCGCCATTCGCCAATAAAAAACTGCAGTTTTTAAATGGACTGGATGAGTATTTTTTGTTAGCAACCGTATACGATCCCACTGCTGGGCAAAGGTCTGCCCATGGTCTTCCATTTATATCGCTCCAGCCCCACCGTTCGCCATCCCGGCTGGTACGCCTTCAGCTCATCGCGCCATCTTTTCCTAAGCCGGCCACGGTTACTTACTCCCGATCGGATACAGTACGAAATACGCGCGGCTTTGTATAATATCCACGCACGTATCGTTTTCAGTATAATAGCACAGTATCTACCCACTATCCAGGAAATAAAACGAGCGTATGGAGACGTAACTCTATACGGCTGTGAAACCCGAGTCGGTCGCCATTGTATAAACACGCGGCCCGATACGCGTATCACTTGAGATGAAAACGTTTTAACAAGTGGCTGAAGCTCTACTACAGTATAGTACTGAGGTAGTACAGCTGCTGTATATCTGTGGCTCTACCGTGAGAGAACTGTTGTTTTGGTTTATATGTCATAGAAAATTAGCGTCAATCTACAAAATTTTGCCTTAGACTCTCCTTAGGTCTGACTTGTCTCAGGTTTACTCACTTATAAACTTTAAAACATTATTTGATTTATCAAAATTAACTTTAGTGCGTGTTCATTATCATTGCTCACTATTTACTATTCCTATTATTCAGTTAGGTTTAGGATCAAGTAGATGATTAAGGATGTATTGACGCGTCGATGACATTGTCATGGGTGAAACCCACTTGTGATTCATCTATTGCATCTATGTATGTCTAATGTCTATCCATTTTCAATGGAATCTGTAAAGGCCACTCACAACTTCATGATCGCTGTGCGTAAATGGAAGGTTCTATGTTATATTTTTAGGTCTCTTTGGTAGGTTGTTATGAGTAGGTCGTGATCAGGGTGACACGTCACGGTCCCCCGACCCCTCTTGTTTTGCCGAGCGATCTTAATACCTTGCGCGACGTGTAGCAATTTAAAACTGTTTATTATTCTAAAAAGAAAATACATTTTAGTGGCAAAGTTGGAACTGAGTAGGTAATTAGTTTTATTGACAAGCAAACAAATTGCCTTCGCCACTCCCAATAAACTAATTTTCAACTTTTGCTTACTTTAGATAAGGTTTCACAAAACGTATTTTCAGGCGATTCGCGGCCACATTGAAAAATTATTAGTAGCTCGCTTATGGATCGTAGTAATAACTAAATTATGCATCGTCGTGCATGGAAACCATGTATATTGCCATACATGTCTATGTTAGTATGTTTAACGTCCAACCTGCATCTAAGTCAAAAAGTTTATGCAAATTTATAAGAGCAAGTTGCAACAAAAATCCCTACGTAATTACTACAAAACTCTACATAAACACAAAATTTAATATTCATAGTATAAGGCAAGTTTGGTAAATTTGCCAATAATAATTAAGTACTATGAATATTAAATTTTATTATTGGCAAGCTTGTTTTTCTTTAACCAAACAAGCTTGGCAATAACAATTATTAATATCATATTATGCCAGTATAACATAGTATAAGGATGTCGCCTTGGACTGAAGGAACAAAGATATGTTAATATCGCATTTGCAATTAAGATATACACCCACAAGGGAATGTGTGACAATACGAGCTAAGGACGTGCGCAGACAATATGCGACTTGAGGAATATGGTCGCGCACAAACAATTGTATAACGGTCAACATTACAGTTCAGTTTGTTTGTTATGTATTAGTTTTAGTATTTCAATATTTTAACTAACATTAATATTATTATAGTTTTGCTCTAGTTCGGTTTAATCATCAAAATGGTATCTTGTTTTAACAGTGATTGTTTTTCGGAGTGAACGCAGTTCATGTTGGTTTGACATTTTTGAAGAATACTATTCTGTAGTACTCTTTAACTCCCAAGCGGCCACATACGGCCGCGAGAACAATAGATTTCTAAGAATCCGCGATCATTAAGGTACCGAGGCTCTATTGAAATCATATCAAAACGGTGTTAATGTGAAGTAGAAGAAAAATAATCTTACTAGAATGCTAATTATATTAATCATCATCTAAAATCATGCCAAGTTGAAGACTTTAAATGAAATTTTTATGTGCGTGTGTGCGCTAGTAACTTTACTGTATACGTATCAAACTCTATGAATTTGCAGGTTCCTGAAAAATTTTTCATGCTTTTAAGTTATAATAATGTAGTTCATAGCCATATAATTCCCCAAAATTTTATGAGCACCATGTAGCAAAGTGGGAGGACCATATTGTGTTTAATGAAGGCAAGTACTCATTAACCCACAATAGCGTGGGCAGCTCAACTGTCATTGACTCGTGAATCACTCCGGTAGCCAGGAGTCAGGGTAGGAGGTATTTATGAATAATATTATAGCCCGACTAAAATATATAAGGGATGTTGACAATAATTAATATCGAAAACTCGATTTTTGTAGAAAAACTATATGAATTTAGATTTAAAATTGATATTTTAAGCTCTGCACTTCCAATTAAGTTTATATTAATTAAATACTTTTATTAAAAACCATAAAAAGTAAAAAGAGTGCACAAAATCCAGCTCCTACAAGTTTAACAATTAAATACACATATATAAACTCCTTAATTTGAAGTAAAAATAAACGAAGAATAAAAAAATTAATTGGGCTTATAATAAGTATAATATTGTAATTACATTTGATACATAGTTTCTCTATGTCCAACTCACCGGAACAGAACGTTTAGCGGTAAATAGTAACAGTACCAAAACCGTGCTCACTCCATTAATTATATATCAATGTTCAACAGGATCTATTGTGAAGTATATTTCCTGGCAATTATTATCAACATTAGATATTCTAGTGGACTTCCACTGAAGCGAATGTCTGGGAACATCCTAACATTACTATATCTACGTCTACTACACATAATTATTGATACTAATCGCGAATCGTACGCGGTACGACAGTTTTTTTGGAAGATTAGAAATGGAATTGCTTGGAAAAAAATAATGTTAAATTATAATGAAACGCTGTAATATATAACCTTCATTAGAGCCTATATCCACACTATGCACTTTCATTTTCAATTTTCGTCATCTTCCTTCATTAAACTTTCGTTTTAGCGCATTCAATAATTGCATGCGTCGCAACGCCAAAATTGTCATGCGAAAGTTTTGGATGCGGCAAGAGCACATGCGTCGCGGCTGTGGTCGCGGGCATAACGCATACCCTTGATGAACAAAAAGGCACAGTGTGGACATAGCTATTAGAATGCTTTGCGATGCGTCGTAATATTGCTATGTGGACAGAACCAAAGAACTAAGAAGTCTTCTTTTCAAAGTTGCGTTTTTGGTCGTCTCAGTTAATTTCAATTACTTTGATCCCTGTGTCTTACATCAAATTTTAAATTTTAATATTACACAAAGTTCATCGGAATGCAATATCACAGATCAGATAAGTATGTACGAAGTTAGAAGTAATGTAATAAGTTACAGGTGTTCTTATTAGATTGCGCGCCCGATGACCGAGGATTCTTGCCAACTCCTGGCATTCGCAAGTTCAGGACGAATATCCCAGGAATTACATTACATACCTATATAGCCTATAGATAGGCTAAAAGGTTGGTAATATTTAGGGACAAACAGGGAAAAGGAAAAGAGAATAAAATTTTAATAGATAATTTTTTTTTATTATTTTAATTGGAGTGTTGATACATCATCATTTATCACGGAGAGACTATTATTTCATAATAATTAGTATTTGATAAGATAGGTAATACTACATAATATTATTATATACAGTAGTACACAGATGATTAGTACCCAGTTGGTGATGTGTTTAAGTGGATAACATAGCTGTAATATGCCTGTCTAGATCACGACAACTATAATAATAATATGAAACTACTTACTAACAGTATAGTACAAACAAAATTCCGAAAAACTCTACGTAGAGTTCAAACATCCGAGTCACAAAAATGGCGCGTGCTAATTCCCACACGCGCACACACACGCCGTCTGAAGGTCACGAATTTCACTGCTATCGGGTCTTCGTGCTCGAAAGGAAAAGTATACTGCAGTCATTGACACATGCAAATTCGTCGGTCATCGACCCGCCGTGTCGAAAGTCGCCTTCTATACCGCCAATTAGGGTCACCTACCGCACACAATCCCAAATTATCTTCTAACGCATGTACCAAATTAACACCTTACCCAAATCTTATGTTGTAGAAGTTTGAAACTTTTCCCAGGAATGTATCTGAAATTTTGTGCTTAGAAAATAGAAGTACACGTACTCGTATTATACAGCTAAAAATAAAACCATATTTTTGAAAGTCACCAAAAGCGCGTATGTGAGAAAAAGAGAAGTGATAGGTCAATGACCGAATTTCTACGATTTGGTGACCAGGTTATACTTTAAAGTTAAACTATAAGAAACATTTATTTTTTGCTCAACCTTTTTTGTGTATGTAACATTCTCGATTCTTGAATGAAAAAATAACAGTTGTTTATCTATTTTTGGCAAATGTATGCATGAGAAAATATTGTGAGGCCTACAACCACCTACAAGTTACAACATACCCATTAAGATATTCAAATCTCGAATGCGGAAGCCAGAAAGTAGTAAAATATCTATAAATAAAAAAAAAATTAGCATGATAATTGTGCCAGAATAAGCACATTATGCAAATATGCAAATATAGTAAAGAGTAAATTCGTAATAAAATTTAAATATAAAATGAAAATGAAATTCCTAAAAATTGTTAGAATATATTACAACATAACTATAAAGCCTTTGTGGCGTAAATTTGGTTTTATAATGAAATTAAAATGCAATTATGACCTTAAACTCAACTGCATAAATAAATGTAATATAATCGAAACTGTCTGGCATTAGCGACAGCCCTACATGCGTTCAGGCGAAAACAGCACTTAATTCCATTGCCGTAAAGCGATTTTCTCTCCAACATATTTCGGAAAGTGTAAAGCAACATATTGAGTTATTAATGTTTATTACATTCCGATATAGGTGGAACTCGAGCTCTATTGAGCTCTATCGTCGTGGTGTAGGGTGGAGTTTCGAGTGTCTATCGGATAGGACGCTAACAGGAGGTACGTCTGGCTATTGCATTTATTAACAAGAATTTCGTCAAGCGCTAGTCTGGGCACTTAGTCAACTTGCATTTAATAATTTCGACAGCGATGTTAGAAAAATTGGATTTGACATCGCAAACGCAACCTAGCGTTGTCAAATTCCATAATATTTTATTGCTCTCAAAATTATGGAATGCAACTTGCCTAAATATCCTTTCTCAAACAGCAGCATGCAAATTTTCGTTATCTGTGTTTGCAGGATATTATCAACTTTTTTATGTGTTGATAAGCCATGATGTCATACTGATAGTGTTGGCTGAATTTTTATGCACGAATTGTTTTAACCGGGTTAAGCTGTTAACATTACACACCTGTTTTGTCTGGGTAATAATAATCACTTTTTTAAGCCCCGTGCTAACTACCTACCTGAAGGACCTGTGTTACGGGTACCAGACAACGGAAATATATTTAATACTTTTATACTACATATTATATTTAAGATTTTAAATAATTAATATATAATAATTATTATTATAATACACATAATAATTATGTATTTAATACACATCCATGACCCAGGAACTTTGAAAACTGTAAATTGTAATAGTATAAACATTAATAGAAAAATATGTTATATTGTGGTCACTTATTGTATTTTGTGTTATACTATATAGATTATAGGTAATAAGCAAAATTGCCAATTGGCACTTGTGTCTGGTATGTCTGTTACCCACTGATCTCTATTATACAAACTGTCTGGATCGATGAATACCCACCTGCTTTTTGTGCCTATTTGAAGCGGAATCAGCGCCCCCACTGCGGGGGTAGAGAATTAAATTTGACGTAACCACAACCAATAATGTTGTTATTGGTTGTGGTTACGTGATACGTCAAATTTAGTTGTCATTACTAGTATTAGTTCCAAGTACTCTCACTACTGCTATCAGCGCCAATATGGCGGCTTTCAAACGTCATTTTTACGTCAGTCTTAGTTTTCAGCCCCCAAATTGGAGGCGCTGATTCCGCTTCAAATAGGCACAAGAAATAGCTGTCATTTCAAAGGGTATCATCGGTCCAGCGTACTTGTATATTGGAGGTCAGTGCTGTTACCTCTTCACCCCCGAACCGCTGAACCGATTTTGCTGATATTTGTTATGGCGGTACTAAGTCCCGGGAAAGGACATGAAATACTTTTTATCCCGGAGAAAATGACGTTTCCCGCGCGATAAACGAATTTTTGCGAAACAGACTTGAGTTGCGCGCGTCATCTAGTAATATATAAATCGGTAGACAGGAAAATCAACAGGAAAATTGTATGTATTACCGATTGCATTAAAATTCCACAATTAGGCACTGTGTAATTACCTTAAACAGTTCCGTTTTACCAACTATTTTAAAATAATTAGTTGCTTAATTCATTTTTGCTAACATTAGTTTTTATTAACTTAAAGTTTGTAACAAAGAATTTTTTCTATAAAATAAGGGGGCAAACGAGCAAACGGGTCACCTGATGTAAAGCAACTATCGTCGCCCATGGACACTCGGAACATCAGAAGAGCTGCAGGTGCGTTGCCGGCCTTTTAAGAGGGAATATACGCTCCCTTCTTGAAGGTATATAGGTCCGGAAATACTGCTGGTGACAGTTCGTTCCAGAGTTTTACAGTGCGCGGCAAAAAGTAAAACCACAGTCACCACAGATTTGAGTAAACAGTAGGAGCATAGACACGCGGCAGACGGGTGCGGTGGTCACTGGCCGCATTCCGCGCGCTTGAAAGTACCGCGGATCCGGTAGAGAATTGCACGCGCGTTTGATCACCTCTCAAACACTGCTCAGAGTTGAGACGCTGTTATATATTTCGCGGCTTCTCAACCGCATCTTAGGGTTGAGAGGCTCTTAATATTGCTGAAGAGTATATTGCACACTTTGTATGAGTAAACTGTAGTTCTGCGTCGCAAAGTTAAGATGCTCTCAGTGAGAATTGGTCGCGCTTTTGACGTCCTCTCAAACACATATAATATATTACGTTCTGTAATAATGTTCTGAGAATGGCAAACATTGTATCCAGCTTTAACGACGTCTTAAACGATTCTCTGGGATAAGATGCTGTCACGTGGAGATTTGGTCGCTTCCGCACGTAAGATGTGAAGCCTCCTCAATCGCGTCTGAAAGTTCAGCTCTCTTTTGAAAATTTAAAAGTTACAATTGTATTTTCTACGGTTTCTTAAGTGCTTCTTAGGGTTGATTCAGACCGCGACGCGACGCGTAGATGCATTTCTAAATTAGTATGGATTTGACAGATTCGCAAGACGTCTCACGCTGACGACATCTGTCAAATCCGTACAAATTTAGGTCACGTCGCGTCGCGCCTCGCCTCGTCGCGTTGCGGTCTGAATTGACCCTTAGGGTTGAAATATTCTTAATATCCTGTAAACGACAACTTAGCAGCCTTTGTCGAATTCCAATTTCCGATTTCACATACCTATTTAAAAACGAATCGCATCACGTTCGCGTTGCAATGTAGATTAACCCTAAGAGTGTTGCAATATTGATAATGACATGATAATACGCAATATGATATGGAGCTTTCGTCACAGGGCGTCGAACCTATATTCTTGTAGTAAACAACTTGCAAAAAACAAACTGGTTCCGATAATTTTCCTTTTACAACTGTACACAGCGTACAATGTATTTTCATATGGAACAACAATTTTCTTGATAAAAACCGGCTGACTTTATTATGAATTTATATAAAGTGCTGATTACCTACTAAGGTAGTATCAGAGACATTTATTCATAGGCACATGGCGGACGTAATTTAGTCGGGTTTTATATCAAAGTAGTAGTAGTATTTTCTTTTAGATTACATATATAGGTTTACGTAGTGAGTTACTTAATTTTAGTGTCTTTTCTAATGGTTTCTGGTTCTAAAAGTTTACTACATACACATGCAACCTTTATAATATTAAGATATTAATTTATATAAATGAACAAAGAATATTAATATGAGTAATAACTTATTCTAATGATTACTAAGTATAGCATGACGTCATGATGATTAATGTTAGTAATAAAATATAAAATTATTGTAAAAACTCTGGGGTTAATGCTTTGTTATTGCCATTAGCAAATCTTAAATGTCAAAATATGCAAAGCAACAAGGCTTAAAGTTGACTGAGTAATTAAACTTCTTGTGTAATCCTCAAATTGTAGGATAAGAAACATAAATAGTAAATCATAAATGGATATTAAGAATATTAAGTCATTGACTGTACATTTAAAAGGATCTTAAATATTATATAATATACTTTGTGAGAATGAAGAGTTTAAAACCTGATAACAATTATTACTAGAACAGTGATCTAAACACAGAGGGGAATATTAATATTAATCTTAAAATCAATATTAGAGGTATAATCCAATGCACTATAAATTATTATAATGTAGCTGCATATTATGTGTGCAAGTTTTTTTCTTTTCTCCCTCACCACTTGTAAGGTGATCGTTGTTAAAATAAAATGCAATGGCAACATAGAAAATAAAAACCGGCCAAGTGCGTGTCGGGCCACGCGCAATGTAGGGTTCCGTAGCACTGCTAGTTTTTGAAAATATTTGTATGCTCAATGAATTTTAGTTTTTTTTTAGTTGATCGACTATTACTCAATAACTTATGAAGTCAACTTAGCCGTGATAGTTTTCCTTTCCACTCCCGTGAATTTTTTCGCATTTCCAGAAGCAACCGTTCAGCTGGTAGAAGGGGGAGACACGGGACTCTAACGATTTTTTCCACTTTAAAACGTAATATTTCACAAATGGATTCCTAAACCGGAAAATGATCTATAAATACTCATAATATTTTAAAAAAACCTATCCAACGACACCCCACACGATGGGGTGGGCGTGAAAAAAAAATTCAACCCCGCTTGATGTGTAGGGGAGGTACCATAAAAAAAATATTTTTTTAATATTTTATGTACCATTTTGTCGGCATTATTAATATGTATATTCATGCCAAATTACAGCTTTGTAGGTCCTATGGTCTCTGAGCAAAACCGCGGACAGACAGACAGACGGACAGACGGACGGACAGATCGAACTATAAGGGTTCCTTGTTGACTACGGAACCCTAAAAATTCATAAGAACCTTATCCATTATACCCGATAAGTTCTTTTGATTTCGCGAAATCTATGGGATAATTCGAACTCGTACGAATTTGAAGGCAGGTGGTATTCGAGATTTATTATAATGAATTCTCCGTCTGGGACCCTTCTCGATAAGAACCTTTTCAAACCTTTTACCTTTTCGAATAAATTGCTCATGTGTTTTTCCGGGTAATGAAAAATGTTTGGGTAACTTGCGTTTTGATTTGGTACCGTAGCTTTTTGTTGTTTGTTGTTTTGTGAGTTTAGAGGGAAAATTACAAATGTTTTTGATATTATTATTTGGGGAGTCATTAGGTCATTTCATTCAGGTTATGTATCAATTAATAATTTCCTTACAAAATGTGTTAATGAAGTTTTTACTCTGGCAAAATAATGGTCTCCGCGCGATAAACTAATTTATGCACAACGGAGTAGCGAACATCTTGAAACCCCAGATATCATATCCACAAAAATAATTAACAACACAAATGACCCTACCTAGGTTTTCTCGGTAAATTGGTGTTTTTGCACAGGTGTCCGCGAATTTTTTATCGAATAATCTTCGCGACCTTACCTCGAATTTGTCGCTTGTTTTGTTTCCAAATCCTTCCGAACAAAGAGTTGAAACGACCTCAGGACTCGACCTTGGTGATCAGGTAGTTTACAGCGCAAAAAGATGAAACCCTACGTCTTGCCTGTTACTTCTATTAACTGAGTTTCAAGGCATGTATCAAAATCTGAAGTGATAATACGATTTTCTGCTTAGATTAATGATTGGTCTCGAGATGAAGACCAATGATTAATCTAAGGATTTTCTGGTTAAAGTTATGTAATTTAGAATGCTTGCTTTCTATCGAACAAAATATGGTAAATAACGCAAAAAATATCAATCATTGTTAGATTATGTAATAATGGTTTTAAACTACAAAAAAAAAACTATGATGGACAGTAGTCAGTGGACTACGTAATCCTTTAGTTTCATACTAGATGTCCCGGCAAACGTTGTTTTGCCATTTAAAGTATTTCTACTTCATCAGTTCATACAACATCTTACCCCCTCTTTTGTCCCTTAGAGGGGTGGGGGGAAAAATTTTATACACCGGATGTTGAGTTGGAAGAAGACAAACTTGTCCACGAAAACCGTATGCAAATCGGATCAGTAGTTTTCGTATTAAAGAAAAAAGTTTGATACAAAATCTGACCCCCTATTTTGCCTCCTTAGAGGGGTGGGGGGAATTTTTTTTATATACCAGATGTTAAGTTGGAAGAAGACCAATATATCTGCGAAAACCGCATTCAAATCGGTTCAGTAGTTTTCGTGTGATGCTGGAACAAACATACATACAGACAGACAGACAGACAGACAGACAAAAAACTAAACACATTTTTGGCTTCTATAGCGATCTAGTGACACCCCCTCTTATTATTTTTTGAATATCTTTAATGTACAGAATTCACATTTCTACAGTTTTATTATATGTATAGATTGCTTATACTTCACCTAAGTAAAGTTTTTTATCACCTAAAGGTGAATTAACATGTTTTAATAAAATCTAAATAATTTTAATGGCAATCAAAGTACCTTCTAATTACGAAACACCTAAGTCAATTTGTTTGAATTCATTTGTTTAACACGAAAGCTGAATAAAAGCTTTTCAAAAATATTTAAATATTATTATAACGGCTTCTCTAGATATTGAATGACGTAGGGTTGTCAACTAATGCTTCTAACTAAAGACAATAATTGGAACGTGCTTCCACATAGACAACTGAGATTAAAATAGATGAGACGAGTTTAAAAAGTAGGATAGAGGATAGAGCTCACATCTGGCTTGCATTATCCATAGTTCTTTCAGAGTTAAGGTAGAGCCAGTTTGTGACAACCCTAATAATGATATTGTATTATTAAAAATTACATTGAGAATAATATGATCTAATTTCTTTGTTTGATTCGAAATATAATAATATTAAAAAATAAAAAATAAGAATATTAACAAATATATCTTTCAACATAAGAAATGAGGTTCATTTTATATTCACGATAATTTTTGCTAAAAATATAAACCAAAAACGTTTTGACAGCCCTAATATCGCCTAATAATGTCACGTGACACCCCTCGAGTCTACTAATATAAAAAGATCATGTGATGTAGGTTTGAAAGGTGCGTGTAGGGCGTGTGGCGGCCCGTTATCTTGCGGTCATCAATCTCGAACGGGGCCCCAGCGAGCGGGGCCCGGCGCTGGGGCCCGGGGCAGGGGCCCGTTGCCCCGCCGGAACTGTACGGCACGTACTCATCCATTAACTCGCCATATGGCGCTGTTTGCACGAGTGGTTTTCCGCCGCTGCGTTTTTGTGTCGCCAAAGTGAGTGTCAATGAGTACGGTGTAGAGTTGTTGTATTCAAACGGGAACACAACAAACATACGTTAGGAAGAATAAAAAAAAATCAGGTTTTGAAAATCATTATCATTCAACAAAAAATCATTATATTATTACTGTTATGCTACTATATTTTGTCAATAACACTTTCATAGCTTTACATTTTAACACTTACGTAAACATCGTAGAAAACCTACAATATTGAGCGTTAGTTCCCAAGATATCAAAGCCAAATAGATTAATTATAAATTGTAGATTATAGAGCCATTATAGTATAGAAATAAACACAATAATACCAATGTACCAGTATTCTTAAATCTTCGTTTATCTATAGAATAGATAATGTGAGTATGTTTAACAATTCCCCTAAACCAAGTTGTGGTAAGTTATTTCTATTTACACGTCAGCACTTTGAACATGTTCGATCCAATTCTACTTGGACAGTTCCAAGCTAATTTAAACTTTGAAACTTAGTCGCGATAAAAAGCGCCCGTGTGAACTAAGACTTATACTTTAAGGATATTACGAGACAGAGGGTATCAAAGTAATTTATC
This sequence comes from Plebejus argus, assembly GCA_905404155.3. NCBI lineage: Eukaryota > Metazoa > Arthropoda > Insecta > Lepidoptera > Lycaenidae > Plebejus > Plebejus argus. The sequence continues at coordinate 4,789,084 of FR989942.1, forward strand.
AAAGGTACTTTACTTGAAAAAAAAATATACATTACTAGATGTTTCCCTTAGTAGGTATATTTTTATATTTTATCGAGATAAAAATTATATAATATCCTTTCCCGGGACTCAAAACTATAATATCTTAGATACAACATTTTATCCGAATCGACTCTGCAGGTTTACCATAAAAAGGTAACAGACATAATTTTTTTTCAGAAATAGTTTAGAAATAGCTAGAAATGTAGAAAGTTTGGCATATTTATCTGAATTCAAAGTACTTTGCCATAATATGTCGAAAGTGCCTGTACCACAGTGTCACATCCATGTGTCACAGATAGCCGAAACGGAAGTGTAATGTAATTGACACTTCCTGATGATTCGTATGTCACCCGAATGTCAAATTAATGTAAAAGTAAAACGTTACAAATAACGGATGAAACAATCATTGCTTGGGTTAACTATTAACTTTGCAAGCTACCAATACTTTTCAAAGATAGCTCAGATTATTTTATTTTATGAAAATACATGCAACAAACCAAAATATATCTAGGGTCACTTTCAAAATATAAAATAGCCCCTTTTCTTGAAGTCGGTTAAAAGATTATGAGACGTGTTACGTGGCACTTTATACAGTATGTGTTTCCTTTCGGTTTCGGCTATATCTAGATGATATTTTTTGCACGAGTAGGTACAGTTCGTTTACCGTCTCTGTTTACCGACGTAGGTGTCAGACATTTCTATTAGCACAGACGAAAGTTCTGGCAATATGTCATTGATCTGGTCTGGTCTAACTCGGTCATGAATTAGACATTTTGTCTAAATATAGACACACAATAGGAATATGCTAATACAAGTCTAGACGCTTGGAAATACTGAATATTATATTGTGGCGCGTCATTTCAGGTCTACAAAATGTGGCTTTTTTTGCTACGTAAGTGTCTAAACACACTAGGCCGAAGTTACGCGGCGTAAATTTCGCATGATTACGTCCGCAATGTCAAACGCATACAAAATACGGACGGAATAGTGTGTCATCGGTAATTTAAAATACATTGCGGACGTAATCATGCGGAATTTACGCCGCTTAACTTCGGCCTAGTGTGTTTAGACACTATCCCTCCACGCTGGCCGAAAATAGACAAATATAGGCGATTAATAAATTGTAAAGTATTTGCCTGTAATATCCTATTATTCTTAATTCCTAAGACTCGTTTAACATTAATACAGTTTCAATATAGTTGAGAATTGAGATGCAGTCTCGGTATAATAAAAACTTTGCCTAACCAATGTTAAGTGTTCAAATTTAATCCCATCTTGTTAACGTACATGAGAATTTTATTTTGCAGTCTGATTCAATCTTGATCGGAGAGGTTTTAATGCTGGATTTTAATAGCAGTACAGGATCAGGGTAATGTTATTTGTACGTATGTACCAACTTTCGGTCAAGTTTGCATTAATAATTATGAAATTCAACGTTTTCACTAATTAAAATACGACATTTATTCGGCTATAAAACAATTAGGGGTCCATTAAAATTATGATCGTGTAGCATGTGAGTTTATGCAAATAGAGTTAAAGTGCGAAAAATAATGTAACACCTAAGCTGTCAGTAATTATCAAGATTGCATACAATTTGTACAACTTTTACGATGGTTCTTAATTAATTTTTTACATTGAATATTAAACGCTTAAATTAAAGTTTAATTGCTCCATATTTTTAACGTTTTTTTTTTTTTATTTTTTTAAATTGAATGTGTAAATCGGAAGAATGTGAAATTAACTATGTTTTATGTTTATGTAACCCATATTATTATAGTACATTGCATATTTTGTTGTTTACGTATTTGTCCATTTCGTTTGTATTTTCCTGTCATGTTGTCGGTTTGTTTGAACTTTTAAGAGCTCATGAAAAGCTTCATACAAGCTTTTTTCGGGTTTGTTCGGGTGTTGCAACTCAATTTTGAATCAGTTACCTATTATCTATGTCCACACTGTGCCTTTTTTTGTTCATTAAGGGCATGCATCATAGCCCAGTCAACAGAGCACGTGAGGCATGCCTGCGACGCATGCACTCTGACCGTATCCAAAACTTTCGCTTTGTTCTTTAATGACAATGTTGGCGTAGCGTTCGTTGACGTACCTACATTTCGAATGTCAAAAGATTATGAAAATTGAAGATGAAAGGCACAATGTGGACATAGCTATTCAATTATTGAATGCGCCAATATGAAAGTTGAATGTCAAAAGATGATGAAAATTGAAGATGAAAGTGCACAATGTGGACATAGCTAATGTCTGCTTCAAAATTGGGCTGCAAGATCTTCAATTCATTTATCTATAACAGTTTAGTGACAAATTGCCAATGCATAATTATATTATTACGTAATAATTCTTGACTCTCTCTTTTACACGTTTTATTGAAGAACTAGGTGATATTATTTGAAATGTCAATAATATATAATGTTGTAGGTATATTCCAGTTTAATAATATCTTTCCATTAAAAAATCCTTAGCTATATAAGCCTGACTGCTAAATTAGTTTTACCCAAAAATAATTTCCTTTGGTTGCCGCTCAAACTTTTCAATTCAATCGGCAACCAATCTTGCTTTTAATAGGTTGCGTATTGCGTGACCGTTTGGGGGAGTAATTGGTACGATGTGATGACAATGAGCTCAATCAGAGCTTCCCATGGGCCCGTATGGTCATGATGAGGGAATCCACTGATTGTTGACGAATGATGAATAAATGAATGATTTGATAAAAGCAATAAAATTTGAATGATATCAAAAGAAAGTTTACAAAGGAATTATAATGCGAGAATTGTGGTTGCTATAGTCTATTTGGAACTTGGATAAAGAAGGTAATTTTCAATCACGCTTCCATAGTAGAATTATGTGAATTGCCTTTTTAAATTGGTTTATTTGAGCATTGCTTGTGTGTCTATTTTTTTATGTTACACTATCTGGACGCCAGTTTAAAGAGATATTCGAAACTTAAATCACACTTTTTTTAAACAATAAAGTGCGCCTAAATAATTTGCCAGAACTCAAAAGGATTTATTTTTTAAATTACGCGCTAAAACTGGCTTGCTAACTGTTAGCTCCCTCAAAGTACAATTTATACTGTCTAGACGTGGACTAAAATATTACGTATAACTGGCGAACTGAACTTAAAACCTCCATTCTTTTAGGAAATAACCACATTTGAGCCAAATACGATGATAATATAACGTGAAATTCCTCAGTCGTTTATCATTCTGACGTTTAGAATGTTATTTAATAGTGATTTAGAAGTTTTATTAAATTTTATCGTTTACTTTTCCATAATAATATTGCAAAGTAGAGATTTTAAAATTAGGGGCTGTTCAAATTAGGTAGTAGAAATTAATAGGAAAGGAAACGTGGTAAATAATAATAATTAACAACATTATTCATAATCAAATTAAACACAATATTATGTACAAAATATGCTAAAAATTTTACCTTTTACAATAATTATAATATTAATATTTGAGTTTTAATAATAGTAGCCCGAATTAAACACTGCATCTCATTAAATTAATTATTCAAAAACAAATTGCTGAGTAAATTTTTACTTTAAATATTCTAATAAATTAGAACAATAATTTCATATTAAACTTTTAAAATATTAACCTCTTTTTAACCCACTTAAATTCAGATTATTTATTATGTTTTTAACGATAGGTGAGTATAATAATTAACAATATTTATTGGTTTTACTAACGGAAGGTTTTGACTTTTGATATGTTGAAGACTTGAAGAAAAGCATTTTATGTTGTAGCAGTAAACAAATAAATTATTCATTAAATAACTACTAATTTTAATGTTTTATTTTCTCCGTTAATTCTCGAGCAACTCTGGCATTGTCAACTCCCTGAGTCGGCCATTATAAAGAAGAAGAACTACTAATTTAAAATAATTTAATGGTTCTGAGTCCGACCGTAGTAGGAGTGCAAAATAAATAATTGGCAAATGTCGAAAGTTTTCTAACGCTGGCGGCCAAATAGTAGCGGTCATGTAAACAGTTTCACTAATTAAGTACGCTACGTGTGTCCTAGACTTCCAACATTACCTAAATACCATCTAAATACCTGCTTTTAAATAACTTTCTAATTATACTGACCTCTAAATTAAGAGTTTAACTTTACAAGTTGCCGGCTTAAAAAATACAACCCTACAGTGTAACTGTCACATAGAAAAAGCAAGTGCGAGTCGGACTCGCGCACGAAGGGTTCCGTACCGGTATAGAGCGAAAGTAGACAAAAAAATGTGTTTTTTGTATGGGAGCCCCCCTTAAATATTTACTTTATTTTATTTTCAGTATTTGTTGTTATAGCGGCAACAGACATAAGTACACAATCTGTGAAAATTTCAGAAGTCTAGCTATAGCGGTTCTTGAGTTACAGCCTGGAGACAGACAGACAGACAGACAGACGGACGGACGGACGGAGAGACGGACAGACGGACAGACAACGAAGTCTTAGTAATAGGGTCCCGTTTTTACCCTTTGGGTACGGAACCCTAAAAAGAAAAAAACGCGACAATGAACATGCAGTTTTTAAATTAAGTACCTACTCAAATAAAAATTTAAATATTAGTATTAAAAGTCCGAAATTAAGTTAACTCTAGTTTTTATAACATTAGATCATATTACTAACACCGTACAATGGATGTTTTAATCTGACAAAATATACCTACCTATCGGCTGAGGTTAATACACGACCAAATTGTACCCATGAATTGTAAAAATTGTACTCATGAATCATTCTTCGATGGTATAGAGTATAGACTATAGATCTACCAGAATCTGATGGCAAAAAGTGAGAAAATAAATTGACTCTAGCAATACCGGGGTAATAGGAATAAAACATTTTGTTACTTTTTTTTTCTTAATATAGCGTCTGATTCTGTGTGTTAAGAGGCCGGGGTACCCTCGAAATACTCATACATACTTAATACCAAAATCATTTTCTCATACGAAAATATTTAACATTTTTGAGTTATTTTTCAGTTTAAAATAGTAATTACCTAGGTTCCTGCACAAAATTTTTCTAAAAAATATTTGAACACTAAAAAAAAAATTTTTGTGTTTAAATATTTTTTAGTAAATTTACTATTAAATATTAAAAACCTAAAAAATAGAGTAAAAAACAAAAAATATATAAATAAATAGTAAATTTACTACAAAATATTTAAACTCAAAAAAATATTTTTTAATATTTAAATATTTTATAGTAAATTTAACCCCTTAAACATGCAAAATATATAAAAATTTATCCAATGATCAAGGATATTTTTTTGAAAATATGCTGTCAAAAATTGCCATCAGATTCTGGTAGACCTATTCAACAACCCTATATTTAAAAATTCGCGAGCTTTCCAACGTGTGTCAGCCCTGCACTAGTGATGTGAAGTAATGAGGTGCTTTCGCCAGCAACGGTGAAATGTGTAGTGTCATCCACTTGAGTAAAACGTCACATGCGGCCTTTGTGCATTTGCCACTTTCTTGAGAGACCTTGTCGAGATAAAAATTTATATAGGTGCATTGTTTTGATGCTATTTTTAACGCCTTCTCGTCTAAAGCTTAAAATGTTTCAAATGGGATGCATGTTTCGGAATATTTTCAATGTTTAAGCTGTTGCAACTGTTGTTTTTTTGCTGTTTTATTCGCGATTAATGATACAAGCAGAAAATGTATCATAATTATGCGCATATGGATATTATAGTAAATAATTGTTTACGGGCAGGCATGCGCCAGGCGATAATGCGCAGAGGTGTGCTAAATGCATCGCCGGCGCCGACGCGGGCGCGTGCGCGGCCCTGGCGCAAGGTCAATGGCACGCGTCTCTCGCTCGCACACCGGAATTCCATATTTAAATCTCGTCCGCAGAAAAATGGCGGCTCCATTCCACCGGCGCGTCGTGTGTACGGAGAATTAATAAAACATGCCGAGTTTTTCTTCTTTTTTTTCTGAGTATCGCTAACCACCTAACATTGTGCGAAACGCAGTTATGTGGCGAAAATGCGCTGCTGTCACGCGAACGGCCAGGCGGCCAGCTGTCAAAACAGTAAATAGGCCAAACTCCGGTGACACGAATTAGAAACTTTACGATTGATTAATCACAACATGGATCTTCGACTGTTCATCACGTCACACGTGTTTGTAGTCATAATAATATCGTCGCTTTAAATGTGTTGAAGTGGCTGAACAAATATTGGCACCTCGCTTCAGACGACTTTTTTATATTTCGCGATTTTTGCCAATAAATAAAAGAGTTTTTGGCATGTTAGTCCCATTTAATTTGCCTGTTTTCACCAATCGCCCCTGTGTGTCCCCTAGTCTTTTAGGGTCACCAGGGTTTGGATGTGTCACCTTAGGCACCTTAGGTCAAAAGGACTTTCGAGTAGGTTTTCACCAAAGCTTAGACTAGCTTTGGTGAAAACTGTAATGCCCACTAGTACTTCACTCTACAAGGAAATTGGCGAAAACGGGAAATTGGTGAAAAGACAATATAATATATGTAGTTATTCATTACCTTACTGAATAATTCCATTTCCAGATACCTATTGAAAATACCGTATGGATTGATCTACGTCGTCGTTTACAGTAAATAAAAAAAAAGTAATTCGTCCCCTGCTACGAAACCTATTCTTAATTTGAAATCGGTGGGCGGAGTATTGGTAGTTATACGGAGTCACGATTAACCAAACTAGTAGTCGTGTGAGTAAGCATGATATGTGGATTACTTTGACAACGGTGCCCTCGTTTTTGTTCTAGACGTACCGTTGGTGAGTTTTTGTATGAATTGCAAATTCCGGGTTTAAATAATCTCTTTAATAGGGTCAACTGCAGTCAAATGCGGTATTTTTATGTAGATGACTTTATCCAGGATTAAGAATGAATATTTGGGCCCACTTGCGTAGTCTGGGTTATTGCTAATTTATGTCCGACTGAAGGTTTGGAGTCGGCTTCGGCTTAAATATTCGGCCAAAAATTTGTCATCGAATTGAAATTGTGGTCTTAGCCCAAATTTCAATTTTTAGGAAACAAACAAAATCATAGACCACACGTACTGATAGGTTCTATCTGAACAGCTGTTGTAATACGTAATAATAAAACTGAGTGATAATACTTTAGGTGTACGTGTTCCTTGTAGAGAGTTCACTGTGAAAGTAGCAGCGCTGAAAGACCATTTTTTTCACTTTTGTATGGGCAAGCGCCCCAGTGTCACGAGTTTCTCCATACAAAAGTGAAAAAAAGGTCTTTCGGCGCTGCTACTTTCACAGTGAACTCTCTAAAAGGAACACATACATAACCTGAAGTATTATCACTTACTTTTGTTACACCTTGTATACTAGCCATTCTGCATGCATGAGTTAAAATATATATTAGTTAAGATTAAAAAAAAATAACATGGCTGAAGCCGTAGACAAAAGGTAGTGGCAAAATAAACTTCAAAAAATAAAAAAAAGTAATGGAGAAAAATCGTTAAAGTTTTCGTAGCAGTGCTACGCGCTCCCAACTCGCGTAGTCGAACTCTACCTAATATCTTTATTAAATACTATCTTTGTTACCGAAAACATGTAGGCTATTTGCAATATATTCTTATTAGCACTTGATGGTTATCCGTACTAATATTATAAATGCGAAAGTGTGTCTGTCTGTCTAGTTGTCTGTTTTCCTCTTTGCGCCTAAGCCGCTGAACCGATTTTGCTGTCTATGGAGATATTTTGCGTCCCGGGAAAGGATATAGGTTCCTTTTTATCCCGAAAAATTGTATGGCTCCATCGCGATATACTGATTTTTGCGCAACGACGTCATCTAGTAAAAAAATTATTACAATTTACAATACATCCACAAATTATAAGGTTTGCTTGAAGAGATCTCTTTTAAGAGATAAGTACGCCATTGCATTATTATAAACTTTTAAATATGTCTTTGCAAATTTGTGCGTAAAGAATAAAAAAATAAAATAGTTTATTCACAATAATAATAATATTTTAAAAAAGATTAAACCGACTTAAAAATTGTACGTAATTCAGAATTAAAATTCCGTATCTCAAAAACTACTGAACCGATTTTAATGAAACTTGCAGTATTCCCTAAGTTGAACCATACCTAGTATAACAAAAAAGAAGAACTCAAATCGGACCTGTAGTTCCGAAGATATGCGAACACAAACATAAAAACATACATACGTATACACTTTTGAAATTTGGCACATTTGTTCAGACGCTGATGTAGACTAACATATTATACGAAAACTGGGCAGTTATGCAAATATTACATATATACGCGTCGAATTGATAACCTCCTTTTTTTGAAGTTGGTAAAAAATAACGGAAAATATATTGTGTTCGTGTTGAACTTAAAAGGCCAAAGTCACCACTGAGTGTATATCGAACAGAAATTTATTAATGTCCTCCGCTAAAAGCTATCGGGGACATGCTGCAAGTCATCGAGGAATCAGATTTAACGTGTATACTTTTTATCCCAGTTGGTGAAATTGCAAAAAAAAATAGGGGAAAATACAAAATTTCAATAATAGGGAGAGAAGAGAGGGATGAGCTAAGTAAAAAATTGGGAAAATAGTAAAATATGTTAGAAAATGTTAAGAAATAATAATTAGTAATAGTTAAAAAAACTAAAAACACGCTTTTTATATAAAGGGTTACAAACTAACATACAAACATACAAATTGAAAAATGGAATAATTATATCAAATTAGTGTATTGTCATCGGTCCTCGATAAATCTACAAAGTTTGAACGAAATCTGGCCGTTTAAAGTGGGTTAAAATCGCGCCCAAAAAAGTCGGTTACAAACATGTTACAAACAAATATACAGGTGAAGCTAATAAAAAGCGTATAAAAAGAGGGATGGGCTTAACAGATTTTACCTATAATAAGTGCCTACGGCCTACGGTCTATACTTATTTATATCTGAAACTAGTGTATAAATACTTATTTTAATTTTTATGTAAGGGGGTAAACCTTTCCGATATCTTAAAAAAATGTCAAACGGTCACAAGCATTTTGGGATTAAAGACAATTTATAGATATTGTTTGTGAAGATCTTAAAATATCAAGTCCAAAGTATAATCCATGGATGAATAGATGGAACCGTTTTGACGTGATGTCAGTAAATAATAAATATTTATTCATTGTTATAGCAAGGGTTTTGATGTGGCAAGTCCGTTATATCCGAATATTATAGAAGTTTCTGTGAAAATGATCCCTATGTTGTGAACACAAAGGTCATGTCAGGAGTAAAATAACTCTGAATGTGAAATCACGAGGAACACACCTGATGCTTGATATGGGTCAAGCTAGGGTTGTCACTCACAATTTCGACTGTATTTCAATTTTATTGTTTGGCTTATATTTTGAGTGTGAGATTAACGACGCGACGGTTTTATGTCAATAATCAAAATACATATCTAACGGGAAAATTGTGTTTTATCGGGAAAGATTAGCATAAAATGTGTTGCTCTAAAGCTTGCTTGACCAAATCTTTTCGGTGTTTTTTACGTAATTAAAGTAACAAAATATAACACTTACTTACATACTTCCACATTCAAAATATTAGGGTGATAATATATCATAATTATAAGAGAAGTACTACCTCTTGTATATATATATATATATATATATACGATATAAGGCAATGTTATGGAATCAACAACGACAATTTGGAGAATGTTACGCAACTAGAGTGGCAACCATGGTTCTCCATATTTTTAGGGTTCCGTACCCAAACGGTAAAAATAATAGGGTCCATTACTAAGACTTCGTTGTCTGTCCGTCTGTCTGTCTGTCTGTCTGTCTGTCTGTCGCCAGGCTGTATCTCAAGAACCGCTATAGCTAGACTTCTGAAATTTTCACAGATTACATGTATATCTGTTGCCGCTATAACAACAAATACTAAAAACAAAATAATATTAATATTTAAGTGGGGCTCCCATACAACAAACATGATTTTTTTAGCATTTTTTGCTTGATATCAATAATGGCAACAGGTAGGCACTTGAAATTTTCACAAAAGCCTTAAATATATGTGTACTTTAATAATTATTAATAATATTTAAATAAAATAAAAATAAAAGGGGGGCTCCCATACAAAAAAACACAATTTTTGGCCTATTTTTGCTCTATAACGGTACGGAACCCTTCGTGCGTGAATCTGACTCGCACTTGGCCGAATTTTATGTTTTTTCCGATTTCAGAAGAAGGAGGTTATCAATTCAACCCGTATGTATGAAAATATATTTCCAGAATTGCTCAATTTTCGTATACTTATTTAGTTTAGTTAGTCTATATCAGCGTCTGAACAAATGCGCCAAATTTCAAAAGTGTGTATGTACGTATGTATGTGTATTTATGTTTATGTTTGCATATCTACAGAACTACAAGTCCGATTTGAGTAATTCTTTTTTTGTTGTACTAGGTACGGTACATGTTTTTGAGATAGGGAATTTTAATTCTCAGTTATGTACAATTTTGAAGTCGGTTTTATGTTTTTAAAATACTATTATTCACCTTGTAAGTTGTCTGTCATGTATCATATCAGCCAAGTATCTAAGAAAGAAACAGCTACTGTATAATTAAGACGTCTCATACAAGAGTATCGTATAACGTGTGGTTAGAGTCTGAGACACCGCATAGCGCCAGATACTGTGACATCTGTATATTGCAATGCGATTAATAAATATGCATGTTATGCATATTTTAGCTATAAGTACTCTCAATACAAACACACAAGTGTGCAGTGGAAATATTTATTTACTATACCAACGACCGTCTCAAAGAAATTCAATGATTACTTAACATTGATTTAATAAACTTTTATAGAAAATGTATAAAAGTTACAAAAAGATTCTTGTATGTCTAGTAAAATCAACGTTTGTTAAATACTAGACAAGAATGTGGTAGGTTCTACTTACTAGATGTAATAACTAGACAGCAGTCTATCAGAGGTAGAATAATAGATGCATAATCATAGTGTGATATGGATGTATATCACACTATGATTATATATATATATATATATATATATATATATATATATATATATATACATATATATACATATATATATACACTATGATTATATGCATCTATTACATCAAATTAAACGACCAACTTTTGTTCAACGACGACCCACCGCGAAAAATCGCATCAAAATTATTAAGCTTCTCATGAAATTGCATTCAAGATTTATGGCAAAAATAATCGACTAAATTAAGTTAGTCCGCTCCGTTGGATATTCTCAGTCTTAACCTTTAAATGGCTTTACCTTCGGGAATTAATGGCCTCCAGCAGGCGCAAAATCTCCTAAACCCTTTTTAATTATGTGAAAAGTTAATTAAAAAACGCACGTAGTTTTAAATACGGTATTTCCTAATGAAAACGTCTTTCGGAAAGTATTTGTTGTATTTGGAAATTAAAAGGAGGCAGACGGTCTCAGGGGCGTAGCTACGGGTGGGGGCAATCAGTGCCGATGCTGGGCTACCTTAAATACCAGCCTTAATTGAACTGCCGGTACATAAATACTCTTTACGGAAGTATTTCCCGCAGATATCCTCTGCCATTAAATAAATCTACTGTACACGGGAACATAAATGTTTTATTCCCTTAGGTACTGCAGTAGAATGGTGGTTCGTGATACACCACTCGACGGTAGTTTGAAATTAGTAATAATTACCCTTTTGTTTCAATAGTACTTATTATTCTTATTTAGATAAGTACCATGGTAATTAAATATTATGGAATTCAAAAATAAAATATACATTTAGGTCGATAAATTACGTGAGGTGTTCTAGGGGGAGGAGGTCAAGAGAAATCTTTCAAAATCTCACTTAGGGGGAGGGGGGTCATGGTATATCACCGTGTAATTTTTTCCAGCAACAAAACTGTGTAAAATTGTGTGAAAAAATATATCAAATATTGCTTACAGCCAAAATATATATTTTTAAAATCTCGCTTGAGATTAGGGGAGGGAAGGAGGAGATGGGGAAAATTTTACGAAATCTCACCAAAGGGAGAGAGGGGGTCAAAAAATCCTCAAAAATGCCTCACGCAATTTATTGACGCCCCCTTAAACTACAAAAACGCGTGGATAAGACCCGTCTTGATAGTTTTCCTTCCCCAAAAGCTCTCTAGATGCAAAATTTTATGAGAATACTTGCAATGTCGCTGAAAAACCGATTAAAAACATAATAAAATTAATAATACACAAGATTATCTCGTACAAAGTATACAATATTATGTGATTCATCTCTCTACTTAAATGCGAAGAGACTCGAGCTTTATCATAGATTTATAGTCAATGTTATTAAGTCTAATAATAGTTCTGCCTACGCGTTTTTAATAACAACTTTACACCAAGGATTACAAGTTAAAGTCATCACATAAAGCAATATAGAACTTGCAATCGTAATTTTATGTGTTGGCCCGCGCGCAACAATGCTATAACTCTCAACTCTCAAGTTCTGAAATGTCTTCCCGTTCGCTTAAAACGAACATAAAAAGGAAATTGCACACATACAATTGTTCGTTTTGTTTTAAAATATTACATTCGAAACATTTTATTACATGTTAGACATTTAAATTTTCTGCAAAGTTTTATGTAGCCAGTGCGACGCCGAGGAAAAAATAAAAGCCGGATTTAACATTTTGGATGTAACTTTTCAATTCGGATACGTTGGAATTGAGTATCATTTTATGGTATTCAATGTGCATTTTAGCTTGGTCATTTTTTGTTAAATCAACTAATAAATTTTACTTGCATCATGCATGAAACAAAATATTATTAAATATTATATTATGCCCGTTTTCACCAACCTTATATAATATGTATCATATTTTGGTCTCATCTAGCAGCCATTAAGTGTCTGTTATGAATAATTATTGTTTCAGCAACAAAATTATATTAAGGGTCCGGGGTACCCTCGAAATTTTCATACACTCTTATTACCAAAATCATTTTCTCATACGAAAATATTTAACATGTTTGAGCTATTTTTCAGCTTAAGATAGTAATTACCTAGGGTCCTGAACAAATTTTTTGTACAAAATATTTAAATACTAAAAAAAAAATATTGTTTAAATATTTTTTAGTAAATTTTCTACTAAATATTTAAACACCAAAAATAGACAAAAACACTAAAAAATATATAAATAAATAGTAAATTTACTACAAAATATTTAAACTAAAAAATATTTTTTATTATTAAAATAAATAAATAAAAATAAAATATCTTTTTATTCAAAATAGGTATCATAAATACTCTTTTTGAACGTCGTGGAATGAACGATAAAGTATTTAAATATTTTGTAGTAAATTTACTATTTATTTATATATTTTTTAGTGTTTTTGTCTATTTTTTGGTGTTTAAATATTTAGTAGTAAATTTACTAAAAAATATTTAATCACAAATTTTTTTTTAGTATTTAAATATTTTGTAAAAAAAAATTGTTCAGGACCCTAGGTAATTACTATCTTAAGCTGAAAAATAACTCAAACATGTTAAATATTTTCGTATGAGAGAATGATTTTGGTATTAAGAATGTATGAAAATTTCGAGGGTACCCCGGCCTCTTAAACCTCAATTATTAAGACCTTAAGACGTGACAGTTTAAAAGTGTTTTGGTGAAATTGTTTTTCGTTTGGTGAAAATTAGTGTTAATTTAGTATCTTAGCACTGAGAATATAATGCATAGGTGTATGCATAGATGGGTAATTCTCATTTTTGGTACAAATTTTTTTTATAAAATCCTAAACGACTTTTTGAGCAATTTGATGGTTGATTCTACTAGTTTGAGTCTTGTTCTAGATTGGAAAAATGTTCTCCGAGCTTGCAGCCCTCTATATATAGAGAAATAAGGGGTTTTAAAAAAGTGCCCTCCATGGTAGTGACCTAACTTCCATGGAAATGACATTCCATATAAAAAGTCAATACATGGCTGTGACATAAAACAAAGAGGTGACTTTTCTTAAAAGTAAAATGCAATTTTTATTTAAAAAATCAGCTTTATTGTCATTAGTTGACTAAAATATGTGAACTAATATCACAAATTTACTTTTATAAATGAATTTGTATAATAACTTAAAAAAGCGGCCAAGTGCGAGTTGGACTCGCCCATGAAGGGTTCCGCAGCAGCAATAAGGTTTATTTTTATGAAATTAAAAGGTTTTTGATTTATTTTTATATTTCAGTCGATTTAATGAAATTTATATTAAGGTTTACCATTTATGACGTATAAAAAAAACTACTGGATAGATCTCGTTCAAACCAATTTTCGTTGGTAGATTTTTTTGTAATCTACATCATATATTTTTTTTAGAATTATCATGCCCCTACTTTAGAAATTAGAAGGGGGGGGGGACACACATTTTACCACTTTGGAAGAGTCTCTCTCGCAAACTATTCAGGTTAGAAAAAAATGATATGAGAAACCTCAATATGATTTTTGGAGACCTATTCATAGATACCCCACACGCATAGATTAGATGAAAAAAATTTTTTTTTGTTTCAGTTGTATCTATGGGGACCCCTAAAATTTTTAACAATTTTTCCATTTTTGCATCAAAATCTTAATGCGGTTCACAGACTACATCTACTCACCAAGTTTCAATAGTATAGCTTTAATAGTTTCGGAGAAAAGTGGCTGTGACATACGGACGGACGGACAGACAGACAGACAGACAGACAGACAGACAGACAGACAGACAGACAGACATGACGAATCTATAAGGGTTCCTTTTTTGCCATTTTGGCTACGGAACCCTAAAAAGAAACATTTATTTTCATAAAATTTACTTATACATAGTAGGTTTTGTTTTCACAAAAGTAAAGAATGCTTGATAGACAAACTGATTTGTTATTTAAGCTCGGGCTGAAGCCAAAAAAATTTAATTTTATGTTATTTTGTTTTTTTAGTGTAAGGCTACTTTGTTATTGAAACCAGTAAGACTTTTTTGAGACTGTGATAATTTTAAGAGATCTTAAATTAGTGAAGCCAAAAAAAATTAATTTTATGTTATTTTGTTTTTTTAGTGTAAGGCTACTTTGTTATTGAAACCAGTAAGACTTTTTTGAGACTGTGATAATTTTAAGAGATCTTAAAATTATCACAGTCTTATAATTTTAAGAGATCTTAAAATTATCACAGTCTCAAAAAAGTCTTACTGGTTTCAATAACATAGTAGCCTTACACTAAAAAAACAAAATAACATAAAATTAAATTTTTTTGGCTTCAGCCCGAGCTTAAATAACAAATCAGTTTGTCTATCAAGCATTCTTTACTTTTGTGAAAACATTTGCACAGCTTAGTTTAGCTTTTATTAGAACTTTTGTATTGCTATTATTGTACGAGTACGTCATCATTTGACTTTATTAATCTGAGCCTATCGCAGGAATTGTGTCTAAAATAATAAAGTCAATATTTTGATAAAAGAATATCAATAGAAATTATTAGAAAAGCGTTGTTATAATTTAATGTTTTTATTTGAGGTCGAATTTCGACCATTGGGCGATTACTAGTAATAATAACAATGCAAAATACCAGCCATTCGTAAGTAAAACTCACTTCCCTGGATCCATGGTCACTTCCATGGGTGATTTTTTATCCACGGATCCATGGATGTGACGCCCATGGAAGTGACTTTTCGTTACTTAAATGTTCAAACATAACTTCCAAATCAAGCATGGTTATACAAATTTTGCCAAGCGTTTTTCGATACAAAAACACGTTCGAAACACAAAACTAAAGTTTATAATTTAACTGCACATACCTTTGACAGTAACCACAGTAGTGACTACTTATGCTCGACGAGTTGTGAGAATAACAACTAAAATACAATTTTCTGGTAACGCTTAAGTCGCCGGTAAAATCTGACAACTGAAGTAAAATGGTGCGGATGTTTTTTTTTTGAAGGCGTGCGACGTTCGTTTCTACGCAAATTGTTTGTCATTTAAAAAACAATCGTGACATCATCCATGGAGGTGACTAAAAAAATCGATCACAATGTTTTAAAAGTAATTACAATATGAGTGTTTTAAGGTTTTGGCCGTAGTTTTTTTTATTTATATAGTTTATTTAACCTGGTTTATGATGGCATTCAGAAAATATTGTTATTCTAATGATATATTTAGTTATGAATTTAAAACCGTATAAAAATGGAGTGATCACACACATGGAAGGGACATTTTTGACTATTTCATGTTAAAAAACAATATAACGCTACTGTAAATTGAAAATGCTTTTTTATGGAATATGTAGTATTTTATTAATATTTAAGGAAAACAAAAATAAAAGTTGATACTTATGTACCATCACTGGGAAAAACGATGATCACACGCTTTTTTTGGAAAAATGAGAATTACCCAGATAATACATATATACACTAAGGCTTTTTTATTTATACTCGACTGAATATACTTATTGGATATTGTAGCAACTAATAAAATGGGGAACATGTGTCAGCCAAAATCCACACCAATAAAAAGCATTATTAAACATGAGTCAACAAAAAACCTATTATAAGTCTGTTCAACTCGTACCATTGTATTTGAAACGTACTATTACTGTAGGGCTGGTACTCACCACCCTAAATTATACGAAATATTAAGGTACCTAAAGTAAGTAGTATAAGTATCAAAATAGTGTATTTTTAGATAATAATATAAGGAAGCTAAATAATTTGAAAAAGCAAATAAAGTAAAATTAAAAGATTTTAATTTTAAGAAGATTCTTCATTGTACAATGTACAAGGCAGCTTTACTGCACTCTATATAGTATTATATTAAAGATACTCTATTATATTAAATACAAAGCTGAAAGTTGAAATATTTTCATGAGATTATTACACAAAGCGTGAATCGTTTAGTTTGTCGGTAACCCTATTTATCGTACAAAGCGAGATGAAATTTTGAATATGAACAAAGCTCAAACGTGGTGCGTTGCTCGAGGAAGCTTAAAATAATATTTTGAAGCGTCTGAACCCGGGAAATGAGTCCTCTTCCCCACTGGGAAATTGTTCCCAATCAGTCCCAAGTAAATCTCCTTTGAAAGACTTTAAAAATGAAACATAAGTACGAATCTCGGGCGACTACAGAACGGCGTTGAGAAAATTAATTTTCTTATAAAACGCTCTCACAAATAGAGAATCAGATAACAATAAATATGTTTTGTACGTTTTATTTTCGCGGATGATACAGAAGATTTGCGATATTTCAATAGGGAAAATAGGTGTTGAGAGTATTTTTCGTGAGACGTTATTTATTCGCGAATTCTTTGTGGTTTTATATCAAGGGATAATAAAAGATTTGGAATAGGTATCTAAAAGATAAATTTCATGAAACAAAAGAGCTATCTCGAAATATAAAACAGTTGAGGCCATAAAATACAAAAATAATAGAAGGAGACCCGTAAGAACAGAAACAATATTGTGAAAACAAAACTAACATTTAAAGACCTAACATAACTCCACCCTTTTAAATGTATGTTCCCAATAAATCAGAACCATTTTCCCATGTGGGAGGTCAGGAAAGAAACGATCAAACCGTTTCCCTAAAGGTTCAGGAGGGTAAACGGAACCATCCGAATTAATATTATCGATAGTGAACATTTACATTTCGATTTACCATTGTATTTTAAACATCGAACGGGATACGATAAGAACCATTGTGTTTTCCTTGATCATTTTAACATAAAAATGTGTTAATATTTTTGGTTAAAATGATGATGATGCTTCCCTATTTTTTGGAATGTTAAAGTATGAAACTACGTACTACCAAGCTTTGCTAGGTGTTGAAGAAAAGTAACTAAATAATACGCGTTTTCTTCTGACTTTTATCTGTTATCAACTTATCATATACCTTTCAACTTTGCCAGTACACACTGCATAGAAACTGATTTTATATTGCACCATTTTACTTCCAGATCCTGAAGACTGAGGTCTCATAATAGGTATTAAGCTTCGGTGAAATTTCCCGTTTTCATCAAAACTCTAAAGAGAATTTTGGTGAAAACGGGCATTAGTCTTTAAAAGTGCGCTGAGAAAATTGCCTCCTCGAGCGGGGCCTCAAAAATTAACCTCTAAAGAGCCCCATAAAAATACGATAAATTGGTCTATAGTGGTGAATGAATCTATCAATTTCTATCTGAGTCTATTTATAGCGCGTTCAATGAGTGTGATGTAACCCCACAAAGGGGCAATTGACTGGACTCCTAAGGCGTATGGCGTATGAGGCGTCTCTCGTACATTCAAGTGTTAAGCCGGGAAAGTTTTAAACGCTTTGAATTTTTAATGGAACAATATGGGGGGGAGTTTATACACCAGATGTTGAGTTGGAAGAAGGCAAATATATCTGCGAAAACCGTATGCAAATCGGATCAGTAGTTTTCGTGTTAAAGCAAAAGTTTGATACAAAATCTAACCCCCTCTTTCGTCCCCTTAGAGGGGTGGGGGGGAAATTTTTTATACACCAGATGTTAAGTTGAAAGAAGACAAATATATTTGCGAAAACCGCATTCAAATCGGATCAGTAGTTTTCTTGTGATAGTGGAACAAACATACAGACAGACAGACAGACAAAAAACTAACCACAGTTTTGGCTTCTATAGCGATGTAGTAACACTCCCGCTTATTATTTTTTGAATATCTTTAATGTACAGAATTCACATTTCTACAGTTTTATTATATAATATGTAATATGTATATAGAAAGGGACTCGAAATAAAAGTAAAACTATACTTGCAAGTTCTTTAATGAATTTCCGAATTTTTGATAAGCAAAAAAGGACCATGACTAGGATCACCGTAAGACCTTATTCGAGTAAAAAGAGTACTTCTGTTTATAAGGGGTTATTCTGAAAACGAGGCACTACTGTAATATTCACTTACGGAATCATTATTGAATCAACTTCCACTAACACTTCACTACAAGTGGCTTATGGAGTCCGCTCGTTTTTCTAGGTAATGCTGTAAAGACTAGACTAGATATAACTAGAACTAGTATTTCTAAGAAGTTAGAAGGGGTTTTGAATACCGTTGTACTTCCGGTCCCCGGTAAAAACGAACAATCCGCGAGGTTGATTGTCCTAGATAGCGGAATTATCAAATTTGGTCGCGTTATGTCAAATCTAGCCGCATATCACGAGTCACGAACTCACGACTAGCATTGAATTGACATAATCCGACTAAGCCTGGCTGCACATTATACGACAGTTCTGATCAGAAACAGTTGAACGTCCGCGCTGTCTCTTACATTTTATACTGAGCTGAGTGATTTAGAACTCGCCGGAAGGATATTACGGATAATGTGCGGGGTAGCGGTCCGGCGGAATTCAACTGTTTCTGATCAGAATTCGGACAATGTGCGGCCAGGTTAAATGACAAAAGTCCGTCAACTGCCTTTAAATATGCTTTGAATCAATTTCTTCGATGGTTCGTGCGTCCCTTTCGATCAAAACTAACCACGCTTTCATTGCATTATGGCCCAGCATATTATTACAGCAAGAGCTAATAAAAGCTGATTTTTTTCTGTACATGTTCTATATAGAGGTTGTTTTCGTTGTAGGTACTTTAGGAGGTGTCAAGTGGTAAAGAAGGACATTCGTAGCATAAAACAATTTTTTATAATATTTCCTTCGGGATTTGATCTGTTACTATGAGAAGTTTTCAAAACTGCCTTCCGTCAATGCACACCGAACTGGGCATAAGGCTGCGTTTCCGCCAGAGATGTGTTGGGACTTGCGAGGAATGTGTTTTTGAGAATCAATAGAATCGCTTCATTGACATGACCTTGCCATGACATCGCTCAGCGCGGTGATGCTATTGGATCTTAAAAACATAAATTATATCCCTCACAACACATCTCTGGTGGAAACGCAGCCTAAGTACGGTCTCTGTGTGCGATCATTTGACCGCTATTTTTCGAATCGATAATACCAATTCTGATTTCGGAAACCAATACCGCTCAACTATCATTAAATTGCTTAAATTTAATCAATATTTGGACTTGTTAAACGATTATCACCCTTCTCCACTGGTAATAAGCGCGTAAGTTTTCAAAGGAAGATAATATGGGGGCGTATATTGGATCGAATTGAGCGCATCCTACGGTAAGGGTCAGGACACACTGAAACGCACAGCGATATAAAATCGAACTTTCATAGGCACTTTGCTTATAAAATTACTAATTAGCTTTTATTTTACTGCACAGCACGGTGCAGCTTGAGCCTTTGCGATAAAAAGCAACGTTTCACGTTATGAACTGATCCATAAACACGAAATGAACAACCATTATCACATATCAGATTGCACCGAAATTTTCATATTTTAAACGCAATCAGATAATTTTTATGTGAAAACAAAAAGCCAATATTTTACAGTGTATTGAATGGAAAGAGATAATTTATTATTATTGGCACATTAAAATTCATGCAATCATGTAGAAAGTAGATAGGTATGAAACATTTTGTGCGTGAAACTAAAGAAAAAATATTTTTTACAACTTTGTAAAACATCGCAAAATTGTTAGCCTTTTCACGCTTTAAACGTGAACGATTTTGGTAAAATTTTGTAAGGAGATCGTTGAACCCGGGAAAGAATATGTCGAGATAGTTTTCGTTGCGTGAAAAATGAAAATGTATGGTTCGTAAACATTATTTTAGGCGCAGCGCAGACGACAGACTATCCGTGACGCACTTTTTGTCTGTGGAAATAGAACCTATGCAATTTTATGCGGACTTTTTGCGCGTCGTGTGCGTTACTGCATATAATTGCAAAGGTTCTATTTCCCACAGACAAAAAGTGCATCACGGATAGTCTGTCGTCTGCGCTGCGCCTTAAAGTGACACAACTTAAAAATACTCGATCCAAACAACATAACCCTTTGGATAGAACCTTGCCTAATCCCATCAACACGCTTGTCCATTAAAAATGCAACACCCAACGGAGGCCCGACACCTATTAATAACATCAATACATTATCGCCGACCATCTGGCTACATGCCCTTAATCCTTATAATAGTCTAAGGCTGTAATTTTGAAACGACTCCGATATAATAATTATGTAAGTCACTTGTCGGCCATCTTAGTTTTTGTAGGACAACATGAGTTATATATGTATAACTTTATGTGACGTCTCCACAAAGGTTACAACTTACAGGTGATTTTGAACGTGTAGAGAGGCTTATTCGTCTCAACGTAAGCCAATGATGGGTCAACACGTGTACATAGAGCCCTCTCTAGATCTCTCTAGATCCTATTATAGAGATAAGTGACCCTTCATATACCTCTATAATAGGAAATATTACTGCAAATTGCAATGTTTTAACGCTAGAGGCAGCAGTCAGCACCAGCTTAGTAAACAAAAAGTTGTATTCTTCGACGTTTGACAACGTTTCTGTCAATATGACGTCAGACGTGAGCAACATGTCGATTAAGCCTGGCCGCACATTATACGACAGTTCTGATCAGAAACAGTTGAACGTCCGCGCTGTCTCTTACATTTTATACTGAGCCGAGTGAGCTAGACTCGCCGGAAGGATATTTCGGATAATGTGCGGGGTGGCGGTCCGGCGAAATTCAACTGTTTCTGATCAGAATTCGGACAATGTGCGGCCAGGGTTAGGTTGGATTATTTACTGTAGCGCCTGCTAGTAGCGCCCTCAGACTCTTGCGTAATTCCCAATAGCCCAAAGTCGACGTCGTGCTTTTTGTAGACAACTGAGTAATCGTGATGAAAATCATGGTAATCAATGGCACAACGTTAAGAAAAGTCTATATTATGTTAACCGTGTCTCAGCATTGTTATTTCGCTCAAAAACGCCAACATTTCACGTTGATTTAATAAAAAGCTGGTAACGTAGAACCGAGAAAATTCTCCATGTTTCTCTCGAATATCTATAACAGACTCAATAATGTAGGATAACAAGGGAAAATCCGGTCCGCGCTAGAAATTGCAGTTGTGAACTGTGGAATAAAACATGGCCGACACTAAAGAATAACATGTGAGACAGAAATATGCATCACAATGTTATTTTCTGCACGACTACTGCTTCCAGATAATTTGATAGAAATTCTATTGGTGGGATTCTGCAACGGTGGTATTTTTAGGAGCATCAATCAAAGAAAGATCATCCATTTTGACACAAAGTTAAGTTGCAGGTCGTTTGTGTTGTTTTTGCTGCTATAAATTGTCATTTATTCGAACATAAACCAATCTATAGTCGATTCGTATCTGTAGGTAATATATGCACATAATATATTATTGTCATAATAATTTTAAGTATTATAACATGGGCCAGCTGTTTCAACACGTCCTGATAAGTGCTGGATAGGCTATCCAGTATCCACCACTCAACTTGACAGATAGAGTATAGAGAATATGTCAAAAATGTTGTGGATAACCTATCTGACACTTCATTAGGAAGTGGTGAAACAGGCCTTTGCAACTTATATTGTTATGGCCATAATATCACTCGAAGCCTCTAGATTTCTCTATATCATACCTGTAAATACACATTATCTACACGCGCATCGTGTCTCCAAGTTCGAACCGCATAGACTTTGCACAGTGTCACTATCTGCATAGAGATGACGTGTCTATCGTCTCTAAGCATTACGTGACCTCAGCGTGAGTCACCGGCGCCGCATTCCTTCCATAGGTAATAGCGAATGCCTCCGCAGTAGTTACATGCATCGCGGTTACGCGTGAGGGGAAAAAGGGGATCAAATTGGTGAAACGGTATTACATTCAGAATCTCTTAGCCTTTAGCTTAGCTCTTAGACCTTTTTTTAGCACGAACAGTTAAAAACACAAGGAATTTGATAAAATTATGCATATCTACATAGAAATAATCATTCCTCTTGAATCCTTTCAAATTTTTTTGGGTGGTTTTAAAGATTTAACCCAGAGGAACAGCGCTTTGTTATCCACACTAATGAAGCAAATATTTCTTGGTCTCTAAATACACTAGAGGTACCAACGTCTATTCTTGTAATATATTATAGCATACGGTGTAGGGCGTAGGCTTTCTAAGCGTAGACTCTACCATGTACTAATATGTATTCTGTGACTCTACGCCATTGATTTTCAAACTAGGGGGCGCGCCCCACTAGGGAGGCGCAAAGACATGATGAGGGGGGCGCGGGCGCCGGCGGCGGTTTTACTCCAGACGCCCGCGCATTCCCGCGACGTACGTGAATCGGAAATCTTTTCAAAAACATGCAAGCTCATCTGTCACATTGATTCTTCTTAAGAGGGCGACTAACCCAAAAAATCAAACATTGTCCTTCTCAATAACTCGATAAATATACAACATTTTAAAAATCCGCTAGGTCGGTTTCTCAATGATAGAATTGTTACAATATTGTGTTAAAATATTAACTGACTTTAATGCACGGTTATGGCAATATAATATTACTAGCGACCCGCCCCGGCTTCGCACGGGTGCAATGCTGTTACTAAATACACTACAGAAAAACTGTGAACGTTGTATATAAAAACATAGCGGCCCGCTCCGGTTTCGCACGGGTATAAAATATATAGCCTACGTGATTAAAATCGATTCAGTAGTTTTGATAAATTGCAATCCATAAATTATGGTTTTATTTAATCTAATCTTATCTCACCTTATGTAGGTACTTATAATTACTATAAGTGCGATTTAAAAATTAACCTTAGAATAGAATATAATTTATATTTTAAAACTAATATCATACAATTATTCATCGTAACTTACTAATAATTACTGATACGTTGTCGCGCTGAAAAGCACGTTTTTATAATAAACGCGTCCGATCGCTGCTAAATTCAAAGTGCTATAGGGAAAACCGCGGCCTCAGACGCGCTATTTAAAGGCACGCTCTTGCCGCACCGGGCGGCCGGCCGGTACCGCCGCAAACGCTACGTCCCGCAATTTTTAAACTCGTAGGGTTCAGCCTGCGTTTGCATTGTAAGCGGAAAAAATGTAATTATTTACGACATCACATTAGAAACCTAAAAAATAACAGTACTTCTCCACTATTTAATGGATGTTATTATACATATAAACCTTCCTCTTGAATCACTCTATCTATTAAAAAAAACCGCATCAAAATCCGTTGCGTAGTTTCAAAGATTTAAGCATACAAAGGGACATAAGGACAGAGAAAGCGACTTTGTTTTATACTATGTAGTGATGAAAAATTCGTTAAAATTAGATGCATCTTTGCGAATTGCGATTTTTTTCTATCGAGAAAATTTTAAGATATCGTGTTTTTGCTCAGATCGGATTCTTGGAAATATTATGTAGTATTTAATTTTAGAAAATGAAACAATTCGGAGCTTAATTGCAAGTATAACAAAGAATTATAAAATCGTCAATTTTGGGTTAATCGCCCCCTTAAAATAAGTATGTAAAAGCATAATATTTTTATAATGAAACATCTGAAAATGTATTTTTGGTCTTTATTATTTTATTTTACAATAGCTTGGCGAGCCCACTTGCTACTACTTGCTGGGCCCTGGGCCGAAGGGAGGCGTAAGCATGTTCATTTTAAGCAGTAGGGAGGCGTGGTACTTAAAGTTTGGGAACCTCTGCTCTACGCCAATAGAAAGCCTCATCTTGCTATGCAAGAGCGATGACTTCTCCCAAGAGAGACAAACTTCTATTAATTCTTTTATTGAAATATATTACAGGTACTTTCTATTAGCGTATACAGGCTCTAATTGGCCTTTCTTCTTGTTAAGCGAGCGCTGACTTCTCCCAAAAGTGACACAACTTGGTGATCTATTCCTCAGTATATTAGTACCGTACAAGCCTTCCAAAAAGAGGCAGATACATCTATTCTTGAAATATATTGTCAAAAGTAGATGCCTCTTTAAAGCCATACTTATTGTGAAGCAAGAGCGCTTCTCCCAAAAGAGGCACAAGCATGGTGAAATATGGTGATCCATATTCCATACATATTAGTATCGGCGGTCGCGGTGTAATACACAATTTAGTTTACGTAATCCGTCTAATTACTGGGAAGCCTACTTTATCGCCTCCCGCCAAGACGACCTCGATTCTTCTGCCAGCGGGGAATATGATGCCAGCCGTGAAAACACCACATGATGTAGGGTTCCGCAGATAAATAAACTTGCATTCAATAATTTGCACATTTTTGTTTACCAAAATGTATGGGTTTTGATAAATAAAGCAATGCAAGAGCCATGCCATCTGGTCCGATCCAAAAAAAATAAAAATAACTGTATTTTAAAAAGACAAAACCGACTTCAAAATTGTACGAAGAAATTCGCTTTTCAATAGAAATCCTATCCTATCCTGACCATTGCAATGTTTTTATTTAAGCCCCCTTTTGTTAACACCACGGAAAAAAGTATTGAATAAAAGTGTCACTGAACCCAAAAAGACCACCATATTACACCGATTAATAGCCTAAAATAATTTATCTTAATTGTATGTTAATAACCGTTCAAAACGAAATTTTTTTGAAATCTCTAATTTACACACTCGGTGTAAATTAGAGATTTGATTGAGTTTTTTTTTAATAAATGCGTGACTTTCGAATACGTACATACATCGCGCGTTTCGTTGCTGTTCCTTATGCGTTGTATAAAAAAATAGAATCGATTATTGCTGTTTCTTACGCGTTGAATAAAAAATATATTATAGAATCGATTTCATCGTCCACTTGCTATTAAATATTACAACGATTATGTTATAATATTATGTTATGTATCTTCGCTATAATTATCTCGGTCTCGTAACATTAATTTTAATGGATAGAGTGAGTAATCTAGTGGGATGACTTGGATAACTACAAGACACTCTTAAATGTTTATTATAGTGTGTTGTGTATTATATAAAGGAGTATATTTTTAACCTAGTCTTGGTCTCTCTATTTGGTCTTTTAAC
The DNA here is from genome assembly GCA_905404155.3 of Plebejus argus. NCBI lineage: Eukaryota > Metazoa > Arthropoda > Insecta > Lepidoptera > Lycaenidae > Plebejus > Plebejus argus. Next base: position 4,815,002 of record FR989942.1, read on the forward strand.
TATATTTGTTTTAAGGAAGAATACTCTTTATTGATACCTAAAAACGGATTATGGAGATGGCTGTATGGGCAACGCTCCCTTTTTGCCTGTCCCGACGGACGAATTATAAAAAAAAAAGGATTATGGAGAAGAAATAAAAATTAAGTGACAGCAAAAATATATATCATAACGTCTAATTTTGTCCGCAATTAGAAGGGCAGGGGGGTGAGCCAAAATATTTTCGTTTTCGCTTCGTTATAGAATCGCCGATGAAAATGTATGGAATTGACATAAGCGTTCGTTAATATGACGTTGACGTTCGACTCGTCTTATGTCAAATCCATACATTTTCCATAAATATTGTTATCACTAAAATAAGTTAAATACGTTTAAAAGTATCATTTAAACTTAAAAGTAATTACAAAAAATGACTACTTTCAAACATTTTTCATGCCGAGTTCCTCAATTTGTTAAAGGAAGTCATATAGCGTCTGGTTTCACTTATATTAATTACGAACATTACTTTTCTAAGAACACCACTGAAGAGAAAACTTCAGTTTAATCAGCTCTATTTACTCAAGGTTCACTTTAATATATTTCGATTTTTACTCGAGTACTACGAAGCCAAAAAAATGATTTTAAAAGATTTAAGCAATTTATATGTAGGTAAGTGCACTTGTAACCATTTAACTATTGACTATTTTGACCATTTAACTATGTGATGAAACTAAAAGTAAACATAAGACTATGTAACTCACATAAGCAAAATAAAGAATTTTAATTTTAATTAATCCGGTTTTAACAAAATATGAGTGGTCAATTGATTATTAATTAATAATGTTGGGTTCAAAATAGGCTACAATATTTTTTTATTTCGTATTTTCAAATTATAAACTTGTAGCTTTATTATTTAAAAAACATAACCTTACAAAGCTTGAAATAATTACAAAAGTAGTTTCATAATAAGTCTATAAAAATAGACAATACGACTTTAAAATTGCCAAATAAAATTATAAAGCGCATAAAATTACAAAGATAACAAACTATCTAATATTTATAAGGAAAAAACTGCATTTCAACCATAAAATTGCATTTAAATTTGTTTCACATCACTCTAAATGGTGTATCAGATTATACGACAATAGTATCTTGCACCTTATGGCGTCAAAACAGCGTAAAAGATAAGATAAGGTATATGGGGACACGACATGCATAGTAAGCGCCTTAAGTATGGAGATCAGAGACGGATAACTTTTTATTGACTATCAGCTACTAGGGCACAGTGTAGGTACGTATTACCATTATTTTCATGTTAACACGTTTTATGGTGATATTGTATATTATATCGCTAACGATAGAGATGTAGAGTTAGAACTTAAAATCGTACTAAAATTGTTAAAGCGAAAGTTTGTGAGTTTGTATGTTTGTTGCTTCTTCACGTCTAAACTGCTAAACCGATTTTGCTGGGTACGGAGATCCGCATTAAATCTTGGGAGGATATGGGATACGTTTTATGGCGGAAATATGTACGGTTACCGCGCGATAAACGAATTTTGGCGCAACAGAGTTGCTGACGTCATAATAATATGATATCTGGCAATTAATTGTTGATTAGAAATATTGGGAAAAATATGAAAAAAAAAACTTTTGCTTTACAGTTTTAAATTATAGGGCTAGAAAACATTGTCCATTGAAAGCAAAATTTCGGGCCCCAAGAAAAGCGTAAAACCGTTTACAATATAGATAACATGTTAAATTATTGTGTTTATGTTCTTACATCTACAACATTTAACCGGGCTAGACAGTTATGGGTTATCGGAGGGGCCGACTGTCAAATATTTACCCTCGCTTGCTGCGGTCAGTGTAAGGACAACGCTGAATAGCTATGTCCACACTGTGCCTTTTTCTTTTCATTAAGGGCATGCATCATAGAGCAGTCAACAGAGCACGTGACGAATGCTCGCGACGCATGACCTCTGACCGTATCCAAAACTTTCCCTTTGTTCTTTAATGACAATGTTGGTGTTGCGTTCATTGACGTATTCAATTATTGAATGCGCCAATATGAATGCGCCAGTTGAATGGCAAAAGATGATGAAAGTGCACAATGTGGACATAGGCTCTAATCAGCGATTTTTGAAATACCATTTTTGAAAATGGAACATGGCTTTTAAATATTCGATTTCTGAGGCCCAGTCGCGCCACTTTAAATTAACCCTAGTGCTTATGAATGTGAAAATGAAAAATTAATCAGGCTTAACTTAAATTTATTAATCACGATTAAATTAACTATTTCATAAGGATTAACTTTAACCCATTCTAGCCGATAAAATTGTAATCAAAAAATATTTTTATGATTTTATGAAAATAGGTTTGATTTTCTTTTTAGGTAATAATAACTAGTACTGTTATTATTATATTTTGAAAAGATTTTGTCCTTTTTATCTTTATTTAATTTAAAATTATAATAAGTATATTTTTTCTGATACGCTAAATAATAACAACTGATACAACAATTTACAAAGGCAGCAAAAAACGTGCTTAAATTCCATTTAAAGTTCTAAGCAAAACAAAAACAATTTACCAACATTCCTATCAAGTAACAATCATGAATCATAACGATAAAATTGGCCAAAATTGTATGTGTGGTGGTAATCAATCGTAATTGTCTGAGTTATGTCGTTAGGAAAACTGTAAATATTGTAAACGTATTTTGACCTGTGTACGTTTGTTTTGAGTTGGAAAAAAATTACAATGGGTGTTCAATTTTTCGTTCTGTGTTAATTAAGGATTTAATGTAATGTTTCGCTAAACTCGTTTCTCCTATTTATGAAGGAGATGGGATTATCTAGGGAATCCCTAGACAAACGATTTCTGCTGCAAGTGTTTAAAGTTATATTAATTTAGTTTTATTTGTTTACTGTGGTGTTTTATTATAGGCATGTTTAGTCTAAAATATTTTGGGCCTAGTACTTACTAGGAACATTTTTATACTTGTAACATATTTTTAATCATTTTAATACATTTCTCCCTATCACTACACTAAACTAGTAGTAAACCAATACACCACGAGTACCAGGAAGACAGAAGTGACGCGGAGATCCGGCGTCTGGTCCCGGTTCATCAATTGGCCGAGCGCGATTGGTCGCTCTAATGCGGGTGATCCCTGATTTAATTGAACATTCCTCGTTCTCACCAACGATTTATTCCTGATCAAAATGGCCGCTTTACATACACTCCGCAATAATCAATTTTGGGATGATCGAATTCGACAGATTTGTGCAGGAATTGTAGAAAATATCCCTGTAGCCTTAAATCTTTTGAATTATTTATTTATAGTTATATCTAAAATACATTTTTTTCAGCTGTTTTTAAGAAATAACTAAGTTTGTCGCAACTCGCATGAAAAGTTCTTTCGATAAAAACTTACTGATTATTCCGAATCTCTCTTCTAAGCTTCAGCTCAATAAATTGTACATACCTGAAAAATAAAGAAGAAATTAGTAAATGAAATATAATATTAAAATAATATGACGTTTTGTTAAAGTACATTTTTGATTAAATAACGTTATAAATATTTTTCTTTCTCAGTTAGAGGTGTATGGATATTTAACACGGATTAGCAGTAATCCAGATAGGCGCAACTGGGCCTTAGACAAATGTTTTCCCTACAACTCCAGTTCAAATAATCGCAAAGATTACGATATTCGGGAAGGTCAAAGTTGTTCAAAATGTTTGATTAATGTCTATAGATCTCGTTATCGGTGTTTTTATCGCAATAAAACTCACAAGAAGTCACCTTTCGTGATAATAATGGATCAATTAGATCGCACACGGGTTCGTGGCTCTAGGGTTGTCAACTCAAAATTGTTTTTATTAACAAAAAGTCGTGAATCGTAAAAGAAAAATAAATTTAAGGATCGAATTTTTTTTACATTGTATCATAGCAATAATTAGAATCAATAAATTTTAGTCATACTAGAAAATAGACTCATATTTTCTAATTTACATTAATGCGGGACTATTTCTAATCAAGTAGCCTACGGAAGAATTTCGTAATGGCGTTGAGTGTGGCGGAAATGAGATAAGCGAATGATTGTTTTATTATCTCTAACGGTTTTATGTTAGTTCACTAAAATCCGTAGGTCAGTTTTAAACTTGACCTTATTGGACGGATATATTTTTTAAAACAGCGAGCTTAGGCTTAACTTAGCATTTTTATACCCCCATAATGATTAAAATATTCACATTGTGTATGTTATTGTCTATGTAGCGTTTTGTCGTGTAAAATTATTGTCTTTAGGGAGCGAATATATAAAATTTTAAAAAATATATTAAATGTTGTTGAATATGAATGGCTTAAAACTTCTATTTGTCTGTTACAGCCACGATAAACTGTTTTGTTGAAAAGTACAAAATATTTTTAGTTTACTGAAAGAGTACGTTTACAAAATATTTTTTTTAAATAGCAAAATTTAAATAGAAAATTATTTTAGAGTATTTTCTGTGTTACAGATTTTTCTAACGAATTGCAAATACTTGTTTCATATAAATAATTATTAAATTATGAAATAATATTATACTAAACTTTAAACTTTTCTGAATACCGTAAAACCCGTCATCGAGAAAATTAAAGAAAGCAAACAACCTGACCAAACATTTGTTTTTATTTTTCTTGTTGGCAACCCTAATTACCGAAGTGTGCCCCTATTGAAAAACTCGATAAGAGTGCAGTTCCAACTCCGCCCGGGGCGCGCGACAATTTATACCGATCATATTTCAAATTCGATTCGGATATGGAAATCCGGTTAGGTAATATGACGTACGGGCTTAGAGCACGAGTTATTAATGTTTTTGGCGCATTTTTTTTCTTTTTTTACTATTTCGTGAGCATTGACTCACGCGGCTGAAATGCATCCACAATTCGGTAGTTATAGATATATTCTGTGGTTATAGTAGATTAAGCAGTCAAATAAGTTGCAGTTGGTATAAATTAGATGTTATTTCGCAAGTAAGTATACTAAAAACGAAATCGTGAGCAGAATCTACTATTATTACGTACAACATCAAAGTCAAAAACCTAAAAGATTGAAAAAATCTTAGTCTCTTAATTTTTCTTAAGTTGTACCGGTTTTGGAGTCCAAAATTCAAATTGTACATGATTGTACATAATTCAAATCGTAATTCCAACGTCCTAAAATTTCAAGTCCTCTATTTACATTTTACAGATATACTTACAACGACTTTTCAGCATAGCTTATATGCTACTAAATTACTTCAAAGTAACTAAAAGTACGAATCTATCGTACTTTTAGCTTACTTATTTTATTTTAATCTTTGTTCCGGAACCAAAACCCCGTTTCAGAACATTTTTGACAGGTGTTATCTACTTAATTTTCATTTTTATTGGCTAACGTCTAAACATCCAATAAACAACGCTGTTGAATAGATAAACTTCTCTCAAAGAACCTCCTAAACGGGCATTAGTCTTTAGACGCGAGATACGAACGGTAACAACCGGGCGTTTCACCCTTATCGTTCCATTGCGCGCATGGAACATGAATAATAAATGCCAATACGTAATGGTCATAAAAACGCGATTACATTCCGTCTCGATAAGGACAAACGTTGATAATTTAGGAGAAAAATATTTACAGACAAAGTTTTTGTTCGACCTAACGATGAACAATGATTAAAAGCGCCCTTGAATCAGGCGAATGTATTCGTTCAACTATGTCTGCAGTTGATGCGGTCGTTTTCGTGTAGATAGAAGTTTTAGATCAAATCTAGCCTGAATTTTGTCAATGTTCATTGTTATTTCTTGAGCAGACTCACCTGAATGGCTTGTCGGATTTGAGCTTGAGTAGATTACTTACCTACAGGACGTGTACCACGATGTACTATCATAGAAGTTGATTCATAGGCAAATGGCGGATCTACGTCATTTCGTAACAGAGTGAAACCCAGCCGACAGATCACGACTAACATTGAATTGACTAAACCAAATGACATGTCATGACAAATCTTCCCATGAATCAATTCCTTCGATTGTAGTTTGTACCATCGTCGAGGAAATTGATTTCTAGGCAGTTGACAGAACAACGTCATTTGGTCGGATCATGTCAATACAATGTTAATTGTGATCTGTCGGCTGAGTTTGATATAACGCGACCAAACTACGTAGGTCCCCCATCTGCCTAGGAATCAACTTCTCTGATAGTACAATACTTTAGATCGAAAATATATCTTTGTAATGTGTCAATGTAAATCTAACTTACCTATCCCATACTATATAATATTATTTTCTCTATTTCTGAGTCTACTGAGTAGAAACTATTTTAGTTCGCTCTGACAAAAATCTACCCAATAAGTGATATTCGTTGAAACAGTAAAACGACTGTCCGTGGAGTGAACTGCAAATAGCAGTAGGCACTGGGCAGTTTCAGCAGAGCTCGTTAAACGACACACTGTGTTTCCGCTAAAATCTGAGAGTAGTGAGAACTTATTTTGCCGTGTGTAACTGTGTATATTTACTGGTGAAGTATAATTATTAATTAGTATAAAGCATACACATAGCTTATATACACAGATTATACACGTAGCTATGTTCTAGCACATCTGGCAAATGAACCTGCTGGTAAAATCTATTAGGTATATTGAGTGTCTTTTTCGGAACTGAAAATGTGTCCATGACCACTCAAATCAGACCGTATATTTTTCGCACGTTCTTGTCTTACGTGATCCACTTTTCATAACCAGTTATCAGCTTCTTCAAAAATGGTTCGGTTTCATTACGTCGTAATAAAGAATCACAAATGAGTACACGGTTCATTAGGTTTCTTTCGGTGAACTCATGGGGCACCCAATTATCGAGCTTTTTTGTGTACCTAGCTTTCTTCGAATGCGCCAAAACCGTTTTGTACTCAATCCATAGTTCTTTAGCTACAAGACATTATCTATAATGCGAAAAGACTTTTTCCCCAACCTATTAACTTACGTATTTCGTTTTTCATCCAAGTTCAGTGATTTATTTCGCACAATTGACAATCAACCAACCTATCTCAAAGTCAGGCAATACGTCATCACAGTTATCATAACTAATTATGATGACTGTGATGACGATCGTCCAGTTTATACTTTATTGCTATACTAACACGATTATGACAGACAGACAATAATATAATTGATTGTTTACTTGCAATATTAGCATAAAAATTCATGCATTTTTCGTGGTTTTAAATATACTTAATATTTTTATATAGCCGTTCATCATGTTCCTTCAGACGGTCCTTTGTAGGGTTCCGTACCCAAAGGGTAATAAAACCGGCCAAGTGCGAGTTGGACTCGCCCATGAAGGGTCCGCAGCAGCAATAAGGTTTATTTTTATGAAATTAAAAGGTTTTTGATTTATTTTATACTAGTTGACCCGGCAAACGTTGTTTTGCCATTTAAAGTATTTCTATTTTCTACTTCATCAGTTGATACAAAATCTTACCCCCTCTTTTGTCCCCTCAGAGGGGTGGGGAGAAAAATTGTGTACACCTGATGTTAACTTGGAAAATACAGTTAATAATATGTATTAATTAATTAGTCCATTAAAGAAAAAAATTGATACAAAATCTGACCCCCTTTTTGGTCCCCTTAGAGGGGTGGGGGGGGGGAAAAGTTTAGGTATACACCAGATGTTGAGTTGGAAGAAGACAAATATATCTGCGAAAACCGTATGCAAATCGGATCAGTAGTTTTCGTGTTATAGAAAAAAGTTTGACACAAAATTTTACCCCTCTTTTGTCCCCTTAGAGGGGTGGGGGGAAATTTTTTTATACACCAGATGTTCAGTTGGAAGAAGACAAATATATCTGCGAAAATCGTTTTCAAATCGGATCAGTAGTTTTCGTGTGATATTGGAACAAACATACAGACAGACAGACAGACAAAAAACTAACCACATTTTTGGCTTCTATAGCGATCTAGTGACACCCCCCGCTTATTATTTTTTGAATATTCTTTAATGTACAGAATTCACATTTCTACAGTTTTAAATGTATAGATTTCGGTTGATTTAATTAAAGTTAAGGTTTACCATTAATTACGCCGTATAAAAAAAAAACTACTTGCTAGATCTCGTTCAAGCCAATTTTTGTTGGTAGTGTTTATAGTAATGTACATAATTATCATAATATTATATTATATTTTTTTAGACTCATCATACTATAGAACTTAGAAGTTAGGGGGGGAGGGACACATTTTACCACTTTGGAAGAGTCTCTCTTGCAAACTATTCAGGTTAGAAAAAATGATATTATAAACCTATTACACTAAACCTAATTCAATCGTGTTATTTGGCTGCAGCTTATATTTCTGTAAACTGAACTATAACCTTAGTTTTTTTTAGATTTACGTCATTCGCAACAGAATAAGTATAAAATATATTAACATAATATTACATACGAGTACGTAATATTATACTATGTTAAACTATAGTATTTTACCTGTATCTTCGTCCGCGTAGAACTTGTTTGTCGCGCGAAAACCATAAAAATTTCCGCGAGAACTATTTAACTTGTCTATGACCAGCTCTTCGAGGACTATAAGGACTTGCAAGTTGCAGGTCGTGGGTTTGATTATCGCTTTGGAATAGTTAAAAAATATATGCCGACGCACTTAGAAAACTTCGATAGCGCGATGCAGGAATATTAGGCGAATAATTGTGGGTACCGCCACATCCTTCACCTAAGTTTGAAGATAATAAGCAGTAAGAGATTAGACCTCGTTTTGTTATCGGTCTTGTTAATTAACCCGAACTAAATCCTAATAGGCTACGAGAGAAGAGAGTGAACTGTGCTCACACTTAGGCATTAAAGTTACTCCTGTCCTCTTGTGCTCCTGCGTAACTTAGTAAAAAGTTAAAAACCATACCAAAATTGGTTTGGGCGCTGTATTTTATTTATTTTATTATTATGTAATATTTAATGTATTCTGTAAGTTGCGTAGTCATGGTGACGTCAGAGTCTGAAGAATCGCTATCTCAATACCAACGTTTGTTATCGCGATCTCGTGTAATAGATAAGTAGTGATTTAAAGTAATGCTTTACAGAAACAATCGAAAGATTCTTTATTTCTTTTTTTATAAGAATCATATGTAATAACAATAACTAGAGATCTTCCAATGGTCGAAATTCGATCTGAGTTTCAACGACATTAGGACTACTACCTATATTTTTAAAAAAATATTGACTATCATATTTTTTTCAACTCTTGTCTCTGGGACTCAGCTGATCTCAGACTGGCCGTCAGATTTAGTTCTCAGCCCCCGCATTGGAGGCGCTGATTCCGCTTCAAATAAACACACGGCACAAGAAATAGCTCAAAGGGTATCATCGGTCCAGCGTACTTGTATAATGGAGGTCAGTGGATTGCTGTTACAATATGACTCCGTCCGCCTTTTTTTCTACGTTCATGATTGAAGTAGGAAGTCACTGGTTGGCAAGTGGCAACTATCGATATTGTTTATCGCCGATTGCCTCTCACTTATCGCGATATCGTGCTTCGTGCGTGTTCACTAATAAATGCGTTTTCCTCCTAACTATTTGATGAGAGAGGAAAGAATTTAGAGACAGTGTATTGACTATTCATACAGCTGTTACTATTTATTAGCATAGAGGAGAGTTTGTGCATTTGCAATCCATACTAATATTATAAATGCAGAAGTGGGTCTGTCTGTCTTTCTGTTACCTCTTTACGTCCAAATCACTAAATCGATTTTGCTGAAATTTCATACCCAATTGGGTATGGAGATACTTTGAGTCCCGGGAAAGGATATAGGATACTCTTTATCCTAGAAAAATGTAAGGTAAACACGATAAACGAATTTTGGTACAAGAGATTTGCGGGTGTCACCTAGTATTTTAATTTATTATTGCAAAACGATTATTTCGTGGTATGCCATCGATACTAATACTGTAGATGCGAAAGCTTGACTGAGCAAACGGCTGCGATTTTGATAGGTAGATAATATGTTAAATATTTTTGTTTCCAAAAAAGGAGTTAGGACATTATACTTATCTATACATATAATAAAACTGTAGAAATGTGAATTCTGTACATTAAAGATATTTAAAAAATAATAAGTGGGGGGTGTCACTACATCGCTATAGAAGCCAAAAATGTGGTTAGTTTTTTGTCTGTCCGTCTGTCTGTATGTTTGTTCCACTATCACACGAAAACTACTGATCCGATTTGAATACGGTTTTCGCAGATATATTTGTCTTCTTCCAACTTAACATCTGGTGTATAAAAATTTTTCCCCCCACCCCTCTAAGGGGACGAAAGAGGGGTCAGATTTTGTATCAAACTTTTTTCTTTAACACGAAAACTACTAATTCGATTTGCATACGGTTTTCGCAGATATATTTGTCTTCTTCTAACTCAACATCTGGTGTATAAAAATCCCCCCTCCCACCCCTCTAAGGGGACCAAAGAGGGGGTCAGATTTTGTATCAAACTTTTTTCTTGGACTTACTTCATATTATTAACTGTGTTTTCCAACTTTACAGTTGTTGATAAATCCCCTCTTAGGGGACAAAAGGGGGGATAAGATTTTGTATCAACTGATGAAGTAGAAATACTTTATATGGCAAAACAATGTTTGCCGGGACAGCTAGTCTACTAATAAAGACGTCTTCCTTCTGTTTTCGTTGTACCAATATTAATATACGCATTGACCCAACATTACTTCCATATGAACTATTCATACGAAAGAAAAAGGTCAGCATAGGCCATGGTGTAGATATAAGAGTATTAATCTCATTATTGATAGGCCAGCCCGATATTACGTCAGATATAATGTTCGACAGATATTAACGATTGGCATAATCTTTAATGATATAATATTCTGATTTCTGAGCCAAAATGTTTTCGTTTTCGCTTCGTTATAGAATCGCCGATGAAAATGTATGGAATTGACATAAGCGTTCGTTAATATGACGTTGACGTTCGACTCGTCTTATGTCAATTCCATACATTTTGATCGGCGATCCTATAACGAAGCGAAAACGAAGTTTCGGCTTTATGCATGTTTTATCGTGTGAAATTTGATAGTGTTATTGTAGTGATTTAAAGTAATGCTTTACAGAAACAATCGAAAGATTCTTTATTTCTTTTTTTATAAGAATCATATGTAATAACAATAACTAGAGATCTTCCAATGGTCGAAATTCGATCTGAGTTTCAACGACATTAGGACTACTACCTATATTTTTAAAAAAATATTGACTATCATATTTTTTTCAACTCTTGTCTCTGGGACTCAGCTGATCTCAGACTGGCCGTCAGATTTAGTTCTCAGCCCCCGCATTGGAGGCGCTGATTCCGCTTCAAATAAACACACGGCACAAGAAATAGCTCAAAGGGTATCATCGGTCCAGCGTACTTGTATAATGGAGGTCAGTGGATTGCTGTTACAATATGACTCCGTCCGCCTTTTTTTCTACGTTCATGATTGAAGTAGGAAGTCACTGGTTGGCAAGTGGCAACTATCGATATTGTTTATCGCCGATTGCCTCTCACTTATCGCGATATCGTGCTTCGTGCGTGTTCACTAATAAATGCGTTTTCCTCCTAACTATTTGATGAGAGAGGAAAGAATTTAGAGACAGTGTATTGACTATTCATACAGCTGTTACTATTTATTAGCATAGAGGAGAGTTTGTGCATTTGCAATCCATACTAATATTATAAATGCAGAAGTGGGTCTGTCTGTCTTTCTGTTACCTCTTTACGTCCAAATCACTAAATCGATTTTGCTGAAATTTCATACCCAATTGGGTATGGAGATACTTTGAGTCCCGGGAAAGGATATAGGATACTCTTTATCCTAGAAAAATGTAAGGTAAACACGATAAACGAATTTTGGTACAAGAGATTTGCGGGTGTCACCTAGTATTTTAATTTATTATTGCAAAACGATTATTTCGTGGTATGCCATCGATACTAATACTGTAGATGCGAAAGCTTGACTGAGCAAACGGCTGCGATTTTGATAGGTAGATAATATGTTAAATATTTTTGTTTCCAAAAAAGGAGTTAGGACATTATACTTATCTATACATATAATAAAACTGTAGAAATGTGAATTCTGTACATTAAAGATATTTAAAAAATAATAAGTGGGGGGTGTCACTACATCGCTATAGAAGCCAAAAATGTGGTTAGTTTTTTGTCTGTCCGTCTGTCTGTATGTTTGTTCCACTATCACACGAAAACTACTGATCCGATTTGAATACGGTTTTCGCAGATATATTTGTCTTCTTCCAACTTAACATCTGGTGTATAAAAATTTTTCCCCCCACCCCTCTAAGGGGACGAAAGAGGGGTCAGATTTTGTATCAAACTTTTTTCTTTAACACGAAAACTACTAATTCGATTTGCATACGGTTTTCGCAGATATATTTGTCTTCTTCTAACTCAACATCTGGTGTATAAAAATCCCCCCTCCCACCCCTCTAAGGGGACCAAAGAGGGGGTCAGATTTTGTATCAAACTTTTTTCTTGGACTTACTTCATATTATTAACTGTGTTTTCCAACTTTACAGTTGTTGATAAATCCCCTCTTAGGGGACAAAAGGGGGGATAAGATTTTGTATCAACTGATGAAGTAGAAATACTTTATATGGCAAAACAATGTTTGCCGGGACAGCTAGTCTACTAATAAAGACGTCTTCCTTCTGTTTTCGTTGTACCAATATTAATATACGCATTGACCCAACATTACTTCCATATGAACTATTCATACGAAAGAAAAAGGTCAGCATAGGCCATGGTGTAGATATAAGAGTATTAATCTCATTATTGATAGGCCAGCCCGATATTACGTCAGATATAATGTTCGACAGATATTAACGATTGGCATAATCTTTAATGATATAATATTCTGATTTCTGAGCCAAAATGTTTTCGTTTTCGCTTCGTTATAGAATCGCCGATGAAAATGTATGGAATTGACATAAGCGTTCGTTAATATGACGTTGACGTTCGACTCGTCTTATGTCAATTCCATACATTTTGATCGGCGATCCTATAACGAAGCGAAAACGAAGTTTCGGCTTTATGCATGTTTTATCGTGTGAAATTTGATAGTGTTAATTACGGTGTGAATAACCATAAGTTTTCATTTGTAAACGGAAAAAATCTGAAGACAAAAGCCGGGCTGCCGAGGTAAAGCTATTTCATTAACTAGTCTACGCGCATACAACACCGTGCCGAAGTCCGCCGAACTGAAACATCGTAACGTTACGTTAGACGATGTGCTAGGTTTATTTTCGTTATGGAAAAGCTATGCAATAGCTTAAAACCATCATAATACTTATATAGAAGACGAGCTGAGATTAAAATGGTTCCACGAAACACACATTAGGCGTCCTTTTAGTTGGTTTCTATACTCATGTCGGTCATAATATTATTATATTGTAATTTGTATTTCGGTGACTAAAATATTTAAGTCAGAAAAAAAAGCTATTTAATAGTACCTTTGTTTCCATTCTGAAGGCTAATTTTTCTTTTGAACATAGTCAAAAAGGATTTTCTTTCAAACTTTCCTAGTCACGTCCATTTTCTTCAGCTATAGTGTGAAGGTGACGTCAAATAAACACATAGGTCATAAAATAGGCCATTTAAGCGATATTGGCTGGGCGATCAATCGTGCGTCTGACCTAGACGGCGCCATGGTGCCTACTCTCCCCAGCTCAATTCTTTTGCTAAGAACTCAGCAAAGAATTCAGAATTATAATTTATATCCATTTTTGTAACTTGAATTTTTGAAATTTTAATTTTATGATTCGATGGTTGAGAACAGAATTAAATCTTTACTTTTATTGCAAAATCAGCCTAAAACATTAAGTATTAGTAATAATTAATTAATTTAATACATTAATTATTAATAGTATATGCATAGGACAAACAACTAAATATTAAAGTAAATAAATACACAACTTTATAGATATCTAGTATACATTCGTATCAGCATTACACCCTAACGCCTCCGTGCCTCCGTGGTCTAGTGGTACACCTCCGAGTCAGGACCTCCGAGTCAGGAGCGCGGCTCCTGACTCGGAGGTCGTGGGTTCGATTCCCGCGTTGGAAACATTTAACATGTTTCCAAGTTTGGTTAGGACAATGCAGGCTGATCACCTGATTGACAAGTAAGATGATCCATGCGTCGGATGGGCATGTAAAAAAGTCGGTCCTGCGCCTGATCTCTCGCCGGTCGTGTCGGTCTGCCGTCCCACTGGGTTATGAGAGTAAAGGAATAGAGAGTGCTCTTGTGTACTGCGCACACACTTGGGCACTATAAAAATACTCCTGCGTAGCTGGCCTGGTTTCAATGAAACCGGCCACCGTCACCGAAACCGGTGTGGGAGCTATTATTACACCCTAACGAAGCCGGGGCGGATCTCTAGCTACAATAGGTGTAAAATGTCTTGCAAAAGTGCAGCAATTATTCGCAATAAAATCCAATGAAGTCAATACTGTCGAGTTGGGGCAGGTCGGGGGCCGCTGGCCGCGGGCGGGCTGCATTCCACACTAAATATAACTACGCTGAGGTACCTTGATTTTTCATCGAGCTTGCGAGGCTTGTTGAGTGCAATTAGTATATAAATTGCCACATTATATTATAGTATACTAAGTCAGTCGTCCTTGAAATCAGCCACTGCATTTTCTGGTGTCTAATGTTATTTGAAATTAATAATTATGTTTTATGTGTGCGTGTGTCGAAACCGCCGGTCTGGTATAATTAACCGACTTCCAAAAAGGAGTCAGGTTATATTATGTTCGTCTGTTTATAATTATTATAATATCATTGTGGTTTGAAGAGTGTAGACTTTTATAGTATGTTAAATTAGTTGCCAGAGTTAGTAGTTATACTCTCTCTCTCTCTATCTCTTCCAGTTTATCATATCTATTAATGATATCTGCAACTTTCGCGCCTAGATATTTCGTGATAACTGATAAACTAACCTGTGTTGTTTCCCGGGATTGAAAGTCTCTTCATAGTTCATAGCAAATTTTTATAAAAATAATATTATGTTCAGCGGTTCAATCGTAATGTATTAAAATGAGTAACGAAACACAGAATGACAGACAGACAGACAAAATATCCTTTTCCGCATTTATATAGTCAACAAACTGTCCAAAATGATGATGCTTAATGTTAAGATGATCTTGATAACTATAATATCAATACGAAAAGCGTCTTACAAGATTTTGGGCCCAAAACTTTGCGATTTACCTCTAACCTTTGCCAAAACTCCGCAACTTATAAACATTGAATAAAACTTGAATAAAGTTATATTCAACTTTTATTCAATGTTTATAAGTTATTCTATAAGTATTCACATCTGAATAAAAATATTGTTTATGTACCGAAGAATAAAATATTCATAATAAATAATATCGGTGAAGCCCACGAAGATTGCTATACCGCAACAGTTGTATTTTACTTTTTTTTCTGCGCCAAAAGTAGGATAATCTTTTTATGAATATAAAAAAGTATATCTTCTGGTTCTTGTAACTTCTGTTAACTTATAAGTATTCAACTTTAAATAACTTTTTTTTTTATTTTTTTGTTGTATAACTTATTTCAATTTGTAATTATTATTTTACATTATTACGTATACTTAAGTACATTTATTGTTCATTTTTTTGGCCCAATAGACTAAACAAATTATCGCTTATTTTGAACTAGCTCGTCAAAGTAAAATATATCCTCCTTCTTTTTGGAAGTCGGTTAAGACCGGGCTGTAATTTTTTGCTGTGTTTTCTACTAAGTATTATACTCCCGGAAGACGATTGACTCCAATGAAATTGAGATTTATTTAATCATTGTATATTTATCTGATATTTAACTTACGGAAAACACGATTCACTTATTTTGACTCGATAGTTTTATTTTTCGAAATTATGAATGTTTTTGGGCTTTTCAACGAATATCTATTACACTTATTGAGTTACTATCATTAAATAAGGTGCACTACTACATTCACACACTTTATAAAATAATAGCTAGCGGAAATATTTGTATTGTATTTAGTTTTTAAGTGATCACCAAAAAACAGTTCTGGGACTTCCGACCTTTACTTTCGTGCTATAATGCGGGGACCGTTGTTACGCGATATTGTTCACTATTAGCTACAGCGTAAAGCACATTGCTCGGGAGCACGATTCTTGGAATCATTGTATCAAGATTGGAGGATAGCGGGATGTGTAGGCGGGGCTAGCGTTTTAGCAGCAGGCTCTTAAAAAGTAGCCTGAGTTACTCTTCACTACATTTACCAGCTATCTACCAAAAAAAGTCCCATCAAAATAGCTCCAGCCGTTTTAGAGATTAGCCGGAACAAACAGACAGACAGACAGACATACAGACAAAAATTGTAAAAAAATTTTTGGTGTATTGTAGCGTAGGTATAATATATATTCATAAGCATGTAGTAACAAACGGTTCTTTCAATATTACAAACCGACACTCCAATTTTATTTATATGTAGGTATAGATGTTATTTCGATGAGAATCTAACATTCCGGATATTATAAAAAATAATTTATAATATCCGGATACTAGAATAAAAAATTATTATCATATCCGGATCACCAGGGAAGACTCGCCTCACACAATTTGTTTCGTCAGTCGTGAGAGTTATAACTGTGTAAATCAAGGCAGTCAGGACTCAGGAGTTTTGTCTTTTAAGTTTTAACGATTAAAATAGTTAGCAATCCTACTATGTAGTATGTTATGGGGCCTATCACAGGGCCTATAAACCGATAAAGCTTTAACCCGGCCGCACATTGTACGACATTTCTGATCAGAAACAGTTGAACGTCCGCGCTGTCTCTTACATGTTGGACTGAGCTGAGTGAACTGGAACTCGCCGTAAGGATATTTTGGATAATGTGCGGGATGGCGATCCGGCGGAATTCAAATGTTTCTGATCAGAATTCGGACCATGTGCGGCCGGGCTTAAAGTTTAAATGAATCAGTCAATCTAGTACAGCCATCTTGTAGAGACTAGAGATTTGTCACCAGTTTTATTATTTATACCGTCATGACTAGACATCGGATTATATGCACGATCAAAGTGCCGAAATATGCATGCAAATATGCACGAAAAATGGCCGAAATATGCAAAAAATATGCACAAAATCACTTATTATTAAAATGTATTGTTTTTTAAGAGCTTTCCAGCGGTGCCGTTAATAAATGCGCCACAGTATTCATAATTCCATCAAATCCGGGACTTTTCATTTCTAATAAAGTAGGTACCAATAATTTTCTACCAACATTTTCCGATTGCAATATTAGTGCTCATGAAAATTCATTACCTACCTTTATTTTTTTTCTATGTTGCCAATTACAAAGAAAGATTTTGTTCATACAAATAATATATTGTACCTATCGGGTGTATTGCTGAAGTCTCGGAAGTAAATAGGTATGGGGCCACATATTTGAAGTATTTTGATCTATCGTACCTCTATTTCGTGACATCAGTGTGTAACACGAATTCACGAATCACGATAGCTAGTTTGGAGACTACGAAGTACGAGGGCATAAAATGACTGAAATATGCACTATCAACGAAAAATTGCCAAAATATGCACAAACGACTAAAACGTGCCATTATGTGCATTTGCATATGCAAATATGCACAGTATATGTAATATGCACAGTATATATAATCCGATGTCTAGTCATGACACTGTCATAAATCATAATATTCTATGTAGGTACCTAGTTAGTAATTCTATGTAGAGTTAGTTTTGCATACTTATTATAGCCAAGTTGTAAGTAATCGCGTAATTTTAAATAATAGTAGTTTTATCCATGTACCCATGAAATCATCCTTGTAGCGACATTTTCTACTTGACATTCGTGAAAATACGATAAGAACACAATGCCTTATCGTGTGTCAATACTCCTTTGTACTGTGATATGGTAGTCTGTTTACTCGGACATTCCTCGATCACGAATTATCGTACAAAGGCTCAAAGACCCATTATCTACTTGACGGAATGTTCACAGACCCCATTTAAAACCAATTAAAAGTCAAATGACGTCATCGTTTTGGAATCGACAGGCGCGACTTGCATCTCTTTCTAGGATATTTTTTTTTCTTTCAATCAGTGTCTTGACTCTGCTTTAAGATACGGCTTCTATACGGTTTGGGTACGATAAAATTACATTACATTTTCGACATGTCAAGTCAACGCCCGCGTTCTTATTGGTCAGATTTCCTAAAAAGATATATGACTGTATCACTGTATCACTCATTAGTCATAACCCTTAACTTCTTGGGCTGTAAGCTTGTATTAATTTACGACTCATTAATGGCACACATATGGCACAGAAAAGTGTGCCAATGCTGATGTTAGATGTATACCTTGTAATAGAACTTGTAAATACAATACACGTGGAGCACATAATATTATTATGACTGTAATGACGTCATGACATAGTCAATACTGCACTTTTAATTCCTAATCGTAGTCACAATGGAAAACCAAGTTAAGCTGCGTTTACACTCATCATTTTTTTCTGAGTAACATCAATTGCCATGATTGCCATTTTTGGCAGCATGAAACCTTTAAGCCAACTCGTTGTGCTGATTTTTCTAGTAAAAAGGATTATCGTTGTATAAAAAAAATGTTTTACAAGTGAAATGGTTTGTTGTTCTATAATCTTGTCATTAGTGATAAGTAGCAGCCCAAATTCCAAATGGTCATCCGGTCTTATCAGTAAACAACATTAACAATTATCTAATTGTTGTAAAATTAAACAATACTTTGACCTTACGTCTTTCTGTTATTGTTATTTGTTGATAACAAGTATTAAATAGACATTATATAATTTTATTTTTACATTGTCATTACTTTATCTGTAGAATATTTTTGTTTTTGTAAATATCATTTTTAAGATGAAACAGAAGTAGCTCAGCTGAAAAAACGAGAAGATAATTTTTATTGTTGTAGTTAAGATACCATCAGCCTATCTTCTATGATAAATATGAAATATCGTATTCTATCTCATAACAAAAACATTGTCTTACGTCAACTAACTAATTAAAATAGTCAACCACGTGCGGCAAAGTATTAAAACAAGATTTTGAAACTTTCGAGAACACATATTTCATTGAGAAATTATTCATGAATATTTTGATTTATCATACATTAAAGACTGATTAAAATCTTAAGTACAAAACAAGGTATATTAGTACAACTTACAAATGATCTACGAAGCGAATAATATGTATGTAGTGATAGCGGTGACGTCACAAATCACAAGTCAGTAGCCTATGGTAGAGCAGTATTTACAGCTACAGCACCACAATTGACGACCTCTGTGGCTCAGTGGTGAGCGCGTCGGTAGCTCAAGCCGGGGGTCGCGGGTCCGAATCCCGCCGATGGAACAAAAAGTTTTCAATGTTCCCGGGTCTGGATGTGTATTAAGTATGTGTATGATATAATAAAAATCTTAAATATATGTATAGTATAAAAGTATTAAATATATTTCAGTTGTCTGGTACCTGTAACACAAGTCCTTTAGGTACTTAGCACGGGGCCAGACTGACGTGGTGTGAAGCGTCCATAGATATTATTATTATTATTATTATTATTTATTAATCTACAAATTTATTCAATTATCAATGAGTCTAGCGTAAAATTTCACAATACACATTACTTATCGAAAAAACTTAATAAATAATAATAATTATTATTATAATTAACATACATATTGTTGAACGATATATTATGAACTGATGATAAGTCTAAAACACGGTTAATTAATGTTACATATTTTTTTATGAATAAATTAAGTGTAAATAGGATAGGAATCTACATTTTATTAGGTGCATCTAATGCGAGTAGATTGTGTAGTAGCAGCTTAATTCAGCAAAAATAAAACAATGCCTCTAATTTATTTAAATTGTATGTATTACTAATTGTTACTTGTAGTAAAGTCTATAAAAGTAACTTGTAGTTTTGTAGAGTTCACTAAACCGTTTCTCTTGTATCGGGTAATAGTTTAATTACAATATACATTGTAGAGCTATGTACAGTGAAAAAATCTCAGCACGACATTTTGTAGAGCTTACTCGACCGTGTTTTTCCATATTTTAAAATGGTACATGTTTCATATAAAAACCGTTTTTACAATTATAGCCATTCGCTTGACCGGAAATTCAAATGTATTGCAATTAAAATATTACCTCTCACAACGCTACTTCCTGTTGACCTATTTGCGAGAATTTAATAAAATTTTTGTCACTTTTCAATGTCGATTCACTTTTGAAACAAAATGATTCGAGGTTTTTTATACTGGAGCACAAAATTATGAGTGAATGAATAATAAATGCTCTACGTAAGCCCAAATTTCAATTTATTGGCTTCACGAAAAAAGATAAAAATCTTACTCCAAAATAATATTCATTTCATAACTTTACAGTTTTTATGAATAAATAAATTTAAATTGATGTACCTAATTAAAGTCTGCCAAGATAAACTTTAATGATAGCATTACAAAACAAACACGTATTTTAATTAGATATTTTAATTGGACTATACTAGAGAATACAATTTCCTAGTTGTACACCTCAAACTTTTTCAATTATATTATATTTCGCTTACTTTTACAGCCTTTATTATCTGTATCGAGTTACTATCGAAAATTATAATTAGCGAGCAATGGTTTAGTTGTTGCTTTTATACTTAAATATGATGCCTCTACTTAGAAGCCCTACAATCATATCGGAGTGACATTTACAGGAGATCGGAACGATAACCATTCAGCTCCAGTAATTATAATGTCAAAACCCTCGGTACTACTGTTAAGTGGAAAACTGCCGCCCGGCCTGCCATTGGCCGGCGGATCGTAAAACATGATTCATAGCGCGCGGCGACGTGTTCCTAGGAACATTATGCGAAGGTTTTAATCTTATCAGACGTTTTTTCATGTCGCCGTACTGACGACATTGACAAAGTCATGGCACGTGAAAATTGATAAACACTTTCGGTGCAGCCCGCGAGCTCTACGTAGAGCGCAGCGGACGAAAATCGCGTTATCGTGGGAGCACCGTCACCGGATACTCTACTGTTACTCGACATTAGCATAATAAAATGGTCGAATATTAGCATTATCGAGGCGGACGGGTGACGACGAGAATGCCGATGAATCTGGAAGGACAGCCGACGGAAGTCAGCTGACGGCGCGGTGCATCCGGACGGCCGATATAAATAAACCATTAATTACGCGATAACCGCTCCATCGTTGCGCTTCCGCGACGTGTCCCGACGAACCCACACTGTTTATCAACATGCGATTTTCCACTTCGTGCGATTCGCGTTTCGGGGTATCCGAGGCATCCGAGACGCAGATTCGCCGGCCCGAAATAGAACGTCAGACACGATGATATGTGACGAACGCGTATGCAATGATCGATCGCACTCACCGAGCGCCGTCGGTCCGTAGCCGCGCCGGCCGGTCAGCTGAGAGCTGTCAAACGATCGGGAGCACCCGCGATAGTCGCTCGCACTGAGACCGCTGGCCGCAGGCAACGAGACGAGTACAAGATCCGGCACTGCGATCTAGCTCCAGGGAATCACGGTAGCACACACACACGAATATGCATCAGCAGCGCACGTGCATCGCGTCTCTCGCGTACTAGTGGCGAGAGTGTCGGCTCGCGACTGAGCGCCGGCCGCGCGCGGGGCCGCCGCCCCGCCGCCCCGCGCCGCCCACTTCCTCGATGAATGACAATAATGGAAGACGTTCAACTCGCCCGCAAACCGAATAATATGAATCATTGCATTAGGGTGCAGCCCCGCCCGGACGAAACGCACCGAGCTCTACGTGGAGTAGTCGGTCCGACGTGTATCGCACACGACCCGGCGACGTGCCGCATGCGGGTGTCGGCGCAATTAGCAGTTCACATGGCTGCGACGCCAGTCGCCAATAATCTTATCAGCTCTAATCTAATCCGCCGCCCTCTCTCGTGTTTTCTTCTATTGTGTCCACTCGCGGTAAATTATAGCTTTTCTCTAGAGAGTGCACTCCGGCGGAGTTCGTTGCGCCTGTATATCGGCTCGTGTAATTGCAAATTATAGTGATACCGAGTTTATACCTCATTCTTTCTATTTCTATTTTTATCCTTCCTTATAGGACTTCTTAGTTTTCTTTATTCTTTTCTTCAGTTTCTTTCCAGCGGCAGCGGTCTACCCGTGACCACGGTCACTGAAAGCAAGCAATGTAATCTAGTAAGCAATGTGCCATACGAATTAATCCTTATGTGCCCAAAAAATAAACTTCTCTCTCCTGTTACCTTCTTCTTGCGTAGCGGTTCTTAAGATAGTTTAAGCTTTTCCCTTGTCTCTGAGAAGTGAGGTCAGGTCAAAGTTTCGTGTTTACTTACAGTTACCTCATTTATTTTCGTTGGTTCGTTGCAGTATTAAGAATGTGTGGCGGGCCAATGCCATCTAAAAATGGCAAATTTCGTCGCATCATTACGGTTTGAGAGCGTCTCATTTTAATACTGCGGGTACGATTTCCGCGACGCTCACTTGCCGATTTGTTCGGCATTAAACATGCCATTTGCGGTCTTGTGACCTCATTTACCATCGCTTTACCTTATAAGGCAATTTCGAAATAAAAAAAACACGCATTTTAAAATAAATGAAAATAAGCCGATTCCAATTTCAAAATCTGATTAAACTTTCTTGTTATATGATCTCATGTGAGATCAAAATACTTATCATATGCCTTACATTTACGAATACAACTCAGAATGACTCTACTTTTTATATTATTGAGTGTAATTGAGCTGTTAACAATTTTAAAATAATCAAGAGCTCGTTTCTCAATCGCTAGTGACTAATAGCACAGAATATAATATAATAGTACTATCAGTAGCTTATCCGGGCGATCTGTCTCGATTTACTTCGACTGAGCGACAAAAAATTATATAAGTAGGTATAATTATATTTTCGTTAGAAGTCTAGCTACAGCAGTCTAACTTGAGATAACAGCCTGGAGACAGACAGAGAGAAAGACAAACAGACAGACACACTTTCGCATTTATAATATTAGTATAGATTTTGGGAAGGTATTCTATTCTATTTTTTTGTAGAGCGCGTTTCAGCGCATATAGAGGTCTTATTATCTGTATATATACTGTCTTACTCTCAGTGACTATATTTAAAAACTTTGAAGTACTTAAATTGCAAAACAAATATTTACATTAATTAAATAAAGATTAATTATTATTAGAAACGAGACAACTAATCGTAAAACATGCAGTTTCAACTTAATAGCACTTAACTATTTTAATAGTGGAGGCATATTATTTTAAATACTATAAATTATACAATAAGACTAATTGTAATTAATAGTTATAATAGTCTTTATACACTATCATAATAACGGGCTCTACAGTAATAATAGAATTGGATAGAGTACATTCATTTTTTCATCTATCTATGAAATTGCGTACTTTATTGTGATTTGTGCGTATATTTTAGCACTTTTTAAGAGTTAATTGAAGACATGAGTAGATGATTGTTTTCTTGCATAAATTGAGGCTTTGAGACCGGAATAACGATTTGAAATAAAAAAAATCAGCTAAGTGCGAGTCGGAATCGCGCTCGAAGGGTTCCGTACCACTATAGAGCAAAACTAGGCCATAAATTGTGTTTTTTGTATGGGAGCCCCCCTTATTTTTTATTTTATTTTAATATTATTATTAAATAATAAAGTACACAAATAACTAAGGATTTTGTGAAAAATTCAA
Source organism: Plebejus argus (assembly GCA_905404155.3). Classification (NCBI taxonomy): domain Eukaryota; kingdom Metazoa; phylum Arthropoda; class Insecta; order Lepidoptera; family Lycaenidae; genus Plebejus; species Plebejus argus. Next base: position 4,838,809 of record FR989942.1, read on the forward strand.
GTACCTACCTGTTGCCATTTTTGATATAGAGCAAAAAAGGCCAAAAAATCACGTTTGTTGTATGGGAGCCCCCTTAAATATTCATTTTATTTTATTTTTAGTATTTGTTGCTATAGCGGCAACAGATATACATAATCTGTGAAAATATCAAATCTCTAGCTATTACCGTTCTTGAGTTACAGCCTGGAGACAGCAAAAAAGGCCAAAAAAATCACGTTTGTTGTATGGGAGCTCCCCTTAAATATTAATTTTATTTTATTTTTAGTATTTGTTGTTATAGCGGCATCAGATATACATAATCTGTGAAAATATCAAATCTCTAGCTATTACCGTCCTTGAGTTACAGCCTGGAGACAGACAGACAGATAGACAGACAGACGGACAGACGGACAGACAACGAAGTCTTAGTAATAGGGTCCCGATTTTACCCTTTGGGTACGGAACCCTAAAAAGTGTGGATTTTATGTACATCTACATAATAATATTACGTACTCCCGGTGACGGTGGCCGGTTTCATTGAAACCTTGGCCAGGTAATAATTTAGTAATAATAGTAGGAGTAATTTTATAGTGCCCAATTGTGTGCGCAGTCCAGAAGAGCACTCTCTATTCCTTTACTCTCATGACCCAGTGGGACGGCAGACCGACACGACCGGCGAGAGATCAGGCGCAGGCGGCAGGACCGACTTTTTACATGCCCATCCGACGCATGGATCATCTTACTTGTCAGACAATCAGGTGATCAGCCTGCATTGTCCAAACCAAACTTGGAAATAACATGTTTCCAACGCGGGAATCGAACCCACGACCTCCGAGTCAAGAGCGACGCTCTAGACCACTGGACCACGGAGGGGTACCTTAATACCACCTTAATAGTACATATAGGTATAATTATACAGTAATATTCGTAGTTGTCTGGAGGCTCCGCAGTCTGGTCTAGACCGGTCCACCCACAGCTGAGATTTCTGCATCTCGACCTCGCCATACAAGTTACTTTATTTGTTTTTTTTTTCGCGACGCGCCGTATTGGCCGCACCTAGGGCTGGTTACGATGTGAAGATAACTCTACATTTTTTACTATGTTTTTAATGTGAGATTCGATTTTTAAGAGCAACAGCAAAATATATGGATTTACATACTAATATTCTAAATGCGCAAGTATGTATGTCTGTTCCTTTTTAACGCCTATACTGCTGAACCGATTTTGCATATTTACTCAAAATATCTTCGCAAAATTTCCAAAATTGGTCTCCCCAAAAAAAGATCCATTGTATTGTCCTTTACGTAGGATATTTTTTTAGGAAATAAATTTTGGAATTTTGTGCGCGTCATCTAGTGTGTAAATTAATTGTGCAATAGACAGTTAATAATAATATATTATTTGAGAACCCATACTACATTGATTCTATAGTACAGATTTTGCAAAAAATTTAGCACCAAAAAATTGTTAAGGCGGCCCGATTTATATCCAGGGTAAAAAGTAAGTAAAAAGTAATATAAGGTTGCCCGCTTCTTTGCGTCGAAATTCACTTATCGCTCGTAAATTTTCTCTAAATTTCGTCGTAATTTGTTCAGTGGTTTAAGCGTGAAAAGATGTAGGCAAATAGATAAATGGACTTTAAAACTTTAGCATTAGTATTGTAAGCATACTATTTTTATCCTCTCATTCCTGTCTTCTGTAAGTGAGTGTGACGAATGTCTGTCAGGGCACTATCGGGCGATACGCTTGTCTGACGCATAAAGGAATTATCCGACAATCAGGTGATCAGCCGTCATTGTCCTAACTGGACTGACTCATCTTATTGTGGGCTCTTTCCCGTGACTTCACCCGCATGAATTACAATTTTTGATATGGGTTAGGTTAGGGGTTGAATTTCGAAAAATCCGTGGTCAGTTGGGTGCTAAACTCCAATATATCTGTCAATAAGCTTTGTCTTAAATTTTTTAAGAACATACGGTTTAAATATTAAAAACCAGTTAAGTTTAGAATACTTTACGAAAAATTCGTTTTGCGCCGAAAAGTAAAATAACGTGCCACTCTACTCTCATTAAATCACATTAAAATCTCTCTTGCACAGTACAATACATTTCTTTCATATCCTTTATCCGCATTAAAGTGCAGTTCAAAAACCTCAGAATTATATTGGAAGTGAGCAAAAAGCTCACTAAAAGCCGCGATAGACGGACAATCTAATTTCTGACCGAGAGTGGCACCCCTGTTCCAATAGGCGAACGATTTTCCGCTAAGAGCATTCTTTGAATGCGTTCAATAGTTCGTTTAAAGTTCGCCTGGGGACAAATTTTAAACATTATTAAAAAATTTATTCGCATTTTGATATAATTTATTTTATTGTAAGTACATTTTTATGGTGAAGATTTTTTAGGTAATAGGCTGTTATGCGATTTGGGTTTTAGACGTTAGGTACTCATTTTAAAAGTAATGAAACATTTATTAGAAATCAAAGAAAGAATTTTTGGCTCTTGATGGATAGCATATACTGCATTTAGATTTTAATTCGGTAGTCAGTTAAATATTATTTCTAAACAGTTTCTTTCTTTTTCTAATTACTTAATTTTACGTATTCCATGATAAAAGCAGAAGAGCAGCAGAGCAGTTCTAAAGAGGTCTTAAATCTTCATCATACATTTGTCCACTGCTGGACATAGGCCTCTCTCAATGAAAGCCAAGATGACCGATCTCCTGCTACTCGCATCCAACATGGGCCCGCAATACCCCTCTTAATACCCCTTAACCCTTTACTAATAAAAATATTTCAGCTGATATACAATGTCTGATTGACTTTATCTAGCACTAGATGGCGCCCGCAACTCCGTTGTATAAAAATCGTTTATTGCGTGGCAACCGTGCCATTTTCCGGGATAAGAAGTATCCTATGTCCTTTCCCGGGATTCAAAGCTTTTCCATACTAAATTTCAGGAAAATCGGTTCTCTAATTTGGACATGAAGAGGTAACAGACAGACAGACACAGTTTCACATTTATAGTATTAGTATGGATTATGGTCTATGGATATAGAAAAGTATCATCACACACATGACAGATAGATAAGTATTTAACCTATGTGCCCTAAGCCTCGAGGTGGGACTCACAATGAATGGGTCCAAAACTCAAATAATGACCAACAGCACGAGACGACGAGCAAAAAATACACTATTACTAATAATTATATATTCTGTGACTATGTCGACGAGTACATCTACTTGGTACCAGTTAGTTTCTTTTGATAATAGACAAGGGAAGGAAGTCGATCGACGAATCGAAAACGCCTGGGAGAGCTACTGGTCCATGAAGACGCTGATGAAGGGAGATTTACCGATCTCCCTGAAACGCAGACTCGTCGACATGTGTATTCTGCCCGTCCTAACCTACGGTGCGCAAACTTGGTCATTGACCGATTCGCAAAAGTCCCAACTCGTGGTATGCCAAAGAGCGATGGAGCGTAGTATGTTGGAAGTAAAACTTGTCGACAAAATAAGAAACACCACACTGCGCTCCCAAACAGGCATCAAGGATATAGGAGCTAAGACGGCAAATTTAAAATGGGATTGGGCTGGCCACGTTAGCCGCATGAATCCCGACCGCTGGGCAAAGTTAACAACCGAATGGGTATCCGAAGACGGACGACGCAACCGTGGCCAGCCAAGGAAGAGATGGCGCGACGAGCTGGAGGCATACCAGCCAGGCTGGCCAATGGTGGCGCAAGATCGGGAAAATGGAAGTCCCTGGCGGATGCCTTTGCCCAGCAGCGGGACAGCATAGACTAATAAAAAAATGTGCCCTAAATATAAAATATCGGTATTAGAAAGAGGGATAGTCCAAAAATAGAGCATAGTAATTTCAAGTCAGACCCAGACCTCATAATCTAGGTTTCCCTGAAAATACCTCCGATTAATGCTGCTTTTGAGGTTTTAATAAAAAATAAGCAGTCGCCATAAACACGGCTGTTTATTAGCGGGGATTAGTCTTCAAGTTCGAATATAGCTTGAGCTGAATTATTTAGTCTGTTCGCAGTTTTCACTCTCTTTATAATATTCATTACCTTTGGAGTTTCTGTGAAAGTGACCCTAATGTACGGCATAAAGATCCTTTCAGAGGTAGAATAAATTGAAAGGAAATGTTTTCTTATCACGTGGCAAGAAATTGATCAAAATTCATACGAATCGAAGGTGAGAACTTTCCCAATAGTTTGTGTACTTAAATATTTTTTTTCTTCTTAAATATGATACTTTTCTGATAATATTTTAAGCTATTGCATAGTTTTTATCGCGGGCTTTGAGCGTCGCGACCGAATCAATACATACCCTACTGGGTGTTAGGTGTTTTTCGTTACGGAGTGCCGACCGGCACAGCGGTACGGCTTTGCCAGACTTTGGCACGGTGTTTGTTGCGACTAGACGTATCACGTATGCGATTGCGAATTATAATTGCATAAGTTGATAAAAAATGGTATGCAATAGCTTTCCCGCGGCAGTCTCCGAGTGCTACACTTATTTTTTTTAATAAACCAGGCCAAGAAACACTAAATTATTTTCAAATCGTCCTAGCGCAGATAAATTATTAGTAATGCATATTATGACGTCATTATAATCTCTTACCACAGTAACATTGTATAACAGTAATGTAACATTGTCAATGTATTGTTATCCGTCCCGTAAAGTTTACGACTTTAAAAGTATTTCAAAAGCTTTAACCCATAAAATCAGTTTTGGGTATTATTGTGTATTATACTTACAAATTACAATGTTTTCATTTGTTATTCAGCATAAAATTTAATAACACTGAAAGTATGCTAAGATTTTTTTCTATGAAAAAATGGATGAACTCTGGGAGCGAAGAAATGAAAACGGTATACAGCTGATACAGAATACATTTTCACCTCGTGATAGTAAGTTGTAGTGTTGTGGGCTTTTCTGGAGATGGGTAAAAAATGAAATTTTGTGCCAGGAGTCAGGACACGTAATCCTGATTAAACATTCGTAAGAATATCCCTTTCTGTTTCTACCACAGGGCAATGTGTCCCTGCATTGCTATTAATTCTTCTCTCTTCATAACAAAAAAAAACTTAAATCCCGCACCAGTTTCGGTGACGGTAGCTGGTTTCATTGATACTAGTACCGGGCCAGTTACGCAGGAGTATATTTTTAAATTATAGTGCCCAAGTGTGTACGTACTGTATACAAAAGTACTCTCTAATCTCTATTGACTATTGTATTCTACCGACACGACGACAATAGATCAGGAGGACCGAATTTTTACATGCCCATCAGACGCACGGATCATCTTACTTGTCAAATAATCAGGTGAATAGCCTGCATTGTCCTAACTCTTAACCAAAATGGATATTAACATGTTAAACTTAGAAAATAACAACCGTTGCCAACGTGGGAATCGAAACCACGACCTTCGCGCCAACAGTCACGCCATTAACCACTGGACCGTCGGACGGAGGCGTCACTTATCCAGTATCATGATTACTTAGGAACATATTGTGTAACAATTATTAGAGAGGCTCGGTAGTCAATAGGGGTCTAACTGAGTTAGGGGTCTAACAGAGGAGATAATGGGATTGTCACTGATCAATAAACCGACCAGAAACTAACGTCAATTTAGTGGACCCAACCACCCATGTATTCCAAATTCTAGTTCATTTACATACAGTAGTGAAAATATCCTTCAGTCCTTGCTTTACTTAAAAAAACTTAAGATAACATTATTATTTCCTAATAATGATATTCCACATATTCCATAATAAGTTTCACTGCACTTAACCTTAAATATTATGCGTCCAAATAAGCTTTAAGAGCATACGCTAACACTTTTTTTCCATACAAACGTATTCCTCAATTTCCTCCCTGGATAATGCGTCTAGACAAATGATTTTTTTATACATATTGGGATCTGTGAAAGCTATGTCTCTACGTCCGATTTTTTTTTTAATTTACTAATAAATAAAAAAATATGACCCTTCAAAAATCGCAAAAAATGAATGTTCCGTACCCCGCCAATCAACCGACCATAAAACGAATTTGAAAGATCTTTTAGGTAAAATAAAAACGTAGAAGCATAGACTCATCCTTTCTGAAGATATTAAAAAAAAGTTAATTAGATAGGCTCTATTTTGAAGGAGGAATCAAAGGAATACGTAACCTCGATTTACTGTATCTGTCTCTATCACAATACACGTGCCAGCGCAGGGTGAAGCGTGATGGCAATAACGTTTCTTCGTTCAAATTTTACTGTACCCGCGTTCCCTCTTAATGATTGCGTCTAATATGATGAGACCGATCCAATCTGGTTGGACTGATCGCAGGCCGATTGAACTCGCGCACACACACAGGAATGCACAATTAATACTAGTCTAGTCAGGTCAGCCTTTTTATTGTATAAATTACAGTGTCACAAAAGTAAGTGGTAATTACTTTAGGGTGTGAATGTGTCCCTTACATAGAGTTCACTTTGAAATTAGCAGCGCTGAAAGAGCAATTTTTTGTGATTTGTATGGGCAACCGCCCGAGTGTCATGCGTTTTCCCATACAAGAGTAAAAAATACTCCTTCAGCGCTGCTACTTATACAGTAAACTCTAGACAGAGGACTCATACACACACTAAAGTATTATCACTTTGTGTGGTTACACCCTGTGTAAATTTATCTATTCTGTATGGTGTTTTGCAACATCAAGTAGTAGAAAGATGAAAACATTAACAAAATTAGTATGAATCTTTACAAGTATTATGAGCGCGGCCACTTAACAAAGAAGTAACTACCTTTCTGGAAAGTTTCTTCGATTTTGTACTTTTCAGTTGTATAATAGACGTTGAGTTCTTTGTGCTATTGTTATTTACAAACCGTAGAACAATGTAAGTACATAAATTTGTTGTCATGAAAAATGTTGTTAAGTATTCTTTCGATTTGCATTCACTTTAGGTTAGGATATAATATCCAAAAATTGAAATATTTCGATATTCATTATTCAGACTAATATTATAAATGTAAAAGTGTACCTGTCTGTTTGTCTGTAACTACTTCACGCCCAAGCGAGGAAAATTAAATAAAATGAAACAGCAACTATAGTCCGTGTAATTTAAATGATAAAAAGAAACAAAGACAATTGATACCTGCTTATTGCCATTTAAAGTTAACTGAAATCACGGCAATGTGTGCGTACGTGAGCAGTCTAGTATTAAGAAGGTTTACTGAATATTATTTACAGTGTGCTAATAAAATATGCTTGCAGGAATTTGTAGTGAAAATGTAAAAAAAAATCGGCCAAGTGCGAGTCGGACTCGCGCACGAAGGCTTCCGAACCATTATAGAGCAAAATTAGAGCCAAAATTGTGTTTTTTGTATGGGAACCCCCCTTAATTTTTTATTTTATTTTAATATTATTATTAAATATTAAAGTACAAGTAAAACTAAGGATTTTGTGGAAAATTCAAGGGTCTACCTGTTGCTATTATTGATGTAGAGCAAAAAAGGCCAAAAAAAACACGTTTGTTGTATGGGAGCCCCCCTTAAATATTAATTTTATTTTGCTTTTAGTTGTTATGTTATAGCAGCAACAGCTGATGTACACAATCTGTAAAATTTCAACTCTCTAGCTATTACCGTTCTTGAGTTACAGCCTGGAGACAGACAGACGGACAGACATCGAAGTCTCATGAATAGGGTCCCGTTTTCACCCTTTGGGTACGGAACCCTTAAAAGGCATACTATGCATTATTTTTATCTAAAAAAAAGAAATAAAGTTTCGAAACATTTTATTCGGTTTTAACGTAAAATTTAATTTTTTTAAATAACTATTTTTAACTAAATAACTATTCTGATAGTCTGGAGACGGCACCCAAATAAGATGAAACACACACCATCACATATTCTTAGAAGAAATCGATAATGTCTGTGAACTATCTAGATAAGGAAATAGAAATGACAGCAATCTGTTGAAATTAGGTACTATTCGCACTAAAATTACATAAGATTAGTATTTATTACTATTTGAAGACTTGAGTGGAAGGACAGAATAAGTAAAATTTATAACAAGTAACGAACATTCATTTTTTCCCATATATTTTGAAATACCTTGTAACTTATTGTATTTCATCACCTGGCTAATAATTATATCAGCGGGGCCATTTTGGACCATTTTGGTCACATTTGAGCAATTCCTCTCAATTGTTATTATAATTCTATTGTTAAAATATATTATTATAATTCTTCTCAATCAATTCAGCAAATGTATTGTCAAAACTGTCAAACTGACAAATGTCAAATCAGTACAAAAATACAGAAATGAATTGCAAGCAGAGTTGCATTTTGAGATTTAAAAAAAATGAATGTATGACCAGGCAAATGTTGTTTTTCTAGTAACGTTATTTTAAGCATGAATTAATCTCAGACGCACCCGATAAACACAATATTTAATTAAAATCGATCCAGCCGTTTTGAAAGAGTTTTGCAACTAACACCGCCAGACGAGAATTTTAATAAAATTATCATTTATGTAAGTTGCTCATTCACATACAAAATACATTATAATCTGTACAAGAATGGCTATGCTTTGTAACCTAGCTCTAAATATCTAATGTGCCTGCCTGTACATGCCAGAAAAGGAGCTTAAACATTATGAAATTGCAGCTTAAAATTTTGGAGAACAAGCTAATTTGCATGTACTCGTATGTATCTATTATAGTTTTACTATACCCGGGACGAAGAACAAAATTTCGCTCGCACACGAAAATACTGGTTTTTCGTTAGTATTCTCATTCGTGTGTGAAAGAGACGAACCAGAAGAAAAGACTAAAGAAGGAGAAGGAAGAATGGAGAGGTACGAATTTCTCTTTATTCGGCGACCGGTATATAACCTACAATAATGTTTTCCCAAAGTTGGTCCTGTAGGCCTACGCCTACAGGACTACTCCTTGGGGTCAGCCATAATCCATACTAATATTATAGGTGCCAAATTGTGTCTGTCTGTCTGTTACCTCTTTACGCCCAAACCACTGAACCGATTTTGCTGAAATTTGGTATGGAGATAGCCTGGGAGAGGATATAATATTATAATACTTTTTATCCCGGAAAAATATACGGTTCCCGCGCGACAATCGAATTTTGGCGCAACAGAGTTGCGGGCGCCATCATTAATCCATATTAAATTTTCTTCCTCACGGAACCCTTAGTGTAAGGCCCAACTCGCACTTGGCTGGATTTAGTCTGTACGTTTCGCTTTTAATATTACGGCAAAATTGATTTATAGTATTCGTACCATAAGTTTCTGAGCTATGGGCTAACAAGCGTGCACGGTCTGTAATTTATTAAAAAACGCGCATGTCTACAGGAAATATATCAAATTATTACAATATTTCATCGCATTTCACATTTAATTCGATGAAACGGAAGAAAAAACGTCCACGGAAGTACACAAAGAATTTCTGATAAATTACATAAAACGGCAACAACAACTCGTTATCTGTACAAATACTAAAGGGAAAGGTTTGTTTGCATGAAGTAGGCTCCGAGGGTAAAGTCCAGCAGACTGACTTTAAGAAAATATGACATACACACAGGAAACTTTGGGCAAATTTTCCTGTGTGTATGTCATCCAAAGATTTTGTTCTACGCGCACGAAGTCGCTACATAATATACAAGATGTTAACTTATAAAGGTAGTAACTACTTAAGGTTTTCCGTCTATCCATGTCATGTGACTTTTCCAATGTGCCGGACAAAGACAAGCAAACTTTAAAAAGACATGAGAGGAAGTAAGGTAAGTAACAGTAAAAATATTGCTGTTTTTGCATAAATGAAGGCTTTCCGCTTTAGGGCTGGGAAAATTGTTTGAAATCGAAAAAATGTGGATTTTATGTATAGCCAGACATATTAGCCAGATGATGAAGTAGGTAAATTACAAGGTTTGTTTAAATTATAAGGTAAAAAATGAGTAGTTTTCCTTATGTTATAAAATGTTAGTTCTCTGGTTCTTCTACTTACGTCTTTTAATTGCTTTTTTGCTGTGTAAATAGCTTTATAAGTAAGAGGGCTCCTAATAAGTAGATGCTAAATAAAAAATATCTATATAAAAATATCTGCAAGGGAAACATTAAAATGGAATAAAATCTGAAAACGTTCGAAGTTGAAAAACGCTGTTGTCTTAGTATGTTCGCAAATATCTTTTTAAATGCTCGGTAAACGGTTTTTCATTATAAAGATATGGATCTGTTGCATTACGGCGGATCATTCATCAAGCTTACCCCGCGTGGGGTGTGGGGTAGCATGGGGTAGCACGAGGCAACGTGGGGTAGCGTGTCGTTGACGTTACGCTCATTTCTCAAACCTTATTACCGACTTGTTTTCCTTTAATGGCACGGTTTGAGAAATATTAAGTAGCCCGTGGTCATTCGTCGCGAATTTTAATTCGAAGAAGGAGCGGAGTATTGTTCCACTGGGTTTCGTTGCGTTGTCGCAGCAGCAACGCTACGACGTTTTACATATCGTAAGTATGTTTTTACGCTATTTGCGTCGTCGGGAGCGGCGTTTTGACGAAACGACGCGACGGACAGGAGATGAATTGAGAGTGCGAATGACGAGGTGCAGTATCACCGTCTTGATATTTATCGCGCGTCGCTGCATTGCAGCCTTGTAAATATTGCAAAGTGACACACAATTACAGCGCGTTTCGTTGCGTCGACGCAACTTATCAACAAGATTAACAACAAAAGGAACAATGTGGCCTAATATTAATACCTATAAATTAATATCTGCAAAGAAATACTTCTAGCGCCTGTTTCACCACTTCTTGATAAAGTGCCGAATAGGCTATTCACAACTTTTTTGACAGATTCTCCATACTGGATATGTCAAGTTAAGTGGTGGATAGCTTATTTGGCACTTATCAGAAAGTAGTGAAACAGGTCCTAAGTATAAATAGTCGCATATAATTTGAATCATTAAGAGCCTGTTTCACCACTTCCTGATAAAGTGCCGAATAGGCAATTCACAACTTTTTTGACAGATTCTCCATACTGGATATGTCAAGTTAAGTGGTGGATAGCCTATTCGGCACTTATCAGGAAGTGGTGAAACAGGTATTTGATTACAATTAAATAGTCCTAACTATTTTACAAAAACATTTTGTTTGAGTCCAGATAACAGGTATATTTTAAAAACAGAGATTAGGGCCTGTATTCACTTTGATTAGTGCGAGTGAAGGTGACTAGTGTAAGTGATTAGTGAATAGTGAAGAATGGACTTGCAATAATCAGTCGCTGTCCATACGTCATTTTACATGATTGCCACCTGGCCTGTACTTATCACTTACACTTGTTACTAATCAAAGTGAATACAGACCTTAAAGGCTTATATTTTTAAACTTCATAACCACAGGTATTCAAGACCAGAGTTGCAGTAGCAAATGGAGGAAAGAGCGAGCAAACTTTTTGCGGTTGGCGATAACAAAACCGCGAAATTGGATTTGGCGATATAATCTGAAGTTGGTAGTGACAGCGGCGGTCCGGCGTTTAACCCCCGCTTACCCCCTTAGGGGTAATGTGGATAAAAAAGCCTCCTAAGAGTGTTATTGTCGCAAAAAGTTAGGATGCTCTGAGAAAACTAGCTTTTAAAACCTTAAAAACTGGCGGTAAGGTATTTGAACTAAAAACATTATTTTGCGTTGGGCAATTTTCGGGATGAGTAAAAATTTACTACGCACTTAGAGTTAGACTCTATAATGTTTAAGACCACGAGGACGACTAGACGAGTTTTGTAACGACAGTACCAGTATATATAAATATAACACAGTCGCGGTATCTATAACCAATACAATAAAACTCGATTTTTTGTAATAAAATAAAAAAAAATATATAATCCTAGTCGCAAAAAAAAACAAATGTATGAGAGCAGCGAAAATATGCTGACTCATCCATCTACATGGGAGCCTTTGAGCCGGCAGTTTGACGTTTGGAGGTATGGCACTCGTTACGAAAATCTTTTACCATTTGTAATATTATACCTGAAAAAAATGTAGATTGTAAGTAAGTACTAAATAATGTAGAACCTCCAGGAATGTGAGTTGGAAGTATCAATGAGTAAAAAAGGTTCTGTAGCAACTTAAAATATTTATGTAGGAATTGAAAGTTATTTATTGTTATTGAGGTACACTATAAAAAATTTAATAAATCTTAATAATTTGCTTAATAATAATAAGACACTAGTCTGACTCTTTGTGTGTCTGTCTAAAACTATAGAGATTCCGGAGTCCGGACTTGATTTTTGAGATGCAGATTGCAGGGCCTCTTTTATTGCAGGACTCTCTTGTATAGGGCAGTCCCCATTGCCTATGATGCCCAAGGAGTTTAATATTTCAACTGACTTAAAAACTATAAAGAAAACACGAACAAAACTTCAGGTCAAAGTAACAGCTAAAATGTGAAAGTGTGTTTGTCCGTCTATTACCTTTTCACGATCAAGCCGCTGAACCGATTTTGCTAAAATTTGGCATACGAGTCCCGGGCTCTCCCGGGACTTGGGATACTTTTTATCCTGAAAAATGTACGGTTCCGGCGCGATAAACGAATTTTGGCGCAACGCGGTCGCGGATATCATCTAGTCTACCCTATGCCCAAGGACTTTAACATTTTACCTGACTTAAATTATTAACAAAACGTGAACAAAACTTCAGGCGAAAGCAACATCTCTCTAAAATTGTCGAATAAACAAAGGCTACTTTCATATTTCCTAGTAATTTAGATAGCGAAACGAGATAATAGCATTATGAATCGTTCGCCGACAAGTTCGTTGACTCCATCTTGATTACAACTGGCCGCAACTACCTATAATTGATCGTAAATAAGTGATTGGATAAACGTGAAGAGGAAAATTATAAATTTAATGATTCGTTAAATCATCGTAATAATTATGTTTTTAGGAACATTTTAAAAATACGAGACATTAATGCTTACCTACTCGAATTTGAGGTATGATAAGGAAAATCAGGTCAAACATTTATAATCTTGATTAATCTATGCAGATAAATAATGGACCATTCTAATAACCATTAAACAACAAATTACAACAGAATGAGATACCAATTTTCCGAAATCAAATAACAAATTACGATTTACTAAGTATCTACCTTTAGCAATATAATGCGAAAAATATATTTTTAGAATGCCCAAACCCTTAAGGCCCACTTGCGCCAATCTGGGTTAAAGTTAACTCTGAGTTAAACATCATGTCATCTCTATCACTGACTTGGTGAGTGACAGATATGACATGATGTTTAACTCAGAGTTAACTTTAACCCAGATTGGCGCAAGTGGGCCTAAGTCATTCAAAACACAAACGATAACCCCCACAAAGCCTACCTACAATTTAAAACCGGCGAACAGAAATAGAATCGATTTTTCATTTACGGCGAGCCTAATTACATTTCACGGACGCTGCGGTGTCCCGTTCCGCCGTTTCAACCGTGTCCCGTTTCATCCGTGTCCCTTTTCCATGTTCCGTTTCATCCGCAATGTCCCACGTTTCAACCGATTGTCCCTCGGTTTATAATGAACTTACGTACATGATCCGATTTTAAACAAACCAATGTTGGTGAGATTAAAAACACGTTTATTGTTGTAACATATCCAAATTCTTGTTTAGCCTGGTTTAATAATTGATATACGTTTTTTGTGTTCTTTGATTCTAGAATCTAGAACAATGCAGGTTGATCACCTGACAGGAAAGATCATACCCATCCATTGCATGGATGAATGGATATTATGTGAAAAGAAAAGTAGGTTTTTACTGCACACACTTGGGCACTATAAAAAATCACATGGTTTCTTTCAATGAATTTGAAATGAAAGAAAAAAAAAATCTTCTATCATCACCGAAAAATGTGGGAGACATTATGATCGAATTTCCTTAGGTACCTATTGCTGAGTATAATATTATGACTTTGTGCAAGTTTTTAGTATGCCGTTTTTTGCCTGTAGTTTATAACCGTTGGTAGACTTTACATAGACTCAAAGTTCAACAAACGCATGGAAAATATTTTGAATAATAATTGATCAAATACCACCGTATGTGTTATTATCAGAACAAGACACTTAAATTATATTGATTACTTTTATATTTACGTGAAAAACCCATTTTAAATTAATTTAATTAGTGGAGTGGGTCGGCCCCTCGATTGGCGGATATCAATGATCCATCAGCAGATAATTGAAATGAATGCTAATAGTCTGATGGACAGTAGCAGGGGTACATCCAGGGAACCAGGGGATAGCTGGGGTAGGTTTCCAGGGCTGCAGGGGTCCAAATGCGACCATTTTTTACGAGGACAAAATTAATGATGGTTGGAAATGGTTTGCGACACCTGCATTAATGCTGAGTGGTTTTAAATAAATATTTTTTAAAGTCTTCGGCATCTGTTTTCCTTCTGTTGTGATATGAATTCTTATGGAATTAAATAACTAACATTGCTACGATTCTTTTCATTTTTGATAATAATATAAGAGAAGGTTTGAATTTTTGGAAAATTATTGTGAAAAATAAAGACAAATCTTTAACAACTCTCTTCATTTTTTGCTGTATGAGGTGTTAAAAACGACACGCAAAATGCTTTTAAAAAAACGCATTGTGTGTACACGCCCTTATATTATGTCCGCTAAAAAGAAAATCGTGTTGTGTGAAAACACCCTTCGCATTTATCATAACAAAGTGGATGCGTTAGAAGCGACGAGCATTCCGTTCCAGTACCGTACGACAGACATAGGGACAGAGGAGACGCTCCGTCCAATACGTTAGCCTACTCTACATATTAATATTATGTGTAAACAATCAATATAGATTGATAAGCGAAAAATATTATAAATTATGTATAAAGGCGGTGTAGCAATTTCAGAGTCTATATAACCAAGAAACAATATTTTTTTCTTTATAATGTTTGTGTTTAAGATTTATTTGTTTATGTGATAAATGATAATTTAACATAGTGGCAAGTGTTAATTTCTACACTACACGGTAAAAGATTTTTTACTGCATTTTACTATGAAACTTAATATTATGTCATTTTATTAGCTAAATTATCAAGAATTATCTTATTGGTAGTAATATTATAATTGCTCGATGTATTTTTTTAACACTTACAATTGACATCTTTAACTTTATATAAAAATCCGTTATTTTATTGGCATGGAAAAATTAACAAGTCGTAAAGGATATATAATTTATTAGCACCATAAAATATATTATTAAATTGAAATACTCCTAACCATTTGCATAAAAAATAAAAATCTTTTGATGGTCTTCGTAAATTGATGCGTGCGATATATAGTATATCATAATACATTTATATATTTTATGTAAATAGATCAAATAATAATGTAATTTAAATTAATATTATAAAATATAAGTGCAAAAGTGTGTCTGTCTGTCTGTTAATAAATCACGCCCGAATCGATAAACCGGTTTTGCTGAAATTTGGTATGGAGATACTTTGAGTATTTATTTCGGGGGAAAAAAGGATACTTCTTATCCCGGAAAAATGTACGGTTCCCGCGCGATGAACGAACTTTTACGCAACGAAGTTGCGGGCGTCATCTAGTAAACTAATGAGCTTATTAGCTTTTAATACAATATTGTGATCATCATAGATTACCGCAATATAATGCGTCGTAACATTTTTTAAACGTAACAAAAAGTACCTAGAGGCAACTTTAGTAAGGAACTATTTCCCTATGTGCACAGCGCATGTAATTCTGCCATTTGTTTGAATCGTCCCCTCTATTGCTATCTGCTCTCCCGCCAGTCGTAACTAGGATTCTCAGAAGCGTCATTTACGCTGTCGTTCTTTTCACATTTGCGGCATGCAACTGGTTATTACTGTTTGATTGTTACATTGTGTGGACTTTAGTACGAGAAAGTAAGATGGGATAATCAAATCTTTGTAATTCGTGAAACAGCTTGGTTGAAATTGGGTCTGACCTCGCCACAGTTAATAGAATCAGGCTTCATTGAATCAGTACTTTGCCGATATCTAAAGCTATCATAGACGAATATCATGTAACACATTTGTAACAGCTATAATATTATATAATATTTGTCCATCATAGGTTCAAGCTCTACAAATTCGTAGATCAGCTTTACGATGCTATATAGTTTTTGAAGATGATAGATTTTTAAATTTTTGTACTTATATCGCAAAATTTGCCACATTTACCTACAATATAAACAACTTTAGCATGACAATTATTTGCATATTATTAAAATTGAAGATGATATATCATGTCAGTCATCATCTTTGTAACAAAATTAAAACGATTCTTGAGAAATCTAGATCTAAGCTCGAAATGCAACATAAACTTGACGGAATGTCGTGTAAAAAGCGAGTTTTAACGGTATTAAATCATATCAGCCGACGATTGCAGTCTAGTCTCTGGTCTAATTGTAGCCGACTGACGTAACGGGCTGGGACACAGTTGACTGACCGCTAGCAGGGTTGCCTACATCGCGAAAATAGTCCACGTAAATTTATCTAAATGCGAGACTTGTAGCCTAATACTCATGGGCCATTTATTCCATAGGAACTTACTGATTCTTCTTAAAAATGACGAAAATAGTGTGTTGTTTTAGAGCATTTAAATATAAGAAGTCTTTGAATTACACGTATGCCAGCCCTACCGCATGCTGTCCCGAACATAATGAGTCGCCTTCATTTGTTTTGGGCCGGAGCTCCCATAGAAAGATGGTGCTGTGTGCCAGGCCTAATGACCTACATTTTTACGAGGTAGTCCCTAAATATTGTCTGCTTACAGCTGATATTTTTAATGTAAAGTAAATGGAGTGCTTTTGTCAAATCTGGTAAAAATTACCTTGCTGTAAAAGTAAGATAATTATGTAAATAGAAAATTTGCCAAATGCGAGTCTGACTCGCGCACGAAGGGTTCCATACTACATGGAGCAAAAACAGGCAAAAAATTATTTTTTTGGAAGCCCAATTTGTATTTACTTTTTTGTGTTTGTTATTATAAAAAATGCTTTGTGCAAACCGTCAAGCTATCGCAGTTCTTGAGTGTGTATACGGGTGACAGCCTGGTGACAGACAGCCAGACGGACAGAAAACGAAGTCTATCATACCATTTGGATGAAAAGCGGTTATTTTTCGCCTGCAGGGCTGGTGAGGATCCATCAAAAGAGTTAGCATAGTAAAGCTGTAAAGGACTCTTGTGAAGGTGTTAAAATGTTTTCAATAGAGCTCTCTTTAACGAATTCTTAAGCATTCCACCTCAAAGCCAATTAACTTGAGGGTTTCTCGAATGTTCCACAAAGGAGTTGGTGTCGGACCACAGAAATAGTAAAAGAAACGCAGCAATAGGAATAATATGTTTGTGGAAGTATTAAAATTGTGTTTTACAGCTAATAACATCTTTTAATTATATTTTTACTGTAAAACATGTTGAATATAATTTAACTCCTTTTTTATGCATATTTTTAACGTTTTTCGGTTACCATATTTTACCCTAGATAGCCTTTCTTGATTATTTATTAATTTATTTAAGTCAGGCTACGTAGGATTAACAACCTTGCCTGAAATTATCAATTATTGTCATAACTTACAACTACAGACTATACAGTTAAATAATTATAAGGTTTCATTTAGGTACGTAGGTATCTAAAATTTGTTGTAGGTATTAACAAATTTTCATACTTATATAAAACGTGTCGTTGGCTAACTCTACGAAAGCCTCAGAAACGGCTGCACTGATCTTGATGAAAATTCGGGTGTTTTAAATCGTAAGATCTGAGAATCGGCCAAAAGCTGTTATTCTGGCTACATTAAAAGTATGATATATGATAAGTATATTGTCGATTGAGATAGTATTTAATATCTTTTATACTTACATAAATATTTTTATTTCTGCTTCAACTAGTTTCTTTTACAAGGGATTTTATCTTTTTATTAATACCTAAGTTGTAAAACAGAACCGTCTATAAACTAATCTACTTCTACTTTAATTCTCGGACACGGATTGTAAGTTTAAATCCTGTTACAACTTCAGTTCAGTCCGGCGTAAGTTCTGTTCCTATTTTCGAGCACCTTAAGTTTTCCCCTTTTCTATAAATGAATAATAATATTTTTTATTTAATGTATTCGTACTTACATAATTTAAAGTTTAGCTATAATATATACTTTATTTGATTTACTGTACGTCGAAAAATGCAAGAGGTGAATAATTTTTTTGGTTAAGAATGCTCCAACCGGAGAATTAGCAGGTCGGAAATTATAATGAAATCTGAAAAACCTCAACAAACTTCGTATTTCATCTCAAGAATAGACTCGACGTCCAGAAAATGAAGAATGGATAATGTATTAAGGTCAAGCCACCGATTTATCCAGCCTGGTTCACAATGACTACTTCAGGTATTTTAAAGGAAAATTACAAAGCTACGGCCCTCGCTAGCCCTTGTCTCGAGGGCTGCTTCACCCCTGCACTATGCCTATCTTAATCGGAATATCAGGTATCGGAAGCTAAGGAACTGGGTGTACGAAATAGTGCATCTATTTTTAAGCCCCCGATAATATAAAAGGGTTGTTGTACGTTTGCCTGTTTGTTTGTGTCTGTCCGTGGAATCATAGGATCTAAACCGATGGACCGATTGTATAGTTTTTCTTCATTTGAAAATTGACATAATTGGTTTGAAGTTTGAACTTTGAACTCGTTGTAAAGCAGGCTATACGGGATATTCTGGGGTCCTTGCTTTGCTCCTAGTTATTTTAGTCGTATTATGATTTCCAAACTGTCCATAATACAAGACCTAATATATCTTCTTCCTATCCTTGGTGTAAAAATCCACCAATTTTCTTTAAAATCGGCCTTTAAAAGCTTTTAAAGTTAATTGTAACTAGCCTGTGATTAGAAGACTCCATTAGGTCTTTTGTGATTTATAGGCTATTCGTTGCACAAGCTGCATTCCTGCTTATCTAGACCGGCCGCAGAATACTATATCAGAAATCTTTATCAAACGACAGAGTGTGTTGAAAATGGACCGTATTTTAAAGTAATAAAGTCTAAAATAGCTTCTGTTGAAAAGACATAAAATATTTGTTTCTTATTAATATCGAGACGTACAGAGCATATTTTTGAAAGCCAATATCTTTGACTTTCTTTGAATCGACATTTTCTAATTAATATTTCTCCTGAAATCAGATACAAAACTTATTAGTTACTGCTTTTTCTAGGCTTCTCCTGCGATGTTAAACAGTTTTCTCACGACAGAAACTTTCAAACGAACTTACACTACAAAAAACAAAGGGGAGTAGAGCATTTATTATTTACTACACAAGTCAAAGACGCTCAAAGAACGCTGACAGCATATTTAATATGAAACTCGCAAATTACTCGGCCGGGTTTTAATTTTACGTTAAAAAAACCGCATGTAAAGAAACTTATTAAGTTGGGACATTCAAATGGAGAAACGCAGACGGTATGTGTGCCAGTCGCATACCTAGGTAACCTAGGTCGTAAATCGTGGTCTAGTCATACGAGTGGGTATGCGTGCAGAGGGGTGACGTCAAACCGCAATTATGTGACGCCGACTCGCCTCCAGTCATGAGAAATCGAACGTAACCCGCTTTATTTGCTTTTAAGATAATCAAAGAGTTCGCTACTAAAAAGAAAACAAATATCGAAAGTCGTACTCATCTTAATTAAATTTACTTAGGGCCTGTTTCACCACTTCCTGATAGGCTATCCACCATATAACTTCACAGATGAAGTATGGAGAATCTCTCAAAAAAGTTGTGGATTGCCTATTCGGTACTTTATCAGGAAGTGGTGAAACAGGCCCTTAGCGAATTGTGTAAGGTTGTGTTTGTCAAAAGTAGTGATATTGAAACGTCAAATGACATGCGAAGACAAAAAAACCTTGTAGAGTTTTCCGTTGTTGTTTAGGATTTTTAATAAAACCGTATTCAAAAGCATCTGATTGAATGATAAGAATAAAAATAAAAAATATGAATTCGATAAAAAACTAATCAAGGCATGTATTTTCGCCACTACACAAACATTTTAGACAACAAAGTACAAACTTAGCAAGAATTTCCGTATTATTAGGTACCGATTATAATAATAATTATTCAACTCGCTGAAAAATCTCTAAAAGAATCTCGAAAACAGACGTACGGCATACCATTAAAAACGCGAATCATGCATTGAAAATACTGCAATTTCCTGGCCTGCTGACGTCACTGTCGAGTCCAGCGTCCTCTCTGCACGGATATTAGTTCTGTGCATAGAGCACACGGTAGGCACCAAACATGCAATGGCCGGCTATTCTGTTGGGTTTTACACATCTCTATTGTGCTCGGAACAATATAAGGACTCCTTGAAAACGTTCAATAGAAGCTCGCATTTCTATTCCAAACTCCTTAAGTATTTATTAAGTTCATCGGTATGTATGGAGTTCATATTATTGATTTCTGAAGTTTGAATAATGGCTAGCATCTTAATCACGTGATTGCACAAAGTTGGAGAGAGATCTCTACCTATTTAGTATCTAAGAATATCTAAGAAACTGGGCATCCTTGGAGTATCGAATTTTCTTGCGAGAAATCTTAATTTTCATCTCTTTTCTTTCTTTAAATATTATGGGTGATATTGCCAAGCAGGACTCGCAAATGATAAAAATAAGTAAGAACGCGTATTGATCGATTGTTCAGTTGACACGACAGTGCACTTGGCTTTGTGATAGATTACCCCTGACCCCAGTTTATCGTTATGACTTATGAGTTAACACGCAAAACTTCAGAACGGATTTTATAAGATTTTGATATTACTTTGGTTAATTGTATATGCGGCGTCGTGAACGCGTGGTATTGCCGCTACACCGTCAGATCACAAGTAAATATTATATGTATAATGTAACGATTTATCTATTTTGACGACCTCTGTGGCTCAGTTAATGGGCTGTTGAGTGTTGGTAGCTCAAGCCAGGGGTCGCGGGTTCAAATCCCGCCGACGGAACAAAAAGTTTTCAAAAGTTCCTTGGTCATGGATGTGTATTAAATATGTGTATAATGTATCATATAATTTTTTTTTAAATATAAGTATAATATATAGGTATAGTATAAAAGTATTAAATATATTTCCGTTGTCCGGTACCCGCGTAACACAAGTCCTTCAGGTACTTAGCGCGGGGCCAAACTGACGTGGTGTGAAGCGTCCATAGACATTATTATCATATTTTATTGTAATCTGTAATCTAGCGTAGTAGCCGCCAAGCCGCACTTGCCGCATTTCTTCCTGAATATCTATAGCCACTATTAGCATGTGCATGTCCCTATGTTTTCTTTTTTTCATAATTTAATTATTAAAAAAGATAATAATATGAACGTTCAAAACCCAAAAATGGCCAGATTTTCCGCTGTGTTCAAACATCCAGAAAACAAATTTGGCTAGAATATACAAAAAAAAACGGAGGAACACAGCTCAAGCCTTGCTTTAATTTTTAAATGAAAAAGTACTTAAATCGGTTAAGATTTTCGCAAAGATTGTCATTGAACCTGAGTCCTGACTGATATTAAATTAAATAACAATAATAATCTACATAAAAAAAATCAAGAAATCGCTACATATTTTATGCCATTTTTGTTTAATTTACTTTTCATGCTTTCAGGTGACCGTCGGCGTTATTTTAAAAGCGCGGCCAACCGTGGGTAGAGCACTATAAAATTGAAAATTAAAATTGATTTAACCTTCCTGGTTTCAAAGAAACGAATGTCACTGAAACCTGTAGAAGCATTTATTTCGTGGTGGGCAGAGCCTTGGAAGGAGCTAGTTGGGAAATGCGACCAGAATCCATAAAAACTTTACCAGAAAAATTGCTTCCTCAATAATTGAACTGTGGGGCGGTACTTTAATATGAGTTGCGAAGTTTTGTGTCTTCGTCTACAGAAGCTCTGTATCTTTATGTCAATGCCATAAAGACTATTTTTGTAAAAAATATGATGGTACGAACAGTTTGTTCAGAATTCATACTACACATCATCTAGTTCACCTATAATAAGAGAGTTTTTCAGTTTTCTCTCTACAACACCCTACCTCTACATATCGGAGATAATTTGAACAATATGTCGACAGTATCCTTTATTGGATTCCCTGCTTAGGTGTAAGAATTTGCGGCGAACTACAATCAACATAGTTCACATTCCGCCATATACCTCCGTTAATGCCAAATATCTTACACCTATTAAATTGCGTTTGTTTAAACGTACTATCGACTAAATTTGCTCTCATGTAAGTGAATTCTTGTAACTCTGTTTAAGGGCCCGGGTTACCCTCGAAATTTTCATACATTCTTAATACCAAAATCATTTTCTCATACGAAAATATTTAACATGTTTGAGTTATTTTTCAGCTTAAGATAGTAATTACCTAGGGTCCTGAACAAATTTTTTTTACAAAATATTTAAATACTAAAAAAAAAATTTTTGTGTTTAAATATTTTTTAGTGAATTTACTACTAAATATTTAAACACCAAAAAATAGACAAAAACACTAAAAAATGTATAAATAAATAGTAAATTTACTACAAAATATTTAAACTTTAAAAAATATTTTTTATTATTTAAATATTTTGTAGTAAATTTACTATTTATTTATATATTTTTTTGTGTTTTTGTCTATTTTTTGGTGTTTAAATATTTAGTAGTAAATTTACTAAAAAATATTTAAACACAAAAATTTTTTTTTAGTATTTAAATATTTTGTAAAAAAAATTTGTTCAGGACCCTAGGTAATTACTATCTTAAGCTGAAAAATAACTCAAACATGTTAAATATTTTCGTATGAGAAAATGATTTTGGTATTAAGAATGTATGAAAATTTCGAGGGTAACCCGGGCCCTTAAGAAATAAAGGCTTTAAATGTAGAAAGAAAGATGGCTTTTCAGCTTAGATCATTAAACCAGATTTTCAGCAGTTGGATACTGCATATGCCATAATTAAAGAATCGCACATTTCTCCTATGTCCTTTTCTAAAAAAAAAACTCAAATTAACTCCATACCAAATATTAACAATATCGGATTAGCGGTTTGGAGTTTGGACATCTATACATGTAACAAAACTGTAGAAATGTAAATTCTGTACATTAAAGATATTCAAAAAATAATAAGCGGGGGGTGTCACTAGATCGCTATAGAAGCCAAAAATGTGGTTAGTTTTTGTCTGTCTGTCTGTCTGTCTGTCTGTATGTTTGTTCCACTATCACACGAAAACTGCTAATCCGATTTGAAAGCGGTTTTCAAAGATATATTTTTGTCTTCTTCCAACTTAACATCTGGTGTATAAAAAAATTTCCTCCCACCCCTCTAAGGGGACAAAAGAGGGGTCAGATTTTGTATCAAACTTTATTCTTTAACACGAAAACTACTAATCCGATTTGCATACGGTTTTCGTAGATATATTTGCCTTCTTCCAACTCAACATCTGGTGTATAAACTTTCCCCCCCACCCCTCTAAGGGGACCAAAAAGAGGGTCAGATTTTGTATCAAATTTTTTCTTTAATGTACTTACGTCATATTATTAACTGTATTTTCCAACTTAACATCAGGTGTACACAATTTTTCCCCCCACAAAAGGGGGGGTAAGATTTTGTATCAATTACTGATGAAGTAGAAATACTTTAAATGGCAAAACCACGTTTGCCGGGTCAACTAGTGTGTTAAATATTTTATAAAATTCTGTACCTCGTCATTTAGATCATACAATATAAGGCATTTACTTCACTGAATAAAACATTTTATTTGCGATATAGCGAGAGAGCGAGCTAGAGCTGTTAGTGGGTGTGGCGTAGGCAGCACTAGAACTTTGTATTGAAATTGTTCATGTTTTATAATGAGCTTAAAAATTATATCCTTCCCTTATTATCGCATTACGTTATAATGTGCCAATAGTGTTGCTGGCCACCGGTTCTATTTTTTGTATTAAAATCGATCTCGCAATTTTAATCATATTTTCTAGCCTACTATAACTGCAGTTCCGGATTTTGTCAACGTTTTTAAAAATTCATCCTGACAAGTACTTACTGACAGCACCTACTTAAAAAGCTTGCAATGTAAAAGTCTCTTAATAAGTACGAAAATACGAGGCAATAACACAAAGTTGTTTTGTCATACCCTAAAGGGTGTCAAAACAACTTTAGGGTGTTAATGAGTCCATTATAGACTATAGTTATACAATATACATATTATAGAGTTCACTGTGAAAGTAGCAGTGTTGAAAGAGCATTATGTTTGTGATTTTATGGGCAAGCGACAAGCGCCCTATCGTCATGAATTTGTCCATGCAAAAGTATAAAAAGTTACTCTTTTAGCGCTGCTACTAACTCACAGTAAGCTCTATATAAAATATAAGGGAAACAATATAACACAAACAAAGTCTATATTATAATTTTATTAATAATAAAAATACGGAAATATTATGTAACGCATAATATAAAAGCTAAACTGATTCGATTAAGTTTGGTATGGAGAAGCTTGAGTTACGGAAAAAACACAGCATAGTTTTCACTCCAAAAGAATAAACGGTTTCCGCCTACAATTATTTTCGTGCAAATGAAGTTGCGATCAACATTTTTTAATTATATTTCTATGGATAGAATTACTACTAATTTGTATAAGTACTGAACACAACATTATTTAAGTATTGCACTTTAAAATTCTTCATCTGGTAACCCTACGGTACCATTTAAAACTCGGCGAGTATAATGCGAAAAAAATAAAAAGAGCGCCGCCGGGTCTCGATCTGCGCATTGATTGCACCCGCACCAATCTTACTACGAGTACCGCCAACTATTATCTATTCTGTGCTACCGCTTTGAGGGATGTTGGTGTGTTGCCAGATGAGAAGAATAGCCCGTACTTATATAATGGAGATCCATCAAATTTCAATATTCTTAAACTGTATATTCAACATAATATTTTAGCCTCTTACCAATAGAAAGTTCCACAGTAATATATATGTATTATGTACAGACGTTTTAATATTTGGGGTTTTGTGTCTTTCCGAAAAGTGTTTTAGTTGCTAAACGGACGAAACTTTGTATAATATAATAAAGTATTATGCACTTTAAAACCTAACTCCCATTTTTTACAAAACGATGGTATTGTCCATGCACCAGCATTTTTTTTCGTCAAACGCCTAACCTACGTGAGTTCGTGCTGTACGAAACACAGTAATCACGTAATATCAAAGGTTTGCCAGGGGACAAATAAAAAACAACTGGCGAAACTATTTAAAATTCATGCATTTTTTAACGTCTTGATATGGGTTCGCAAAAATTGAGAAATGTTGATACAATGAAATGAAGAAGAAATGGTGATAACATAATAAACAAGTGAAAAGTTCGCAAACGCCTGCAGCAGGTAGGCAGATTTCCCTGGCGTTTGTTTGAACAGTTTGACAAACCTTTAATGCTCAGTCCTGGGCTAGGGCAGCGACAGTCTAGCCGTCTGCGACCCACTGCAAGGGTCAAGGGACGCTCATCAAAGGTCCCTAAACCTACTGTCTACATCAATACGGAACTAAAGTAAATTAACAATGTTAATGTGACTAAAAGTTAGTTATGCTTTAAATTAATATATCACTTTCAAAATGGCCATACTTGAAGCCTAATCTGTCTGTCTCTCGTTACGCCCAAACCGTATAACCGATTTTGTTGATATGCAGCATGCATGAAGGTACTTTGAGTCCCGATAAAGAATATAGGATACTTTTTATCCCGGCGAAATGTACGGTTCCCGCGCGATAAACTAATTTTTAACCGACTTCCAAAAACGAGGAGGTTATACGTTCGACTGTATGTATCTTTTTTTTTTTAACATAGTGGAATTGCGAGCGTCATCTAGTAATAATTAAATATCGCTATAATCGTGATCGTAATGATTCGGTTGTAATATTATATTATGATCATTTTACATTCGAGATTATCCCCTATACTATAGGGGATAATCTATAGGGCCTATAGGATGAACTGCAATATCACAGACAATCCGATGAGTTGGAGTTAATGAAAAGAGGTACCGAGGTAGTAGTTTAATTTATGTAAAAAAAAATATTAGAAATTATAGAAAAATTCTGTAAATAACTTATTTGTTACATTCCTAAAAAGTTAATTTTCTTCTGGTGTAAAATAAGCACCTATAGTTATGTTATGACTATGAGGTATTGGCACTTCAACGACGAAATGCCAAAGTTTGCATGTCTGTCTGCCTGTTACCTTTTCACGCTTAAACCGATTTTGATAAAATTTGATAACGAAATACTTTGAGTCCCGGGAAAGGATATAGGATACTTTTTATCCCGGAAAATATAACGGTTCCCACGCAATAAACGAATTTTGGCGACATCTAGTCTAGTTTATTATAATTTACAAGCTAACCCGAAGATACATTATCAACACCTGACACAATACGTCTTAATATTATTGTGAATTATACCAGCTATCTATTATAAGCCGTACCTGCAATTTACACTAATTTGGACGTAAACTATTATTACGTGGTGAATGGGACAATACCTTGCCTCATCTCGTTATGCCAGCCTACCTCCCCCTTTCCTCTTTAGGTGGGTTCCCCCCTCGTTCGCCCACGCATTGCAAAGGTTAAGGGCGAAGCATTGTGGATTGTGATGCAGCTCGCTTCATTCGAATATAATTCCATTTTTAAAATGCATTTTTTGTCGTTCGCCATGTTTTTTTGAGCGAAGGCAAATTAATTATTATTATGGCGAAAATTAAAAAGAAAATGTATGTAAAATGTGTGTAAATACGTAACACAGATTCGTCTGTCTGTCTGTAACTACTTTACAAATCACACGTCGTGCCCGGGGCATGCTGCACGGATTTTGCTAGCTATGGAAATTGGATATCGAGATACCTTGTGAGTCTATGACTCAAATAAAGGACATAGAAAAGTTTGCATCCTGGAAAAATAACGTTTATAACGTTTATTAGCTTTTAAAAATGTTTTTTTTTTGGAAGGCATAAATAGTAAAAAAGCAATATTCTGAAAAGGTCAAATGATACAATAAAACAGACAAACTCAATGCATCAAGGTGAAATATCGCAGTCGGGATGGATTTAGAATTTCTATGGCGTCCTGCCTGCTCCCCCCGCTCGCGCTGTAAGCTCGGTGATGTATCGATGGTCCACGATTAAAACTGACGTTTTTGCATCGGGGATTCAAAATAAATGTTCTAGAATTCCTATATTTTATTCTAAATTTAATTCAATATGAATGTTCTCGAATTTCTATATTTTATTCTAAAATTGAAAATTTAAAAGTGCATTAAATGCCCGATTTTAATGTGGTTTCTTCGTTTTGCTGACGCGGACTTGGTTCAGATTGTACTCTTGCAGCCACTTGCCATTTTTTTATAACAAAAGGGGAAAACTAGCAAATGGGTCATCCGATGAATAGAAGAGCTGCAGGTTCTTTGCCGGCCTTTTAAGAGGGAATACTCTCTCTTGCTTGCTCTCTTGAAGGTTTGCAGGTCGTATTGGTCACTAGCCCATGGAAAATTTTAAGAAATTACGATTGACGTCGATTGTGAATGCTATAGACTCGCAATTATTGTCCATCATCTAAGTTTGTAAGCATTTCATGCTGCAAATAAGACTCTACTTTCTTTTAAATAAGTAAATGCGTTTTCTTTGTTCTGCTCTCCATATTATATCTATATCTATACAGTCATGTACGTTTGTATGTCACGAAAGGGCAGATTCACACCTCCCAGCCGGTTCAAGAGCCGTTATCGGATTTTATTAATAAAGCTATTTAAAGACCAATCTGTATGGGCGCGAACCAGTTTTATTATTTACTTTTGTTAGTGGGATAGTTTTGCAGTGGAAGACGTCTTCAGGACAAGTGGGTTAGCTAATAGCTTTATCAACAAGAGACTTGCAATAATTAGCGTAAAATTTTAGTAAAGGCTCATTCTGATTTTAGTTCAGTTCGACGGATAATAAGATATCAGCACCAGAATGATGAAAAAAACAAATAAAAAAAAATTGGACCCTCATCATCCATCCATTGTCAATTAAACCATCATCATACCAATTATGAGCAGACAGATGGACTAAAATGATATCAGAATGAGCACATATCCCTTATCTAAGGTTAAGGTTTAAGAATCCCACTTGCGCAGATCTGAGTTAAGGACTAAGGTTAACTCTCAGTTAATCAGGATATCTCTTTCTTAAATATGAAGTACTAGATGACGCACGCAACTCCGTTACGCCAAAATTCGTTTATCGCGCGGGAACCGTACATTTTCCGAGATAAAGAGTATCCTTTCCCGTATCTCAAAGTTTCTCCATACTAAATTTCAGCAAAATCGGTTAAGCGGTTTGGGAGTGAAGAGGTAACAGACAGACTTTCGCATTAATTATAATATGAGCATGGATAAGTATGGATCTGTGAAATAGCATTTAACTTGTGTAAGTAATAATAAATTAACACTTATCCCAGACTGGAGTAAGGAATAATCTTTTATTCTGGACTAGACGTTAGAATAAGGAATTTCGCGGGAACCGTACATGTTCTCTCAAAAATATTGCATTTTTTGCGATTTAGGTTACCCTATGTCGTATACCTATATTATGTTAACGCTAGAATGCGGAATACGATAATTATGCACATTAACGAGGTAAACTGCAGATGTCCTTATACCATACGTTAAAGTTTGAAATTTAAATCAAAAAAGCTTATATTCGCACTTTACCTAGTTAGTTTGCATAGTAACGAATGGTACATCGTTAAATTGCGGAAGACAATTTATGATTAGCGGTAACATATATACCGTTATCTACTCTATATTATCTACCTGTGCATAACATAAAAATCCAGTAGTTTATTAGATTACCGCTTTCAAACAAACGAACTCTTCAGCTTTATAATGTTAATATTTAGTGTGTTGCGAACAAGCAAGATACGTAGATTGGCGTAATATAAGTTGCTCTCAGTATTTTATAGTGTTTTCGGCATCTAGTACTCTGTACTACCCCGGAGCAGGGCAGGCCGAATAGATACGAAAATAGCCGAGTTTTAAATTACTACATACTCTACGTAAGTAAATAAGCTATAATATAGTAGATTAACATAAACTGCGTATACAGTGGTAAATAGTGGTAGTACTAAAGTCTAAGTGCTTCGTGGATCACCGGTTTTGTTCGGCTATTTCCGTATCCATTCGGCCTGCCCTGCCCCAGGGCAGTTCTAGATGCCGAAAACGCTATTAAACTTAGTAACGTTAAGATTCCCGATCATAATAATTATTGTCATTAATTGCCTACTACTACGTATACGAGTTATAATAATTTTCAGGTACGTACCTAACTTGGCTGTTCGTTATATTTAGGTACAATTTCATTATTCGGCGCCCACGGATATTGGCGGTGATTACGCACCTGAAAATTATGTTTGCGGCTTCAGTAATGTAAATTCCACAAATTCTGCCTGCGATTATTATTAAATTTAATTGGCGTGCTGAATTTACACACAGGCACGCGCACATTATGACAGCGCGCAGCGAAGGTGGAACGCATTTTTATGTTTATAAGCTATTGAATCAAGATAATACGTAACGAAAAAACCTAACACACCCCACTCCGACCGGCACAGCGGTGCGGCGTTGCCAGACTTCGGCATGGTGTTTGTGTGCGTGTGACTAGACGTATGCGAATTATAATTACATAAGTTGATAAAAAATGTTATGCAAAAGCTTTACCGCGGCAGTACCCGAGTGCCACACTTTTTTTTATACTTTGAAAAGTGCGTCCGGACTCCGGCCCCACTGCTCTACGTTATAATATTATTATATTATGTGTGCTTACCTATTTTACGGCCTCCCCACTTTATGTACATATTTAAAGGGACATATATTTTGTCTATGATTGCACAATATCGAAGTCGTTTGGGCCTACTGTAAAGCTGCGCAATCGTGGTGGCAATTATGATTGTCCATCATCGCCCAATCTGAAGAGCCCGGCCATTGTCCTGTAGACAACATTTTAATATTTTTTTGTAAGTATTTAACTAATTTCTTCTAACTTTCAATATGAAGAAATGGCATCGTAGCTTCCAAAGAAATAAACCGTATTTGATATAGTTTCTAGCAAAGAAAAGACCACGTAATAGAGAGTTATTAACTTTTATCCATGTTAGTTTTCAATATCAGTTACGTATACCAAAAGGTAAAACCGGAACGTTTATCTAAACCAACATAAGTCTAATAAAAGAAAAGCAAGCTAAAACGACTGTTTGAGAGCAAATACGTTGAATTATTCAGAGTCTTTCAAAGGCCAGTTGTATCTGATTTAAAATATACCACAACGAGTATCTATGGATTACTCCGAGCCGAAAGCTAGAGACCACAGCGCCTTTGAAAACATGCAACGGTAGAAATAGAACGTAAAACGCGTAGAAACCGCGGGATTATTTTTAGGGGTACACTGTGAGTTTAATTAAAATTGCGGAGAATATGAAAATGTATCTTAATGTAGGTAAAGGTAAATTGAAGAGCGAGAGATTATTGCGTTAGAAATGGAGACGAAACATTAGTATCTTTAATCAGCCACTCTCAAAGTGTGCTCCACGGAGTGACGGAGCCCTAGGACAAATGCCTTATAAGGCCTTCTCGAGCGTTACATAAAACATATTTTGCTGGGTATGGATATACTTTGAGTCCCAGGGAAGGACATAGGATAATTTTTTCTCCGGAAAAAATGTAGGTACTGTTCCTGCGCGATAAACGAATTATGATTTACGACGCAATGGAACTGCGGGCATCATCCGATAATATTATTATGTAGCTTAGGCTGGCTTAGGTAAGCTGTTCTGTATTTGACCGATTTTCTTAGTGCAAATACCGCAATGCCCGCTCAAGGTATTTTAGTTACGACCATCACAATGTCACTAGATATTCGAACCGGTTAGAACTGCATTGAACTGGATTAAACTAGATTGAACCTGGATTTTAAGCATCATTAGCCTTTTCAAGAGGAGAAGTATACCTACAAGCGTATTCATTGATACTAGTATTTAAAATGCGAAATGTTTCTATCGGTTTTCAATGTCTTTTACCTGTTCATAGTTAAACCACTAAATAAATTTTGATAAAATTTAAAAAGACCTAGAAATCCTAGAGAAACGTACAACGGAACGGTACGGAAACATTAAAAATAGCTTTTGCATTTTGCTATTACTATTTATGATAACAAGTGCAGTTCTTTGAATAACTCTCGTCTGTTAACATTAAAACATCATTAAGGTTGTATTTAAATAGATAGCCCTAATGGACGCCATTTTTAATTACCAATAAAGTGTTTTTATTCTGCACCCCTTTGAAGCAACAGTGTAAATAGAATTAAAGTTTCTAGGGTTCCGTATGCAAAGCGTTAAAACGAGGTTGGGTTCGCCTCTGGCTCTCCGACAGCTTGTCTGCGTGTTTGTCTATGCTCTCTGCTCTACTGTATTTTATAATCATAATGTACAGTATAATACAATATATTTAATACTAGATGACGCCCGCAGTTCCGTTGCGTCATAAATCGTTTATCGTGCGGGAACCGTACATTTTTCCGGGACAAATAGTATCCTATGTCCTTCCCTGGGACTCAAAGTATCTCCATGCCAAATTTCTGCAAAATCGGTTCAGCGGTTTGGGTGTGAAGAGGTAACAGACAGACAGACCGACACACTTTCGTATTTATAATATTAGTATGGATGATAAGGAAACCGTGATAACAGCAAGACTCTTGAATCTAAAGAGACGAGAAAGTTGTTACATATTAAGACATATTTTTATCCTGTGGCAGCTGCTACTAACACAAAATATTTTTAAGAGCCCATAATTATTTTGCTCCATTACTAGGTAAAAGCCTCCTAACTAAGTTTTGACCAGTGATCAAATCAGTGAGTGATTGAGGATAGTGTAACCTGCCCAATGGCAGTGAAGCCTTATAGCCGTACTCAGAATCATTTAATGATGTAATGCTTTGACAGATAATGTATGGGGCTTTATAATGGCAAAATCTTAATTTTATTACAGTTAGGTAAATAATTAATATTCGTCTCTGAGTGCCGCAGTTTTTAAAAATATTTTCAATTATCCGGTTTTATACGGAACACATTGGCGTGTGAGTTCCTCTCGCACTTGGCCTGTTTTTCACAAACAGCACCGAGTTTCTTTCTTTATTATTTTACTTACATAATTACTCGTCGGGAATACTTTGTAGTAGAAAACTTCTTATATTTTAATGTTTTCTTTTTGTTTTTGTTTTTTTTTTTTAGTTATCGTTTTAACCTGTCTTACATTTTTCTGAAGGTTGTAGAGATCGCGAACTCACCACAAGTTAACAATTTGAAGATTCATTTAATTAAGTAAAACTATTTTTTATTTATTGGAATGAATATTCTATCAAATTGCAAGTCACAAAAATGACCCCCAAAAATCTTTGATAGAGATAATATTGAACTTTTTTTTAAGGTTATAATTTTCATACTTACATAAATTAAAGGTTGACAAAATTAACGTGTTGCATCCATCCGTCCGTCTGTCTGTCTGTCTGTTACCTCTTCACGCCCGAACCGCAGAACCGATTTTGCTGGCCTATGCGAGATACTTTGAGTAGGATACTTTTTATCCCGAAAAAATGTACGGTTCCCGCGCGATAAAGGAATTTCGCGGGCGTCAACTAGTTTTCCTATATTTTTTTTTTAAATTGGCAGCACTTGTAGGTACCACATGGATCAAAATGGAACTGAGTGTAGGTAGTAGGTAACTTTTTCTTCCACAGAGGGCAATAAAACAGTCTGTAAACTTTTAGTCACTTAAAAAGGCTATTAGAAGTTTTAACATGTGTTTTCACACTCAACGCCTCACCGTTCTTACTGAGGTTTTTTGACCGGAGTTTATCTTTTCACTATCGCTTTTGATTGGCTGGCGTCAAAAAATTAACCAATCAACAACGCTAGTGAAAGGATAAACTCCAGTCAAAAAACCTCAGAAACCGGGCATTAGTCAACTAATGACATAAATCAAGACTTGCACATAAATATTCATATAATATTCGCTGATATACTATCGTTTTTAGTTTACTACACAGATTTATATGTGAAAAGACAATTTTGTAAACAGCACGTTGCACTCCGGAAGTGCCGGTAGAAGTGAAAACTTGGCTTCTTGTACGCTGCGCCGGCGGTCTAGTCTCTTCGGTGGTCACATGTTTAATATTTTGTACCCTTTCTGAAAAAGCGAACAATGCCGCTAAAGACGTTGTAATTTCAATAATCACGAACGATTAGCACATGCACTCTCTTGCTTATTTTTTTTTATAAAATAAGGGTTCAAACGAGCAAACGGGTCACCTGATGGAAAGCAACTACCGTCCACCCATGGACACTCGCAATATTAGAAGAGCTGCAGGTGCGTTGCCGGCCTAAAATAGTTATGAATCTATAGAAAATGCAACGCGTTTCTCTGCACACTGATCCTAATTCTCAATTCAAACTCAAAGACTTAGACGACCTCTGTGGCTCAGTGGATAGCACGTTGGTAGCTTAAGCTGGAGGTCGCGGGTTCGAATCCCGCCGACGGAACAAAAAGTTTTCAATGTTCCTGGGTCTTGGATGTGTATTAAATATATTTATCATATAATAAAAATCTTAAATATATGTATAGTATAAAAGTATTAAATATATTTCCGTTGTCTGGTACCTGTAACACAAGTCCATCAGGTACTTAGCATGGGGCCGGACTGACGTGGTGTGAAGCGTCCATAAAAAAAAAAAAAAAAAAAAAAAAGACATTGACAATGTTATTTTCGCATCAAGTTGAAGTCGGCGAAACACTAAAGGCTATGTTTTCGGTCTTAATTGAGGGTAGATACAAAGTTGGCGCTCATTAACAAACAAGCTATGTACTGTGAGGTCCCGGAGGAAGTAATCGGCTTGTGCCGGAGCCTACTACTGTCTACTAACTACTGCACTGTACAGCCACAGTGTAAATATATAACAGTAGTGTAAGGATGTCAAAATTCAAATACATGAAAGATAAGTAAGAGGCATTCGTTTATCGCGCGGAAAACGTACATTTGTCGGTAATGAAAAGTTTCCTATGTTCTTTCCCGGGACACAAATGGAACTCTATAATGTCCAATTTCAGAATAATAGATTTAGCGCTTTGGGCGAGAAGAGGTAACAGCCAGACAGACACACTTTCGCATTAATAATATTAAATTATGTAAGGATGATTCTTGCGACAGAATTCCAAAAGGCAATGGACATCAGAATTAAGATATTGTACAATGATTGCCTGTGCCCTGATCCATTATTCTCACAAGATACAAATTCAGTCACGGATGGGACCGATAATAAGAGGCCAACCTGACAAGAAGCATGCACAATGCACATACACATTACACGCACAAAACGGCCAAATCAGCCTGCGATTATTTTAATCAGCCAGATATTTTGGTTTTTATGCAGCCACGACCCGCTAATAAAACTCGCACTAATCCCTCGGTTAGTGCGAGTTTTATTCGATCATACGCATCGAACGCGTAAACGCGAATTTATATGGGATCAAAGCAGCGCCATCTACTGGCTAACGTTGATACTGCTTCGATCCTATATACATTCGCGTTTACGCGCTCGATGCGTATGATCGAATAAAACTCGCACTAACCCCTCTGAATACATATTTCTGCTCCCTGAAATTATCTGAATTCACGTACATGTGTGCGTCTGATTCGGTCTAGATCGGAAATGATCTACTGTATTTTACTTCTACTGGGGCAGAACTCTGTCCACTATTTACCTGTCTGTGTTTGAAGTTAATTAACTTTTAGACGTTTTAATTAGTCTTGAAAACTATACATTTTAGCATGCATTTTGAATGAAAATAACAATTTAATTCTTCGGCAGTGCTTCAGCACAAAGAACTGAACTGCCTCACAGAAATGTTGGATCCGTAAAATATAAAGTGTTTTTAGTTTTACTGGCTACAGCAAAGCCCAAACCACTGGACGGATCGGGCTGATATTTGGCATGCAGGTAGATGTTATGACGTAGGCATCCGCTAAGAAAGGATTTTGATAAATTCTCACCCCAAGGGGTTCAAATAGGGGTTCAATGAAAGTTTGTAAATAATAATACTTCTTAACGCGAGCGAAGCCGCGGGAAAAAACTCGTAATATTATAATATTATGGTGGCATCAATGTGGCAAAATCACAAAATACGGAAAACGTCGTAGCGCAAACGCTGCGGCGAGCGGCGACGCACCGCAAGCGAGCAATGTGGCCTCACTAACTCAACAAGTGGGCTTTCGAGATTTTTCTCTAGCATTAAATGAACCAAATTACCTCTCAAAGGTAACGAGTACTGAGTGCTTAGTGCTAACACTAATCCCACCTCGCACTCGCACACACAGTCAAGATTTATACACCCTTACAAGTTACATAGGTGTATCTATATTTATATCGATTGAAAATTTTTCAGTAAATAGTACATAACATTATAAATGTGAAACTGTATCTGTACCAATGTTATTTTAATTTTTCACGCTTCAATTGCTGAACCGATTTACATGTTTGCTGCACGGATACTTTTAGTCCAGAAAATGATATTAAAGGATACTTTTATAACGGTATATTGTACGATGTACCGAAAAAATCAAGGTTAACATGTTTAACCACCCCCAAAAAGTGTACAATTTACCATTAAACAGTTTCCACTAAAAAAAATTAAAATCGCCCCAACATTTCAATTAATTCACAAAAATTTGAGATACGTAATGCTAATCCGTAATCCGTAAGTTAATACGTAATGCAATCCTATTATAATTTGAGATACGTAATGCTAATCCCGATAAGTCGAATTTCCTCAAGATGTTTATAAGGAAGAGTGGCGGAAAGGCCGCGAAAATATTATCATAGAAACGATGTATCGGCAAGTAAGCATTTCCATTCTGAAGTGAGTATTGCCTATTGAAGGGCCCTGTACCTTGTATCCTGTATACACGAGGATAAAGGTATAAAAACATGTTGACAATATCATCTTGTTCAATTTTTGGTTTGAGGAAAAAATCTGGATATCGTTGATATTCGATATCTTTTGTTAAAGAATCGTAATTGATTCAATTATAGAGTGTAGAACGATAACTCTCAAAATAATGTTAAGTTTGTTCAATTTTCAATTTGAGGAAAAATTCTGGTAATTGATTTCGTTTACATAATATAATTCTTTAATTCCTTTCAAATGTATACGCCGACTAGCGTAAAAATGTGTGCGTGCGGACCGTGTACATACAGTCAGCCTGACCGACTCTGAGACACATAACAGTGCTGTGTATAATAAGACTCCGTCCGCTTTTTTTTCTACGTTCATGCTAACAACCTAGGTATATACTATTTTTATTGACTGAAAATCCTTGGTAAATGGTTGGTGCGAAAGATGAAATTAAGAGCGTTTACACCTTATTTCAAGTTTCCATACAAACCTGCGGCGGACTATAATTGGAATTGCCTTGCGCGCAGCGATTTATAGTAGTATTAAAATATTTGTAGAAAAAAAATAACGAAATATTTGTTGATATTGAAGAACAATTTTTTTAATTAAAGTGTTCTTCTATGATATGAAGCTATTATTTTATTAAATTAAGTTAAATAAATAGGTAATAAAAAAGTTCTAATTCCTTGATATTTCTTTTATATTTCTCATTCTTTGAATTTAAATTACATGAAGTTAAATAAATAAATGAAATATTTTTTTCTGCTATTTGCTTAAGGATCTTGTCAATAGGTTATTATTATTTTATAATTAGATCTGTCGCTGGTTTCGTAAATTAAAAGCTTCGTAACTGATACTAAAACGGAATTTAAGAAAACCTCTGTTAAGGTATCGAGATTTAATGTACAAATACTCTATAAATCCTATTTTTTTCTCTGCTAACTATAAAGACAGTGAAATTTTCTATAAAAATAAGTTATCAACATTTTTATAAAGATAAGTGGTTGATGATTTTTTCTAGTTGGAAAAGTATAGTTTTAAGCCAAATTTAGCGTGAAAGGTGTAAACGCTCTTAAGCTGAATTGGTAAAATGTACGAATATAAACCATTCCACGCAATATTCATTAAGAAAAAAAACTACAAATAAACAACAGTTTTCACTCCGGCAGAAGTAAAAACGAAAAAGTAGGGGCTAGCATACATATCAACGTAAGGTTACATAATAATGCGATTCCTCTCCTACGCCGCGCCGGTGGTCTACTTTCCCTTTAACAAATTCAATCAATCAAGTGTCCTAAAACGAGTTTTTTTATTCAACCCAAAAAAGTGCACAACCCCGCTGAAGTTGCACTTCAAAAATCTTGATCTAATTTATTCAATAATATTTTAGGTAGCTAAATTATATTATAAGTAAAACTAACAAGAACAAGATTAGAACGAAATTGCAGCCATTTCCGAGATTTCGTTGCTTTTTAATGGCGGATCTAAAAGTACAACGCATGACATTAAAATGCAGAGGCGTGCAACCTTTCTCGTGTGCAATTCTACGATCACGGTTTATCGCCGTTTTTTTTAGAATCCCTAAATAAACGTCAAGATCATCATCCCAAAACCCCGGAAACGGAAATTGGGGAAAACAAGTCGCATCCTATTGCAGTGCATAGCTTCCTTCGATTGAGAAGTAGAGTAAGACAATTGCCCGGTGTAGGTCCCATAAGTATATTATCTATAAATTGTTGCCTTATATTTTCTTTTTAAAGCTAAATGCATAATATAAAACATATTATATTATGCATTATGTTTGTTTTAGCTGATAAATAATTGAAATTACAGTCATAAAATAAACACATTTAAAAAAATTGAAATGTTAATTTGGTTTTTTTAATGATCGCAAGTTCATTACAAAATATATTGAACATTTAACTCCTAAAATGCGCATAGTTTTCATGAAGTTTCCTCCTAGTCCCGGCTTCCGGCCGGCACGATGTCTACAAGTGTTTATTTACGTAAACACACGCAAACCGGCTATTTGCCGCGTGAAAACCCCATAAAATACACCGGTTTCGCCGTAAACAATACTAACTCATTACAATACGAGTTCGGGGAGGATTTGAAGGTTATAGTGTAGTGCTACGGAAACTATAAACATATGTTCCGACCACGCGCTCGCCGATCGATATGGCGGGTTGCACTTACCGTAGTCATCTTGAAGTTCAGTTTTCTCTGCAACGCCGTCTCGAGGTGAAGAGCCATTGGAACCGTACACGAGAGTCCAATATTTCAACCGATAGAGCACTATAACATAGTTTTTTAAGGCTACGATAATATAAAACGGCGCAAGCTTAGAAAATTGCGTGACAGCCGCGTGTTAGACCATGGTAGAGTTGTCAAGGAGTTCCGATTTCCGCCGCGAGGCGCTGCCGTCGTCACTTGTACGGCTGCGCGAGACGAGGGTAGTAAAAGTAAGCGTAAATTTTCCAACTTCAATTGATTTATGGCGAAACTTTTAATTGGGGTTAAGTTACATTACGATAACGTATTGCAGTTTTATTTCGCGTGCAGCGTTCGCCACGTGTAACTTGATATATTAACGTCATTTTACACCGTTACGGAAAATTAGATTTATAAAAAGTTGTCGATGGATCAACAACTTTTTATAAATGAAATCTATTTTGAGACTTCAAATTCATAATGCACTAAATGTTTGCCACGGCTCCGTCCGCGTAAAAAAAACCTATGTGCTTTCCCGTGGCCTACTCTATTTGAATTCGGAGCCCATTTGATGCAAAAAAAAACAAGTTACCCACTATTCCTCTTTACAATAAAATTATTAGTAAAGAATTTAACAGTGGTTGGTGATCCACGTCTGAAAAATCTATCCATACTTCCATACTAATATTATACATGTGACAGTGTGTCTGTCTGTCTGTCTGTATGTCTGTTACCTCTTCACGCTCGAACCGCTGAAC
The DNA here is from genome assembly GCA_905404155.3 of Plebejus argus. NCBI lineage: Eukaryota > Metazoa > Arthropoda > Insecta > Lepidoptera > Lycaenidae > Plebejus > Plebejus argus. The sequence goes on from FR989942.1 coordinate 4,877,849, forward strand.
CGATTTTGTTGAAATTTGGCATGGATATACTTTGAGTCCCGAGAAAGGACATAGGATAGTTTTTATCCCGGACAAATGTACGGTTCCCGCGCGATAAACGAATTTTGGCGCAACGGAGTTGCGGGCATCGACATCTAGCTTTATATAAATGTAGAACGCCTCCGTGGTCTAGTGGTACAGAGCGCGGCTCTTGACTCGGAGGTCGTGGGTTCGATTCCCGCGTTGGAAACATGTTATTTCCAAGTTTGGTTAGGACAATGCAGGCTGATCACCTGATTGTCTGACAAGTAAGATGATCCATGCGTCGGATGGGCATGTAAAAAGTCGGTCCTGCGCCTGATCTCTCACCGGTCGTGTCGGTCTGCCGTCCCACTGGGTTATGAGAGTAAAGGAATAGAGAGTGCTCTTGTGTACTGCGCACACACTTGGGCACTATAAAAATACTCCTGCGTAGCTGGCCTGGTTTCAATGAAACCGGTCACCGTCACCGAAACCGGTGTGGGAGCTATTATTATATAAATGTAGCAATCTTGAACCATAACTATTTTCCGACAAACCTAAAGGGAGTACACTTTAAACAACAATCTCAGTAACACTTAGTACCTACTGTCTGAATGTCAACAGAATCTTCAATTACAAGTTATAATGAGATCGCTTTAGCATCAAACAACGTTTGGGAGTGCAGCGCAAGTTAGACATGTGACTCGAGACGTGAACTTCAAACTGAGAATCAAGGATGTGGTGAAGTTAGGGCGACGACGCACTGGCGATTTTAGGGCATGTTTCAGACGGGGCGATTGTGATCAGGCCATCATCCTTAGGCTCGATTTATATGTCCGCGCGACAGAGCGGTTTTGCCGCTACACATGAGATCACAATAATTGTATACAACGTCGATTTATTTAAATAGCAAATCGAGTAGTCAGTATGTGAAAACACATTGTTTTTAGCTTCTTCAGCGTTTTTTGTAATGAAAAAAATTTCAAAATAGGTCCAGCCGTTTCGCAGTAGTTTAAAATTACAAACACCACGGTCCACGAGTCCACGACACGATAATTTCATTTTGGTAATTTCACTAAGTATGATGTTATATTAGACTAAGGGCCTGTTTCACCACTTCCTGATAAGCTATCCACCAATTAACGTGACAGATGAAGTATGGAGAATCTGTCGAAAAAGCTGTGATTAGCCTATTCGGCACTTTATCAGGAAGTGGTGAAACAGGCCCTAAGGGTCTTCTGTGGTTCTTTCGTACTGAATTGAAAGATTTTAATTCAGACGTCATGCAAATCTGTAAAATCCATACAAATTTAGAAATGCATCTACGCGTCGCGTTGCGGTCTTAATTGACCCTTATTATGTGAAAAGAAACAATATAACTATCAACTCTTGAAAATAATCTGTAGTTTGCCCATTTCCTTTTCAGATCACGTAGAGATTGTTATTATAAATCTAACAGCAAATCAATAGACAATTCGTTGCTATTAAATAAACGATATATAAAACGTTCTCTTGATTAATTATTTTGCATCGATGGGGCTGCGGTAAGGCCGTCGCTAGCAGACCCTTGTACCTTGATTCCAGTATTTTAATATGGCACCAATATAGCTTTTATCCAGTCCTGTGAAACAGCAAGAACATATTTTCATATCAGATATATATAATACTAAACTTAATAGTATACCATCGAGGAAATTGATTCCTATATGGCCTAGGCAGTTGACGGACCTATGAACGTTATGTCGTCGGCTTAAGGACGCTATTACAAATATCAGCGATTTTCCGGTACCCTATTAAAGAATTAGGAGTCAAACTGCGAGGATATTTTGGTTTCAAATGAAAGATAATATATTCATCTCCACGACTGTACCATAAAAATTCTATAGCCGCATACAAAATTTTCACATAAAATACGTTTTAACCATCACAATAATCGCAAAATATGAAAAAAATGGGGTCTGATTAGGTACCTTAATATCTAAATTCACTGAACTGAGGAAAATAAATATACAAAAAAATTGTTGCTTATTTAGTCCTCTATAAAGTCCGTTAAAAATTTTATATAAAAATAAACAACTTTTCCAGTTATAAGAAAAATAAGAAAATTTCTCAAATTTTTTCATACATTTTCGCCATATCAAGAACGCGGCGAGCGTCGTAACCGCCACTGTACAAGGCGCGCTAATATGAATCTTATTTTAATGTCATTAACGTCGATGTTCGTACTGACAGACATCTGACCTGCTAATTAAAAAGTTGGAGCATTCTTAAATGTCAATTCAATGTTAGATGTGATCGGTCGGGTGACTGGTGAGTTTGACTTAACGCGACCAAACAACGTAGGTATCTGCCTAGGAATCAAGTTCTGATTGTACATCATTTATGGCCGTTCCCTATATTCAATCTATCTCTAGTTTGACATACAACCGATCGCAGCTGACATAGAATTGACATAAAATATATGGAGCTAATGTCTAATGTGAGTTATTCCTATCTCAAGTAAGAGATAGATCAAATATTGGGAACGGCCGTTATTAGTCAAAGAAACATCAGCAAGATAGTATTAGTATATAGTCAATTATATAGTCAAAGAAACATCAAACTATTTTTGCAATTATATATTTTTTATTAGAATGCGTTTGACGTTGATTTGATATTTTATGAGCATTTATATAGTTTGATAGAAAACGGACTTAAATGCCCGATTTTTGAGTTTTTTCGGCCAATCAACCAAATCAACCAATCAACAATGCTGTTGAATAGAATACCTTCAGCCAAAACTTTAAAAATTGCCCTCGCATATGGAACGCAGCTGTATTTTTGTATTAAAATAGCAGAATCCAAGTCCTAGTATAAACAGAATGTTATCTTCATAGACTATAGAGCATTGATTTGCTAGCTACAGTTCTATTAATTGTTCTTACATAATATACTAGACCTAACTACTAACTACTAAATATAAGTAGGCCTTGCGTCAACCTGTTAAAGTTAATCGCAGATTTACTGGGTCCCTAGACGATCAATTTTATTGTGCAATATCACGTATTGTACAATCTTATTTACGGTCTAGGGTTAATTTTGAACGCGCCTGCCTTTCAATATTATTGTCAAATAAATCGTTTAATAATATTGCTCAATGATATTGCACAATAAAATTGATCGTCTCAGGGCCCATTTACGCACTCTTCATTTTCGTCAGTTGTGTGCGAGCTGTTGTGTCAAATTAATGTATGAAATGTCCAAAAGGTCAGAGTTGAGCGAAATACCGCGGACACATTTATGTACGTGGGTGTGTGTGACGCGTGTTTTAATTACATTACGTTGGTAATGTCGCGTATCAACCTAATGTTTCTCCTTTACGTCACTGGCCAATGACGTCATAATATCATGATTTTGAAAAAATAAAAATACGTGCGGCATATTCGGGGCAATTACAATTCCCATACCTCTAGTCGCACACACATAAACACCGGTGCCGAAGTCTGCCAACGCCGCACCGGCGATCGGAGGGAGGGAGGGGGGGGGGGGGGGGGGGGGGAGTTTTCTTCGAAAGGCTCAAAGTCCGCGATAAAAGCTATGCAATAGCTTAAAAGCGCGCAGCTACGTATGAAAACAACCGTAATTTTACGTGAAATTTTTTAGCGGCATTGTATTCTTAAGGCGGAGGGAGAGTGGGCCATCGGCGCGGCGTAGGAGTGGAAGTATTGCCTCTCTTACCAACTCTAAAATATGTATATCTGCTTTAAGTTCTGCCAATACTCTCGGTATAATAACCCGATGTTTTTTCGTTATTACGCTGTGTTTTTTTCTTGTATCATAGTTTTTTCCAGTTGGTACAAGCCGGCCATTCGTGCCGAGACCACATATTTTTAATCATAATTAAGTTTAATTGAACATCGTAGTCGCTTTTCTTCCTGAATCTAAGCAACAAAACTCCAGACGATCTCTTGAATTTTAATTTTTCCCCGCTTTTTAAAACATCAAGTGCAAGGAGCAACAAAGAACGCTGTTTGTGAGTTTTAAACTAGATCAGTGTTTTTCAACTTTTTTTATTTTGTGAAAAAATAATAGGCGACAAACATCATTTGCCTTTTGTTAAAATTTTACTGCTTATATAAATATTTTTAATCATTATTGTTTTTTGTACTGAAATAGTTTTCCCAACCTGTGGCAACTCCCCTGAGGCTCGCGACCTACAGGTTGAAAAACACTAAACTAGAGTTAAGGTAGAATTTAAACGTGAGCCCATAGTGCAGAATGAGAATTATCATAACGAGTGGTGCTGACGTAGTTTTATATAATATTGCAGAGAGCGTAATACGTTTATGACTTATGAGTCAGAGAGATTTAATGATAACTTGAAATTAGTGAAGATTTTGACGTAAGCTTCATAGATTTCTTATAAAATTCCTCATTAAATTAAAGTTAATTTATCACGTCTTTAACTGTTACAAATGCAACAATACATAAAGTAATGTGTGTCCTTCGTCTGTCTCTTGTTTCTTCAGTTTTTATCACCCGTGTTGAAAAAGTGTCTACTTTTTAGCCAACATGCAATTACGGCGGTCTATTTTTTTTTTAACGGGCTTTGGCCCACCACACATTCCCACCACTGTATCTCCTGTGTCGCCAGGATCGACAGCGGTATCCAACCACGAAAACCCTTTGATATGATACGGTCTATTCGGTTGTACTATCAGAGTAGTTGATCCCTATAGACATATGGGGGACCTACGTAGTTTATGGTCGCACGCATTATAAAAATCAAACCCAGCCGACAGATCACAATTAACATTACAGTCATTAAATTGACATGATCCGACCAAATGACGTAGGTCTGTCAACTGCCAAGGAATCAATTTCCTCGGGTATACAATTACATTTTCTTTGTCGTTTTCATAAAAACACACAGTATTGCCACTCTAATAATAATAATAACTATATGTGTTCTCGATGTCCCAGACATATTAAATCCAAACTGGGGGTTGTCTTATCGATGTAGGTTATCATGTAGAGCTGTCCACAGTGTGACATAGGTCTGGTATTGCAGCCCCTCCATCCCCCTACCGGGTGTACCGTTTTGTGTGGAAATGCGTTGGTAGTATTACAGATGAAAATATTTTAGTTTTACTTGATTTGCTATTAGAAGGTACTATCAGAGAAGTTGATTCATATTTCATAGGCAGATGGGGGATCTATGTAATTTGATCAAATCCAGTGGATACATCAAAACTAACATTGAATTTACATAATCCGACCACATGATGTAGGTCCGTCAACTGCCTATGAATCAATTTCTTCGACGGTACTTATACATATATTACATTTTTAACCCCGATGAAAAATACGGGTTTTATAAGTTTGAAATGTCTATTTCTGAATATCTGTGTCTGAATATGTATTACTTAAATAATTAAACAGCTGTAGGTAAATATTTTGTATTGTCAATAAAAATCAAGAGTTTTTAACTTTGACTTACTCAGTAAATGGGTTTGTGTAATTAATTACATGTGCTTATTTACTTCACTAAGGCGGACTTGGATCTGGGTTAAAAGTTAACTCTGAGTTAAACATCATGTCATCTCTATCACTCACTTGGTGAGTGACAGAAAACATGGATGCCATAATCAGGCGATCCATGCGCTCGTTTTCCCTTTTCCTCTTCGAAAATATGATTCCGCAAAGTTTGTTAGCTTGCTGATCTCACTGCTAGAATATGACTGCACACAACTTAATAACCCAACTCAAAAATTTTGCCAATAAACCTGCAAATATGCCTTTGGGAAGGATGATTCATGTCGGAATTTTAATGACCGGGTCCAAAGGACGAGGAATAAATTACGAACAAAGCCAGTGTGATACCTTTGTTCAAGTCAAAAAACAATGGGACACTTTTTCTTGATCGATTTTGGGAGACTGATTCCAAGAACATGTTGGCTTAAATAATTGTGGACCATGACGATTGGGCATTGACCAGTACACCCATTACTGACAGCAATAATATGTTGTGTTTTGTATTAAAACTGATAACGTCTTTTATCGATTACTATATGTGCTAATCGGGTCTTTAAAAATGAATTTTCCAAGAATTTTCAAATTGAAATAAACAGTACCTAAGTTATTGTAGTTTGCTACGACAGAAACTGAAAGAGCTATGACCTATCTTTTTATTATTATTATCTTTTTATTAGCCGAATTAGTATGAGGTGAACAAGGTCCTCGCAGGATTGCGAGGGGGATAATTTGCCCGAACTTTAGTTTTAGAAGGTGAGAGGAAAAAATAACGTACTCGATGTTCAAGCAAAATAATTTTAATGAATTGACAAAATCTATCAAAAAGTAATCAAATCAAAATATCAAAATATCATAAAGTAAAGAGTACAAAATAAAATAGGTTTTATAAAAGAAGTTTAGTTATGTACACCAGTCAAATCACTACAAGTAGTTCATGCTTACATTATAAATTCGAAAGAGTGTCTATCTGTTAGCTCTTTACGCCCAAACCGCTGTACCAATTTTGCTGAAATTTGGTATGGTCATACTTTAAGTGCCGGTAAAGGACACAAGATACATTTATTCCCGGAAAAATGTACGGTTCCCATACGATAAAACAATTTTTGCGCAACGGAGTTGCGGGCGTCATGTATACTTATGTATAAAAATTACTTTATTTCAAAAGAATCGCAACAATAACTGAGACTTAAGAATCAAGAAAAAATCAAAAAACTTCAACAATTTTGTATCGGTAAAGTTTAAAATGAAAAAAGACGCAAAAATTGTACACCACACTTCGATTTATTCCACATGTCGCGAGAAAGTTCCACAATCGTCCGCCTCTATCTATCATTTAAAACGAAATACTAAAGCCGACGCGCCTATTACATGAACAAAATAAGCGTTAAAATAATATATTTATTTTCCACAATGACTTTGGTAGATCAGCGGGGCTAAAATGGTCACATTTAGCAATTCCTCTCAATCAATTCAGCAAATGAATTGTCGAAACAGTCAAACTGACAAATGTCAAATCAGTACAAAAATACAGAAATGAATTGCAAGCAGAGTTGCATGAATCATATTATGATTCATATCATGATTCTTCAAAGCGACCATTTTAGCCCCGATGAATATTCTAAGCCTAAATCGCTTTCTAGGGGTACCTATGCATTTTCTTCAATTTACTATCTAAATTAAATGTAACAATTTTATTTTCAAAATTTCAAAATAAAGTTCTTGATATGATAGAAACAGGACTAGAGAATCTGAATAGTAGATGTAATTGTGTTTTCAAAAGGTATTGTGATTAAAAATTTGGACATTTAATTTCAATAAAGCCATAAAACGTTTCATAAAACCGGCTAACGGCTCCAAAATCACTAAACTTGGTATTAGGAATAGAAATTAGGAGCTGTTATTATTGTATTCGAAATTAATCGCTTACTTACACGTAATAACCCGAGCGTACTCAAGCCAACGCCAAGAGTCTGACTTCTGTTTGTAGACTAGTTTGAGTGCATAAGAAGGAAATAGTGTCGCTATCGCACAGCGCACGGTCCCCACTCCAGACTTGACTTAACATGGCTGTTACAGATTTACTTGATATTTATTTCAACGTCTCGCCCCTTTCGACCTGCCTATAGTTAACTTCGTTTATTAATGAAAATATCTATTGACAAACTTCGCTAAGCTTTACTCGTTTATCGCGCGAAATCATTAAATCGGAAAAAACTGACGCCTTTTTCGATACCAAAACTTTCTTTATTATACGTCAAATCGGCTCAGCAGGTTATCTCTTATCCTGCAGATTTAACAAATAGATAAAAGTTTATGTTAAGTATATATATAATTATATACTATATATACTATTGGCAATATTTAAATATTACGTATAAATAAAATACGTATAAATAAACGTATAAATCACGCAATATTGAAATATTTATTTAAGCCTCATTTATTCCTTAATGCTTACAATTTTCATGATAATACTTATTATAAAATTACTATAATTTTTTTCTAATAATTATTTATTTATTAATATAATATTATATTAATAAATAAATAATTTATTTTTTAATTAATATTTATTATACTACATTTTTCTAATAATTATTTATTAGCAATTTAAATATTATATCAAAGAAAGAATATAGAAATATAATGGCACAATTATTATTTGGTTATACTTTATAATATATTGTTTATAATAATTAAAGCAGAATGTTTCTTTATACTTCACTCACTTTTCCTGGGCCATTTTCCTCTTTTCTAGTCATTGATTTTCATTTTTTTATAATAACCAAAATAATCGAAGCAGAGTATTACGTGCGAGGCAACAATTCAATTTGGTAGCGCCAACACCGGCGAACCATCTAAGCCAATTCGGACGGAAACTATTTTTAACGAGTTACAACTCTAATAAATAATAATAAATAAATAAATAAATAAATAAATAAATATTAAATAAATAAATAAAGTCATATAGTTCCAATACCCGCCAGCTCCACACGGGACAAATTTTCAGTAGAGGCAAAAAACTGTTTCTCTGTCAATTTAATACTTTTTTAGCAGTTTGGTGCTTATATTATTTGAGAATATAATTTTAATTCGTTTTAGACACTGTTTTACGAAATATTATTACGTAAAAACGAGTTATTTGTATGTTAAAGATGGACCTGGCGGATTTTGAAATTAATCACTGGAGTTGGCGGATTATGGAACTAAACATGAGTGGATTTAGCGGGCTTTGTACCTAACTGTCGTTTTATTCAGATACAGGATGCTTAAATAAAAGTGATAAATTTTTGACACATTTTTATTATCAATTAATTTTTGACACATTTTTATTATCAATTAAAGAGAAAATTTAAATAAATTGACTATTTTCTTCGACCATTTCGCACTCATAATCACGATACATTTTTGACACATTTTTATTATCAATTAAAGAGAAAATTTAAACAAATTGACTATTTTCTTCTACCATTTCGCACTCATAATCATTTTCAGTATTTTGAACTTGATTGCCGTTATTAAGAAAAGCCAGCTCAGCAGTATGGTAAAAACTTAAATCAGTTAAATCCCGCCAATGCTCTCCATAATGTTTCTCTAATAACTTGCAGACATCATTCACCTTCTCCTTTTTCAAGTTTGTGCCTACAGGTAGTGCGATGGGATCAATGTTAGAAACAGATTTACCTTTCTTAGTCACAAGCTTTTTTTCAACTCTTTCGTTTCTATAATTTTCTTCTCCTTGAATAGCAACATTAGTTTTTCCTTTAAATAACAAAAACCTCTTTGAAAGGTTAAAACCGAAATGCCAATTACCTGGAGGTCTTAGTACATTGTTGGTCTCAGCTTTCCAATCTAGAACAGGCACTTCTTCTGACAAGTGAAATGTTTTTGCATAAAGTTTTAAAATTGCAACATACTCCTCCGGCTTCATGATCACTTCTTTTCTCCGAATGTCCTTTTCTATTTGGGCGAAAACCCTATCGGCTGGTAGAAAAGAGTGACCGACTACTGGGAATATTAATTCCATTTTTTTCAAATGAGGAGGTGCATACGAATATAACCACTTGCTACACATGCCAATGAGTATTGTGTTTTTATTCTGGCCACCACAGCCATCTGCAAATAGTCTTACCTTTTTACAATGTACGGGTATGTTTAGGCTTTTCAAAGCGTGGTAAACGGCACTAGCTATTTCATTTGATCCTTTTGGCCTTTCTGTCTCGTACCAATAGTAGGACCATACATTCTCAGTAGTTAACTTACTTTTAGAATTCCCGATTACAACAGTGAAATTATAAAAATTATACTGCCTGCTAAAGTATGCTGACTGATCAGGAAGTTTTGGCAGACAATGGTTCTTTTGGCAATCAAAAGACAGTGTCATCACTTGATCGTCGTCATCCTTCAGTAAGCTATAAAAAGCTGCAGCTCTCAAATTATGCACTCGTTTAGCGACCATTAAAGACTGCTTTTCTTCATTAGTTTTAGCCACCTTTATACTTTCTAATAGTTCGGTACAGCGAGAACACACGTCAGTCCGGGGATTTCCAAAACCAATGTTGTAGTTTACATTCAATTCTTGTCTGAAAAAAGACTGCTTAACTTTAAGTTCCGGTTCATCTACACTGTTATTGTAAAAACGCCACATTTTTTTAATATTGAGATCACTACTCAAGTACAATCTTCCTGCTGATTGTCCTCGGCAATAATGGGATTCTCTGCATTGAAAAGACTGAATAAATGTGTTTATAGCGGCACGTTTCATTTCATTTTTTTGAGATCGACGATCTCCACCTCTATTCTCTTTTGCTATTGCGCCTGAAGCCTGGTGTGATCTTTGTAAAACTCCAGTAATTCTGTCCTTTTTCACGTTTAAAATAGACATAAAAGCTTCTTTGCAGACACGCACATTCTTTCCGTCTGTTTTTTTGTAAAGATAGTATGTTACACTCATGTTTTTCGAGCCTCGGGTACCAGATTTAGGCCGATGTCTTTGAGTGGTTTTTGTTACACAGTACTTCAAAATAAAGTTATCTTGCCATATTTTATTGCTTTTAGCATAAAAATTCTTGTGTATATTTAGCAAGTCACTCATTGACAAAGAGCCACACTTTAAACTTTTTGTATTATGTCTACATTGTGGAAAAACTGGCAAATTATTGGGGGTGTACCTGAAAAAAAAAGACGGGTACAGCACTTGATTATTAACGTTGTGCATCGAGTTCGAGTTCGAGTTCGATTTCGAGTTCGAGTTCGAGTACGAGTTCGATTTCGAGTTCGAGTTCGAGTACGAGTTCGAGTTCGATTGTTCGATTAATCGATTTTGATGTTACAACACTACCCTCCAACCGTCTTACGATTTTTTTACACTTAAATTATAAATAAATTGGGTAATAAATAAACAGTTTTCTTAGTTTACATAAGTGAGAAAACTGTTTATTAAATTACTATAAAAAAAATGTGAGTACTGATATTATTGTTGTCACTGTCAACAAGTATCATCACTCTGTATAAATTACACTAGCCCAACATAACTGACAAACTTTAACATACCTTTCTTCCTTCATTTTGTTCTTCTTCCATAATTCTGGCTGAGATAATCTTTTTCTGCCTTTATTCCGAGCTGCTTTCTCAACTTTTTTCGTTAATTCTTCCATTTTTTAATTAACTTTTCGCAATTATAAACTGGACAACATTCACGGCTTTTTCACTGAATCGCCATGATGGATGCCACGAAATAACGCTTCGTGATTGGTTGAAAACGGATATGGCGGGGTTTGGAAAGAATTGTTCCAGGAGCTGGCGGTTTTTGGAAGCAATTCAAAACTTTAATGTCAAATTTGTAGGGGATTTAGAGGCTTTTGGTATGAGACTCCTTTGAATGAAAGAACGGAAATTTCATAGACTATATAGAACCATCGACAGCTTATTTTTTCTATAATTATGGAGCTGGCGGGTATTGGAACTATATGACAATTTCGTTCAACAAATATGAATTGCACAGGCAGTAAAAATATAAATACTGTGTATTTGTTCAATACGGGATTCTATTGTATGAAATATATTTTATGCAGCTACGTTTCTTTGTAATCAGTTTCTTACTAGAAGAAATCATCTAGGGTTAAACATAGGTCTTGCTTTGAGCGATGTACCAATCATTAATGTAAGCAAAATTGTCTTCTCTTCAAGTTCAAAGGTTTTGGTAGTTCATTAACAATCAGTAAAATATGTCTTTACTGAAAGCATGAACGTAGAAAAAAGACGAACGGAGTCTTATTATACACAATACTGTGTCTTCAGAGTCGGCCAGGCTGACTGCATGTACACGGTCCGCACTCACACATTCTTACGCTAGTCCGGCCATTTGACAGGCGTAAGAATGTGTGCGCGGCCGACTCTGAAGACACAGTGCTATCTATATACATAAAACTCAAAGGTGACTGACTGACATGGTGATCTATCAACGCACAGCCCAAACCACTGGACGGATCGGGCTGAAATTTGACATGCAGGTAGATGTTATGACAATAGGCATCCGCTAAGAAAGGATTTTGATAAATAATTCTCACCCCTAGGGGTTCAAATAGGGGGTGAAAGTTTGTATATAATAATACTTCTCAACGCGAGCGAAGCCGCGGGCAAAAGCTCGTATATGATAAAACTCCGTCCACCTTTTTTTCTACGTTCATGACTGAAAGTAAATGTCTTTAATCTTACTTTATACAATATGTTTACATTTCTTTACATCTTTCCTCAATAACATCCTTATATTTTTAAGCACACGTCATTTCGCCGTATTCCTTCCTTTATTGCCCACGAAATGGACAGCGTTTCCCCATATCATAATCACAACAAGTGTTTCTCAAACAATGACCCTCGTAGACCCCATTCTCCCCACTAAGTTTGCTCATTTGGAAGAAAAGGAGGGTTCCCACATCTTTTGTTGTTGGCCATTCCACTAATTGTGGACTTTTGTCTACATTTGTGGACAAAAGTGTAATTTAAATTACACTTATTCACCATTACAATGATGAGTGGAAATTAATTTCATTTTGAATACGAATAAGACTCTGTCTCTTTCTTTCATTAGTATTTTATCTATTTGCGTCACAGTTTATATTTTTAATGGTGCCCGCACCTTCTTCCTGCAAAAGAACGATACGCCCGTTTTTTTTTTTTTTTGGTCATAAAAGCTGTTATAATTATACAGTGTGAAATTTTAATGGTTGTTTTCCCGCAGTAAAATGATTCTATCTTAGTTGTACAATAGATTTGTAAAGTTTTTTTTTGTTCAAATCAAAAAAAAATCGGTCGGGTCCATAGTAACTCGCGCCTATCGGCATAAAGTTTCCATAGTACGTCATACAAAATATTTTGTATTTTCAAAAAATAACATGCATGGTTCGATAGTACTACTATAGGTAAATCGTTCTGCTGCGGGAAAAAACCACTAAAATTTCACGTTGTATAGTATCCCGAATCTAAAAAAATATATTAACATAGTCGGTTGAACGGTTTAGGGGTGAATATTGCAGACAGAGAATAGAGATATTTATGGTAGAAGTCTGGATTAAGAAAAAAACTGCAATAATGTTACTACAGCCACTTTTAGAGCCTCAAAGAAGACTCATCATATTAATGTAGCTTAAATAGTGAAAGTGGTCAAAAAAGGGGTAAAAAGTTCTGAAAACCTAGATTCAAAATATTACAGTGGAAGTAACTTTTCATAACACTCTGACCTTTCAGACTAACCTCTGCCCTTTGCAAAATATTCCGGGATGTGGCGACAGATTTAGAGCTGTGGGCATCCATTTTGGCTTTTAATAATTAATTGACTACGTATTATGAATTTTTGATGAAGGAGTGTCTATTTTAAGTTTTTAAGTATTGTTGGGTACTCTAAAAGTGGTCTATATTTAAAAAAACGTTACAGAAAAACCTAATACCTAAACCTATAGCAAATGGCTAAAGAGTAACATGTGTGTCCAAATCACGTTGCTAGAGGTTATTTTTCTGCTTAATATCTTAACTTAAACTGTTTTTAAATATTTTAAGTTGATTTTAAAATACCACTAATAGGTCAATATCGCTTGGAATATAGATTTTTCGCTAATTAAGAGTCCGTTTTGCAGCGAGCCGATCGTTTGCCTGGCCGAGCACTTTGTTCACTAATGAGCTCCATTATAATCCTCTCAGCCGCCATTGACTTTACATTCCTTCTGGGTCCTTCTGTTATTTTATGCTTGTTGAATTTTATTGGTTTTGTGATCATCGTCGGCAGCTAAATGATTTAGAGGTGACATTTTAAAAAATAATTTTTAGTAAATCAACTTTTCCTTCAAATATAGATCTATGAATGATATGTAGGTACATACTGTGGCGTCGCACCTCTTAGTTTAATGTAAATTAGTATTAATGTTTGTTAGTTTTAATCATCACTTTTGTTTATAGTCTATGTCAATGTCAATATCGCTTATATTCTATTTTTAAGGCTGGAGAGGAAAAAAATGATTCAATAAGACAGTTGGTTGACAGATTGGCTGTAAAAAATTATTAATAAGGATTCAGCTAGATATTTTTAAGTTTGTGAACACGCATTTTAAAGTAATATATTTTAGTGGAGTTTGAGTTGTGGTTTCATTCATAAATTAACTTCCTATCACTTCAACAAACTCCAAAGTGGTGACGCCGTACGTTCAAGTTGGATTTCTATTGCCGCGGCGGTGAACATTTTGTGCCGTGTTGTGCTGCCTTGCTGCGACGCATTCCATAGGACTTCGGAGACGAGGACTACATTCCCCGCCGTCACGTTCCTGGTTCCTGCGCTGGCTGCCTTGAGATTTTCTATCTCGGCCGCTATCTCTGCTGCTAACAAGTACAAACCTGTTTACCTTAACGCCCCGGCGCGGCGTCGATCCGCGACTATTTCGCTGGATTTCGGGTGGAAATCAACTTGTCCGCATACTTCTAGCTGAAATTTATCATAACCGGTTCGTCGCGGCATTAAAAGAAGACTCCATCAAGAGAAATTAATCTCCCTTGAGAATCTTCGATCAGGCCATTCGCCACCTATAATTGTCGAGAACCGGAACTTTTCCCTGACGATCAAGTTGGTGGTGTGGTTACAGTTATCTACTTCCGCTTTCACTTCATTCGTTCATAGTGTTTGCCGTACTTACTAGTGACATTCGTTGACCGTCGTGCGTTCCGATTCGATATCTGTGACATTTTTCCACTGGCTCGGAACATACTCGGAACATATTGTACATTATATTCTATGCTCGGAACGGTCTTTGGTGGCACGTCACTATCTGACAGGTATTCCGTCAAGTTTGAAGTGAGAAAAACGTAAACAAACTTTTGTGTCGTTTTCTTCGAACTTTTATCAGTAAGTTAGTTAGGATTTCTACAAAAGACAATTTAGTTAGTAGTTATAATATGTATATAACGTATTATGGTAAGTTTTTGGCATGTTTACATAGAATTGGCCGGCATTTTTGAGACTTTGCGTTGTCTAATTTTGTTTCCTTACCGGTTTTAATTTAACTTTAGACAATATAATATTATTATATGCTAATAACTATCAATAATATTGCCAATTCACGCCAGGTATTGTATTTATTTTACGCAATAAGGGTTATTTTTGCGCCGATTTCATGTGTCTTTGCCTGTAACTTCTGTATGTTTATTTTCTCATAGTAACTTTTATTTTTTTTACAACATTATTGCACTTAGCTTAACATTTATTTTAATTTTTTCTGTGTTTGAATGCTGTGTTTGGGAAATAACCTTTCTGTTGTAAATATCTGTCTATGAAAAACTTAATTTAAATTTTTATAAATAAGGTGTTAGATTTTAAGTTACCATATTTTTTATGTTAATGTGGAACATATTTGGTACACTAATTTTTCTTCTCACGATTTTTGGTAATTCTTTTTCTTAATATGGCAGACGGTGAGGGTGAAGGTGAAACATCTCAGCCGCGGTCAGAGACATGTAAGGTTTCAGTGAAATTACCCCCATTTTGGCCCAACAAGCCGGCAGTATGGTTCGCGCAGGTGGAGGCTCAATTTGACATTGCGGGAATTGTGGCTGATTCCACCAAATACAGCTACATTGTTGGTCAGATAGACCATAAATATGCAGGTGAAATTGAGGACATTTTGGTGCGGCCTCCGGAGAAAGGGAAACAATATGAAATTCTCAAAACTGAGCTTATCAAAAGATTGTCGCTGTCGGAGGAGCAAAAGGTTAGACAACTCCTCAGTGGCGAAGAAATGGGTGACAGGAAACCGTCCCAATTCCTTCGCCACTTGAGATCTTTGGCAGGCGTTTCCCTCTCTGACCAGAACATTTTAAAGCAGTTATGGCTGAGACGGCTGCCTCAAAATGTGCAGGTTATTTTAGCATCTCAGCCGGATTTGTCACTCGAGCAGCTAGCGAATCTGGCTGATAAAATCACCGAGCTGACAGGACCACCGGCAGTTTTCTCCACAGCTGCGCCATCAGGCAGCGTTTCCCCCTCCTTTCCTCCTTCCCAGTATCTTTTGGCCAGTTTGATGGGTAAAGTTGAGGAACTTACCAAACAGGTAAATGCTCTCTCCTTACGTGAACGGCCTCAGTCCCGTGGCAGCAACCGGAACAGGTCGAGATCTAGGAACTCCCGTGCAAACTCACCAGCTCCAAGTACACTTTGCTGGTACCACCGGCGTTTCGGGGTCAAAGGTGCCAAATGCATAAAGCCGTGCACCTGGACCGCTCCCTCGGAAAACTCCAGAGGCAATCAGTAGTGGCGGAAACTGATTGTTCGTCAGTTAGCCGCCGTCTCTTCGTTACTGACCAGGTAACAAAACGCCAATTTTTAATTGACACCGGGTCTGATTTATGTTGCTTCCCTCATAGCTGGCTCCCTAGACGGGCAGAATTGCCTGACTACGTGTTAACAGCTGCAAATGGAAGTAGTATCAAAACTTTTGGTACTGTCAACCTCCGGCTCAATTTAGGGTTACGTCGGGATTTTGAGTGGCTATTTGTCGTTGCTGACGTACAGCGGGCGATTATAGGTGCGGATTTCCTAGCACATTACCGCCTGTTACCTGATTGTCGCAATAAGACATTGATAGATGGTATCACCGGCTTATCTTGTCCTGCATCCTGCGCGTCCGTCGAGCAGCCCAGCGTCAAAGCCATCGTCGCCGGTAATTCCAACTATGTGTCTGTACTCGCCGAATTTCCGGATATCACCCGGCCGCCTGGTTTGCCCAGAGTCATTAAGCACAATACTGTGCATCACATACAGACTACCGATGGTCCCCCAGTTTCGTGCCGCCCTCGTCGTTTAGCGCCTCAAAAATTAATTTCTGCTAAAAAAGAATTCGAGGACATGGTACGGAGTGGCATCGCAAGACCTTCCAAGAGCGCCTGGTCGTCTCCCTTGCATATGACCGTCAAAAAGGATAATTCCTGGCGTCCTTGTGGCGACTACCGCACCCTGAATGCCAGGACCATTCCTGATAAGTACCCTGTCAGGCACATCAATGACTTTGCACACAACCTCGCTGGAGCCAAGGTGTTCAGTACCCTCGACCTGGTGAAAGCATACCATCAGATCCCGGTTTTCGAGGACCATATTTCGAAGACAGCCATCACGACTCCGTTTGGCCTCTTCGAATTTCCTTTCATGACCTTCGGTTTACGTAACGCCGGTCAAACTTTCCAGCGTTTTATCGATGAGGTCACTCGGGGTCTTGATTTCTGCTTTCCTTATGTGGATGATATCCTTATCTTTTCACCAGACGAGGGTACTCACAAAGTGCACCTGCGCACTCTTTTTGGGCGTCTCCAGGAGTACGGTGTGGTGTTAAACCCCTCCAAGTGCGTCCTGGGTGTCAGCGAGGTAAAGTTCCTAGGTTATCACATCAGTGCCGATGGCACTCGTCCTCCTCAGGAACGTGTCCAAGCACTTTTGGATTTTAAGCCCCCTGAGAATGTCCAGGGGATGCGCCGTTTTCTCGGCATGATTAACTTTTATAGGCGTTTTATTCCCCAAGCCGCCAAGTTTCAGGCGCCTCTCATTAACGCCCTGGTTGCTACCAAAAGTAAAGGCTCGAAGCCATATCCTTGGTCACCAGAACTTCTTCGGAATTTCGAGGAGTGTAAGAAGAGCCTATCGGCTGCAACAATGCTCCACCATCCCGTTGCTGATGCACCTCTCGGTTTATTTACCGATGCATCCAGTATGCATATCGGCGCTTGTTTACAGCAGCATATTGATGGGCATTGGTTACCGCTGGCATTTTTTAGTAAAAAACTGACTCCTCGTCAGTGTGAGTGGCCAGCGTACTATCGCGAACTTTTGGCCGTGTACGAAAGTGTACAGCACTTTCGGCACATCGTGGAGGTTCAACACGTGACCATTTTCACGGACCACAAGCCATTGCTGTACGCTTTCGTACAACGTCGCGAAAAGCTTCCTCCACCACAGTTGAACCAGTTATCATTTATCAGTCAATTCACGACCGATATTAGATACATTCGTGGGGAGGACAACATTGTTGCAGACGCTATGTCTCGTATCGAGGCAATATCCCTGGAACAGGAATATGAGGCACTTGCCAAGTCACAGGAGACAGACAAAGAGTTGTCCCAGCTTCTGGAAAATTCCAGTTTAAAGCTTTCAAAAATAAGCGTACCGGGCACTGATTTCTCTTTGTTCTGTGATTTCTCGACTGGCAAGCCTCGTCCTTATGTTCCGGGGGATCTACGTCGCTTTGTGTTTAATAAAATGCACAATTTGAGCCACCCCGGCATTAGATGTTCGGCTCGTCTCATAGCCGATCGCTATGTCTGGCCGTCTCTTAACAAAGATTGCAGGCAGTGGGCTCGTACATGCGATGCGTGTCAACGCAGCAAAGTGTCGAGACACAATTCGTCTCCACTTGGTCATTTCGACACTCCGACTGGCCGGTTTATGCATGTGCATATCGACATTGTCGGTCCCCTTCCTCCTTGCAAAGGCTTTCGTTATTGCTTAACCGCCATTGACCGGGTATCTAGATGGCCCGAAGTCTGGCCAATGCAAGGTATAACAGCTGAGGAAGTAGCGGAAACTTTTGTTCGTGAGTGGGTCTCGCGCTTTGGTGTACCATCAACCATTACGACCGATCAAGGTACTCAATTTGAGTCTGACTTGTTTCGTAGGTTGATGCAGAGTTTTGCCACTAAGCGCATCAGAACCACCGCCTATCATCCACAAGCGAATGGAATGATCGAGAGGTTTCATCGACAACTAAAGGCTTCCATCATGTGTCACGGTGGCGACTGGGTTACTGCCTTGCCCCTGGCACTGTTGGGCATCCGTTCGGCTTTTAAGGAGGACATTGGATCATCTGCCGCGGAAATGCTTTATGGCGAAACTCTGCGTCTTCCGGGCGAATTAGTTGTTCCCCCTTTGCATCCTGTTGCCTCCTGCGATCCTGCTGATTTCGTGACGCGCCTTTGCCAGCATATGTCGTCCATTCGACCGAAACCTGCTGCTCGTCACGGAAATAAATCCAATTTTATTTTCAAGGATCTAGCTTCAGCCTCGCACATCTACCTACGAGATGACGCTGTTCGTCGACCCCTTCAGCCACCGTATAGCGGCCCATTTAAAATTATGGATAGATCTGCTGATGGTAAGACCCTTACGGTCTCTATCAAGGGAAAGTCAGTTACTGTTAGTGTCGACCGAACGAAGCCAGCGTACATAGTTCAGGATGAGCCTCCGCCTTCGGTAGCTCCAAATTTACCTCTTCCTGATCCTGTCATTCCTCCGTCCACAATTCTCAATTCATCTCCTCAGCCTTCACCTTCTTCTGATCTGCCCAATCAACCTTATACAACGAGATCTGGCAGACGTGTGCGTTTCAGAACTTTCGATTAGTTTGCCCCCGGGGTTTGCTTTCTCCGTGGGGGGGTGGTGTGGCGTCGCACCTCTTAGTTTAATGTAAATTAGTATTAATGTTTGTTAGTTTTAATCATCACTTTTGTTTATAGTCTATGTCAATGTCAATATCGCTTATATTCTATTTTTAAGGCTGGAGAGGAAAAAAATGATTCAATAAGACAGTTGGTTGACAGATTGGCTGTAAAAAATTATTAATAAGGATTCAGCTAGATATTTTTAAGTTTGTGAACACGCATTTTAAAGTAATATATTTTAGTGGAGTTTGAGTTGTGGTTTCATTCATAAATTAACTTCCTATCACTTCAACAAACTCCAAAATACTTTCACAATTTATATGAATATAATATTATAGCTAAGTTCTAGTAATTCAACAAGCAGTTTTGGGAATACCTAAAGCAAGGAAAAATATTCAAGCACTTGAATTGTATATTTTCATGCTGAAATGTTGCTGAAAAGCATGCTTCTAGTGAAAATAATGTTCATCAATTCAGGCATTATTTCTAAATGAAAGAAGTTAAAGTACAGGAATAGTCTGATGATGAAAACTCAACGAAAATGCAATAAAAACTGCAACTAACAATGAATTGAGCTGAATATTTAAAAAATGTGGTCTCGTTAAAAGTTTTAATATGTCTGTAGTTATTCGAGCGTTACAGTACAACACCAACATTATGAAGAAAAACGATAAAAGGAATTCCAGGGCGTGAGTACAGTGTGCCGGTGTTGCCAGATACAAACGTACTATCCACCTGAATAACTTTGGTTTATTTGCTGATCACATTTATAAGTATTTTTTTATTGTAGATACTAAGCAAATAGCGCAGTTGTGCTGATTTTGTTTCATAATTGTTTAAATTAAAAAAAAACTCCAAAATGTAAAATTGCACTACGCGTATGAAGCCAAACCAATATAATATAATAATATCTATGGACGCTTCACACCACGTCAGTCTGGCCCCGTGCTAAGTACTTGAAGGACTTGTGTTACGGTTACCAGACAACGGAAATATTTTTAATACTTTTATACTATACTTATATTTAAGATTTTTATTATATTATACACATATTAATTAATACACATCCATGACCCAGGAACTTTGAAAACTTTTTGTTCCGTTGGCGGGATTCAAACCCGCGTCCCCCGGCTTGAGCTACCAATTATAGCCCACCAATTGAGCCACAGAGGTCACCAGAACCAATAATTGACTGATAGATCAATGCAGTCCTTAGGGTTAGAAACTTGAAATTTCTCAGAAGTACTTCTCTTGTGTTTTGTAGACCGTGTCTATTAAGAAAAGATTTTTCAAATTCCATTCGCACGGCTGAAGCCCTTGAAAATAACTAATATAATAATCATGTGCTATGTTAAAAAATACGAAAAACGATTGTTTCTCAAACGTGCATATAAACGTGCTGTTCACGTACACCAAGAAACACCCAAAATTAAATTACTCGTCACAACGAAAACCTCCCAAATTTTACGCGAATTTTCACAACTAGCAACCCCACCCCCGGGCGACCCGCCTTTCACACCGATATTCGAAACCAACTTTTAAAGAGTATTCCCACTTCCTTATAACATAATGCTTGTACGCGGTTTGTACCAATTTTACGCTTGACTCGGCGTCTAGTTAAATAGCTGTGCGCTACATAATTTGACGTGAAAAAGTATGGCGGGTATTGGCTTTAAAACTAATGTAGCGTTAGCTATTTTTAAATTACACCGCGAGCTTTAAAGGGTTCGAGCTTAGAACAAAAGTATTTTTAGCTTACACGCGAAGTTAATAATTATATATTTCAAAACAACCCCCATTCAAAAATGTTAAGTAGATCAAACTCTAATTTTAGCATCTAACTGACTGATGATGATAAACTCAGCTATAGAAAAATACGCTCGATAATGTTAACTTTCAAACAAATAAAACTAGATCAAAATCGGTCCACCCGTTTGGATGCTACAATGCCACGGACAGACACACAGATAGACAGACAGACACGTCAAACTTTTATAAGTTTCCTGCCCTCTATCTCATCGGGGCTTAAAAAAGTAGTTAAATTATATTAAATTCATATTATTATAAATGACTTGCATAATATTTAATACGTTAATTGTCACGTAGATTTCTTTTCCGAGGTCTAATGTATTTCCATTACAATTTCCATTAAAATCGGTCGGTAAACGCGAGAAGAGGTTGCAAATATTTTTAAAAGCAATAGTCTGTCTGCCTGGGATAGACCATCGCTTTTAAAAATATATAATATTATGTATATTATATATAAATTAATTTAGATAATTATAATATAATATTTGCTAAATTAAATAACTACAACATATTATAGTCTCAATTTTACTTATTAAATAGGACTTTATTAATATTTAGCTACATATGAAGCACTATGAAACACTATGAAATATTAAAGAGACTATTAAATAATAGCGCAATATCTCGTTCATTTATACTATCGTAAATGTGACAAATGTTGTCAAGACTACATAAAATTTCGAATTCATTGCGCGCTCCGTACAAATTTACGCGTGGATTTCATATTTAAACACAAGAAAACCTTTTACGATGTCATAATAAAGTGTATGAAGCGAAGATATATAAAATTATATTTTGTTGATAGATGCGTATTATGATTTTGAAACTGATGTACTAATAATTTATATTATTAACTGTATTTCAAAATAATATCATGTTATTTTTTTTAAATACACGGGTATGGCTTATTTTCTACAGCAATGCATACTAATTACTTAATATTATAAATGCTCAAATTTAGTATGGAAATGAAATGAAATGAAATGAAATGAAATGAAATGAAATAAATGAAATTAAATATCTTTTTATTCAAAATAGGTATCATGATACACTTTTTGAACGTCAGAAGTCTACGTTGCCTACCACCGGTTCGGGAACTAACCCGGCGAGAAGAACGGGCGTAAGAAACTCGCAGGGAGAATCTTGTAATCCCGGGAAAGGACAATTTAGGATGCTTTTTATCCCGGAAAAATGTACGGTTACCGCGCGATTAACGAATTTTAGCGCAACGGAGTCGCAGGTTTTATCTAACATTTTATAATTTTACCATGAACATTAAGGTAAGTATAAAAAATAATTAAAACAATAATGGAAAAATTGTAGTCGTAATCTTAATCTTAATTATTATGACTAAGTTTAAGGTCACGATTTAAATTAATTAATAATTATTTACCATGATTACGATTTACGATTACGTTTGCATGCGCGTACAGCACTTGGTGCTGTAGCAGTGCTACGCGGCGTAGCTCGTAGCGCTGCTACGAAATTTTTATGCTCTACGAAATATCTCGTACAGATTAGGATAATATTTAGTAGCATTTTCTTGTGAATTTAAAACTTTAACACCCGTTTCACATTATTTCAATCCAGTGATCCAATCCAGCGCATTGCTACTGGAATAATGTACACGGGCACTGGATGCACTGGAATGCAATTCAGTGCATTCCAGTTGGAATAATGTAAACCGACCATAATGAAATTTGTAAGTTCAAACATTTTTTTATCTGTTTTCGAGTGGTTTCAAAAATGTTATGTCAAAGTTACTCTTATATCCAAACGTGTGAGTTAATCGTTTTTCTATTACCATAAACGTAGTTCATTAAATAAAAAACAAACACGAATCAAAAGTGTGACTGCAAATCCGAAGCCTACGTAAAACCGATTCAAAAGGTAATGCAAGCAGTTTTAAATAAAACTAAGTGCTCGGAGTTGTATAACGGATTTGCAGGAAACGGGCGCAGACAGCCATCGGACCACGATTTCATTCATCCCGGACATACTACCTTCTGGTTTTACGTCGTTTAACTACTAGAAACCGTCCTCCTAGAGGCCGTCTCTATCGTGCCGGCTGCGTCGAACGTACGAGCGGGACGGCAGATGATCAATACTGTCTGTCCCGCCCACGAGGCAACTGCGCTTCCTAGCAATAAATTCGATAAAATAAAACTGGGTAAAAATCATTAAATACATTAGGTAGAATGTTCTGGTGGTGGCTGTAGTAGAAGCGTGTGGCGTTGGCCACGTGGCGCGCACGCTAGAATGTTTACCTGCGGGTCAGGTGAGGCGTGAGGGGTGGTTGACCTCCCAATATATCGACCTTGAGGTATCGGTTAATGAACTGGCTTTTTTCGTTTTTTTTTACATAGCTGTGTATATAGGCCACAAAAATTACCAGTGTAGGCTAGCCATTTTTCTCACTTCGGTAATTTTTTTTGGTCAGAATGTGTACATTAGTTTTCTTACAAATATTAGCATAAGTAAAGGTTAAGTGTTATTAAAAATGTTAACATTAATTAAGGTCGAGGGTTAATAAAAATATAATTACTGCAATAATATTATTATTATATGAAATCAGCAATGTTGTTTGTGAATGTCTTTCGTTTTTACTTTTTATGCACTTACAGATTTTTTCCCAGCACAAACCTTGAAGATCTAAAAATAACAAAAAATTTCACATGTCTTATTCACACAAAATCATACAATAGGGACCAAAATACTTCAAAAGAAACAAACTTTTCATACTTACCCCACCATTATGTAAAGATTGTCAATAGATACATATCTTTGCTTCGGTATATAACATCTTTAGTCTAAAAATATACTTCAAGCTTCCATATTTCGTAGGCGGATCTAAGCCCGTGGCTATGTTTTGCATTTTTATCAAGTATCAACATTAGCCTCAGGTCACACCGAGACGCGACACAGCTCGACATTTCTGAGAGCTACTCAAAATTAAACGTTATTTTCCACACAGATACACAGATCATCAAAATTCCAATTACCCTCTTACAATGAAACATGTCAAATGTGTGATCAATTTTGAATCGTTGCGTTTTAAATGCCTCGTCGCGTTATTTATGTGTGATCGCACCCTAAGGTAACATTATGCGTGCCGTAAATACGAAACTACGAGCTGAAATGAGGTAGGAATTTACATGGCAACTTATTTGAAACTATGCATAGTAAGAGGACACGGTAAAAATACGGAGCAAGTTTCAATATTCCTAATACGCTGTGTATTGATAGAAAATTGTTAGAATATGGAGGGATATATTTTATTTTCTTTCGGGACATAAATATTATGTTTTTCTTATCTTTGAAAAGAAATTTTCTAATACTGCCTTTATGTTTATTTCAATAGATTATAGTCTATACTAGATTTCATTAATTAATACTAGATAGGATTTAAGGGTTGACAGTATTAACCCCTTCCTAATAACATGATACCCAAATTTTCCTACAGTTGAAGAGTTTTCAGTAGCTTTTCCGAAATGTACGCGTGTTTTCAAAGATAAACTATTTAGCATCTCAGTTCTATAATAAATAGGGCTAAATATATCTTTTTACTTCTATTAGACCAGCAATGTTAAATTCAGTGAAATTGGCGGTAGGGTGCCTTATAGAATGTCCAAATGGGCGTTAATTCGCGCGAATTCTACACAAAATGTGATCATGCAATCCGAGATTTTTGGCGAAATTTTTGAGACAGTAAGTAGCTGCAAACTAGCTTCAAGTGACGTTCTCGCGGCATACTAATGAGAGCAGACATAAGGACTATAGATGTCTGATAGCGGCTTAAATGTCTCGACAACGCGCAAGTCCTGTTTTTAGGCAACTGCCGACCAGCACAGATCTGGTCAGTTTACCGAAAATACAGGCTTATCACTGAAAACTAAACTCTTTAAAGAACTGTGCTTTTTAATTGCTTTTTTTTACCTTGATCTGATATAAAGTTTTTGCGAGCATATATTGTTTATTTATAAATAAATTAAATTACCATTTTACAAGACGTATTCTTCTATTTGTTTCAGATGTCACACAAAAGCAATAATAAGATAGGTAAGTGGTTTAAACGTAAGTATATAATTTTTATTATCGAGTTTTTTAAAACTTCTATTATTAAAGTACTTTTTATGTATCGTTGTTACCTTCATTTGGTTAAACTAACGCATGGACTTCTTACACGTTTTCTTTATAGCCGAGCCAACCAAAAAAAACCAACCGAGACGTTTTCTTTATCGCTTCTTTATAGAATCGTTGTTCAAAATGTATGGAATTGACATTTGACGAGTCGAACGTCAACGTCAAATTAACGAACGTATCGATTCCATACATTTTGATCAACGATTCTATAAAGAAGCGATAAAGAATCTCGGCTACAGGCCCAGTAGAATAAATCTTCCTTATTATGTGCTATGTTCAATACTACCATTTTTTCACACTCAACCAGTAATAACATAAAGGCTAATTACTGTCGTCAAAGGGCTGGTATTTTCAGTCCCCAGCTTCAAGGGCCCTTCCCTCGTCACGCGCCTTTCAGCTGCGAGTGTGAAATACAACACTTACGTTTTTTATCCAACGTCGCGAGGGAGACTTTGCTCTTTTTGCCGGCCAAAGAATGTGGTACGTAATTTTCTTGCTAGTCAAAGCGTCTGAAGGTTCATTGGAGGAGGGAATTTTCTGAATTTTGCGTCTGAGAGTGTGTACTCAGGCACGAAAAGGCACGTATTTTACTTTGGCGAAAAGGAAGGGATTTCGGTGTTTGTTTATGCCCTCGTAGCGGCTAAACTGCAGCTAGTTTGATTTTAACAAATAAAGTGTCTATTGAATAAGTGGTGACATAAGCTAATTTTTTTACAAAATTTTGTATTTTTTGGTAAGTATTCGAATTATAGTTCAAACATCCTACAGTGCTACAGTAAAGCCAAAAAAAGAAATTACAGCGCTGCTTATTTCGCAATCAAACCCTAATATTGTTACGTACCTACTGCAGAACTGGCAGGTACGTTCACGACCTTTGCTATCTTACAAGCCCTTTGACTATATTATTATCTATTTTATATGATACGAGCTATTGTCCGCGGCTTCGCTCGCGTTAAGAAGTATTATTATATACACACCTTCATCCCATATTTTAACCCCTTGGGGGTGGAATTGATTAAAATCCTTTCTTAACGGATGCCTACGTCATAACACCTACCTGCATGCCAAATTTCAGCCCGATCCGTCCAGTGGTTTGGGCTGTGCGTTGATAGATCACCATGTCAGTCAGTCACCTTTGAGTTTTATATATTTAGATTGTTTTCTAATAATTATTCTCGAGCCTTATATTAAGTATACTCATGCTGTATAATTTCTCCATTCTTGGTATAATTATCCATGCCTAGGTATCGTATTGATCTATCGGAAGACAACTTCGAGCGCGTTCTGAATACCAAGCAACATACGATGCGTTTAGAACTATACTGCCTCTACCAACACCTTTATAACTACGACATAAGAGCCATTTTTCGAACTCAAAGGTAATATTATTTGAACTGTTTTATGAATATTTGATTTACTTCCACGGCTTTTTAATATTGCTTATATATGGGAGTTATCTCTTTACGGCTTTTGCATCTACCCCCTTACTAATAAAATATTAACTGCGTAGAACCAGAGTAGAACTATTGAAGTCCCGCTGTCGTAATATGTCTTATTGTGACGTTTCCAATATCCAAGACTGCATAGAGTTTGTATAGTATGTTATTGAAATCATATGTTCGGGCGTTACGGCGTTAAAACATACAGATTTCACTGACATAGTTTTTTCCATAGTCATGCTATTTTATTTTTCATTGAATAAGAATTTTCTCTTTTTCAAAGCCTCATCCACCGAAAAATGAAAATACGTTTACCAAAATATTTTCACGAAAAATCGCTAGTCATTTATAATTCACTAAGCGGTTGTCCTAAAACAGTTTGCATAACGCCATTCAAAGCGAAAAATAAGGGCCTCTTAATTCGTTGAGTGCAAGGGTGAACACTGAACAGGGCTGTAAAAGAACTCCGCCTCGACAGGCGTTTTTCACACAAAAACAACGGCGTCATTGATCATTTTGACAACCCTTTTTTCAGAACTATATATAATAAAAAAATATAACGCTTCTTCTACTAGTCTAGGGTTGTTGCCTCACCTTAAAGGAATCCTGGCACTTCTAACGAAACTGTAAATTTTGCTAGGATTAAAAGACATAATTTTGTATTTTCTGTACTTATTCATAGTCTACTAGATGACGCCCGCAATTATTGCGTTGCGCCTAAATTCGTTCATCGCACGGGAACCGTACATTTTTCCGGGACAAAAAGTATCCTATGTCCTTTCCCGGGACTCAAAGTATCTCCATACCTCAGCAAAATCGGTTAAGGGGTTTGGGCATGAAGAGGTAACAGACAGACACAGTATAGACAGACACACTTTCGCATTTATAATATTAGTTTCGATTAAGTAGACTTTATAATAATTATTATAACCATAGAATCAATAATATTAAGGGCCTGTTTCACCACTTCCTGATAAATTGCACGATAGCCTATCCACAACTTTTTTGACAGATTCTCCATACTTAATATCTGTCAAGTTAAGAGGTAGATATACTATCCGGCACTTATCAAGAAGTGGTGAAACAGGCCCTAAGACTTAATTCACAATACAGTTTCCAAGAGCCCAACTATCTTGTAATTGTAAATTGAGATAGTGCTCTACATTCAGCGGAGTGGGAAAATAAAGAAAACGTGACAATGCAAATAAGGAACTCCTTTACAGCGTAATTACAGCTTCTACGATTCTTGTTAGTCACATTAAACAGTAAAATAAAATGATGCCCGTTGCACCAATATTCGCTGATGGCTTGGGAACCGTACATTTTTCCGAGTTAAAAAGTATCCTGTATCCTTTCCCGGGACTCAAAGTATCTGTACATATCAAATTAAAAATATATATTTCAGCTGTTTTCAGCGGTTTGGGCGTGAGGAGGTAACAGGCAGACAGACACACATTCACATTTATAATATTACTAGTGTGGATTATTATCACAATATTTATTTAAATGCGATTTAAATATGTTTTAATTATTGGTTAAGCAAAATATTGTGAAACTAGCAGCTTTTCACAGTAATAATACACACTTTTCCATGCACTTTTTCCACATTTATTAATTTAATTTACTAAAAAAATTTTAATAAATGTGGAAAAAGTACATGGAAAAGTGTGTATTACTGTGAAACATGAATTTCCACCAAGAAGTTACAGTACATTCAATATCATAATATATCTAGCAGCTTTTGCTTGCGGTTTTTCCTTAATGAAAAAAAAGCGGCCAAGTGCGAGTTGGGCTCGCCCATGAAGGGTTCCGCAACAGCAATAAGGTTTATTTTTATGAATTTAAAAGGTTTTTGATTTATTTTTATATTTCAGTCGATTTAATGAAATTTAGATTAAGGTTTACCATTTATGACGTATAAAAAAACTACTGTCTAGATCTCGTTCAAACCAATTTTCGTTGGTAGTTTTTATAGTAATCTACATCATATATTTTTTTTAGAATTATCATGCCCCTACTTTAGAAATTAGAGGGGGGGGGGGGGACACACATTTTACCACTTTGGAAGAGTCTCTCTGGCAAACTATTCAGGTTAGAAAAAAATGATATCAGAAACCTCAATATGATTTTTAGAGACCTATCCATATATACCCCACACGCATAGGTTAGATGAAAAAATTTTTTTTTTGTTTCAGTTGTACCTATGGGGACCCCTAAAATTTTTAATAATTTTTCCATTTTTGCATCAAAATCTTAATGCGGTTCACAGACTACATCTACTACCAAGTTTCAATAGTATAGCTCTAATAGTTTCGGAGAAAAGTGGCTGTGACATACGGACGGACAGACAGACAGATAGACAGACAGACAGACAGACAGACAGACAGACATGACGAATCTATAAGGGTTCCTTTTTTGCCATTTTGGCTACGGAACCCTAAAAACTGTAGAGTTTTGCATCTGCTCCTTCTGCATGATTGTCAGTCCTTTGCTAGGCTTATAGAAATCTTTTTAGGTTTCTACTTAAAAATATCCATTAACATTATCACTTCGTATATACAGCAGACAATATCGATTCTATAATTGGCAGGCCTGCAGCGAAATGAGCAATAAACTTGAATTTGTTAATATTACGCAGTGCAGCCAACGCGCTGCATTTAAAATGATTTATTAAGATTCTGTACGGCATAGCTGGTGAATTTACTTGCTAAGGGTATACTAGCTGTCCCGGCAAACGTTGTTTTGCCATATAAAGTATTTCTACTTCATCAGTTGATACAAAATCTTACCCCCTCTTTTGGAAAACACAGTAAATAATATGAAGTCCAAGAAAAATGTTTGATACAAAATCTGACCCCCTTTTTGGTCCCCGGGGAAATTATTTATACACCAGATGTTAAGTTGGAAGAAGACAAATATATCTGCGAAAACCGTATTCAAATCGGATCAGTAGCTTTCGTGTGATGCTGGAACAAACATACAGACAGACAGACAAAAAACTAACCACAGTTTTGGCTTCTATAGCGATGTAGTAACACCCCCTGCTTATTATTTTTTGAATATCTTTAATGTACAGAATTTTCATTTCTACAGTTTTATTATATGTATAGATAAGAGTTAAGACGGCCGCATTTACTGTGAACTATAACAATTAAGATTATGAAAATATGTGTATCGAAAATACCTCCATCCCTTATGAATCGAGTAAATTAATCCGTATTTATGTACTACTTGTATTTTTTCCTTAGCTGACGAAATCAGGATTAAAAAAGTTCGGGGACAGTCTCCTAAGATGAAAAATTCCATTTTTAGATTTTTTATTTTAATGTAATTGCGATCAAAATTACAAATGTGACTGTTGCCTCTTGTAAATAATTTTACAAATTAAACGATAAAATTTAATTTCATCCTATACTGCCATTTTCATATCAGCTGCGAAAAGAATGCGTTTGGGAAATTCACCCTAAAAAAAGAGTTAAGATATGGGTGGAAGAATATCCAAATATTAGTTATGGATACGTAGCGTCAAAACACATGTCTATAAGGGAAAGGAAAGGAATGAGAAAATATTTCACAACGAAAGCAACGCATCTCAAAAGTTTCACAAACTATAATAATATAGAAGTCTGTAGAACAATAACGCGAGCTGTATTAAAACGTTTACAATCTATAGAAAATATTTACAATTACTGCGCACGTTAATATTGCACTTAAAAACATTTTACAAAAATGCGCGGACCGTAGAGTGAAGTAGACGTAGAGCTGGCAAGACTAACTTGATTCTATAAGGGCACTTTTTCTGTCATCACATTATCGACAATAACATTTAATAAACCTCATTAAATATACGGCCATAAAGTGTCTTGTTATTTTTCGTTTTACAATGTTTTAATATTATTTTGACTAAGATACATTCTCACTCGTTTGGATACTAAGATGGCACGGCCAAACAAACACACACACACATATACACACACACACACGCACACACACAAACACACAGACAAATCAAACTTACACCTATTTTTGCGTAGAGAGTTCAAACTAAGAGCCAGTTAGTTTTAAAGCGTAAATTGTCTAAAATAATATTATGTTGTCAGATATCCCCTGGGTTCTGGTCCTGTCATGACAATTTAACACTCTATGGCCCGTTCTGAAAACTATGCGAAACGTTTTGTGTTGTCATATCGCAATGAGTTTTATTACAACGTATGTCATACCTTTGTTTTCACAAGACAATGATAAGGACGAATGTTTATTTACCTCTCCAGAAACATATCACTTTTGATATTTCGGCTTCTTGCTTATGGAAAGGAGCATAGTTTATTCAATTCCATTTGTACTCTCGAGTCTCGCCGTACGCATGCTAGCGAAAAGAGATATAAACCGATATCGACAATATCACTACGCTCGAGAGTGAGATATCCACGAGATATCTCGTTGGCGTATGCTAGGGGGGCAGCACAATAAATGTCAATTTGGCACACACAGTATGTGTACTAAAATGAATAATAGAGGTCAAAAGGTCAAATATAGTAAATCTAAAATAAACTGTACGGTACAAAAACACTAAATATAGGGTATAACAAAACATAGTGATAAGTGATAACACTTTAGGGTGTATACGTGTCTCTTGTATTTAATAAAGTTCACTGTCAAAGTAGCAGCTCTGAAAGAGTAACTTTTTTAATTTTGTATAGGCTAACTCATGACGCTGGGGCGCTTGCACATATAATTATAACAAAAAAATACTCGTTCAGTGCTGCTACTTTCACAGTGAATTCTATCTAAGGAACACAAACACACTCCAGCCGGCCTTGCATACGCCAACGAGATATCTCTCTCTACATGTTTCTCGATGTTTGATAGTTTGTATCTTCATCTCTATTGACCCTAGCATGACAAACATTTTTTCTCGCGTAGATCTATCATCGAAATAACACATTTTTATAGAGTTTTGTCGAGATAATGTCGAGATTTTGACATTATGAGACGAGTAGTTTTTAATTATCTCGAGAGTGAGATATCTTATTGGCGTATGCTAGGCCGACTGGTCTCAAGTATTATCACATAGTTTTGTCACACCGCTATATTATTCCTCGTTGTCACTGCAATTAACAAGTCCTTCAGGGTGTCACCAGATCTACTAGTTTGCCATAAATATTTCTACAAGAAACGACCACTATAATATTATTAGCTTAAAGTATCACGAACGAGCCAGCATGATTGAACTGACGAGCTGCTAATAAATAGCACTTACATCTTATAATTGTGAAAAATTGTCGCGTACTCATCTCAGTTACGGGGATAAATCTCTTCCCCATCTCTTTTCCCCCCTCCGTCCCCTTTCGTCTCCTCTCCTCTTTTACTTATTCCGTCCACGCGCACGGCCCCTGAATAAGGAATATAAGGCACGGCTCATTTATCGCCCGTCGCTAAGGAATCTCAAACTAAATATTAATTGATGGTCGCCATGTTTGAGAATTTGAATTATGGTAATGATTCCGAGTTTGTAAAAGTTACGCGGTAATACCGATGACAGTGCCTCTCCTATCTACCTATAACAATACTTTTAACGCCTCCGTGGTCCAGTGGTCAGAGCGTCGCTCTTGACTCGGAGGTAGTGGGTTCGATTCCCGCGTTGGAAACATGTTATTTCCAAGTTTGGTTAGGACAGTAACACACGATTGTGCGTACAGCATACTGCAGCGTAGACAGCAGACGCTAGCGTAATCATGATGACAATCATGGTTATCCATTGAGGTCCAACGTGAAGGAGAGCCTTTAATTGAAAATATTAAGCTAGTGTAAAGTTTTTATCGCAGGCATTGAGCGCGACGACCGAATCAAGAAATTTGGTAACGAAAAAACCTAACACACATCCCACTCCGACAGGCACAGCGATACAGCGTTGCCAGACTTCGGTACGGTGTTTGTGTGCGTGCGACTTGACGTAAGCGGATTACAGTTGCATACATTTAGTAAAAAATGCAATGCTTTACCGCGGCATTCCTCGAGTGCCACTGGTATTTTTTTGTTTTATTAAAAATACTATTCATATTTTCTAACGAATACCTATAATTTCCAGCATACAAAATACAGGCCTAGATAATTAAGGAAATCGAATAAAAATATATATTTCTGTACGTAATCAAGTTATCAGTGTTGGCGGGAGGCCAGAGAATTGTACGCAACAGTCCAACTTTTCCCTTGTACCATGAAATTTAAGATGTAATGAAGGCTCGGCTTCCTCCTAACCGACTGAGAAGTGGAATGTTACTAATTGTTTTATTTCTTTACGGAGATATGGAAAAATCAGTGTGAGGTTGTTGTCGTGTTAAGGATAAGAGTAGAGATATGAGGCGGAGAGAAAAGCAGATAATACATTGATAGAAGAGAATTTTTTCGGCATCATGCAAATATCTTCCTTCAGTGATCGCATTTGGAGCTATTGCATAGCTTTTATTGCTGGCTTCGAACGCGGCGATTGAATCAAGAAATTCCGTAACGAAAAAATCTAACACGTCTGACGTCGTTTCAGTTTGGCAGACTTCGGCACGGTGTTTGTGCGTCCGACTAGACGTATACGTGTAGACTATGTGTTAACTGCAAATTAAGCTTTATCACAGCAGTCTCCGAGTGACACAAGTTTGTTTTTGTTTCAGTTATTGTATTTCCCAGTTATAGCCAACAGCCAAAACACTGTCCACAATTACATATCCGAAGACAGCGTTAATATGGGGCGAATTGAGCGTGACGCGGTCGTGACAGCGTGCCAAGCCGCAGCCGATATTGCCGTGTCACAGCACGGCATATGTAAAGCGATATAAATGAAATATGTTTGGTTTTGTATTTAGTTAAACTTTAAATAGCAACGATTGGGGTGAATTTTGTTACCACAGAAATAAATCAAGATAGAACAGCGACGCGTGTGCTTTTCTAAGGAATCGCGCGTGTCAATTTTTGCTTTGCACTTAGTTAGAACAAATAACTTACCCGTGGAAAGAAATACCTTCTTTTGACCGATTCACTTTCGATATTCTGTTTTTACAACTAGACACTGCACAATGAGGCATTTTTGCACAACCGCTCAGGTGTAATCGAGTCGAGACGTGCGCGCTGACTGAATGAACGTTCAACGAATCTTGCACACTTGTGCAAGATTGAAACACGCGTACTCCACCGTTCTATCTTGATTTATTTCTGTGTTTGTTACATTATTAATTGCTCGCAAACCCTCAATCGCGGATTCTTGGAGATCTATTGTTATTCTATTGTTATCGCGGTTGCATGCGACCGCTTGGGGCTTGAGAGAGTGAACTCATGGGGACAGAGTTTTTAGAATGAGAAGGAAACCAAAATCAAAAAATTGGTCTTGCTCTCTGTTGCAGCCACATTCACGCTATCGAAATTTTCGAAGGATACAACAGCTGAAATTAATCACGTAGGCTTCGGCCTGATTGAGCATAACATTATAATAATGTATTTAATATTAGTAAGGTTAAGGATTAGTACTGGACCACATAGGTGCGAACTCTATCTCGGTTTGTAATAAGTATATCTCATAAAAGTATTTTATCCTCCATCTTGTGTGTTCAAAGAATCACCAACCCTAAGTATTTAAATTAATTACAGCTGTGCATTATCAGCTGAGCAACACGTGTCCCCGACTGGGGTCACGCGGGGCCCCGCAGCGGGGCACGGGGTACGAGTGTCGAAGATCGAGTGCCCCTGGCTCAGCTCCAAACACCAACACCCTGTATTTGCCTCTGCATCGATTTGACTCACTGAAACTATAATTTTTGGCCCACCTGCTTTTGACGGAAACTTTGTTAATTTATATACAGGGTGTGACAGCTAATTAGGTGCATATAATTAACTTTAACATAAATTAACGTTTAGCTGTATTTTGTCGGTATAAACGACGGATATTGGTTATTAAGTATAAATAATAATAACCAGCAAAATAGACGCATGGTTTAAAATAGTAAACCAGCTAGATTGTACTTCTGTACCTTTTCAACAAAAGCTTGTAGCAAAAGTTTAGTTTAATGACAAAGAAAGTATATAAAATTACCAAGCAAAAACTAAGCATGCTATTCAGGTACTTAGGCAAGTAATAAATTGTTCAAAGTGATGATACGGGAGCTCTATTAACGATGCAAAGTAGGCAGGAGCTGGTTTTAATATAAACACAAAGTAGTCTCAAGTTGGGAGAGCCCAGCTCATATTCCCGGTAAGACATTTTAATACGTTTAGTGGACATTAACGATGGAGCCCTAGCGTCTACGTAATATATCAGGCTGAGCACACAGTCTGTATGCACAGGGTGTACCGAAGCGGGTGTACCCAAACGAGTACGGCGCGGCGGGCGTCCTCGCCTGAGGACGGCCGGCGGAAACTTGAGTGGGCCAACTTCGTCCGAGAAACTTCGTTTTTCATTTAATTTGGCCCGAAACGAGGAGCTTACAATATTTCCTGCAGCGGATTTGTATGAAATCTTTTGCATGTCAATATTCGTTCGTTTGTTCGGCACGATGTCAAACTTAGTCGTGATGGAACTTTGGTTTGTTGCTTGCATTTCATAGATTACACCTAGCACCTACATTAAATTTGTAGAAAATCTGCTCTTTTAGCCAATTTGCCAACACGTTTGCGTCAAATTTCGTACAATTTTATTTTCAAACTTATTAATCGTAAGTAAACGAAAGAGACTCTACATAAAAACGTGGTTATTTGAACAATACCTGAGTAAATACTCATTAAATTAATAACAATCTTCATACCTAATGTCTAGAATACCTAGAACAAACCACGAAGTACTTTTCAGAGCGGTCAATAACTTTTAACAGCCTACACTGAAATACAATCAACTTAATCACCGTCGATATCGTTTGAGGACTTTGACTCCATTTCTGCTCTATTCTTTAAGTATTTCTTCTGTAATGTAATATTAGTATTATGGCTGGTTATTTTATTGTAGTTTATCTAGTCAGTTGACTAGATTTGCGTTGTTAATTGGTAAATGGTAATCAAAAACGGTAAAAACTAGGTATTATATTTTTAATTTTTATAAAACTTCTTCTGAGATTTTTATGTAACTTAAATTAAATATTTGATTTTCATTACCAATGACTTATTTTTTACTGAACTACCGTCATATTCTACAAAATATCCTGTGCTTACTTAAAGTAAATATGCTAGAGTATTTTTACTAAGGGAGGTTTACTGAATGTCATGTATAAACAATCAAAGATAGTAGCGGCGGAATATGCGGTTTTTGTAGATAATTTATGATAAATAAATATTTTTGTGAAGAGAACCAGAAAACATTGCAATTCTTGTGAATAGCCGGCTACCCATATAATGTACCAAAGATTAAGTGGCAGCATAGAAACTGCAGTCCACAAAAGGATGTAGCGAGGATTTTACAAATCTCGTGTAGTGCAAATCCGTGATACGGCGTGAGCGCACAATACTGCCTTTTAGAGGCTTAGATACGACTGATCTGTGAAAGACACTTGCATCAGTGCAGACGCGATCGATAGAGTGGGGGAAGAGGGGGCGCCCCCTTTTCCCACCGCCCGGCGGCTGAAAGTTTCGCGATAAGTACGGAACTAACGCGTACCACGCAATATTGTTTGTGAACAGGATATTAAGGCAGAGTTTTTTTTTCTAAATGAATTCTCTTAATGGTGTCGCCTTAAGCGGGATCTTTTTTGTATGTTAGGTAAATTATTCTTAATGAAATATTGTGCTTGCATATACGCGAAATCATACGTTTTTGCGATCCTTCTCGCTACTCTGGTAGATATTTCAAAGGCTGGTTAGCCTTTAGAGAAACTACTTATATACCTGATGAGATACATTTAATTACTTAGGACTTATTATCATAATATTATACCTTTAAGCTGTAACTTGTAAAATAATGTTAAATACATACACTACTTTAATATGACTTAGGCCCACTTGCGCCAATCTGGGTTAAAGTTAACTCTGAGTTAAACATCATGTCATCGCTATCACTGACTTGGTGAGTGACAGATATGACATGATGTTTAACTCAGAGTTAACTTTAACCCAGATTGGCGCAAGTGGGCCTTAAAGCCATAATATAAGTTAAATCTTACATAGCGTTTAGCACAAACGCTATGTAAGATTTAACTTATATTATGGCTTTAACCTGGGTGATGACGCCCGCAACTCCGTTGCGACAAAATTCGTTTATTGTACAGGAACCGTACCTTTTTTCAGGATAAAAAGTATCCTAATTATGTCCTTTCCCGGGACTCAAAATATATCCATACCAAATTTCAGCCAAATGGGTTCAGTGGTTTGGGCGTGAAGAGGTAACAGACAGACAGACACACTTTCGGATTTATAATAAATAAAAACAAAGTATCTACTATTTACATTTTAAAACCATTTGATTTCGTATATACTTATATCTTTTATTTTCGTTTTAAATTTTTTAAGAATATAATATTATTATAATAACTTTATAATATAATATTATACCTTTTTAAATTGCAATAACAAAGTTACCATTTCATATTTCTTAAGCTTACCTATATTAAATATGAAATAAGCTTTCGATAAGCTTATTAAAATTCTTC
Organism: Plebejus argus; assembly: GCA_905404155.3. Classification (NCBI taxonomy): domain Eukaryota; kingdom Metazoa; phylum Arthropoda; class Insecta; order Lepidoptera; family Lycaenidae; genus Plebejus; species Plebejus argus. Next base: position 4,915,332 of record FR989942.1, read on the forward strand.
GTACCTTGTATTAATTTTGCAACAAAATTAAAATTATATTTTTTGACTTTATTTAAAAATTAAAATAAAAGGTTATTTACATTGCAATTGCCGTATCATAAATTAATACGAAAAAATGTATGTCTTTTTATGAGTTTGTATTTTACCTTTTTACGCTAAAACCAATGTAGAGTGTATGTCATAAAATTGCAATTTATTTTTATTTAGATACGATACTCATTAATGATTGTTTGGATCAGAAAATATGAGATTCATATAATAAACAAGAATACTTATTAATAAGTTATGGTAGAGTCTACCGTCTACGAGAATTGATCTCAGATTCCGAACAAACAAAATACTAAAACTTATATTTCATCTCCATAATCTGATGATCTATAATATTCTTATAAGCCGTAATACTTTGTTTTTTCAAAGAAAGAAATTTAAGAGGCATGAGTAAACTAAACGAAAAATTTAGTGACTATAAGTGTTTTACATGGGAAAATAAATAGGTTTATTATATAAAAAATAAATTAAGTAGGTAGCTGAGCTTATAAGTTATAATGAATACAAAATGCTAGATCAGTGGTTCTTAACCTTTTAGTCATGACTCATGAGGGATGAATGTTTGTCTTGCCGGGGACCACCCTGTTGGTTTACCTTAATTAATTGTGGTTTGATAAAGAAAACAAGTACAAATATAATTCATAATTATAAAATTGGCATTCATTTTTCATTTGGCAAAAATCTAAAAGTTACAGATTTTAATGCATAGTCTTTACTAACTTCTGAATTCTCACGTATCATTAGGATGGCTTCGCGGACCACTTGGAATGCCTTCAGGGACCACCGGTTAAGAACCACTGGCCTAGATGTTGTTTGCGACTGTCTCAATATACTGGGTTAATTTTCGGAACTCACTCCTTATTCAGAAGAGTATTATAATATAATATGAGAATCTCATATTGTAATGATCGTTGGAATTATTTAAATCGCAGTTCGCTTTCAAATCCAACTTGTTACATTTTTAATCAAGTTAACGGACATTCCCAAGTTTAGAGCGGGGAACTAATAAAGCATTTAGTAAGAAGTGGGATGTATATTGGTGCAAGAAAGTTTGCGGCTAAGTTTGAGAGTTATGCCTCGGTCGAAGTACTGTCCGAGAGGGATTAGGGTTGCCAGCCTTTAGAAAACATTTTTTACCTTTATTGTAACGTTTCCCGTAACTTCGTTGCTGAAAGTTTGTGGCGCGGGAACCGTGCTTTCTTCCGGGATATAAATTACCGTATGTTTCAAAGTATCTCCATATCAAATTTTATCTAACGATTCAGATAAAATTTTAACCGATGTTAAGCAGCACAGACAGACACAGAAAAACACTAAACGCTTTCGCTTTTATAATAATGCCTACACTGCACTACCTAGTCTTATTTACAGCTATAACTATTATTATGTGAAAAAGTATTTCTGATGATATTAAGATTCCGAAATCTCTGGAAAATCTGTAGGATGGTAACCCTATATAAGGCGGGAGTTTTGTGTTTGTTTCCATGGATAATATGAAACAGTTACACAAGATATTGCCCGAAGTAAACTAATAAACATTTGCAAAACAAAACGCTACACTTGGGAACGGTTTTTCTTTGATTTCTGCATGAAATTTTAGTGCATTCGGGAAAACAAGCGAATATTTTTTATTTAACTTTTTGGATAACGGGAAAACACGCCATCTAATATTGAAAAAATACTGACAACTTCGGTGGAAAAAAACACGCTTAAATCATCTTACGTTTATAGAAAAAAAAACAAAGGAAAGACTTCAGGGCACTTCAGAGAAATGCGCGTAGTATCCCAAAACAAATTCGTTTTAAAATAAGAACACTCCGGTGAAATAATAAGTGGCAACTGGCAACACCAAAAAAATATGTCATTAAGGTGGAAATGGCAGCGCACTGTGTGAAGGACGTAGCCCAATTTTATTTCTCCTGAGAGGGGCCATTGTGACTCGGCGTGAGCACCACGGATATAAAAGATGGATGTTTCATCTCGTCGGGTGGCTTCCTGAACCGGCGGTCAAGAAGTAGAATATTAATGAAGATATTTGTTTTTTTTTTATAAAGAAAACATTTATATTTTAATGACCGTTGAACATTGTAGACTATAGAGTCATGAAAACTCCAGTGTAGTCAGGACAAAGTAAAGAGTAAGATAATATTTATCATATATTCGTAGCTATTGTATCGTATATTTTACATGAATAAACAAAGTTTGTAAGATCTTCTAGATTTAATAATGTTAAAAGTGTTTTCATTACGTCTTCTTTACTAATTATTCTTGATATGAAATGGAGACCAATAGGTAATAGCTTAATAAAAATATGCACATATCAATATATAAGACCGAATTATATAATGAATGAAACTGCATGTTGCATTAAAATACTAAAATCCCAACATATGGGAATCAATCCGCCGACAAACTGCTATTGCTACTATGTTGATAAAAAATGCTATGAATAGCTTTACCGCGGCAGTACCCGAGTGCCACAGGTATTTTTTACGGTTCCGTACCCAAAGGGTAAAAACGGGACCCTATTACTAAGACTTCGATGTCTGTCCGTCTGTCCGTCTGTCTGTCTGTCTGTATGTCTTGAGGCTGTAACTCAAGAACCGCTATAGCTAGACTTTTGAAATTTTCACAGATTGTGTATATATGTTGCCGCTATAACAACAAATACTAAAAACAAAATAAATTACATATTTAAGGGGGGCTCCTATCCTATACAACAAACTTGATTTTTTTGCTATTTTTTTCTCGATTTCAATACCGCCAAACAATAGGCACTTGAAATATTAAGAAATACTCAATATTATTAGCACTTTAATAATTTGTAATAAAATTTAAATAAATAAAATAATTAAAGGGGGCTCCCATACAAAAAACACAATTTTCAGTCTATTTTTTGCTCTATTGTGGTTATACGGAACCCTTCGTGCGCGAGTTCGACTCGCATTTGGCCGATTATTTTTTTTATTTCAAGAAAAAATCCTTCAACCTATTTTGTGTATAGAATACCTCAGTGCGGGATCTTTCTTGATGTATATCCGTGGTCTATTCTAAAGCCTGGAGCCCCGCCAGCTCTTGTGAGAAGGGCCCTCCGCCGCCTCGCTAATTGCTACCAACTCTTTCATTAAAACAATTACACAAATTATTAATTATAGATGATTGTCTTAATAAATGTTTGGGGTATCGCGAATAAACAGCACGATTTCCTTTTTCTTGAATCATTTTCGAAGGCTGGAAAGAAAATTTAGCTTTTTGATTTTGCCCAAGTTGCAAACTAAGAGCGTTTGTGCACTACACGGAATTTTATCGTCCGGCGTTCATAACTTTCGCGTTTGCTATATCAAAACGTAAGAAATCGGGACGCCGCCGCGCCGGACGGTAAAATTCCGTGTAGTGCACAAACGCCTTAAGCCCCTAACACTGCTATTTTGAGTCCATCGAGTCGCATTCTTATGACAATATCAGGATCCTGAAAGTTCTGTATTTATTTTCGAACGGACACGACCCCAGCGTTAAGAGGTTACGCTAACACTTTTTTTCCATACAAACGTATTCCTCCATGTCCTCCCTGGATAATGCGTCTAGACAATGATTTTTAACAATATTGGGATCTATGAAAGCTATGCCTCTACGTTCGATTTTTTTTTTAATTTACTTATACTTAAATAAAAAGATATGACCCTTCAAAAATCGCAAAAAAATTAAAGTTCCCCCGTCAATCAACCGACCATAAAACAGAATAAAAACGTAGAGGCATAGACTCACCCTTTCTGAAGATGTTTAAAAAAATAATTATATAGGCTCTATTTTGAAGAAGGAATCAGAGGAATACGTTACCTCGATTTACTGTATCTGTCTCTATCACAATACACGTGCCACTTGCCAGCGCAGGGTGAAGCGTGATGGCAATAGTTTCTTCGTTAAAATTTTACTGTATTAGCGTTTCCTCTTAATTGATCTCATGCAAAATACTTTACACACATAACACACAATAACTTTAAACTTACAACATATGAAACATGACATTCGTAGGAGGACTTAATGGGCATGAATCAACCGTTTGAATGACGCAGGGAAAACTTTTATGGTTACGTGGTACCTCAGTTAAGCAAAATCACCCCGGGGATATGTGGGACGCGAATCTACGCTCTAAAACCACCTGCGATTTGCCATCGGCCATAGGGATGTCCTAGATATGTCAAACACATGACTTCCTTAACTATCGGCCAGTCTACCTCAAAAGGGACTTCCACCAAAGTAAGGAAACGCTTCGCGGGTTTCACACGTCCCCCGAAACACATGACACATTACAAGATGGCGACGTTAGTTTAATTTATCTTGTATTTTATTTCGGCGATTACCAAAACTAGAAGGTAATAATATAAGACTGAATTGACATACGAAACGTATTAAATCCAAGTATTATCTGATGTCATGGATCTTTTCCTAAATAGTCAACAATAATTTAAGTAAAGCCTATTATTCCAACATTGGGTTACCACCAGCACAATTTCACGAATAAATTAATAATATCATACACAGGATCTGCGATAAACTCCGTAACCCTCAGAATTACCATAGGCTGGCGTTATGGTGAAATAATTACCTTGAGTTATCTCGATGCAGCCGCTATATGACGTCGCATAGCCATAAGCTACTAAAATTGGCCGCACGCCAGCGAGCAAGTCTGGACAGTTACATTTGCACAGGGGACGCACTAATCTTTGGAAATCAAGCCAGAACTGCGAGTCTGAGATCCCGGGCCTGTCTGAGTACTCCTTTTGTCTGACTGTGGTAATATCGATACTAATAATATTATAAATGCGAAATTGTGCCTGTCCGTCTGTTGCCTCTTCACGCCTTAACGGCTAAATCGATTTGCATGAAATCTGGTATGGATATACTTTGAGTTCTGGGAAAGGACATAAGATACTTTTTATTCCGGAAAAATGTACGGTTTTCACGCGATAAACGAATCTTGACGCAATTACGGAGTAGCGGGCCTCATCTAGTTTTTCATGTTTCAGTGAGGTTACACTGCACCGTGTACATATTATGCTGTGGACTGTGGTTAATTAAAATTAACGAAGGTATCTCATCACAGGGCCCTGGGCACCAAAAGTGAAAGAAAATGTTAAAACTTTTTCGAAAAATTTAATAACTCAAAAATGGGTTATAATTGTGTATTTGTACGTGCTACATATTGTGTATTATACGTTTACGTAATTTTATCACTTAGTTTTAGGCGTCAGACGAGCCTGGGATCTTGGTCTATTCTGAGAGTACGAGTAACGCTGAGACCCTTTAACGGTACATACAATACTGTATACCTAATTACTTCACTATCAATAAATTCAGTGACTTAGTGCAGTTTTTGTGTTATGCAGACATACTCGTCTATAAATAATTATTGTAATATTGAAGAAATTGATTCATAGGCGAACCTGCGTCATTTGGTCGTACTGTGTCAATTCAATGTGATAGTTCGACAAGGCTCTACATGAACGTGGCGAGAAAAGGAACTAAACGCTTCTATCATACAAAAAGGTTATTTTTTGACATGTGTTTGACAGTTCTCCTTTACCAGCAGCGCCATTTGACATCATTGACACATTCATATAAAGCCTTGTCGGACTCTAGTCGTGATCTCGTCGGCTGGGTTGGGCGTAACGCCATCAAATTACGTAGGTCCGCCATCTTTATATGAATCAACTTCACTGATAGCACAATACGCCCGACGACTCGATTCGATACGAATCGATTGTGTTTACAGCAGACAGCTGCATAATCATGTTGGCAATCATCGTTACCCATCATGGCCCAAGCTAGCAAGAGCTTAAATATAAAGTCAAGAACTATAAAACTTATCTACTCAATACACATGTTACATAGAAAGTTGTAACACCTTAAAAATCGGTTTAGGGTTAAATCTGACCGCAACGCGACGCGTATATGTATTTCTGTACTGAATTGACAGATTTCAATTGCGTGAGACGTCTTGCAAGTCTGTCAAATCCATACAAATTTAGAAATGCATCTACGCGCGTTGCGGTCTGAATTGACCCTTAGTCGTATAGTTAAGGATTAAGCTACCACAACTAACATTGCCTCCTATATTTCCCCTTCTTTATAAAAAAATGTAAAGTAGCGTACTAAACCGTATGTTTTATTAAAACACCAATAGATATAGCGTAATACGTGTTCGTTTTATATGAAAGATGGAGCCCCGGCCACTTGACCGCAACAGATGGCCCTCTCTCGATACACCCTAGTAGTGCTGTACATAACTACCTATATTGCTATTTAATAGCAGCTTCCATATAAAGGTTTCAGTTTTACATAATATATGATAACTATAATATTATGTTGTATCCGCCTTATATACTTATAGGTATTATATTTACTGTTATGATGGTGAAATATGTAAATATATTGCTAGGAGAACACAATGTATTATCAGAGAAGTTAATTCCTAGTTAGTTGACAGACCAACGTCATTTGGTCGGATCATGTCCATAACGCGACCAAATTACGTTGGTCTGCCATCTGACTAGGAATCAACTTTTCTGGTAGTAAGTACTATCAGAAAATTTGATTCCTAAGCAGATGGAGGATCTACATAGTTTGGTCGCTTTACGTCAAACCCAGCCGACAGATCACAATCAACATTGAATTGACATAACTCGACCAATAAATACTACGTCAATACTTAGGACCGTCAACTGCCTATGATGCAATTGCTTCGGATGGTACATAAAAATGTTCCTGAGACAAAAATACAATATGTACATTTTATTTAAAACTTATATTATATTGTAAATGCATAACAAGATAATATTATAAGTGTAAAAAGGGGCTGGGTTAAACTTATCCCATCAAAAACATGCTGTAAAAAACCAACTTAGTTTTTCTACCGTAAAAAGTTGTGAGATCCATGTAATACCAATTACCAAGTAACATATCAATATTATAAAGATTTCTTTCTTATATTACTATACGTTGATTTATATTGCCCTCCAATTTGCCTATCTTAAATATAATAATTAATAACTCTTTCTTTTCTCTACAGTTTTTACGAATTATTCATATCATTTTCACGAATTAAAGTGTAAGCGTGGTGTAGCCTTCGGGATAGTGTAGCTCGTCAGAAGAGAATTGAGCCCGGACGATGTACTGGCCAGGATTTAGATGTGGTACCTTCATAGTCGCTTGTCCCGTCTGCCCCGGCGGTATCTTCTGAAACAAAATATTGTTAGCTGGTTAACAATTTTAAGTCTGGCCATAGACGGACCGTAAGTTGCAATCGGGACCGATTATAGAGCGGTCGCGTTGAAATTTGCATCGACCGCTCAAGAACTGCTCAAACGGTCCGTGAATTGCGGACTATGAATCTAGTATGAAAACTGCAGCCGTGCGGCGACCGCATTTTGTGGTCGGTTTTGACAGCAAGATGCGGTCCATCTATGGCCGGCCTAAGTCTGAGAAAGTAAAATCGAAAGTTAAAATTCTTCGATTAAAAAAAAGGTATCGCCGGGCATATATGGCTGTTTTTGGTCTGACAAAGCGCTCCAATGCACTTATTAGCAAAATGGCGATCGCTGAGCACTATTATAATTGAAGACATTGTTGTGATAGCGACGAAACATTGACTCCAGGCCTTGTAGACTGTAGAGTTTCGTATGTCTGTATGTATGTCTTTTCAATGAAACCGGCCACCGTCACCGAAACCGGTGTGGGAGCTATTATATGTCTGTATGCGCTGCTAATCTTTTGTTAGCAATATGAGTACCCACCTGATAAAGTTTGATTTCTTCCTCTTTATGTGATGCAATATGGACCTTAAATTTTCCGTTGTTCAAAGCAATCGGCAGAGGATTCTTTAGCTCCAACGTCAACGTCTCCGACCCATCAAAATCAATGTTTATTTTAGGATTCCGGACTCTAAATTTGAATGGTTCTGACATATAATAATCAAAGTGTATTTCTGCTATATTTGCTTCGCATTGGACTCAGAAATAATTCTGTAAAATATAGAAACTCACCGTCAATTGTAAATGCCATTAGAGTTTTCATATTAATTCTTTATAAAAAATGAGGGCGCAAACGAGCAAAAGGGCCACTTGATGGAGAGCAACAACCATCGCCCAAGGACACTCTCAATATCAGAAGAGTTGCAGGATCTGCTTTTCAATGGGATATTTTACCGAGGTCTGACCGTATGCCTGCCGGCTCCCATACACGCTACGGTTTAGCGGAGAGGTCCACCTGTGCAGGTATGCCTGCGCAGAAATGTGTATGGGAATAGACCTGTGCAGTTTTTTGGACCTGCGCAGACACTTAAAATCGTTGCAGAACGGTCACTTCGCGGCGGTGGGAAGAGCGGGGATGGCGCGGGGGTGGCGCAGGAGGCCCGATCGCGGAACGCGCCGGCGACGCGTAGTGTCCATTAATTGTGGTATTTTTCAGGATAACTTTCGGAAGCTATTTCTCAACATTTTATTACTGACAGATTAAAAAAAATACGTGTATTTTTATTTTTAACAAGGATCAATATATCAAAATTTAGCCGGAAGGTTTAATTGTAATTTGCACCCTGTTTACAGGTTATAACAAACTAAGTTATATTAATTTAGGGTGTGTACGTGTTCCTTGTAGAAGTAGCAGCGCTGAAACAGTATTTTTTTCACCTTTGTATAGAAATAGTCATAACGCTGGGGCGCTTGTCCATACAAATCACAAAAAATAATTTACTTTTTAGTCCTGCTACTTTCATAGTTAAAACTCTACATAAGGGGTGCACACGCACCCTAAAGTATCATTACTAAGGGTGGGTTGTACTTGCTTTAACTATAACTTTAACTATAACAAAATGTCAAATGAACTGTCAAATATCTAGTTAAAGTCAATAATGGACGCCATATTTGACGATAATCTTAACCTTAATAACAACGCCTCTGGTGCAACCCACCCTTAGTTTTGTTACACCCTGTATACGTTAAAGATCACGTACCTGCTCGACCAGTTTCTCGTAATAGTCCTCAAAGGTCACCATCATGGAGACCTTGGTCTTCTGTTCTGGCTTGAGGTGAACGTCGAACGCCTGGCGCCGAACACTGTTGGCGAAACGACCGGTGTACGTTTCTGTGCTCAAGTCGAGTCTCCCAGTTACATGATGAGAACTGATGATCGATTGATTCTTTATGTTCAACACCTGCAAACATTCATTCTATACTAGATGACGCCCGCAACTCCGTTGGGCCAAAATTTGTTTATCGCGCGGCGAGTGGCGACATTTTTTCGGGATATAAAGTATCTTATGTCCTTTCCCAGGACTCAAAGTAATAAGTAATAAGGTATAATGGTTTTGCTGAAATTTGGCATGGAGATATACCCATATCTCCATGCCAAATTTCAGCAAAAGCAGCGGTTTAGGCGTGAAGAGTTGACAGACAGACAGACACACTTCCGCATTTATAATATTAGTATGAGTCAGCAATTTCAAAGAAATTATTACTTTTCAAGCTTCGAATCCTGTACACTTTGATCCGCCTTTGAACAAATTATTGTACCTCTTATTCTGCATACTTTGTATGATATTATATTATGTTCTAACTTCTAGCTATAACAAGTAGTGAGTCTCAACTTAGTCATACTTAATATTACTTCTTGAGTCTATACAATATGATACAAAAATCTGCTTAATCACGCACGGATGAAAAAACATGAAAGTAATGCTACTTATTACTCTAAAATTATAGTAAAAAACTGGAGAGGTGTCCAGGGACACCCGAATGGAACCCGAATGGAATATTAAGAGGCCGGGGTACCCTCGAAATTTTCATACATTCTTAATACCAAAAATTATTTTCTCATACGAAAATATTTAACATGTTTGAGTTATTTTTCAGCTTAAGATAGTAATTACCTAGGGTACTGAACATTTTTTTTTTACAAAATATTTAAATACTTACTAAAAAAAATAATTTGTGTTTAAATATTTTTTAGTAAATTCACTACTAAATATTTAAACACCAAAAAATAGACAAAAACACTAAAAAATATATAAATAAATAGTAAATTTACTACAAAATATTTAAACTTTAAAAAATATTTTTTATTATTACGCGTTAGACAAGCTCTACCTATTTAAGTCTTTAGAGAACTCACCACTTCAAATCCTTGTCCAATCATAACATCCCCGAAGGGCTGAATCTCAAACTTGACATCCTTATTGAGATCTTTATTTTGATAATATTCTCGATATTTTTCACTTTTAGACTTTACCAAAGCCTTTAAAAACGTTTCTCTCTCGCGCTCATAGCCTTCTGGTGATTTGTAACGATTTGTCAGGTCCTGAAAACAGAATAAAATAAAAAATTTGTAAAACACGCAGCTTCATAAAATATGAACAAAATACTACTTAATTGTGGCCTCGTAATTCATACTCAAAATGTATGATTTAATCTTTAAGTACTTTATGTTACAGGCGCTGCAGAAAATGTGTAATTAAATTCCACCAAAAATATAAATCTAAAAAGAGAAGTCAAGTTCAATTAAAAAAAAAACGGCGAAGTGATCGTTGAACATATAAAAAATATAAACAGACGAACATAATATAACCACAGAATAGATAATAGTACAAGTAATATAACTTCCTCCTTTTTGGAAGTCGGGTAATAATTATGCTTGTCTATGAGCTTCGCCGTAATAAGAATGGAGATCTAAATGAGTGCCAATGTTCTATGCAAAATCGAAATAGATATTTATAGGAAGTAGGAACCCAATAACATTATAAACAATTAATAAAGTCTATTTCTTTGCTTTATCTAGTAACAATTGGCACTGTTATTAAAAAAATGTGAGATCTCAAAGTAGATTAGATTTGACTTGGCCAGTTTTATCAGAATTAAAATGTTCAGTAACTTTATGAAATGACTGATGTAAGGAAAATAATTAGAGTCCCAACTATGAATATAATATTATGTGATTTAACATAGACGTGATACGGCATCGCTAATGTGTCATAGTTCCTGAGGATTTTTGAATTCTTACTGCAAACAGTCAGAGCTGACTCCGACCGCCGTAGTAAGAAGTTCTTAGTACGAGAATTCGCATGAGTTCTTACTAAGAACTCATGCCAATTCTCGTGAAGCAGTTCTAACTAGTGTGTTCAAGCATTCTTACTTCTCGTTCGTAACTCCCGATGGCTTTGGTTGAAATTTTTTGTCCAACAGAAGTAGTGTTCACTGACTGCACCTTATCATCGGGGCCAATTTGAATCTAAAAAAATGTAGTTCAGATAAATCGTGATTTCGTATTGTGGAGATAGATTTACGAGGGTATTTTAGACTTCTTGAGTTATGCGGCAGACAATTTAGTCGTCCATCTATTGCATTCTATATTTCACTCTCTAGTAAACGCGAATACATATCTACTTAATTTCCGCAACACGAAATCTATTCAGGGCTTGTACCATGAAACCGTTTTGAGACTCAAACATTCAAACGAGAATGCCGCATCCTACTCTAACAAACGTGAAATGACGTTGAAAAAATTAGAGCAAGACGCGGCATTCTCGTCCGAATGTTTGAGTCTCAAAACCATTTCGTGGTAGGCCTACTGTATTGCAGCTTAAAAAAGACTTATATTCTAGCTAGAGGAGAAATTTCTAGCCCAGAGTGCTTACTTAAAATGCATTCAATTTCGATAGCGAAGGATTGGCATACAGCATCGCTGTGTCACTCATGGCGCTTGCGATGCGTTATGTCAACACATTTTTGACATTTAACTTTGCTATCGAAAATTATTTTGACTAGAGGGGCCTAATTTCTGTTAAAAAATGGCGTTACCCAGTCAGCGTTGATCTCGGCGAAGACGAATTTGTTATCGTAAGGAAGGTCCATGTCTCCGTTATATATGGCTGCGAGGGAGGCCGGCCCGCACTGGAACTTCCCACTGGACATCTCCTGAGGAGTGGCATCGACGATCTGCCAACCGTTATACTCGGTGCCCAGATCGGGACGAGTCATCCAAGCCTACAATCCAAAATGGTTGAACTTTTTCTCCAATTAGTACGCAAAGAATGAGGGTTTTTGATATTTCATTTGCCAACAGGTGGAGCTATATGCAGCCGTACGGTTTTATCTAGTCGCTGCTGCAGTTTTCGCCTCAGCGGGTCCAGTGGCCCAGCGCCAAGTGGAGATGGCACGGACGGGTTTTAGTAGATAGAGCTGCGGTCAATTTACCTTGTCGACCACAGAGAGCCCCATATATCTGCTGCTGGATTCCCCCCTTCCACGTGGAATTTTCCCGTCAAAAAAACTGTCATATGTCATGATATACCAGCCTTATTACGTCCGTGTGATACAAAAGACCCTACCATATAACCTACTTACGAATGAGATATCAAAAACCCTTATTCTAAGGCTACTACTACTTCTTACCTCATTCCAGACGTGGAAATTCCAAATTGATTCCTCGTTTTTCAAGATTATCAAGTCCCCGTTGCTGTCGTGAGCAGATGTAAAGCACGTTACTGGACGGCAGGGAATACCTAAGGCTCTGAGGACTAATAAAATAGCGCTTTTTAGTAAACATTTTAATAACAAAAAATTGATTTCGACACACTACTACCACCAGACAGTAGACTTCAAAACTTCTTGCACGTGCTTTTGCAGTCATTCAAACTTACTCATTAGTCATTACATTACATACGCTAGTCGCTAAAAATTCGTAATGGCTTTTACATAGATGTAATATACCAACTATTATAGGTGGTGACAGACCCAATAGATTAATCAAAACTAACCTGTTGTCAAAGTACCCGCGAACACCCAACATTGAGCATACCTCACGGGTTCTTTCGTCCCGTAATATTGTTGGATTATTGTTGAAGATCCGAACCAATCCATCGGGAGGGTGCCATCTGTGTATGGTTCATTCCACCGCCCAACCAATATTCCATGATCTTCAGAAATCTCTCCTCTTATATCATTGTTCACAGCAGCCGATAGAGCTCGGGTTGTTGCGATTGGATCTCCTCTATCTCGACCTTTGATCTGTAAAATTAGGACATAGAATAGTCCATTTACTTTGATTTTAACAGGTGCAGAATGTTATTTGGATGCCATTATAGGATAGCGCGATTGTAAAACAGTTGAAGACGTGAGTCAAACACGATAAGTAACAGTAAAAATTGCCTTTTTTGCATAAAATATGGAGGCTATAGGGTCGGAAAATGAATTATAATAAAAACTGTGCATTTTAGGTGTAGCCAGAAATATTAGGCAGGTGATGATATTGATAAGTTACAAGGTTTGTTCAAACTGTAAGGGAAAAAAATGAGTACTTAACTGTCCGTATATTATAAAATGTTAGTTATCGTGTTCATTCACTCATGTTCTCAGTTGTCTCTTAATCTTAACAGTTTTCAAAATGTGCCCTGGTTAAGACCGACGTTAGCCTCGGCGTAAATTTTTTATCATAATCTGCATGAGCATCTGCATATTTTCGGTGATTTTGAGGAAAACGTTTGAAATTTTCTTACCATGCCAATATTTTTCATCAAATACACAGCACAATCGAGTACATCCTTATCATATTGTGCGTAAGACCATCCTTTCCTGCTGATGTTTTCGGAAGTTCCTACAAATATTACCCCTTCATCATTTTCAACATATTCTTCTCTATGACTGGCATCTGCAACATGAACGATATTCAATTATTAATGTTTGTTACGGGAGTTCTTACTATTTACAATATTATGTCTTGTTGAGTTATTGTAGTCTAAACGACGATAGAACTTAATGAAATGTTTTGACTATAATGCCTGCTATAGACGACAACGACATAACTAACAGTTCGGACGCAGGTGCTGGGTGGGTTGTTATGATTTGTAATGCAATAGGCATGATGACTAATTTTTTTCTTATTGGTAATTGAAAGACCCTTAAAAACTACAAATATCGGTGAAAGAATTACTCTGATAGCTTAAAAATTCACCAAGATATGACAATTCAAACATCTCATAAAATAGACCTGCCCGAAACGCTCCATACTAAAATGCTACTCGATTATGACGTCACATTAGAGTTGTTTGTAGGCGTCGCGGGAGATTTTTGTTCGATAGCTATATTAATTATTGCGTTTATGAAAGTGGTTTCATAACAAAAGTTGCTTTAAATTATATAAGTTATTAAATGGTATACAAATATTAAGAAATTTAATCGAAAAAAATTCGACTTGAATATCCTACTTTGAAGGCGCATAACATAAAAAATACAAAAGGTATAAGGCTGAAATTTTGGAAACACTCATGTTCTACCGTTATTTCTTTATTTTAGTTACCAAAATCGCTAATCATTGACCTTGTCATCATCCCTATTGCATACCGTTTAGACAAAAATAAGGAGTTTCATATAGATCTGAAATTAGGTAAATGTGGCACATGTACCTAATGTCATGTGCGTTGCATGAAACATACTTATGTTTTTTTTTTTACGGAAGAAAGTAACTGAAGCAGCATATAGGTAGATAAGATAGCTATTTCAATTTTATTTTTGTCGCAAGTGCATGCAGTTGCAATGCACTTTCTGCGATCGGACTTTGCAGTTCTATCGTAACTCATACCCACCCGCCATGTAGACGCAGTCATTTTCGCACCAAGGATTAAAGAGTATGTAAATAGGTAGAGGCAGAGTATAGTCAGACGATTCGATCCCTGCTTCAGTTTTAGTTGTTGTTTTGACTTGAATCGTCCATTTTGCCACGATGCAATCGGCAGGCGAAGACACAGACATCGTAATAGAAGAATCAGCTTGGCTCTTGAATACAGCGTTCCATCCATTCTTCACCTCATTTTCGTCTTTCGAAAACTGTATTTTGGCAGTGGTGTCATCAGAACGAATTTCTTCATCTGTTAAAAGAAAAATAACAATTAAATTAAATACAATTGATTCATTTTCATCGCGATGATAACATAATTTTCTAACCGTACATAATGACAATAATTATATTAATACATATCTCTTGGAATAAGTAGGTAATTTTACAAATCTTTCTATTTTATTTTATGTTTTTATTTAATTTTTATTTTTAAATTCATGACAGGGCATTTCTCACGCAAACATAGAAGTCAAAAGTAACTCTTTCAGAGCTGCTTCTTTCACAGTGAACTCTTTATAAGGGTCACATACATGCCCTTTACCACTCACACCTTGCATATCGGAAGTTTTTCATGTAACAAAACTAAATTCAAACCTTCCACTTGCAACAAGATGGTCAGGTCGTCAGTTTTAATATTGAAGGGTCTGCTGAGTGCCACCTTCAACCTGAACGCCTGCCCTCGTCGAACCACCAGCCTTCGGTCATATTTCCTCGTCATCAAATCGAATCTCTTCGTGTGATGATCCTCCCCATTTGTTTCAATACAAAAACCAATTCCTTCCACAACCAACTTCGTATTTTCTGAAAGTAGCAAGTGATTTTATAGTGGCAAAATAGAAGACTCTCTTTAGGGCCCTTCCACACGACGTTTTTTTACGCTCATTTGTATCGATACAAACGCAACTTTATATATGTGCCAAAACGCGATGAAAACGCAATGAAGATGAGCGCATCAGAAACGCGCATCGTCAGCACGCAAAAAATACGTCGTGTGGAAGGGCCCTTAATCCTTACTGAATACTCAATTCTGTTATACTGGAACTTGGCTTAATACGCTACCGCGTGTCTAGATCAAAATGCATTTGCAAGTTTCGATAACGAACTTAATTAAATGTCATAAATTACTTAGCGACACACATTTTAGAAAATATGTAAATTCTACTAACAAATACTTTTTAACAATAGTGTTAATTTATTTTTAAACTTTAATTTGTGCATAGATATTATTATCAAATAGATAATTTTTCTTCTAAAATTTTAAAAAATTAATGCGTTTCGGTGAGTTAAACGTGCACATTGTTATTAAAATAACAATAATCTTATTGTCATTTGTCAGTAAATAATAATTTATTGGCTTTCAAGGCACGCAAGTTGACGATGACGATGATGCGACGACGATGTAAAACAGAAACATTAGATTACGGGTGAGTGGCGCACCTACGTTATTTTGTTAAGCTATATCAAGTCAATGGTAGTCGTATCTGGACATGGGCATAACTTAATCCAACCAACGATGTAGTTGCGCCAATTTCTGTAATCAAATCGAATTCATTTTATTTGAGGAAGCAAGATAATATAATAATATGTAACTGATTGTACTGTCGGTTCTTGGTGGAAATTCATGTTGATCACTAATGAAAAACTATTTTCGTGCACTTTTTCCACTATATTTGTGAAAAAAGTTATAAAACATAGTGGAAAAAGTGCACGAAAATTGTGTTTCAATTAGTGTTCAGCAAGATAATAATAATAATATCTATGGACGCTTCACACCACGTCAGTCTGGCCCCGTGCTAAGTACCTAAAGGACTTGTGTTACAGGTACCAGACAACGGAAATATATATTTTAATACTTTGGCAATTTTGGCAACGGATTAAGTCAATCCAAATTGGAGTAAATGAACCTTAGTCCAAAGGTCATTATATAAGGAAAACAAACCATTGGTATTCGGAGTAGGTAAAACAATTTCTTTTTCCTTCCTCTGACCACACCAAGCACAACACCTCACTAATTTACTTTTCACTCCACCCATCGCTTTTGCTTTTTTTACTTAACACTATAACTGCATTTATCACTTTAATTTCATCAAAATGATGACAAATCTCTATTCAATCTTCGCTCTATAATCCTTTAGCTTTCTGCATTTAACACTTTAACTTTGTTAAAATGAGCACAAAAATCGAAAATATTTCCCTTTTTAGGGTTCCGTAGTTTTTAATTAGACACGAAATAACCGTTTACTTCTGAAACTACTTTTCATCTGTGCATCGGGACTTTCTGTGTCACATTTTATCATTCATTCATTACATTGACCTATGGATTCCCTGGGGATTCACACTTGATCACAGACTTTAGTCATTATTAACAGAAAGTTTCTGACCTAGAAAAGAGGCCAAGGTGATGTTAAAGGTATTTCGTGAAGGCGAGATCTTTACTAAGAAAACAATTATTACCACCTGAAGATGTCATAGCAAGGCTTTCAGTTTGAAACTATTGTCTACAGGCTTTTTACGATCTCAAGGGTCAATCTATACAGTGTGTAACAAAAATAAGTGATAATACTTTAGGGTGTGTACGTGTTCCTTGTAGAGAGTTCACTGTGAAAGTAGCAGCGCTGAAAGACGAAATTTTTTTCACTTTTGTATCCATGGGCAAGGGCCCGAGTGTCACGAGTTTCCCCATACAAAAGTGAAATAAATTTTGGTATGGTAAAAGAAAAAAAGTTTGATATAAAAACTGATTTTTTTTTGGTCCCCTTAGGGGAGGGGGGAGTTTTCAGAGTTATCAGACGTATTCATCGGATGCGGCTTGTTTCTATCTGATTAATTAATACAAAATACACTACACTACACTACTCCGACATAAGTTGCGGACGCGACCTTGAGCATTCGCCATTCGGACGTCCGAACCAAATCTGGCTAGCCGGATGTTTTTGCATCCACGGACGTCCGCGGATGAACCGTGCACATTGTTAAGCCTAGTCCATCAGTCGCGACTTATGAAAACATCCGATAATTTGTTTCTAGCTTTAAGCTTAAGTCACTTAAGTAATAAATATTCGTCTCTGAGTGCGGCAGTCATCACTATTGGGTAGTGGATACCTCATAAAGTTAATATACCTAGCGGAATAGAGCAACAAACTCGAGCTGTCAAACGTAACTGAAATTGGTTTTCATCTGTGTGAAAAATATGTGTACGTATACACTTACACAAGCATGATTGGACATGAATTCTATGAGATTAAATTGTCAACGTGTAAGCCCGCGAGCTGATGGTTGTCAAAAAAAGAGTGATGCTGTCATGTATCACACGTCTCTTTTTACCACGCAATGTTACTGATAGTGACATCTCGCTTGCTCAGGCCTTTGTTTCTCTATTCCGCTAGGTATATTAACTTTATGGGATACCTTTAATACATGGTAAAACCCTAATTACAGTCATGCAAATAAAATAAGAAGAGAGGAAGAAATAAAAATAAGCAAATGAAGCAGCGACCAAACCCTTCTGAAATAATATTAAGATCCCCTCAGTTCTTTTACAAATTTTCTTCCGAGAGCTACTTTACAGTCTTATAAAAACTGCGAAAATGTCGATTATACTAAAATAAATTCTTTCTGTTCAATAAAAAGTGCCGGGAACTGAAAAAGTACAAAAAGTGCCGCGCGAAAGAGTGTCTTCATGCTATTAAAGTTTTTTTTGCGACGAAAGATCGTACACTCGGTGCAGGAGAAAAATTATTCGCAATCTTTAATAATTTTAAAACTTTCTTTAAAAATAAGGACCAGAAATAGATCCTACGAGCACTCTATCATAAAGATTAAATAATAATTGACAGACAAATATTATAAAACCAAAGTTCTCATGTGTGTTTGTACGTTTTATACTTCTTATAGGAAAATCTCCGGAGTCCGGAGTGAATTAATAGAACCACGCTAATGTTTGCACGCGTTCTGCGTTATGTGAAAACGATCTACTGCAGCTATCGCCAACCTGTGTCCCGACGGGTCTTTTTCAGTGGCCCGCGTGTAGTTAAAGCATTTTGAATTTCACCCCCACCGGCAAAATAGTACAAAGTGGTCGTAAAAGTCGTGAAAATTTTGCCACTTTTGAATCGCTAATTTCAAAGAACGTTCTAATTTTAACCCTAAAAGTTGCGGCCCGCGACGCCAAGACCAAAACGTGTTTGTGATCCGTGTAAAAAAAAGGTTGAGTACCACTGATCTACTGTATATTTAATATTGTGTATCCTGTGGAATATATATTTTTATTTATTTATTTATTTAAGTCAGGTATCTTGGCCCATATTATAAATGCCTTATAGACTAACATACATACAATTATACTAAAACGAACGAACACTAAACAATAACACTGGTCTCTGCTAACACTAAACACGTATTGTCTGCGACGTGTTCGGAAGTCGTCCTCGGAACCTCCTGTAGTATCCAATCGGCCAGAACTCCTCCTTTTCGAAGGTCGGCAGATGATGCGTCGGGACTCTCACCACAAAGGAGCGCTAAAATTCATTCATAAGGGAGCAATCGTTAAAAACAATAGAGAGCCTCGATTCCCACAAGTTCAATTGCTTCATCCGTTTAATCTATTAAAAATACAATATGAAATATAAATGATATGAAAACGAGGACATATCTCCGCACGTTGGTACTACGCGATGAGACGTGAATACTTGGAGCAGGGCTGGCCCTTATAGGCCCTTGAACTACCAGAGAAATTATTCATATTATGCAATTTGGCCAGGCTATATCAAGCCCAAGAGACAATCACTATAAAATATTATAATACTAGCTGTCCCGGCAAACGTTGTTTTGCCATTAAAAGTATGTACTTATTTCTACTTCATCAGTTGATGCAAAATCTTACCCCCTCTTTGGTCCCCTTAGAGGGGTGGGGAGGTGGGGGGGGCTTATACACCAAATGTTGAGTTGGAAGAAGACAAATATATCTGCGAAAACCGTATGCAAATCGGATCAGTAGTTTTCGTGTTATAGAAAAAAGTTTGATACAAAATCTGACCCCCTCTTTTGTCTAGCATACGCCAACGAGATATCTCACTCTACATGTTTCTCGTTGTTTGATATTTATCTTCATCTCTATTGACCCTAGCATGACAAACATTTTTTCTCGCGTAGATCTACCATCGAAATAACACATTTTTATAGAGTTTTGTCGAGATAATGTCGAGATTTTGACATTATTAGACGAGTAGTTTTTAATTATCTCGAGAGTGAGATATCTCGTTGGCGTATGCTAGGCAGGCAGATGTTAAGTTGGAAGAAGACACATCTGCGAAAACCGCATTCAAATCGGATCAGTAGTTTTCGTGTGATGCTGGAACAAACATACAGACAGACAGACAGACAGACAAAAAACCAACCACAGTTTTGGCTTCTATAGCGAATAGCGATGTAGTGACACCCCAATAACATAATTATATATTTAAAACAAGAATACATTCAAGATCTCAGCACAAATGACCATTTCAATTTCAGAAAACGAACAATTCTTTTTTCAAACTGAGAGTGACATTATATTTTTTTTATTTCCAGCAGAGCACAAGACAATTCTTTTCTGAAACTGAGCGTGACATTACTTTTTTTTCCAGACGTTCAGCCCTAGGTCTGGTGTACGCAGCCGGCGGCGGAGCATTTCCGAACGCATCGCCGTTCAATATCCGCGAGGATTGTTTGTAGACCCCCCCAGACCCCCCAGAACCGGGGGGTCGCCAGCCGTCGCCCCCCAGTCTCAAATGGAGCCTTGCTCTTATATTATACATTCCGGGTCACCATATTTGTTTTTATTCTAAACGTATATTATATTATGTAAACACGTAATTGCCGTTTACATTAGATAGAACTTGGAAACTGTTAGATCAGGGTGCTTAGACAAGTTGCATTCGATGTCTTCGATAGTGAACTTAGAAATAAAAATTGTATACGAATATCATTTTTCTTGTTAGACAATCATAAAATCCATACTAATATTATAAATGCGAAGGTGTAACTGTATGTCTGTTTTTCTATCAGTTACCTCTTCATGCCCAAACCCATGAACCTATTTTGCTGGAAGATATGTATGGAGATACTTTGGGTCCCTGGAAAGGACAAAGGATACTTTTTATCCCGAAAAAATGTACGGTTCCCACACGATTAACGAATTTTAGCACAACGGAGTAGCGGAGGTTATCTAGTAAATAAATAAACATATAATTTACCCAATAGGACATAACACTACCATGTGACAAAAATTTACATCAACGATTAGGTACACAAACATTTAAAAATAACAATAGCACACGAATATTAAAGAAACACAACAGAAATCACTTGATCAGCCTGCTATTTAAGCAAAGAAACAACGATATATTAGTTGTTCCCGGGAATCGAACCCAAGGCCTCAGAGCCAAGTTCCAAACCACTTGACTACTAGACTTTATTAACTTTCTTCACGGCACTCTAGACCCAATCGTGCCATGAAAGAAGAATATAAGAAGTTAACGATTCAAATTGCTAAAGGAATTATTATTAATTATTACTTAATAATTAGTAGCATCCTAGGTAAATTATTAGCAATATAATATAATGTTAAACAAATGACGCATTACCTAGGTAAATGAAATAAGCAAATAGTCTATTACCTACACTACAATATTCCGTGGTAATACTGCACTTAATCGGCATGAAAAGCTTAATAAGATTTAGAACGCTACTTGACTTAATAACAGGCTCTGTGCCTTTAAAAACAGTTCAAAAGTTTTTGCATGAGGGAACATACAGTATAATTTTTTAACTCATTAATCCCCGAACGGCCCAAGTGGGCCGCGATAACAATAGATCAACAATAGATTTCCAAGAATTCGCGATCGACGGATTAATCATGATAATATTGAGTAGCCTCTACATCATGTCTACGCCGTAGAGGCTCGTAGCGACCGTAGACGTAGACCACGTAGCAGAACGTAGAGAGCCGCGTAGCACTCGCAGAAGGGTGTGAACCAAGATCTTTTCTTTATCGCTTCTTTATAGAATCGCCGATCAAAATGTATGGAATTGATATAAGACGGGTGGAACGTCAACGTCATATTAACGAACGCTTTAAATGTCAATTTGATCGGAGACCATGCATTTTGATCGGCGATTCAAACGAAAAAATACTGGCTAAATAGTCAGGGCCAGTTCATTGAAGTATACTCGAATACTCCAAATAACTCGAAGTTTCGCGCACGTAAATAAAAAAATTTACATTGTATATTTTCCCACGCCTATATCCCTCCCCTTGGTTCTCTTTTATATCTGCGCCGAATAACATAAAAATCGCGTAGTTCGTGAGATTAGCACCTTTAAATTATTATATAAGATGTTAGTGTAAGCACCGCGTTATCCTTGAAACCATCAAATGAGCCCGTCAAAATAAACAACTTTTTCTATGAGAACAATTCTGGAAACTCAAAAAAATCCGTCTTCATACCCATACAAATTGCCGATCCAGCCATCCGTATGTCCGTATGGGTATGAAGAAGGCATTTTTTTTGGAGTTCTCAGCATTGTTCTCATAGAAAAAGTTGTTCATTTTGACGGGTTCATTTGATGATTTCGGACGGTATTTACACTAACACACTGTATATATTAAATTCAAATTATTAAAGTTCAAGTTTCAAGCTGCCTAGCGCGGGCGGTAAGCTTATCAATTCAATGTCCTTTTGAGAAGTTAATAAAGTTCAATTTAGAAGATCATTTAAAATACATTCCATCGCTTCGTCGCGTAACGCGTTGCCACATATTAAACTAACCCTTATAAGGGGACATTCCCAAATTACGTGATACTTAAAACATGGTCTAGGTCTACCAGAATCTGATGGCAAATTTTGTCAGCAGATTTTCAAAAAATATCCTTAATCATTGGATAAATTTATATATTTGCATGTTTCACGCACATAATCAGCCGCTATAAGGAAAAAAATGATCAAGATGTTTTATTCCAATTACCCCCGGTATTGCTAGAGTCAATTTATTTTCGCACTTTTTGCCATCAGATTCTGGTAGAACTAAACGATGGAAGTTAACTAAGCTTGGTGAGTGATCACGTTACAATACTTGGTTTCAGTCACGCGCTAAGCCTCACGTAGTCACTACTATAACTCTAGTCATCTACTAGGAAATTACCACGCGACTGCCGCTAGTACTGAAAATGTTAAAAGAATGACGTCTCAGCATTTGATTCATATAGATTCACATAATTTTACGACTTATGACTATACTAACTATCACTACTAACATTGAATTCATGTAATCTGACTAAATATGAATGACGTAGCTCCTACAGCTGCTTATGAATAAACTTTTTTGCTGGTATTAGATGCAGATAGCTAATATAGAATAGGGAGTAAAAAAATGTTAAAAAAGGCAAATGAATGGTTAAAATAGTGGCTTAAAATTTTCACATTTTTTATATGTTTCCATAGTAGTTATTAGGTAAATATTATGCAAAATCCTAATCTATTTTTAAGTCCCTTTACTGTACATGCTGTTGGCAAGCTTGCTCATTTCAGTTCCAGTAGTTCTTAAATCGCTACTGTGTACTGCACCTATACTCAACCTGCGGCCCATGCGTCTCGCTGGGACTTTATCAGTGGCCCGCGTGAAGGTAAACCAGTTTGAAATTCACGCCCACCGGCAAAATAATGTCGTGAAAAATCGCTAATTATGAAAAGCGTTATTTTTAAACCATAAAAAATTGTTGCGGCACCTGCGAAAAGTGTTTGTGACCCGTATAAAAAAGGTTGAGTACCACTGGTGTAATGGTATCATTAACCAAATTCGGGGTTCAAAAATAACTGAGAATTTTGGCCGACGACTTCGTCTGCGTTTTACACAAAGGGTAGATATGTTTTTTGTGCAAAGATTTTTTTAAATGTTGTAGTACTATCAGAGAAGATAGGTAGAGGTCCGACCTACGTTATTTGGTCAGGCTACGTAAAGTAGATAAGTCGTGACTCGTGATCTGTCCGCGGGACTTGACATAACCCGAACCAAAATATGTAGGTCCGCTATTCTGCTAATCAAGTACATATAGTGCATCAAGAAAGTGAACGTGGCAACATCGTAGTGTCGTCCCTTTTAAATTAATCTAAGAATTGACGAATCTATAAGAGTTCCGTTTTTTGCCATTTTGGCTACGGAACCCTAAAAAAGGGTGCGATGTTGCCACTTTTTAATTTCTTCACTTTCTTGACGCACTATACTCAATATTATTCTTCATCTCGAGTCTGACCACATCGATCGACTTTTCATGTAAAAAACATAACCCTCCTTCTGGCGCTGTCAGGTAAAAAGAAAGTATTTAAAACACATTGAATACAAAAGTTTCTACACCCTCGTGCACAGGTAAACTGAGTGGGTGCAAAAAACAAAATAGATGCAAACAGTATATTCACAGTTCACACATTAGTTACAATATAATATCATGCAGTAGAGTAACTCATACACAAATTGTATACGAGTGACGTGTCACGTGGTGACGTGATGCAAAAATTCCAAAATTGAAATCACGCTAACCGCTAATGGTGACGTGGTCCATCACACAAGGAAATTTCTGCCTGTGTGACAATTCGTTTATCGAGCGATAGCCATACATTTTCCGGGTTCTATCCCTGAAGTCTAAGTATCTACATACCACATTACATCAATATTAATTCAGCGTTTTAAGCGTGACAAGCTAAAGCTAAATATACACTTTCACATTTATTAGTATAGATGTCAGTAAGTAAATTTTTTTTGACTAGTTTGTGCATCGGGCATTGGCCCACCATAGATTTCCATTGCTGCAGCTCCTGTAGTCATGAACATCGTGGCTTAGTTGAAGTATGGTCTAGACTCTAGACTACGACGACTCTAGAGTCTAGACTCTAGTGTCTACTGTACAGGCTCAAAACTTTTTTCTATTCTTTTTAAGAAATGACATTGTTGTGTTTACTCTCAACGAAAATAATGTTTTGGTTTTTATTTTTTAATGAATTGTCTCCAATGGTTTCTAAAAATAATTTATGTATTGTTTGCGAAGCCCCTTTCAGGTTCCTGTGGAGCCCCAGGACTCGCGGAACACACTTTGAGAATGGTAGCACAAAATTGCTATATAAACTCTGTGAGCACGCTTTTTATACAACCATTGGCCATGAAAGTAGTCATATAAGGGCATATGTAAGCTTCTCCATATGATCTACCGTATACTTTTTACATTGTGTTATTAGTGCAACCCGTGCAACCCAACTCCATCGACAAAGTTCCGTTTTCAGAACTGTCACATGTACTACCTGTGCTTCGCGAACTTATTAAATTTAAATGTACAACTCCGCACTGTAATGGCAGCTATTTGTGAGCTATTGATTGGGACTTTTACCTATTTAACTTGGGTTCAACGATTGCGAATAAGTTTTTAATATACCGAACTTCGAATAGCTTCGCTAATGGTTTCGTGGAATTACCTGTCTCGACAAGATGTTACCCTCGAAGCTACTTTACATGTGTTAATGTCATCGAAATCTGCCCAGTAAGTTAGTATTATTATAACTGAAGTTAAAGAAATAATATGAGCTATTCGCTGGCCACTTGGTGAAGGACTAGCGCGACTGCCGACTAGGTTGGTGGGCATGTCTTCGCAGAACTGGAAAAGGGATAGGTACCTATGTTTGATGGAGATTAGAGATATTAAATCGCGGTTTCAGACTACTTTTTCCAGATTTTAATATTATAGCTCATTTATTAATGCATCGCAACGCCTAGCCTCCCTGATGTGAATCGACTCTTACGGCCGCTCTTACTGCGGCAAAATATTATGACTCTGTGATTAAATAAAGATTTTGTCATAAGCCCCATACATTATCTGTCAAACTCTTCATTAAATTGAAGTTTAATCATCATTAAATGTCTCTGAGTGCGGCAATTAGTACAAAAATTTACACTTCTCATTGATATTATGTAAATAAGTATTATTATAGGTCTACCAGAATCTGATGGCAATTTTTGACAGCAGATTTTGAAAAAATATCCTTGATCATTGGATAAATTTTTATATTTATATGTTTCACACACAAAATAAGCCGCTAAAAGAATAAACAATATAGGGTTCCGTAGTATCGCTAGTTTTTGAAAATTTTTGTATGGTCAATGAATGTACATTTATAACATGTTTTACACTACTAACAACGTCATCATCTTAGTTACTTTCAAAGGAATTTGAACGAAAAGTTCCTTTATACTTCGCCGAATACATTTTTTTAGTTGATCGATTATTACTCAATAACTTATGAAGTCTTCTTAGCCATGATAGTTTTCCTTTTAAATTCAGCATATTTCCTACTCCCGTGAATTTTTTCACATTTCCAAAAGCAACCGTTTAGCTGGTAGAAGCGGGGGACACTGGACTCTAACGATTTTTTCCACTTTAAAACTTAATATTTCACAAATGGATTCCTAAATCGAAAAATGATCTATGAATACTCATAATATTTTTAAAAAACCTATCCAACGACACTCCACACGACGGGGTGGGCGCGAAAAAAAAGTCAACCCCGCTTGATGTGTAGGGGAGGTACCATAAAAAATATTTTTTAAATATTTTATGTACCATTTTGTTGGCATTATTAATATGTGTATTCATGCCAAATTACAGCTTTGTAGGTCCTATAGTCTCTGAGCAAAACCGCGGACAGACAGACAGACAGACAGACGGACGGACAGACCGAAACTATAAGGGTTCCTTGTTGACTACGGAACCCTAAAAAGGATGAAAATGTTATAATATTCCTATTTCCTATTACCCCGGAATTGCTAGAGTCAATTTATTTTCTCACTTTTTGCCATCAGATTCTGGTAGACGCTATACATACCTTTGTAAATAATTCCGTAATTACCTTTATTTTGTTTTAATGTGTGGACCGCGAAGGTAATTTCATTTCTTAATATTATGGACCCCGAGCGAAACTAATTGGTGACCCATCTAGACTGGAAAAAAGTCAGACTCCGCAAAACTGCACGATTGCTTATACAACCGATATTTCAATCATAACGGCACATAAAACTCCGTTTATTTTATTCGCCATTTTGTTGAGACTTTATTATAGCGTCGTAAACCCATTATTGTTCCCTGACCGAAATGAAATAACATAAAATCGTTTCATTACGTCATTAACGATTTATCCAAAACAGAAAATGTATAGCCTACTTACGTTAGGTTTTAGTAGAGATCTTTGGGGTCATCCATAAAGTATGTCACACAAGAGGAAGGTAGGGGGTCGAAGAAGTGTGACATGGTATGACAAGGAGGGAGGAGTCCTAAGTTTTGTGACATCACATTTTAAATGCAATCAATTGAATAGCGAAATTTTAAATATTGAGGTGGTTTTTCATGACAATCGTGTGACATAGGTACTTTATGGATGTACCCATTTCAGAGCTCTCTACACTTACGTTAGGTTTGCAGTAAAAAAAGACAAATGATGTAGTTCCACTATCTTATTTCAATCTCCTTTTGGTATGTAGTACGTTTCGTGGCTCTGCCTTTATAAATAGTTAAATACTACAACAACAGTAGGTGTACATTGTGTCAAACGCTGTCGAATTTCATTAAAAACCGTTCGGTGGTTACACAACCATATTGCAAACATCCATACAGATAATTATTATGTGTCACTCTTGATATTAATAACTATAAATAGCACGCCGGGCATTTACGCATAACGTAATAGGTACATATATTCTGAGATTACTAAGCTTTGAACAAAATTAGCACAGATTTGATAATAATAATTATTTACAATGCTATAGGTACAAAATATATTATTCTGTAAAGAAATACTTAAGTACTTGGTTAGAGTTTAATAATAAGTAAGTATAAACAGGCAGGGGCTTGATCCAAGGGGGCAAGCCGGGCATTTGCCCAGAGCCACTATTTGGTACTACTTGGTACTAGGTACTAATATATTATATTCTGTGCCAGAGCGGCAAAATTTACATACCTAAGTATTCCTATCTTCCAAGTTCCAACATAGAGCCTGTTAGCCATCCACCACCTAAAGCTGGTTTCAGACTACGCTATAATATAATAATTAATAGTATATAGCTCATAGCACAAGAATATCGCGCACCATACATTGTGGACACGTTAACACTGTACTATAGGTACATACTTAATATATTATTATTGGCTTGCTATACGCAATGTATGGTGCGCACTGCGCGATATTCTTGTGCTATGAGCTATATATATTCCCCCCATTCCCAAAAAACCAGCTAATGACTTATCCCGGAGCGGCTAAGTAGTCTGGTCCTGTAAACATTGGTTACGATCGCCTATGGACACTCACAACACTAGAATAGTTGAAAGTGCGTTGCCGTCCTCTTGAGAAGTACGCTCTTTTCCAAAAATCCAGTCCATTATAATCTCTGGCGTCATTTTATTATTGGGCGCAGCATAAAGTTTGATGTTATTCTGACCAATTTTTTTGGAGTGTAAGTATGCCTTTGCAAACAGGCATTTTGTTGTACATTTTAAAAACAAAAATAATGTAATAATATGGTAATAATAAAAAAATTAAATTAGTTATAATATGAAATATGAACAATTAGGTATGTTCTGCCCTCTAGGTAGTTTTCTATTCTATCTGTTCATTTTAAATTCTACTAGGTGACGCCAGCCCAGCAACTCCATTTGGCCAAAATGCGCTTAACGCGCGGGAACCGTACATTTTTACAAGATAAAAGATTCTGTGCCCTCTCGGAACTCAAAGTGTCTATAATACCAAATTTCAGCAGACAGAAGATGTAACAGACAGACAAACTTTCGCATCTATAATAATATTGGTACAGATATTGCAACAGAATTTCTTAGCATTATTAAGGTTGTCCAAGGAAAAGCACAAATTCTATAAAGGTTTTCTATATTTTGCTTGAATCCAAACTCTATACATAGTCAACATCTTCCCTCTATTTACTTGAAGTCTGCGGTCTATCAAATTCTGCTCCTCAGAAAATCCAGCTGTTTTGAATAAGTTCGATATTTCTTCTTGTGTGAAGAAATACACTAGTGTATTGTCACCTCTGGCATAGAAGTTGTCTGATACACACCTCCCTTTTTTGAAGCGTAGTTGGGCTAAGTCATACTTGCCATAGTCTCGGAAGACAACCAAACCACCAGGTTTCAAATATTTATATATGTTATTAACAACTGACTGCATCCTGAAAAATAATTAAATATACATTAATTCATCAAGCCCCATACGGTCACCGGTAGCGAGACAAAATGAGACACAATAGAAATTCTATTGTGTCTCAATTTTCCATGATTAGGTTAACATTAAAAAATTATAAATAATATAAGAGAAAGATTTAAGAAACATAGCATTACCTCACTCAAACGTTTTAAAGGTACTAGAGTTATTTTGTTAGCTAATAAAATTATTTATTTTTAGAAATCAAAAGGATGTATGATGTCATTATAAAATTAATATTATTTAGTGGGAACAAAAACTACTGGAATTCCAAATTTGCTTTGATAAAAAGTAGCCTTTTAGGTTTACTCTATGAAAGTATTTCAGGAGCATATTCTTTACAAACTAATTTTATCTTTAATATTAATTTATACAAATCTTTACTTACTTTGAAGGGTCTATTGCTGATAAAACGAATATTAATACAATAATATCAACTGAATTCTCCTCAAAAGGCACTTTCCATTCATCCAAAGTGGCATCCAATACAAACACTTCACAACGCTTGGTATCATACAACTCATTTTCTTTCATGATACTTATTGCTTTCGATGAAAAATCACATCCGTAAATAAACAAATTTTCATCCTGGCTGTACTGTAGAATGGGGAAAATAGTGTTGCCAACTCCACAGCCAATTTCAAATATTGTCCGTTTCGTGCCGGGCTTAAAATTTTCATTCTCGACATTAACATTTGTTGAATTGTCATTTCCTGGGTGTACTCGTATCGGTGCTGATGTGTTATCTGGTGCTAACTCGGGAAATTCAGTGAACAGCCAGTGTCTGTCTTTGAAAAACCTGTAAACAGAAATATTGGATGTAAAGTTTTTTTTTTTAATTATATTGTATGTGTTTTAAAAAATTTATAATAACTGCAAATAAAATTAAAATCCAAAGCAGAGTGACAAATTACAGACTGACATATGAGGACATAATATAGTACACAAATAATTTCAACTATCAAGTATATATACTTGGCGATATACTTGATGGTTAAATTTATTTGTGTACCTTTATTGGTAAAATGTTTAATATGAACCATGAGAGTCTAAGGGCCTGTTTCACCACTTCCTGATAAGTGCCGAATAGGCTATACACCACATAACTTGACAGATGAAGTATGGAGAATCTGTCAAAAAAGTTGTGAATAGCCTATTCGGCACTTTATCAGAAAGTGGTGAAACAGGCCCTTAGACTAATGAAAAATTATCATGTTATATTTTATGACTGATATAAAACATAAAATATGTTATAAACGACAAACAATGCTAAAAACCCACAAATTTCTACAATTATTAGAGTGCTTAATCTACACTTATTGGTGGTGCTTTTTTCTTCATGAACAATAAAGGTTATTTTAATTTACCTATTCTGATGTATATCATAAAAAGCATCCCAGTGCTTATCTGCATTTTCTTCCAAATCCTTTAACCTTTCCTCAGAGAATGTAACAATAGAATTTTGTTGAACTTTCTCAGCCGCCGTCCTCTCTTGCTCTTCATTCCATTGGACATTGTCCCTGTAATTATACAATTAATAATAATAAGATTTATTTTATTTATTAAAAATATTGGAATGATTGTTAATATGTAAGCTAGCTACCATATTATCTTATATATAAAAATGGATCTTCAAATGTGTTACGTCGCGCTAAAACTCGAAGGCAGCTGAACGGATTGGGTTGATTTTAGTCTTAAAATATTCATAGAAGTCCAGGGAAGTTTTAAAGTGACACGAAGTTCACCGGAACAGCTATTAAGTTATAATTTAAAACTATCATAGTAAGATATGATTATTGTTATTATAAGCCAGTTTAAGATTTTAAAGATAGAGAATAAAGTAAACAGTAATGTAAAGTACCATGCGTTAAATTGAAAAACTTGTTTGTTATCTCTCAAAAAACGACCACCACCAGCGGGTTTTTTTCTGTGTCTTGTCTGTTCTAAATTACTCTTATACTTTTCATTGGATGTAACAGTTTTACAATATCGTACAAAACGTAATACCCTACCAAGCGTTATGCTTGAAGACCTCGTCCACATTTTCCAATAGTCTGTTGCCAAATTGTGGTCGTTTCTCAGTGTCTTCCATGTCCTTTTAGGTCAAAAATTATATTGCTAAAGTAGTGCTTAAATTATTATCACAAAACTCAAAGTTGGAGTATAAATTATTATAAATGACTAAAATACTTGTGAGCGACTTAAACACATTACTATGTTTATATAAATTATATGAATCAAGTCGCATAAAAATGTTTTGTAATTCATAAAACTCGTTATAAAAGTGAGGTTATTAATCTGTCGAGTGCAACGAATAGGAGGTCGAGTGTCGACTGCAGTCGACTGTCATTTTTGAAGTTGTCAGAAAGGTCAAAGGTGTCACTGTCAGTGTCATATATTTTTTTAATACGGTGACGGTGACGGCTAGAAGCTATAAAATACAGTCCATTGAGTTACTATAGACTAGGAGAGACTACTAGAGAGCCTTATATCGGTGCTTGTGTCGTAGGATGATTATTATTGATAAATCGAATTTTCGCGACAATTCTAGGGTTTTCGCAAAAACACGGATAATTAGATAATTAATAATATTGATTACATTTTTCAATCTTACTGACAAAAGGTAGTGTTTTCGCGAAAATGCGAGTCGCCTTAGTACGATTGCGAAACGAATCGTTAGTTATTATTGAAAAAAATCACTAATTGGTCGGTTTAAACGCCTCAAAACAACATCTTCTCTGATTGGTTGAAGACTTGACGATAAGTCAATTCATTGTCACGCGTTGTTTTGTTTGTGGTTGTTTTTGTAAGCGAGCTTTTTTTTGATACCGTTTTTATTTTTTTGATTTTTGATACCGTATTTAATGTGTTTAAAATTGCAGTTGGACTTGAAAATTAGTGCGAAAAGTTATCTGAAAGTGTGTCTGTAAATACAAAATGACTGATGTACATGTGAAATTAGTGCTGAAAGTTTAACAGAACCAGAAACTAATTTTGAGGTTATGTCCTTTATAATTCTATGGTGTAATACCTCAAAGATACATAGGAAAAGATAGTAACCAATCAGAATAAGAGTTGGCCAGTAAGCAAAAATCAAGCCAATCAGCGTTAAGTAAGTATGTGCAATGTTACTAAGGCAACTCGCGTTTTCCCAAAAAACCTATTTTTTAGGATTATTGAAAAATGTAATTATCTTTTTCGAAAAATCCCTAGAATTTTCGCGAAAATTCGATTTATCAAATAATCCTACGACATAATATATACAATGATATTCTACTTATACAGATCTGTTACGTTCATACTATATTTTCTCGGCTTAAATCTCTTCCGAACAATTTGCAAATTCAAAATTGCAAACATTGACAAATTTGACAGCTGATAAGTGAAACAAAAGATACGAAATGCCATTTACATAAAAGAGAGTTCTATTTTTAAACGTCGAACTGCAAAGTTTCTTGTGCGTAGAGAGTAACATAAATAGCCGTAGAGTGGACACTTGATACAATTATTGATACAAGCCAAGTGCGAGTTGGACTCGCCTATGAAGGGTTCCGCGGCAGCAATAAGGTTTATTTTAAAGATGTGCCGACTAGTCGCCGACTAGTCGGTAAAGCCGACTATCCGGCCACTTTTGTAGTCGGCGACTAGTCGGCGAATAGTCGGCAAAAAGCGCCGACTAGTCGGCTTTTTACTTTTTTGCTATTATTGAAATTACATTTAAGAAAAACCTTTATTATTATATTTTATAATGTGTACATATCACACTCGTGTTACACATTTTAAAATTAAATGAAGTGTTTCTGAAATTACTTTCTAGTAAAAAAATATTTTTGAAAATAATATATAATTTTAGCAATAAATTAAAATATAATATGTGTTATTAAATCGAAATTTCATGTGTTACATGAAATATTGAAAACCATCAACTTTATCATAGAAACAAAATAAAGTAACGTACGCGAAGTAAACCTATTAACACGATTCGACACGTTTGCAGGTGACGTGTGCGACATACCCGCAAACAGCAGTAAAAAAGCGTTACGGAAACTTCCGAAACCATGATCGGCTTGGCTGACTAGTCGGCCGATTCGTCGGCTTCTTTGCAGCCGACTAATCGGCTAGTCGGCCAGTCATGATCGGCACATCTCTAGTTTATTTTTATGAAATTAAAACTTAAAAGGTTTTTGATTTATTTTTATATTATTTCAGTTGATTTAATGGAAGTTAATAATTTAAGGTCTACCATTTATGACATAATATAAAAAACTACTTTCTAGATCTCGTTCAAACCAATTTTCGTTGGTAGTTTTTATGTATATTACATAATATATTTTTTAGACTTATCATGCCCCTGCTTTAGAAGTTAGAGGGGAGGGGCCACATTTAACCACTTTGGAAGAGTCTCTCTTGCAAACTATTCAGGCTAGAAAAAAATGATATGACGAACCTCAATATGATTTTTGAATGTCTGTCTGTCTGTCTATCTGTCTGTCTGTCACCTCTTCACGCTCAACCCACTGAACCGATTTAGCTGAAATTTAGCATGGAGATACTTTGAGTCCCGGCAGAGGACATAGAATACTTTTTGTAAATGGGCTAAATTCTACCACAGAAATAGAGAATATTAAAAATAAAAAAAAAAAAAATATTGGCCGATATTTCTTGGCCGATTATTCCTTATTTACACTGATCTATATACCTACAAGTACGCGTACTTGTTTAATAGACATCTCAGTGAGATGTCTATTAAACAAGTACGCGAGCACTGATGTGAGATGATCTCACATCAGTGCTCACAGTCAGTGCTTATTTAACAGGACGTGCTAAAACATCCAACTTTGACATTGGCAATTCACTACGGAGTCGTTTTAAAAATGAAGACGAAGAAAGGACAAATGACAGTTCACTTGACATTTGAAAGTTGAAACCAATGTTTTGAAACCACTTGAAACTGCAATCAGCAATGGATGACACAAAAGTAGTTTGATAAATATTTGGATACGAAACAGTTTCGTTTGTGCGAATCATTTAAAAAATGTAATAATTTTGCTGTAGTTATATTAGTTGTATGAATTGATTTTGTGTTGCGGATTTCGAAGTTATAGTTTCTGGTTCGAACATTAGTTTCTTTGTCTCGATAATATTTTCTCTTTCTTTGGAATATCGATCGATTACGAAAGAGCATTGTGTTAAAGTGTATGTATTTTTCTCGTCAAACTCTAATTAAAAATTGGTGTATGTGTTTGATTAAATAGTAAATAGTTTGTGTAAATTTAACAGTGTTCGTTATCCACTCAACATAGCGATCAAAATTTCGTGTCGTTTCCTTTCGGCATTGAGTGCGTGTGTGTTCAAATAACGCTATTTTTAAATCAAGCCTAACTACAATAACATGAAGTTAATTTAACTGAGTGCTTGGAGTTCACGTCCATGTATTGTTGCTCCTTTCTGTAAGTATTCTACTATAAACTTAAATATAAAACTTTGTATCTAAGACGAATGAATGTATGAAAGGATGTTTAACTCCTACACGCATACCTTGCTTGCATTTGCCAAACGGATTTTGATGAGATCTAAAAGGAGACATCAAAATTTAGTCTATACAAAATGATAAAATATTAATAAATAAACAGTAGCTTTGCTCCTCTATGGTCATAGAAGTTTTTTCGGCTCATACAAAGGTCACACCTTACCCTGAGAAAGTACACAAATGTAGACTATTTTCCCAGGTGGAGCCGTAGGCTAAATCTAGATTTAAATATGTAGCACCTTGTGATATTATTTAAATATTAGCATATTCTTCCCACACTTTACGCTACTTGCTTTAATATTTACATTGTAATGTATTACAGAATACATAACATTACCATTGGAAACTATAATAATTATTCTGTTTTTTTTGTCTTTCTGTTGCCTCTTAGATACCTACATATTATCTTTCTTATTTACCTTTCTTTGGTGATATATCTTCATTACAAGATTATAAAGATCAAAGTAACAATCCAATTGGATTAAAGTTTTTTCATGCTATAAATAAAATATACTGAAAGGGTTTCTGACCCAATTTTATCCACTGTGATCCAGTACAGCTTAGTGATGTAAAATATTGTTTATTTAAAACATCAAAAATTGCTTCAAACATTTAAATAAAAGTGTTTGATTTAAAAATATGTAAATATTACTTATTTAATTCATCAAGCCCCAAGCGGCCACATCCGGCCGCGATAACAATGAAAAAGCTTTGTGTCTCATTTTTCCACGATCGATGGGTTAAAAATCTTGTGATGAATTGGCAGTAGACCTGCAATATAGAGCAAAGTCTTCCCAAAATTACTTTGACATTGGCAACTCACTGAGGCCGCCATAATAAAAAGAAGAAGAAGAACATGAACATAGAAAAAATGGTGGACAGAGTCTTATTATACACAGAACTGTGTCTTCAGAGTCGGCCAGGCTGACTGCATATGCACGGTCCGCACGCACACATTCTTACGCTAGTCCAGGGGTCACCAAATGATGCGGATCAGATCCAGATCCAGATCCGCACACAATGTGTCGCCGCGCCGACACATTGTGTGCGGACCAAGCATCTCCGAAGATGAACTTCGTTAAAATACATTTCGCTCTAGACTTACTGATAAACATCTCCAGGATCTATTTCACACCAAACAAGCAACAAAAATTATCACTTTTCTCAATGATATGTAAATAAAATATTGTTTTTACAAAATGTGTAGACCGCAAAGGTCATTTTATTTCCTAAAATGGACCCCGAACGAATCTAATTGGTGACCCCTGCACTAGTCCATACCATTTGACAGGCGTAAGAATGTGTGCGTGGCCGACTGATGACACAGTTCTGTTTTTAAAATAATTAGACTCCGTCCGCCTTTTTTTCTACGTTCATGGGCAGTAAAGTAAATGGATAGAATGTATATGTTAATGTTTTTAAATTGCATTTAGCAAGCTATAGATTATTTTCATTAAATTGATTAATCTTAAACCAGTACGGTTATAAAAAATTGAAAACAGAAAAAGACAATAAAGCTTCTGCTATATTCTGTTTTTCTGTATTGACTTTACATTTGTAAAGTTTTAATATAATTATAATATTATGTACTTTACATAATATTCAATTAGATTTTTATCAAAAAAAATTTAAACTCCATTTAATGAATGCGCCATTGTATTTAATTATTGTCATTGGCTAGTGATAATAATTGAATACAATGGCACATTTTAGGTTACGATTTTAGCCATGTTTACTTTTTGTAGAATATTATAGCGAAATTGGGTGGCGATGTTACAATAATTACATTGTAGTCTATATTCTGAGTTTGCACTTTGCAGTGACTCAGTGCAAATATCAAATTGGCTTACTTCAATTTGTGTGTTGTTAGTTTTGTCTCTGATAAGAATATCCGGACTGGCTGGTAAATAGGATATTGAATTAAGGATAAATGTAACATAATATTGTCCCACTGGTAATATACTAACTACATGGGCAAGGTGCATTTACCTAATATAATTCAAGACAAGAGTGAAAGAATAAGGTAAGTAACATGAAAAAACTTCCCGTTTTTTTGCTTAAATGGAGATTTTAGGGCCGGAAAAGTTATTTGAAATAGCAAAACTATGGATTGTATGTGTAGCCAGATATATTAGCTAGGTTATGAAGTAGATAAGTTACAAGTTTTATTGAAATAATTAGGGGAAAAATGAGTTATTGTCCGTATGTTACGAAATGTTACTTATTTGATTCTTCCACTCACGTCTTCTTTATTTAACGAAGAACTGAAATATAAATTTATTTATTTGAGAAATAAAAAGGGTGGGTACTGGTTGACATCTTTACTATATTATGCCATGTTTCCTATTAAAATTTATGTTAAACTGCTGCTCATAACTCCGTTACGCCAAATAAATATAGGATATATATATTTATTTATTTATTTATTATTATATTATTTATAATAATATAATATAATATAATATCTATGGACACTTCACACCACGTCAGTCTGGCCCCATGCTAAGTACCTGAAGGACTTGTGTTACAGGTACCAGACAACGGAAATTATATATTTAATGCTTTTTAAATACTATACATATATTTAAGATTTTTATTATATGATAAATATATTTAATACACATCCATGACCCAGGAACTTTGAAAACTTTTTGTTCCGTCGGCGGGATTCGAACCCGCGACCTCCGGCTTAAGCTACCAACGTGCTATCCACCGAGCCACAGAGGTCGTCGTCATAATATAGGACCAAGGATAGGATATAAAGTATCCTATCCTTTCCCGGGACTCAAAGTATCTCCACACCCAGCAAAATCGGTTTAGCAGTTTAATAGGCATGAAGAGGTTGTCTCTCTGTTGATAGACAGACACACTTTCGCATATTTAATAATATTAGTATGGATTTCATTACATTTGCAGTCATGGGCCGTTGAGATTCCGTAGTGAACAGTAAATACCCATTATTCTCAATAAAAAAGGTGTTTAGATTTTACTTGAATCCGTACACTGCATAAATTTGAGCATCATCCAATCAGAGGCAATGGAATAAATCAAGATCAATTTACTGCAATTGGTGATTCAGGAGTCTGGTCATTTGTTATTGTCAGGTTACATCAATTATAATGTGCGGACTGCGGACAATAGCCACGTATAGGGTTACCAGGCGTCTGTGTGAAGCTGGACATAGGCTTTTTGTTTGCGTATCCGGCGTGTCCGGCTTATCCGTCTTTTGCTAGGTTTCTCACTTTTTGCAAATTTGTCCGGATGTTTTACGTAAATTTCGGCTATTAGCATTGAAAGTTGAAACTATAATAGTCTGTGTCTTTAAATGAGAGTTAATTTTTTTTATAACTTAACTGAATACAGTGCGAGCATTTTTAATATTGCTCCTAACTTAAGGACGCTATTACAAATATCAGCGATTTTCCGGTACCCTATTAAAGAATTAGGAGTCAAACTGCGAGGATATTTTGGTTTCAAAAATATATTCATCTCCACGACTGTAGCATAAAAATTCTATAGCCGCATACAAAATTTTCACATAAAATACGTTTTAACCATCACAATAATCGTAAAATATGAAAAAAATGGGGTCTGATTAGGTACCTTAATATCTAAATACACTGAACTGAGGAAAATAAATATACAAAAAAATTGTTGCTTATTTAGTCCTCTAGAAAGTCCGCTAAAAATTTTATATAAAAATAAACAACTTTTCCAGTTATACATATAAGAAAAATAAGAAAATTTCTCAAATTTTTTCATACATTTTCGCCATATCACAGAATATATAATAGTACTCTGTACAGAAGTTTATCTTAGAAAATGTATCCAACGAAATGTCTTCTTTAAATCTATAAACATATGGTACCATTTAGAATGACTCAGAGTTCAGCGTCTGTTTGTTTCAGTACCTACAAAATTTTATTACAAGCCAATTTCATTCTTATGCCTACGGATAACGATCCATATTACACTGAACCTATATATTGAGCGGCCCGCTCGAATGTACTATTGTGCCGCTAGGGCAGCTAGGGCTGAATGTACCAAAAAAATACCTGCGCGCGGTGCGCTATTAATATTATCATGGTATTATAAACCATAAACTACTTTTTGTGATGATTAATGGAAATTTCTTTAGATACTTATTATATTCAGTTTAATGAGAGTAATTAAGTTAAAAAAATCGAAAATGGCGTAACATACGTGCCAATAGAGCAACCAAAAAGATACGGGCGAAATACTTTATTGGCATTTAAGAATGCTCCAACCGGAGAATTAGCAGGTCGGATGTCTGCCAGTACGAATATCGACGTTAATAACATTAAAATAAGATTCATATTAGCGCGCCTTGTACAATGGCGGTTACGACGCTCGCCGCGTTCTTGATATGGCGAAATTTTCTTATTTTTCTTATAACTGGAAAAGTTGTTTATTTTTATATAAAATTTTTAGCGGACTTTATAGAGGACTAAATAAGCAACAATTTTTTTTTTGTATATTTATTTTCCTCAGTTCAGTGTATTTAGGTATTAAGGTACCTAATCAGACGGTCAGACCCCATTTTTTTCATATTTTGCGATTATTGTGATGATTAAATTATATTTTATGTGAAAATTTTGTATGCGGCTATAGAATTTTTATGGTACAGTCGTGGAGAGTATATTATTTTATGGAAGTGACTAAATAAGTATGTCACCATGGCAAAGTCCATCGCGTATACGGCAAAACAACGGGACAGCTAGTATACTTAATATTAAATTATTATGATTTATGTTTAATGTATTACCTATATAATGTAATAAAAGGTACCTATTCAAAGTACAAATAATACTTTGCAGAGTCATATTATATTACTTACTTTTCAGCGTCCTTAGGTAACCAAAAAAAAGATAAATTTGTATCGCAATCAGTTTTTAAACAATTGAATACAGCACCATACTTTTTAGGGTGTTTCTTTTTATTTTCCATTTTAATAAAAACAGGTCAAAACTTAAAAAGTATGTCCGTCGCTGCTCGCTCGCGCGCGGCGCAGCCCCACTGAATTATACCCTGCGCAAGGGCAGCCGCGCGTAGGTATATTTTCGATACCTACGCGCGGAGTGAGACAGGCCTGCCATATCACAGAATATATAATAGTACTCTGCCATATCAAGAACGCGGGGAGCATCGTAACCGCCACTGTACAAGGCGCGCTAATATGAATCTTATTTTAATGTTATTAACGTCGATATTCGTACTGACAGACATCCGACCTGCGAATTAAAAAGTTGGAGCATTCTTAATCTAAAAAGGTAAATAACCGCTGCGGACGCCTTATTTCAATTTTGACCATAGGTATTAGTTTATTTAGTTCTTACCCTTTTTATAGTAATAAAGTTTTGAATCAGTTTACAGACAATTGGCGATCCACAAGGAAATTGCCGTAAAGTCTAGTGTCTAGACTAGAAGAGGGTCCGTCCAAATGCTCTAGGTAGTAGGTACTGTTCAAAGTTTATCAATAATTTTCTTTAGCACGAAAATATAGAATGTCAACTCATAGTATCCAAAGCATGGACACTAAGATGCACCGTCCTGGAATGTTTATCAAATATTTGACAAACCTTTTATTACTCTCGAGCTCTCTAGTTACCACCACCTATGTAGTAAATGCAAAGTTTCTCTCATAATCGAAAACCCTACTCTCTCTCTTTCTCGTATTTTAAAGCATCAAGCGACCGTAAAAGAACGTTAAATGACCAAGTCACTATCACGTAGACTTATGCTTTCCTGGATTACTCTTACGGTCCATATCATATTATTTCAACAAGAAATTCTTCCGAATGAGGCAATCGAGCTACTTGAGAGAATGTGAATTTTATAAGGCTGTTGACTCTACAGAGCAGCCCTGGATTAATTTATAGGCAGAATAGGTCATGGCCTATGAGCGGCAGCGTCCTTTGGCGTCCTAGGAGGGGCGGCAGCGTCCTAGGATGGCGAGTGGCGACAGAGTTAGTACATAGGGCCTAGGGGCAGCGAAGTTAAAGGCCTAGATACTCGTAAAAAATATAAATCCGGCCCAGCTACAGAGAGCCATAGGAACTACAACAATCAATACTATGTAATCAAATATACAAGCTGTATTTAACATTTAATTATAATATAGCGTTGTTTAGCCGTTTGCAGACAGGTGTTTTATCGTTGTAAAGTTCACAAAGTTTTTGCACCTGCACTGCACGACTCGATAATAATGTGTAGTCTACCTACTACCTACACTATTTTGCATAACTGCAGCTGTATTGTTATCTTAGTAGTACCTAATTCAGGATTATAATATGGGTCTACCGACTGTCATGGCGTTTCGGCTGTTGAGACATGTAACGGCGAATTTGTCTAGGGGAGGCAAATTCGCCGTTACATGATCTAACGCTGCTTTTCCTTTGGGAACGTAATTAGCGATAAGCGAACTATTTATGCGAGCAGCCAGAGTAAAAGAGGCAGCGATAGACAAATGCCTGATTTTCTCCGATTTCCGCGTCTAAACTAGAATACATATTAAAAGATGAAGTGAAAATCGACCCACACGGAATTAACACAATAAGGCCCACTTGCGCAGATCTGAGTTAAAGTTAAATTATCTCAAATAAAAAAAATCTAGAATGTAGAGCATTGTGTCATCGTCATTAATTTTGTACTTTGGCTTTATAAGAACTCTGACGTAGGTAACGTCAGAATTCTTAATTTGTAAGAAAATAATTGCTCATTTCGAAGGCCCTGTTTCACCACTTCCTGATAAGTGCCGAATAGGCTATCCACCAATTAACTTGACAGATGAAGTATGGAGAATCTGTCAAAAAATCTGTGAATACTGAATAGCCTAATAGAAGCGTCGTAGATTATAGTATTCTTCTTCCATTTTTAAGCAAATGATTAGTAATAAGAAACTCCTCGTTTTTTCGTTGGTTATCCGTTGTAGTAGAAGAATCCATCATAATATCAGTTATGCAAGGGGAATAAATTATACCACCAGTAAGGGGAAATCGATCCAATAATAAATGGCAAGAGTTCAACGATCCCGTCGTTCCATGTTTGAAAAATCAACGGCATTAACTGCCACATTGAAAAGAATGTTAAGATAGCTAGGATTATTTCGATAAAAGCTACTTTTGGTTGATTGATTGACGTTGAATGGGGAAATTGAGGGCAAAGATACTTACTAGAAGTTTTAATCATAGAAGGCGATAAAGGCTATCTTCCATCTGCAATAAAAGTTGTTGTTATTAAAATTAATTTAAAAAATGCTAGTTTCTTTTTTTCAATATGAAGGAGGTTTATTATTTTTATTATAGAGTAAGAGCCTGGGACGGCCAGACCTTCCTTTGTTTAGGAAAGCTAAAAGTTTATCTGTTTGTGGCCTTTAAAATACAGAGTGCCAGACAACTTTCTTAAAGTATTAGACTTTGAGTGTGTCTAGCAGTGGGAAGTAACTGTCAAAAATGTCCGGCACAGGAAGACGAGATTCCTCCACTTACCGCGAAGAATATTAGCAATGAAATTAAGCTTTACTCTTTCACGAAGGTCAGGTAGACCTTCAGAACTGGATATCTCCTAAAGTAACCGCGACCGAAACTCCATAGTTGCTGGTCGTTAGTTCGTTACTCGTCTCATGGGTGTTTATCTTATGACACTAGATGAACGCAACTCCGTTACGCCAAAATTCGTTTATCGCGCGGGAACCGTACATTTTCCGGAATAAGAAGTATCAGAAAATGATGAAACAGGCCCTTATTATTCACCATTGTTAGGGGTGTGGGCACGTCTTATCTTTAAGTTGACAAAGTAATCAACGTTATCTTAACGACATCCGAAATATAATGTTAATACATTGTACAGTGTACACTATACAGGCTCTAAAGCAGCCGTCTTTTCAATTTTACGCTACAATTATTATAATCTCAAATGCTTTCGAATAATGCCTCTCACACTGGTTTCGGTGGATGGGTCATTGAAACCAGGTTTCCAGGAGTTACCATATGACCAAGTGTATATGCGCAGCATAGGAGCTCTCTGGAACACATGAACTCTATCTTCCTTTCGAACCCCTACTGGGTTGCATGACGAACACGACTGGCTTACAGATCGGCCACTAGACCAACTTGAAACTTCTTCTATTGGAATTTGGACGCATGGATCGTCTATTCCTATCAGACAATCAGAATATTATGATCCTAAGCATGCAGTGTTTTCAGTTTTAACGAATCTCGGAAAAAACTTTGTTTCTTAACGCTTGAATCGGACCCTGAACCAAGCTAAATTCTAAACTACTGGTGACTGGATCATTAAGCCGTTAATATTTGGCTACCTCTAGACTCTGTCTGTTTTTTGGCAAAATAACAAGAACAAATATGACGACCTCTGTGGCTCAGTGGATAGCACGTTAGTAGCTAAAGCCGGAGGTCGCGGGTTCGAATCCCGCCGACGGAACAAAAAGTTTTCAATGTTCCTGGGTCATGGATGTGTATTAAATGTATTTATCATATAATAAAAATCTTAAATATATGTATAGTATAAAAAGTATTAAATATATTTCCGTTGTCTGGTACCTGTAACACAAGGTAAGGTCCATCAGGTACTTACCATGGGGCCAGACTGACGTGGTGTGAAGCGTCCATAGATATTATTATTATTATTATATTATATTATAATTTATAACTTTAGCTTCAGGCTTATTATAATTCATAATGTATATTTGGCCGTCAATCTTGCCTTAATAAGTAAGGTCAAATGTTTATTTGTAAGGTCGAAAGGTTAAGGTTGCTTTGTATGTTACTCGATAGTTGCTTGACCCTTTATCAGAAAAGATCGTGTTCACGTTTTCGTAGACTTGAATTTATTATGACTTGTAAGGTAAAGGACCTTAATATCAATGCCCTTTAGGAATGGCAGTTGGCTTTAAATTATGACCTACAGCTACGACGGAAGTCCCATTGCAGCCGCAAAACCACTTTTTGCTATTTCTGATGCCAAGTGTAGCTGTACTCCAATTTAATTTATGCAGCAATTGTATGTGAAATTAAGGGTATTAAGTATTTTATTGTTTTGTAGGAGTTGTGCCTCTTTATACATGGCAATATACAAAGTAAATAACAAAATAATAAGTAAATAACA
Organism: Plebejus argus; assembly: GCA_905404155.3. Classification (NCBI taxonomy): domain Eukaryota; kingdom Metazoa; phylum Arthropoda; class Insecta; order Lepidoptera; family Lycaenidae; genus Plebejus; species Plebejus argus. The sequence continues at coordinate 4,959,000 of FR989942.1, forward strand.
AAGTAAATATACAAATTAATACAAAGTAAATAACGTTTCACCCAGTACCTATTCTAATTTCTCGATTCTGATCATCGCAAACCAATATAGTCTATGAAAATACACAAAACAAACAAAAAATCAAATCTTTCCTCTTTATAATAGTATAGTGTAGATGATAGAGGTATTATTTAAAACGTATGTAACATAATAATTAATAGGATATAATAGGCATCGAAATTAACAGACTATGGAAGAGAAACTGAGACAAAAAATATGGTTAAACAAAATTCTTTTTAGGGTTCCGTACCCAAAGGGTAAAAACGAAACCTATTACTAAGACTTCGTTGTCTGTCCGTCTGTCCGTCTGTCTGTCTGTCTGTCTGTCTCCAGGCTGTAACTCAAGAACGCTAATAGCTAGAGATTTGATATTTTCACAGATTATGTGTATCTGTTGCCGCTATAACAACAAATACTAAAAATAAAATAAAATTAATATTTAAGGGCGGCTCCCATACAAAAAACACAATTTATGGCCTAATTTAATTGCTCTATAGTGGTACGGAACCCTTCGTGCGCGATTCCGACTCGCACTTGGCCGATTATTTGATTGAATTGATACTTTTAGTTGGCTGTCATACTCAGGTCGGAGTTCGGACATAATATTATCCATGCTCAAATTTGGTATGAGTTATGACAGATACTTTGAGTTCCGAGAAAGGACATAATATTATTATAGGTTACTTTTTATCCCGGAAAAATGTACGAATTGCGGGCATCATCTAGTATTCTATAGCTGAAGCCATATTATTTGTACGAGCCAAAGTATGATAGTAATTTATTTTAATTAATTCTTCCGTCCACTTACAGCAAATTTTACATTTTCCCACAAAACTGTTGTCTACAGTTTGTGGGCAAGCAAGAGTGTTTATAGTATATCGTTCTAGTATGGTATTTCGATGTTACAGCACTTTGCAGTTTGCACTCATGTTCAACTTTATTCTAATATATTCCCATGTATAAAGTTCACTGTTAAAATATCAGCGCTGAAACAGTCACTTTATAAACTTTTGAATGGGATAATTCAAGACGCCGCGCTGGGGCGCTTGCCCATACAAATCACAAAATAATGCTCTTTCAGTGCTGCTATTTTCACAGTACTGTGTGTGTTCCCTGTATTATATAGTAGTTACTATATATAGTAACTACTATAATAATACAGGGAACACATACCCTAAAGTATTTTAGTTTTGATACACCGCCACTGCGTAACACAATGGAAAATACAGGATTTTCCATTGTGTTATGCAGTGGCGGCCTTACCCATTGCGAGGCCCCGGGCGGAAGGTCTTTGCGAGGCCCTGGGCGGTAGGTCCTTGCGAGGCCCTTTGTCTTAAGAAAAAATACCTTGCAAGGCCCCGGGCGATTGCCCTGTTGGCTGTTCGCCACCCCATTAGGGCCGCCACTGGTTCTGTTCCATTCTATTCTGTTTCCACTATCAGTACACTAACCACCATATCTGTTCAGGTCGCGGCTGGGCGTCGGCATGGCGAGCATGAGCTCCACGCTCGTCGAGACCGTCTCCATCAACTACGAGGACTTCAACGAGAGCTTCCTCACGTGCGGCACCTGCTTGTGTTAGTATGCACGCACACGCACACACACACACACACACACACACACACACACACACACACACACACACACACACACACACACACACATACACACACACACACACACATACACACACACACACACACACACACACACACACACACACACACACGCACACACACACACGCAAACACAAACTGTGCATACGCTTGTACGTATACTCCACGCACAAATTCGCACATCCACAGCGCAGATTCAGTGTAAGGGCACCACCCAAAACTCCGAATTCGCATCGCATTATTCGCATCGCAAATATCTGCGTCTAAACTCATAATAAAAACGATATTGCGACGACTCCCTAAATTGGACTTTAAAAAAAATCACAGTTTCCCTTATATTGAATGTCAAAACCTAGCTCTAGAAAGATATTTAGATATTTATAGTATCTTATTCTATTGAAAGACATGATGTTTAACTCGGAAATGATTAATGTTTAACTCGGAAAGGATTTATTGCTGCAATCAACTTAAAGCTTACTTCGTAAGGTAAAATCATGAAATAAAAAGCAGTACGGAGCTAACTGACGCATCGTTAGTGGAGATAAGCATACTTTTTGACTAGCACATACCTGTTAATTGCCTGGAGTATGCAGGTCTAATTGGTTCGTTAAAATTGTTGTGAAAGCACTCTAATTGTGTGACAGGAGTTTAATGGTCCTAGTCCTACCGAATATTTATTAGTCCTACCGAAAGAATTGTTCGCACGGCACGGCATTATACCAAATTATTATTATTTTTAACAAAAAATTAAAACCGACTTCCAAGATAAAAACAATAATTACATCCTTATAATAATGAACTAAAAAGTATAAAATAAATTTTCCTATCTAAATGTGCCTTTTTCCGAATTCGGCTAAACCTCATCTATTTCTGTTTTCAATCTTCATCATTTTGAAGTCGGTACCAGATAACTTAATCTTCAATTCTCTGAAAGAATATTTGAAAATTGAAACTTTTGGAACTGGCACCGACTTCAAAATTATGAAGATTAAGAACAGAAATAGATGGGGTTTAGCCGACACGATAACAAATTCGGATTAAACCCGATACAATAGTGAAAAAATCTTGAAAATCGGTCCACAAACGGCGAAATGATCGTTGAACATACAAAAAGAAATAAACAGACGAACATAATATAACCTCCTCCTTTTTTGAAGTCGGTTAAAAAACAGAGATAGCGCTTGCATTTCACGCGCCTTTACGCACACAGATGCAAAAAACTACGCTATTTCGTATTATCTTCGCAAGTGTAGTCGACGGGCAGTGCAGTAGCGTAGTTTATCTCAGACATTAATAAAAATCGGCCAAGTGCGAGTCGAAATAGCGCACGAAGGGTTCCGTACCATTATAGAGCAAAATTAGGCCATAAATTGTGTTTTTTGTATGGGAGCCCCCCTTATTTTTTTATTTTATTTTAATATTATTATTAAATATTAAAGTACACATATAACTAAGGATTTTGTGAAAAAATTCAAATACCTACCTGTTGCCATTTTTGATATAGAGCAAAAAAGGCCAAAAAAATCACGTTTGTTGTATGGGAGCCCCCCTTAAATATTCATTTTATTTTGTTTTTGGTATTTGTTGTTATAGCGGCAACAGATATACATAATCTGTGAAAATATCAAATCTCTAGCTATTACCGTTCTTGAGTTACAGCCTGGAGACAGACAGACAGACAGACAGACAGACAGACAGACAGACAGACAACCAAGTCTTAGTAATAGGGTCCCGTTTTTACCCTTTGGGTGCGGAACCTTAATAAAAAGCAGCTAGCTGACTTTGTGGTTTACTGCAGTCCCATAGTATGTATTATCAATTATTATGTATAGTTTTTAATGTTCACACTTCACACATTGTAAGCGTAAGTACGGAGTACTATTATATATTCTGTGGCGTAAGGTAGACATGATATTGACTAAAAGGGTGTGCAGAAAGATAATGTAAAGTGGATTTTAATGACTCGACTCATTATGACGTATTGACGTGTCATATAACTTTGGGCTTGTGAATTATTTTTACGTAGGTTAGTTTTTCGTACTTACATTTTTCGGGATAAAAAGTATTCCTATATCCTTTCTCGGGACTTTTTAAAGTACATATCTCCATATCAAATTTTAGCAAAATCGGCTGAGCAGTTTGGGCGTGAAGATGTAACAGACAGCAGACAGAAACACTTTCACATTTATAATATTAGTATGGATATTGGTCGTGTGTAAAGTGTATGTCATTAATGATTTAGTGGCCAAAACGTCCTAGAATTTTGGCTATTATAAAGGCAATAAAATTTAAAATTATTGGCTAGGCTAGGTAACATAATATGCTGATTTACCTATTTTTAATATTATGTATATGGAGCCTTTTATTCTAATAGAGTATGTCCTTTAGGTTTTAATATAAAAAAGTGATTCAATAATTGGCCAAGTGCGAGTCGGACTCGCGCACGAAGTGTTCCGTACCGTTATAGATCAAAAATAGGCCAAAAATTGTGTTTTTTGTATGGGAGCCCCCCTTACATTTTTATTTTATTAAAATATTATTATTAATTATTAAAGTACACGTAATATATTTAAGGCCTTTGTGAAAATTTCAAGTGCCTACCTGTTGACATTATTGATATGGAGCGAAAAAGGCCAAAAAAATCACGTTTATTGTATCGCAGCCCCCTATAGATATTAATATTATTTTGTTTTTAGTATTTGCCCGGGACTGAAAGTGTCTCCATACGAAATTTCAGCATAATTGATTTATCGGCTTGGGAGTGAAGAAGTAAACGTTTTCAATGATATTAGTTTCCAAGCGTTGAAAATTCTGCACCAGCTTTAGAAGTATTTCTATACATAGTCCATACTGGGACTGAAATAACCCAGGCGATCATTAGACACGGATGTATCACAAAAGCTTTCTATTTGTCCTTCTTAAATAGTTTTGTGGGATATTTCAGGGGCTCCCAAAGTTTTGAGGTAAAGGAAATTCATGTTTTGGAACCTTTACGTTCCTAGAGCCTAAAGATTGTGCTGAAAGTTAATATGGAGTTTGAGACGTGACTAGATAGGGTACTTTTTATCCCGGAACAATGTACGGTCCCGGCGCAATAAACGAATTTTAACGCAATTGAGTTGCGGGTGTCATAATATACAATTACTAATAAATAGCTAAAAATGAAATATGGTTTCTAATACAGATTTTATCTATTCTTTAGCTTTATCGCTTGAACAATTATTATCACTGAATGAATAAGCTTCTGTCAAAAGCTTTTTTAAACTAGGTACAAGGCGCTTAAAGTCGGAAAAGAAAGTCACGGATTTGATCTCTATCTTTCTCCGTTTGTTGTAATAATTGAAAATAATACAGAAACATAACCACAAATCAAAATTTCACTTTTATTATTTATGTCGGTAATAAGTAAATTTGAACGATAAAGAAATTGTATTAGAAACTAATAGCCTGATTATTACTGTAACTTTCACTATTAATTACTTTTGATAGTATGAAATGTAATAAATTTTGATATGCTAAGACCAAATAAAAACCGGGTAGCTGGTATCTAATATTAATATAGCACAATTATTATGTATAATCGCGTTAAGAATACAGTGATAATTTAATGCAATGATAAATATAAAATAATACTTTTAATTCTTGACCAATTTTTAACTAACCAAATCAATCGGTATTCGGTATGTACTCGGTACGGAGTTGTCATTGGCCAATTTTGTCATTTCGCAACTGATTTCAACGTCAATAGGATTGAGAAAAAAAACATAGGGTCTTACGGTCACGTGTCCTTATGCAAATTTAAAATTTGTTACAAAAAAGTGCACAACGCCGCCAAAGAAGTTTTCACTTCAAAAATACTGCATACTGCATTTAGATGATCAATTGATTATGTTTCCTGTCGGTCGTTTTGAATAATACATTCTAATTTCTAAATCGGGAGCGACGTTTTCATGTCATACGGAAGGTGTTAAACCGTGGGTGATTCTAGCGGCCATTATATTTTACGCGCGTTTTCCTTTCGAAAGTAGGTCCATTGTTACGAGGAAGTCATTATAGTCTTGTTTCAGGTACTTACGACGGGGGAGAGCATACACCGAAGCTACTGCCCTGCTCCCACACAGTCTGCCTGCACTGTCTCACTCGAATAGCTGCCTCCCAGACCCGAGACGCGGGGAGTTTTAGATGTCCCATATGTAGGGAACTCATCACCATACCTCGAGGCGGGGTCCAGGCGCTCCCACCCTCGTTCCTTGTCAACCAGCTCCTAGATCTGATGGCGAGGCAGCGACGGGAGGTGATACCGCAGTGTAGCTCCCACCCTGGCCGAGAACTGCTCTTCTGCGAGACGTGCGACTGCGTATTCTGCCGACACTGCGCCGACGGCCCTCACAGTGACACTCCCTGCGACCACACAGTAGTTCCCTTCTCGATAGCTCTGAAAAGAATGTCGGAGATACTCCTGTATAGAGCCAACGAGTGTTTAAGTAAGCTGGGATCAGCGAGGGAAGCGGTAGCGAATGAGTTGAGAAGACTCGAAGCGGCCGCGACGGCTGCAGATGAGGCTATAGATAGACACTTCTCCGAGCTAAAAGCGGCGATAGACAAGCGACACAACGAACTCAAATCCGCCGCCGCGGCCGCCGCCAGCCACAAGAGAAAGTTATTGGAGGAGCAACTGAAGCTAATCGACGCTGAGAAATCTAAAGTAAGTATAATTGTCACTGACCCATCACCATCAGATATCCGGTATACGTCACGAGTACAATAGAAAGATTTAAGGTTTTTAAAGTTTTACCTACAGGTTCTATGCTCAGTGAAATGTTTCTAATAACTAATAAGTCAATGTTGTTCATAGGTACATAAATATTATATCGTATATTGTCTCTCATTTCTATGCAAATATCTGAAGATTAATAGAATATCTTCAATCATTTTCGAATACAATTTTAAAGGTTACCGAGAAAGGAGCAAATCAGTTTTGTTAATTATAGCTCTTATGTGACAAAGCGAGGGATCGACAAGATACTAATGTATTTTGCAACAGGCAAGCAACAGGCTTTTAACAGCAGATGTAGCAATATCTTTCAAATACCTGTTGATTACCTGTTGCCTCTTTTTACCTTACTGCGGTGGAAGTCAAAAACTGTCACACTTGAAAGTTGAATCCCAACCATTAACCAACCGTAATTTTTCTAAACTTTCATATCTCTAATCTCTATTGCTTACATTATACTTTAGTCAAAAGCCGAGGAAATGATAGATGTGTCCGGGAATTCCATTATTGTGGCAAGTTCCCACAAACTCAATAATGTACAGTTACTCGGTGCGACCGGGCCGTGTGGTACACCAATTTGTAAAGGAAATTCATTATAATGTACCGTATTTAATTAATTATACTAGGCTTTCTATTAGTAATAATTGTGAGACCTGGACTCTAATTAGCTTACTTTATACTGCCAATAAAGCTTAAAGCTCAAACTTATAAAGATAGAAACTCTTAAGGTGACGCTGTGTTAAAGTAAAAAACCGTGTTGGATATATGTTTTAGATTTCTTGTTTTCTATGAGAGGCCGGCCCGGCCTCTCATAGCACGCACACAAACACCGTGCCGGTCTGACGAACTAAAAAGACATTAGACGATGTTTATTTTCGTTACGGAATTTCTTGATTCGGCCACCGCGCCCTTCGCTAAAAGGTATGCAGCAATAACTTAAAATACTCTACAGTCTACACTATCATAACTAGTAGAATACCATAATAGTTTAGAGTTATTATTTTCCTATATTGATTGTTATAATAGAGGTCAAGTAGATATAACTGCCTGAATACTTCCATCACTCATACTATATTTGGGAACATATTTATATACAAGGAAGGCGCGCAGGAAGTCTACCGTTGTATGATTCAATGTTATAAAATTAAACGTTAAATTAAACTAAAGGTTCAATTACGTTCGTTAAATCTTTGAATAAACTCTGTGAGAAAACTTCAAAGAAGTATAAAACATGTGTGGAGTGTTGACATAATATTATTATCATCAAAGTTATATTATCTGCTTCAGTGCCAGTTTTAGCACTACCAGACCAGCGCCCATTTTTATCCGGCGCCCTAGGCAGTCGCCCAGCGACAACGCGACGCCGCTACTGCCTGCCTAGCATACGCCAACGAGATATCTCACTCTACATGTTTCTCGATGTTTGATAGCTTGTATCTTCATCTCTATTGACACTATCATGACCAACATTTTTTCTCGCGTAGATCTATCATCGAAATAACACATTTTTATAGAGTTTTGTCGAGATAATGTCGAGATTTTGACATTATGAGACGAGTAGTTTTTAATTATCTCGAGAGTGAGATATCTCGTTGGCGAATGCTAGGCAGGCATATCTGCTCTGTACACGTAAAATATCTCGCGGGAACCGTACATTTTACTGCCATAGAAATTACTTTCCCGTCGCCAACTCTATTTCTCAGCTAAATCAAGATCGATTCAGTAGTATTGTGGCGAATCAATGTAAACAAACATATTACCTCTGTATGTTATTAGTATAGAAATATAATTAATTCCACAAGTTTATTATAAAGCTATCATAGATCAAACTAATCTGATCTATAGATCGCTGATCCACACCGTCCTTGAGTCGTAATTCTCTTGACGTTAACACTTGAGTTGCATCAGCTTATTCTAACACGATTATGCTCCTCATTTTATGCTAAATCTACACTACTATTATAAAGAGGAAAGATTTGTTTGTTTGTTTGTTTGTTTGAGTCGAATAGGCTCCGAAACTACTGGACCGATTTGAAAAATTCTTTCACCATTGGAATCCTACATTATTTCTGCTGAACATAGGCTACATTTTATTTTGGAAAAAAGTAGGGTTCCGTAAGATATTTGAGTTTTTCGGACGCAAGGTGTAAAAAATCAGCTAGAAAAGTTACTTATTTTGCGTACGCTGCCTAAACTATAAAAGATAGAACCATAAAATGTTCTAAGTGATTGTAGATCTTATAAATATCTACAAAAAAGTCCTCGACACACTATACCTATCTATGTCGAGTGAGGCACAATAGCCATTTATTTATTTAAAAATCCAGATTTTTTTTTTGACTACATTTAAACGGATATATTTTACTCACGCTATTAATCCTTATCAAAATAAATTATTTTATCACTAAGTACAGTTTATGTAGATAATATTTGGTCTTTGAATGATTAAAATTGGACGTTTGGTTTTGAAATTATGGCGAAATTAAAATATTACGATAGTGGGCGTCACCAAAGCGCGTGCGGTAGGAAGACAATATTCTGTTGTAGAAATGAAAATTCTGTACATAAAAGATATGAAATGACAACCGAAATTACACCTTTGTCACTACATCGCTATAGAAGCCAAAAATGTGGTTAGTTTTTTGTCTGTCTGTCTGTCTGTCACTCTTTCTGTCTGGCTGTATGTTTGTTCCAGCATCACACGAAAAATACTGATCCGATTTGAATGTGGTTTTCGCAGATATATTTATCTTCTTCCAACTTAACATCTGGTGTATAAAATTTTTTCCCCCCACCCCTCTAAGGGGACAAAAGAGGGGGTCAGATTTTGTATCAAACTTTTTTCTTTAACACGAAAACTACTGATCCGATTTGCATACGGTTTTCACAGATTTGCATACGGTTTTCACAGATATATTATATTTGTCTTCTTCCAACTCAACATCTGGTGTATAAAAATCCTCCCCGGGGCCCTCCCCTCTCAACCCTCTCTGGGGACCAAAGAGGGGTCAGATTTTGTATACAACTTTTTTCTTTAGTGGACTTACTTCATATTAGGTATTAACTGTGTTTTTCAACTTAACATCTGGTGTATGACCTTCCCCCCCCATACCCTCTTAGGGGACAAAAGAGGGGGTAAAACATGTATCAACTGATGATGTAGAAAATATTATACTTTAAATGGCAAAACAACGTTTGCCGGGACAGCTATTAATTATAAAATGTTAGTTTAATTGACCATATTTAAAAGAAATAATGTTTTTCACTGTATAGTTATAACGTTAACACAACAGCTTCAAACTACTACCTAATTTTATACCTTTCATGAAATATTATAATATTATGTCATATTATGCTACTTCTTATAGACGATTGCTTGATTAATATGGTTTTTCCTTGAGTTTTCCATTACCCTTTTCCTCTTCATTTTACCTTTATAAATTGTCTTAACGAGTATGCCAAACCTTACAAGTTATCAGACCTACCTCAACGTGTTAAGAATTGTGACATAATCGTCCTACTAGCTACTTACGGCCAACACTCATTCACGGTCACATAACTATAGTACTTAATATATTTTTTAATGCAAATGTACGTTACCTATCCACGCTAGATCGATTTTGTAAAATTTTGGTATAAAGATAACTTAAGCCCCGAAAAAGAACGTCCATAGGATATAATATACGGACGGCAGCAAGATTGAGGGTCGAGTCGAAGCCGCACTCTCCGTATAGAAGGGTGAGGCCGACATGAAGGCCGTCAAGCTTGCATTGCCGCCGTATTGCACCGTCTACCAAGGCGAAAGGTACTAGACGGCTTATCCATGTAAATTGATAAGATAAGATAAGTTACGCATTGTAACGCGCCGCCGCCGCTCCCGCCCCGCAGCTGCTGCCTGCTGATTTTGAGACTGAAGAGTGAAACCTAAAGTCGAAACCTCCTTCTTGGACTTAAGATACGAGTAGGCTGCCTCGCGATAAACGAGTTTCAACGCAACGAAAATGCGGGCAACATCTGTGATTCAGTACCTAAACCTATATTATTAAAGTACGTTTTCTAAACCCCCATTTATTTTTTCCAGGTGGAAGCAGAATGCTCCGGTCTTCAACAGCAGGTCGAAGTGCGAGAGGTGTCCAGTCGAGCAGCGGCATTGGGCGCGAGGCTCGGTGATGCAGCAGCATTAGCGGAACCCAGAGAGAATGCTTTCCTAGCGGTAGACTTTGCCCATAATGACGCTCAACAGAGGTTCGCTGAGGCGCTAGCAGAGTTGGGCAGGGTCCGGACTAGCACCACCTTCCCTGGACTGTGCACGCTGCAGTTGGGTGAGTTGGTTTGTAGACAGTTTCTTTCTCCTTTGGCATGAAAGATAGGCACTATGGTGTCGATAAAGACACCAAGCACAACTTGGCGCGTTAGTGGTTTTTGGTTTCTAGTTTCTACAATTCAATTGCTATCGGCTAACCGTAGTCACACACTTTAAGGAGCGGCGCTTGGATTCCTACTACGTTATGGCTAGATCTTACCTCTAAAGAAGAACCAGCCTTCGCACTACTTAATTATCAAACACAACATTGTGTTACTACATGCCTGTACAGACAGTATGGATCTTTTTAATATTAAGTGGTTTAAATCCAATTAAGGAGTTAAATTTTTCATAATAAAGTCATGTCATTCCAGACAATAACCTAACCTTTCTGTAATTCCAGAATCAGGATGCGTCACGGGCTTAGAAGTGGTAGTGGTGCTCCGCACGGTGGACTACCATGGTGAAGCGCGCAGCACGGGCGGCGATCCCGTCACAGCCGCCGCGACTCTCGACGACGCGCCGCTGCCGTGCACCGTTACTGACCTGGACACGGGGCTGTACAGGTGAGCATAGATTTGTGACTTTTGATTTGTGACTATTTGACGCATAGTCACAATGACTGAATGTCAAAGAAGTAAGCACTGCTATTGAGTGCCACCTGCCATAGGAGTATCATGCAAAGCGGTTTTCAACGCGGTGTTACGCTGATACAAATAAAACGCAAACGCAAATTGGTACGCAACGTGTATAAGAAGATAATATTAAACGTTATTTTCAGGATATCGATGCGGCCGTGGTGTGCGGGCGCGTTGTGCGTGCGCGTGCTGGTGTTCGCTCGTGGCGTGCGCGACTCGCCGCTGCGCGCGCGCGTGTTGCCCGCCGCCGCGCCGCTGCTGCTGTGGGGCTCGCGCGGCACTGGCAAGGAGCAGCTGAGCCAGCCAGTGGCGCTTGCTAGGTAAAATATACCCAAAACATGCCCATCAGCCATACTACGTGGCCATATTCCAGCGGTTTTTATAAAAGATCGTCACACTTGTTAAAGTATAACCTAATTGCAAGTATATCATTGAAAGTGTCTGCTTGACGATACAAAGCAAATAGTTTTGAAGTTCCGTTGAATCGTGAACACGCACTTACTATTTTACCACGTCTGTTGTTGCGATCGCAACTTTTTGTTATATTTTTTTTTATTTGTAGATATGTATCCGGTGCCATTATATACTTAAAAAAAATTGGAAACTGTTAAGTAACTGGCGAAGTAACTTCTGTTCTATTACTATTGTACCAACAACATAATAATCAATGATATTTCAGGTGTCCAAAGAGGAAGGAGATATACGTGCTGGATGCGGGTAACTCCCGAGTCAAAGTGCTGGATGATGAGACGTTCACGTTCAAAACACATATCGTTAATGAAGGTAAAAAAGTTAATCATTCATGCTACACTCAAATTTAAAATAAACTATCTATAAAAGATTTTACAGTCCCGCCAGCTGGTCATAAAATTATTAATTTATCGCTTAACCTCACTAACATAATATTATAACATAATGTTTTCAGGTCTAGCGGGTCGCAGCTGTACGGGCATCGCGGTGACGTCAGAGGGCGTGGTCGTCGTCAACTGGCGGACGAGGACGCTAACAGAGGTACGCACCCATAGTGTATGTTATATCTTTAAGTTTAAGTGAAACAATGTGATCGGAGTCACCCTTTTTAATTAACTTTATACAAATAAATAAATAGTCTTTACTGTATCATATATACTGAACACCATATTATATAGCCAATATATTTAAGTGTGACACAAAAACAGCAAGCCAAAAAAACACACAATTTTATCATAAGCATACGGCAAAACATACGGCTCTCGTAATTTTCCTCTAAAACCCTTATAATAATACTGATAATTTTATATTGTTTATAAATACGAAAATTTAAAAGTATTTATGTTACATAAAAGCCAATAATCCTACGTCCTACCCGCAGATGACGTCAGACGGCTGCACGTTGCGCACGCTGCGGTGCGAGAGGCTGTGCGAGCCCGTGTGTGTGGCGGCGCACCCGGCGACGCGCCGCATTGCCGTCGCCGACAACGCCGCGCGCTGCGTGTTCCTGTTCGACGAGCGGGGCGAGCTCGAGCGAGAGGTACGATATGTCCGTCTCAGTCTGTGTCTGTGAAGGCTGAAAGCGTCACAAATTCAAACTGCGTGCATACTTGTGTTCGCGTACGTTTATATTTGCAACATTGCGTTTGTTTAATGAGGGTTTTTAGTTCGTGGCATTTGACAGAGCTGTTTGACACAAAATAAGCTGCTGGCTGCGACTGATGGCATGGTAGAAAAGTGTCGGAAAAATTGTCATTGAAAGCTTTTTAAAACACTAGTCCACCAGAGGGCGCTTCGTGTGAATCAAGTCAGCTAGCGGAAAATCAAAATATATCGAAAACCTTGGTTTGTAAAAAAAAACTTATATCAATTACAGATTGGCAGCGGAGACCTGGGTCTAGTCGGGGGGTTGGCGCTGACTGACGACTTAGTGATAGTAGCAGACGTGGCTGTGAGAGTTTACGACGCGGAGGGGAATCTGCAGAAAACTATGGCGCCCGTGCCTAAAGGTAGTTATTAAAAATAACAAATGAGCAAGTGAAACTTGCTTCATAATTTCAAGTGAGGTAAATTGTGAGGTTTCTACCATGATGTAACTTTAAAGTTTCACCGTAAACTTGGGCATGGGCATACTATATGCCTAAAGAAGTTTCGCTGCAAATGATGCGATAAGTAAATATTTTAGCCCTACAGAGAACAGTTAAAAAATATTCATTTATACATAAAATTGAGGCTTGATTGTAAAGATAAAACGTTTATCGTGTGATTAATAATGTGACAAACAATTTTAGGGCGTGGCGGTTACGGGGGCATCGCCGTCGAGGAGTCGGAGGGCGGGGCCATAGTGGTCTGCGCGCGCGCGATCCGCGGCCGGCCCGCGCTCGTGACGCTCGACGTGGGGTCCGGCGAGACGCTCGCGGGGGCGGAGCTAGCGGAGCGCCGCCCCCGCCGCGTCGCCGGCGTGGCGCTGCTGCCGCGCCGCCGCGTGCTCATGGCGGACCTCGCCGGCGACTGCCTGCGCCTGCACACGTACTGGTGAGGTGAGTGACTGTATAGGGACCGTGCAGAAACTATAGAGGGCGTCGTAATTCGACAGCAGCGCCACGATGCGAGCAAAAGACGTAACTTGTGAGTGACTTTGGCTTCGCAATCTCCTTGACCCTGGCTAGTTTTTAAGTGTTTTTTTATGTTTTACACTATAAAATCATTTAATACTTACACTCCCAAGTGGCCACATGTGGCCGCGAGAACAACGACAGATTTCCAAGAATCCGCGATCGAAGTAATAAAGTTAAAGACTAGATGACGCCCGCAACTCCGTTGCGCCAAAAATCATTTATCGCGCGAGAACCGTACATTTTCCCGGGATAAAAAGTATCCTATGTCCTTTCCCGGGGCTCAAAGTAAATCCATACCAAATTTCAGCAAAATTGGTTTAGCGGTTTGGGCGTGAAGTGCTAACAGACAGACACACTTTCGCATTTATAATATTAAGTATATTTTTATAATATTAAGTATAATAATATAAAGGGTTTCTACTTTGTACCCGTAAAAAAAGAACGAAAGAGTGAAAAGTGTGAAAGTGTGTGAAGTGAGTGAAAAGTGTGTGAAAGAAAAAACTTATCTAGTTAAGTAAGAAAATATCTGAAATAGTAATTAATAGCATCCATCAGCATAGAAAGTAAAAACTTGATAAATATTGCAACAAAATAATGAAGCTATGCAAAAATACTTATAATCTTACTGAAAATGCATGTGGATTAATAAAATAAAACAAGTTCACTAAAACAAATGCTTTTATTTCATCAACCTTCTGCGATTCGATCGATACCATCTTCACAACTTTAGTCTGTCACTATTTTTAACTAATTTCAGTCTGGACCTCATCAGTGCAAACACCATTTATGTATCCTTTAAATAACACACAAAGACTGCACTACTATCTTTTTCCTACTTGAAGAATCATCCTTTTGAGAACCAACACTTTGACAAGATGGTTCAAGTTCAATACTATCCTCAATGTTGAATTCCTGACAGGACTTCTCCAAATTATCCTTACTTTTGATGCAACAATGCATGCCAATTAAATGAGCGGTGCCTATGTATGTATATCAATTTAGATTGAAGCCAGTTTGGATGTTTACTGAAAGAAGCAACGGTTATAGGTTATGTTCATATTGTGTTCATAAAAATGAATTTACGGTTATAATCTACAAAATTCAGTATTTTTACGAGTCTGCACATAACATTCATGGAACTTTTTAAATACTTACGTATGTTTTTACCGCCTTTTATCCATTTCTTTCGTTTTTCAATAAACAAAGGCATGTGAATACTTTGGCAGAAAAATAGTAAAATTTTACATCGTTCGATTTGCCTTTATATTTCTTGTATCGGGAATACAACAATGCATTTCAATTCTTGAAAATACCAAAAATTTTGTCAAGAAATCTTATAATTTTCCGTAGCTTAAACTAGAGCTTGACAGTAAAATTTTCGTAAGAGTTTCGGCTATTCGCCACTTGTGGCAGTGTCGTCGCTCTGCACGGTCCCTATATGACATGACATGGCGCGGCGGGGGCGGAGCTAGCCGCGCGCCGCCCCGGCCGCGTCGCCGGCGTAGCGCTGCTGCCGCGCCTCACTCACATTTCATGCAGGACGTGCGTTAACTCAACGATGTTTTTATCATTTTCAGGAGTGCCGTGTCACAAGTTTGAGTCACCCATTGAAGTCATATAGCGGAACGCGATCGAACTGCATACTAGTCCAAAATAACTGAAGAATGATAACCGCCTCTTTTTGGAAGTCGGTTAGAGTTGGCCATAGCTCGTGCCGAGCGTAAGAACGTAGTACTTACAGTATTTATTTGGTTTAAGTTTATTTAGTTGTATTGTTTTTTATATTTTTATTTCGACGTCGGTTATTCGACGTATAGGAACTGATTTTGATTTACGGCTAACTGCGAGGGATGTGACATTATATCGATGATTTGTCGATGTATCGATATAGAAAACCACCACCGACAATATACGAGCTTAAGTGTAAGTTAAGACGTCACAAAAAATTCAACGATATTTATTAAGGGTTACTTACATTATGTTGTAGTCGGGACAGTATCAACGCTCGTGTTATGATGTCTTCATATCTTTATCATAAGTGATAATCCTTCTGCAAAAGTTGAAATTTAATGATGAGCTAGTTGGTTGTTGGTTTTGGTCTTATTTTGTGACTTACACGTTTAAAGATTACTCAAAAGAAAATTGCACTATTAGGGAAACAGTTGATGAAAATGTATTATTATCATATTTTAAACATCAAAAATATATAAACGGGCTTCTTAAACTATTCCGACTATAATATATTATGACTTAAATTGTAGATTCTGAATGACTTGGAAACATAACATGCGTTGCGAGATTGTTAAGGCTGAAAGGAATTTACTTAATATATTGTAAATATCACTAATATTACTCGAATAAATGAAAACAACGACTTAAATAGTTGTATGTGATACCAGAGTGAAGTTAGATGTTTGTTCAATCAAGTGAAGTGAGCTATATTACAAATAACGTTTGACAAGAAACTAACTTCGCTCTAGTCAAGTGATATGAAGTTCATCAAATATGAACATCAAATATGAGTGAATTTAGCTGATTATTACAGTAATTCATCTGAAGTTAGCTACGCATCGGTAACTATTGGTAAAGCATAGCTAACTGTGCTCTCTGTAAAATAATAGGACATAATAATATATCAAACTCGAATAGAGTGAAGCTAGCTGATCATTACAGTATTCTACTGAAGCTACGCATTAGTTACTATTTGTGAATTGCATGAAATAATTAGCTAACTTCACACTAGTAAAGTGATATGAAGTGTATGTGCCTAACGTCTAGATATTTTTGCACAACTATACAAGTTTGCGTATCATAATTAAACGCTAGTTGTTACGACAATATCATCGTGCTAGTAGTACGTAGATGTTTGAATAGTATAGCTGTAAGTACAGTCAAGTCATGACAATGTTATTGTAGTTTGTTAAAAAAAAAAAGTCAGTAATTTGCATCGTAAAATTCTAAATTTAAATTTCATTTTTTATAAGGACTGTACTTATATCATTGAACTGAGAAATTGAGGCTTTCAAACAGTCGTAATATTTATTGCGCCCTTAAAGCGCTCAATATTATTCAAAATTAATTTATTATGAAAAAAAAAACACATTTAGTGCGCAAAAAAATAACTTTTAAGTCACGACGATATTCTAAACTGGCGTTTATTATTAAAACAATAATACTGTGTGCAGTTTCAATAAGTGACTGTAAAAAAGCCCACCTTTAAGTACGTAATATATGAACATACAATCTACTAATATTTCTCATAAATAACATATAAATATTATTATAAAGTTCCGCGGGCGGAACTATAAGAAAATCACTCAAGTTATCAAATTGCCCATCAAATATATCTAATAAGTACTTATAAAACCACGTAAGTAGTTTTTTTTTGCCATATTATTTTTAATATTCTGATACTAATATGGCAAAAATTGCAATACATATTTTAATTCAATAGTATGTCACACTCATACAAAGATGTACACAATACGCTATACAATTTTCGTCCGTGTCTGATAGGATACAAAATATTGTTGCTTGAATGACTGTATCGCTATTGTATTCTTTTGTATTAGGTGGCAAATGCGTAATTTCGTTTACTACGTGGTTTTAAAAAAGTACCAAGAATAAGAATCTCTAAAAATGATAATAAATTTAAAGATACATAATTATAAAACGATCTCTTATATTTAAAACATCAAAATCCGCCTCGAATATTATTATAGGTATTTCAATAGATATGACATATATTTCTCACTCATCTGTCACGATTAATTCATTTTAGTATAGGGTGCGCACGACTAAAACGTCAACAAATGCGCTGTGTTCGATTTTTAAATCGCTTTGGTGGGGCGAAGACAAAGCGGGACATGCTATTGGTAGATAAATGAAAAGACCGTGCGTGAGGTAGATCGCGATCAGATGGGTAAGTGCGAGTTTTATTCGATCACACGCATCGAGCGCGTTAACGCGAATTTGTATGGGATCAAAGCAGCGCCATCTACTGGCTAACGTGGATACCGCTTTGATCCCATACAAATTCGCGTTAACGTGCTCGATGCGTATGATCGAATAAAACTCGCACTAACCCCTCTGATAGATATTGTTGATTCAGACCGCAACGCGACGCGTAGATGCACTTCTATGGCTATGACAGATTCGCAAGACGTCTCACGCAATTGAAATCTGTCAAATCCATACAAATTTATGCCGCGCCTCGCCTCGTACGCGTTATTGGTAGGTATTGTACACATGCGCCGATTGCCGAATGAATCCTCCAGTTTTGATCGCAGCGATATTAAAGTTTTGCGCGGCCTATAATATCTTAAGATCATTTGCGCCAATGGGTTATTGATAGTCGTTTGTCAAAATATCATGCTTTCTCTTTCATTACTACGAAGAGCGAAAGAGATCAACGACTTGCTAAAGCAAGTAGAGTAAACTCTAGAGTAAACTCTACAGGTGCAAATGAACCTAAGAATGTTAGAAATTGTTCTCATTATTATCAAGTATTTTCGCCCAAATTTTTGCCTTTTTGGCTATCACCGCCTTTCATAGATTTGCTCAAAACTAACACCATATCATGGACGCTTCCATTTTACTTCGAGTTATTGACTAGAACAAAAGATGTTTGTTAGTATCAGTGTAATTGATAATAGACCGATAGGACTAGGTTTTTTGGTTTCAAAAATTCTAAAGTTTCTAATTTTTTGCGTATAGTTTTGGGACCACTAGGTAAACCTAAAAAATGATTTTGTGTCATTTTGGTCGACAGCTTCCAGAGATATTTCGGGATTTTGATTTTTGGTCGCTATAGGCTGAAAAAAATATTAAAGTTTAAAATTTAGCTTTTGTGATATTGCTAGGGTAGTAACTGATGTACAGACACGTTTTGTGTCAGATTCACCCACGGGTTTCCCAGTAATTAGCAAATATTAGAAACGTCGCCTAATTGCGTCGAAAAAATATTAGAGTTTGTAAAACCGGTATAATATGGTTTAGTTTATTGATAACTGCTACTGTTAAAGTTTTGTGTCATTTTCATCCACGGGTTTTGAAGAAATTTATATTTTTGCTTTCAACATCCCGTAAAAGCTACAAAAAGTAATTAAAGTTTTTAGAGTTCACATATTTACAATTAAAAGGTCTATTGCAAACCACATTTCAAAATTTAGTTCCTTTTCAGCCCCGATTTTAAGAAAAATTGATGATCAAGTAAAGCGAAATTGATTTTTATACTTGTTAATAGGCCACAAACCATTTTATTTTTAAACATAGATACAACATCATATTTTGAAGGGCTTGTGTAAGAGAAAACACCATATTTTATAATTGTTTCGATGGGAAAGAAATAAAAAATTTGCATCTTATTTTCACAAACATTCAACTTAATTTTGAAACTTAAAGCTCAGTCAATATTTTTAAAATGTACTAAAAAATCTACCATTATGATTTATTAGTAGTTTTTTAAAAGTTACTTTATGTATTATTTTAAGTTGTTGAAGAAAAACTACTTACTACGTCATCCGCACTAAATTCTCGATTTGAATTTTATTCTATTTGTAAAATGAAACTGACAACTTAAATTGGTTTGAGTACTTTTTCAAGTAGGGTTGCCATCAGGCGTTTGGATAAAGATAAGTAGTTTTTTTTAATACGTCATAAATCATAAGCCGCAAATCGCAATTTACCTTTTAAGTTTTACGGTTAAAGCTGCGCGTCCACTGGATCGGAGCGTACGCATCGGCATTTCGTCTTACGAAATGCCAATGGGATGTGTCCACTGCATTCGGATTCATCATAGGCAATTAATTAGTTATTTTTAGTCCGTCATAGACTGTTAACGTGAATTTGTATTATAGAGGATATTGTTGTAACTAGCTGTATTTTATCAGAAGAGGAAAAGAGAAACAAGAGAAAACGAAATTCATTATTTCCCAATTTCATCCCAAATATTGTCTGTCCTCAGTTGGTTATGATGATGTTGTTGAAGTTTTAGATTATAAAGTTCTTCATATTTTTCTACAAAAGTAATAATTAAAATATCGTCATTCATCGTGAATAAGTATCTAACACGCCAGAATTTGAAACCTTCGGAATCCGAATGACGCGTTCTCTGCGGGAGACGTCTTCGTCATAAATACCGGTCAGTATCCAGTGGACGCAGTGCCATATAAATCAATACAAAGTAACAAATCCGTACGCTGCGTACGCTCCGATTCCGATCCAGTGGACGCGCAGCTTAATTTAGACTGCAACGTGACGCGTAGATGCATGCTATTAATAATAACTAAACATGTATGGTTTTGACAGATCAACTATGTGAGACTTTTTTTATAAAATAAGGAGGCAAACGAGCAAACGGGTCATCTGATGAAAAGCAACTTTCGTCGCCTATTGACACTCGCAACATCAGAAGCGCTGTCGGTTTGTTACCGGCTTTTAAGAGGGAATAGGGTTAGGGGTCCCTCCCCTAACCTATAACCCTATTCCCTCTAGGGTTGTAGGGGATTAGGCCTCCGGAAAACTCACTCTTTCGGCGAAACACAGCGCCTGTTTACTCTGTTTTCAATTATTAAAAACAGTAAAACTACTTAAATGTGGAACCCAGACACGTTGGTGGAATTGACACGCTTTGTTCATCCCAATAACTACCCCTGGCACTTCACACATGGACACTTCATGGATGACATGGGTCTGGTGACTCTACTGGCTGGCAGCTGGTAGGTTCGTCAAAAAATGATATCTTATTTTTTGACGAACCTACTCTACATCTACATCTCATAAAAACTACCAACGAAAATTGGTTTGAACGAGATCTAGCAAGTAGCCGACAGTCGTAAGCCGTCGTAAGCCGCGCGCGGCCGACGACAGTCGTCGGCCGCGCGCGGCTTACGACTGTCGCGATGCACGGAATTGTACCTTAAAACAACAAAATTATCTAACCCATGCATGTGGGGTATCTATGGATAGGTCTTCAAAATTTTCCATCCAAAACCATCAAAAATGTCAAATTTGTACAACCTGAACACGAGGCACATGTCAAACTTGTGAAAACCAACTTCACTCTGGATCGGGTTCGCACAATCTGTAGAAGTCTTTAGACAAGATATTCTAAATTCGCTGCTAGGGGCATATGAGTATTGTCAATGAAAAATATGAAAATATCAAATTAAAATGTTTTATTTTTAATGCTTAAATAATGCAATCGTGAAAAACATAATATTATGTCTAATAAATAATAATAAAATAATATCATAATATTATTTGTAGTAGGTAATATTATTTAATTTGTAGGTAACAACCCTGGGAACGAACTCTATGTACTCGAACTCGTACCACCGACCACAATAGACATAACTACCAGTAGTTCGAGTGCAAAGAGACGGACAGGTTTCATTATCTGTTAAATTCGTCAGGTTTCACCTGACAATTTTAATCGCATGTGCCAAAACATAAACAACAATACGACCAAAGCGGAACACGTCCAGCGAATATGTCATTGTTTTAAATTCGTAGATCAATCCTAGCTCTGACGATTTTCGTCGCTAGGGTTGTTAACTTGTTACCTATGAATTTAAAACTAGGACATATTCGCTGGGCGTGTTCCTCTTTGGTCGTATTTTTGTTTGTGTTTTGGCACATGCGATCAAATTTGTCAGAATCCAATTTTGAAATCTTCATTTTAAATATTTAAAAATAAATTATATCAGCCATCGCGAGGTACATTCCGTTCATAATCTTAGTGAAACCCGACGAATTTGACAGATATTGAAACCTGTCCGTTTCTTTGCAGTCGAACTACTGGTAGTTATGTCTATTGTGACTCTGACGAGGATTACGAGAGTTATTACAAAATTGAAAAATTTTGACATTTTTGAATGCGTTGGGCGAGTGCGGGGGCCGGGGTGTGAAGTGCGCGGGTGAAAACTATCAGTATCACTATCAGCGTAGCGCGCGGATAAAACATTATTATTTTGCTTTTGCGAAATAGATAATACACAATTTAAAAAAAAAACAGAAATTTATCTAATACAGTGGATCTGTACGTCTGTCTAAAGGCTGTATCTCAGACAGCCTGAAGACAGACATACAGACGGACAGACATCGAAGTCCCAGTAATGGGTCCCATTTTGCCCTCTGGGTACGGAACCCTAAAAACGGTAGGACAGAACTACTCTGAGATCTGTCTCCCACTCGCACTCGTCCTCTTCTTTCATACTATTCATATTTTTGTCTCTAATTTTTAAAGCAATTGGTGAAAAGGACTCAAAATGAAAATATATATTTCTTACTTCTTTAGGATGTTGAATATGTAAACGCCTTTAATTAAAAATATATTTTTCGTATTGTTTTGAGCTTGCAAAAATAAAAATGATTAAAATCTCGAAATATCGTGGATGAATCTGACACAAATTTATTCTATGGCTTTATTTAATAGACCTGATCCCAATTATTGTGATTTCAGAAACTCTAATATTTTTTTAGATAGTGTTTTAAATAACTGGCAATATTTCAGGTTGCAAGGGGCTAAAATGGTTCAAATTAGGTACCCACAATCCGAAGACTAATCTAGATATGATGCTATTGTTATATTTAAGTTAAGTTTTTGCTAGCTAGTTTTATACAAATTTTAAAAAATCGACTACAAAATTTTGATTTTCTCAAAAACCTATTATCAGAAATGACACAAAATTTAAAAATAACTTAATTAGACATCACTCCATCCATGTGCAAAAATTCAGAAACTTTAGAATTTTTGAAACTTAACACCTCAAAACAAGCTAGTCCCGCAGGTCTATAAGGCACAAGGCGGATCCACGTAATTTGGTGCGGTTATGTCAGCCAGTTGACAGATCACGAACATACTGACTTGACACTAACCCGACCACATAATGTAGGTCTGCTATAAAAGCGATTTCTTTCATGGTACTTGTGTCAGTCCCATTCTATCTCTATTTTAAATTCAGCAAAGCCAACATTATTTCAGTAAACTTTAAATATAACTATATGCAAGATCTAAGTATCATCCAACTATTATCTAAGCTTTGTCGCGACTAATCAAGTCAATGAGCGTTAAGGTTATTCTAAAGTTTCAGCGATAATCTTAAGAATATTTTGAAGCAGATACCTCGAATATGTTCGGTCGCTATGAAACAGTGGTCATTTTCTATCTCTGTCTAATATTACTTTCTCATTCACAGTTTTTTAAAGACTGAATTTCTAAGCGACCGAAGTATAGTAATAATGTGTTTGACAAAAATGTGAGTTGTACATGTAAGTTCGCCGACACAAGTATTACGGATCTTATTGTTATTGCAATAAGTTCTAAAATACTCTGTATCGGCGATTATGTTGTGTCGTGTTGTTTTCGATGAAGCTCGTGGATTTATAAGCATAAATCTATTTGTATTGAATTTCAGCGATGGCTTATTCAAGTATGCTTAATCTGAAACTAAGATACTAAACACGCATTATCTAACATTCAAGTTAAGCTCATGTAACAATTTTTTACTAGTCTCTACAAACGTTTAAATCTTTAAAATTGTGAGAGAGCTTGAAAACTTTAAAAGTATATTCTTATGAAAATTAAAATAATTATTAAAACAGTACATAAAATTTATTGTCATCAACTTTTTGAAGATTTCAAAATTCTAGCACTAAAAAGTCATTTTCGCTGTATATTGCATCCTTCTCACTCTAACAGTGACTTTTATCTTCATCTTCCTCTTAAACCAAAGTTTCTTCTATCTGTGATTGAATTTGATTCTAAGTTATTTTGTACCACTACAAGATGATTATGTTATATTTTTCTAAATTGTGAATAGTATTTTACTCGTATTTTCCAGTGTTGCCAACTTAAACTCAATTTAAATCTTTTTATTTTCTTACTTAAATCGTGAAGAACCTATTTTTGTTACAAATATTATACTGGCAACACGAATATAAAAGTAAAAATATATTACCCTACCCACAGATTTTGAAAATGTTTAACTTAAAACTTCTTAATTGTAACTGCGAGCTTCATATATTAAATAATTAGTTTACCATAGTAATTGTTACTTTATCTATACAAACTGTTTTGTATACATAACTAATAATAATATTGAACAGAAATGGCTTGGTCTAAATTCAGAAGAAAATAATTGCTTTTTCTTCTTCTTTTTCTTTAATAGGTCTCCTTAAATAAGTAGCCAATCTTAAAGCAAGCGGCTGTTTAAGGATTAACAGGCAGCGCGTTTTGTATACCATTTCTATTTTATTATTATAGTTATGTATAATGGTTCTGTGGTTTTGTATTAAAGTTTGTTCCTAGTGATCGTGAAGTTTGTTAATGTTTTCTCCTGTGTTTTAGGGTTACCAGAACTATTAATCGTCAAAATGTAAAAATGTTTTTCAAATGTAAATAGTTTCTTTAAATATTTTTGCAAGTTTCAATGTTTGCTTTCGTCTCCATGTTAACAGATATATTTTAAGGACATATTCCTGATTTTGATTGTAAAAATAATATTGGGATTTTTAAAGTCTGGTAACTCTGCCTGTGCTCGACTTAGGTATGACGTCACAAATACATGTTCACTGCCTTAGAATTTTCATGCATGACTCACAAAGAACACACGTAATGAGATAGTTAAATCTATAATGCACTGATGCATTAAACTTGTTTTGCTAAATGTTAGTTTCGGTCATTTTTAAGTCTTGTCTTAAAAAAGTCCGAAACTAGCATTTTTCCTGGTGTTGCTAGTGTTCATAAATGGTAACATAAATGTTAAATCAGGCGATAAATATGTTCGATTGTATTTATGTATTTTTTAATGCAATCAGTATATTATAAAACCAAAAGTAGTGTTAACATTGCGTCAGAGTTGGTACAAAACATATTTTGTGATCAAAGTTAGAAATAAAATTATTTTTTGCATTAAGTAAATAGACACCTAAATTTGTCGTAAGATTATAAATTATTGTTAACAACTTATTTTAATAGACAACATATTGGAATTGACTCGTAAATTTAAAAATCAGATTTATCAAAACCATAGAAATATAAGGTTTCGATGAAAAGAGAATAATATTATATTGTATCACAACAGCTGCAGCTGTGGGTAATATTATGTTAATTGTAAATTCAAAAACCTATCTAGCAACAAACATTATTTTTAAAACTTGTAAAAAATAATTTACTGTTTTTGCCAAGGCCCAAGCGTTAATTTTAATTTAATTTATTATTACTCATCTTATATTTCTATGGTTTTGAGGTTAAATTGTATTTATTCGTGATGCTGTGAAGTTGTACTTAAATATTCACGGAGTATCTCAGCGTATCTAATGTCACTTAATGCAAAATAAAAAGTTGAATCTTGCCCATGGTTTTTACTTTTCTTTCCTGTTTATTTTCTTTTATAAAAAGCCAAACAATATATTTTTTATTTAAAAGTAAAATATACATAGCTTGAAGTACCATTCAAACATAAGTTGGTAAGTTTTTTGAAACTACCTTCAATTAACACCAATCATATTTGTCACATTTGAGGGTAGTTACAAAACAAACGTCAATATTGAAAAAGTACTAGTACTAGGCAAACATGAGGTAGGTATATTTTGATCTACCTTAATTACTGAGGTAGTAAAAAAGCTTCCTAGTCAAAATATGCACATTACTGAAAAAGTACGAGGCGAACATGACTTGCTAAGAGTTATTTTAAAAATATCTTCAAATAATCATTATAAAATAAAGTACTAGGCAAACATAAGTTGTTAAGAGTTCTTTTTAAATTACTACCTTCAATTGAAGTCAATATTGTTAGAAAAATAATGGCCTTAACTGAAGGTAGTTAAAAAACGACTCAAGTTAGTACTTTTTCAATCTCGAATAATTTGAAAAGATAATAAATAGAAATAAACAAAATCTAATTTAGCCCTCCTTAAAAGTTCTATTAGGGACTGTAAATTAAAGGTAAATAAAAAAATCATTGCGTAAAGTATCATTTATTGCTTTCAAGTGCTGAAAATCTCATACAAAATTCAACAATTTACAAACGTTACAAACACGTGAATATAAAAACTATTGAAATACATTTTGTACTGAGGTTAGCGCTAGCACCTACATCCGGCTTTTGTTTATACACTATACAGGCACCAGGGAATTAAGTTTATTCAAAAATATTGCTTCATATATTGCTGCATAAGCAACAAGTGCCAACAATGAATTCAAAGACTTCTTTAAATCAAATTCAATACCTTTGCGTTGCGTTTGATTAAAACATTAACACGGTAGGTTAAACTGTAAAGATTACAAACATTATAATATATTTAGCTAAAATAACTAACAGTTTGTCTTAAAGATTAAGGGGCTGTTTCACCGCTTACGGATCTATCTGTAAGATAAGTTGTGGATAGCGGATATCCAGCACTTATCAGGAAGTGGTGAAAAAGGCACTTAGTATTTTTATTGCAAAATTGTTTAGGGCTAATATTAATTGCAAATATGTATGTACTTTCTTTTTTTTTTCAAACACATTAAACATTATTGCTCTTTCAAACTGTTTTTATATTACAACAGCAATTAAGAAAGCCAAAAAACGCGACTTAAATGTTGTAGAGCTAAAATACTATTTTTATATACGTATTTAATATTTGTAATAATAAAAAATAGTAATTGTTACTAAAACTTACTCTAGTAAATGCAATAGCAAGTAGTAACTATCAATTTAAACAATTAAATGCATATTAACATAAAACATTGAAAATATAAAAGTTGTTAAATGATATACTTACTGCTATCTACTTAAAATATGAGATAAACAATTATAAAAATTAAGTTTAATTAAAATAAAAGCCTAGCTGTTGACTAAAAGGTAATCTTACATTATGATAAGCAACTCAGTCCAAAAAAGCTTAAGTATAAATAATTTTAGAAAAAAAACCTAATTACAAATTACAATACTAAAATGACACTTTTTTCACTTGCAACGACTTTATATTATGTTTTATTTTTGGCTGTTATGTAAATACTGTTAACATAAATTCAAATATTTCTAACAAATATTTTTGTTTCCAGATTAAAATTATTATTATTATTTAAGTGCAATTAATCTTTCTCAGACAACAATAATATTACTTCGGCAACAAAACGGTTAAGTAACTAATCAATGTTAACTTGCTCTATCGGCCACAGGGATATTTAAAGATCACTTAACATTAACTTAATGACGCCAATCCTAACTAAACTTAAGACGTAGGTTACACGTTCAGTTTCAGTCTCAAAGTGACGCCAGATTGATGGTTAAAAAGTAATGATCAATGAATAAAGAAATGAACAGTCCGTCAATCAACTGGTTAGGCGTTTCGCATCAATCTTACCAGATTGATGGACTGAACTGCTCGCTCAGTTTCTCATCATGAGAAACTGAGCGTGTAACCTACGTCTAAGTGATCATTAAATGTCTTTAGCACCAGCTAATTCCTATATCACTTGCCAAACTCAGCAAGCGTTTTCTTGCACTCCTCTATAGTTTTGTTCAGTCGCTCCTGTGTGGCGGAGGTCTGCTTGGTTTTGAGCAGTCGTGTAGCGGTGGCTATAGTGGTATGGTACCCACACACGTTGTGTAACACCCTCACTACACGATCGCCAGCTACAAACAGGTACTTCCCGCTCGGATCAAAGTGCATATCGTTGATCAACCCTGAAATGTAAAAAATAGTGTTAAATGTGGGTGCAGTTCTAAAAAATTCAAAATAAACTCAGTCAGTTCTATTGTTACTTGAATTTGACTTTCATTTAATTTCATATTAACCAAGTAATCTTTTTAATATAGTTTCTATGCATTCGATTAGTTTGCTGATTGCTT
Organism: Plebejus argus; assembly: GCA_905404155.3. Taxonomy (NCBI): domain Eukaryota; kingdom Metazoa; phylum Arthropoda; class Insecta; order Lepidoptera; family Lycaenidae; genus Plebejus; species Plebejus argus. The sequence goes on from FR989942.1 coordinate 4,986,802, forward strand.
ATAGGAATCCACACCGTGTATATAAACAGTCCTTGTCCAATACGTTGGAAAAGTGGCTTGAAAGACAAGGCCATATAGTATAAGAAAATGAGCATGAAAATATTTATTCTTAATAGGTCACCAAATTTAACACTTTTGGAACGTCTACATGAGGTCTACCAGCGGTTCGGGAACTAACCCGGCGGAAGAACCGGCGTAAATACCCAATAATCTGTATACTTAGTATAGATATATTTTATGTTAGTAAGTTAGTTTATAACAAATACATAACAAGGCACAGAATTTCATACAAATTTTGACATTAATTTATATTTTTAGTTTTGAAGCTCGATTTGCCGTTTGAACTTTAGTGTAACTGCTAGCGGCTCGTTTATAATAATTATTATTATTTTTATTTTTAAGTATTATCATGAAGTCACATTTTTTTACATTAAACCTCATGATCTCTAGAGTCGTAAAAAAATTATTTGCAAGATTGTTATTATGATAATTATAAATATTCGCAGCCGTAACAATACTATTAAATATACGAATAGTAATTTTAAACTTCTTACAGTAAAGTTATAAAGTTTATAATAATTGCTTCTAAGGATCCTTAACACAAATACACATTTTATTGCTGTTTTATAATTTAAGCTGTAGTATTTATTTAAAACCTTGAAATAATACTATTAACAATGTAATTTATTTGTGCTTAGATACAATTCGTATACACTATACATACATATAGGCATAGGTCGTCTACAGGTGTAACAAAATTAAGTGATACATAATTACTTGAGGGTGTGTATGAGCCCCCTGTATAATATAATCGAAACTTTAAATTCTCAAAAAAGCGATAAATTGTATGCTTTTATTTTTTCGGCCTCGACAATAAAAAAATATGAATATTAATGGTAGAAAAAAGAATTCCGATTTTATAATGTCTAGACGCAGTATTTCTAAGAGGTGCCCCTATAAATTTTATTAATATTTAGAATTTAGTTTTTGGGTGGAAGTGTATAGTGCTCCAAAGCTTTAAAATTTAAATCAGCCTTTCCCAAAGTGGACGATAACGTCCCCTTGTGGACGCTGAAGGTCTAATCTAAAGGGAGGCGGTGTGAGACCCAGAAAAAAAATGGGGGCGTTGTGTAGAGGCTTGAGGGGTGATTTATTTCATCTGGATGCATTTTAAATTGAAGCAATGGGGGCGCTACAACATAATTTGTTCTCAAAGTGGGCAGTAGACAAAATAAGTTTGGGAACCTCTGCTTTAAATGAACGTGGATGGAGCGCTGCTGGTAAAGGAGAACTGTCAAAAATGACATTTTTGTATGATAGCAGCATTAGTTCCTTTTCTCGCCACGTTCATTAAATCTTCAAAGCCTTGTCGAGCTGTATGGAAATTGGAAATGCGCACCACTGCGCTCCGTCAAATGTGCGCGTACCTCCAACATCCGTAAACAATTCGCGTGATGTACTATAGTCAACACTAATTACGTGCGCGTAATTACCATACCGCGAAGGTTTGTAGGTCACGAGCGCGATCCAGGAATCGAATCCTGACCAATTTGCATACAATATGCGATTAAATCCGGGACGGGGTTACCCAGGGAAGCGAGTTAGATCCGGATCACTTTAAAACGAATATCAAGGAGTTACGAAAATATTAAAGTTACAAACGTTGAGCGAGGGGTTTGGTATATATTTAATTATTATGACAGGGTGAATGGTGATGCGTCGTCATTCGTTTTACATTGAACGAAACATTTAGTTACCTACGCGAAGCATAGCACAAGGAATGTTTTGCAGAACAAATATGACTTTGACGCTGCTAGCCGTGAAGCAGTAACTACAATTTACCAGGAATCTGGGGGCACGATAGTGCCCCCGCCAATTCGAGTGCGAAGCAAACACTGCCGTACCATTCTTTACTGGATAAATATTACCAGGGCTCCGCTACCATATGTGCAATGTGTGCAATTCACACGGGCGCCATCCTCTAGGGGCGCCAAATTGCCATCTTTAGGGGCGCCAAAACCAAGGTCCCAAAAAAAAATTTGCCTAAAGGGGCTCCAAAAATCCTTTTTTTGCGCACAGGCGCCAGTAGCCCTTATGGGGACCCTGAATATTACCACATTACTTGGCATTATGGGCGCTTTCGCTTGAACCATTGCTTATCACTTGTATTCGCCCATCATTGTCGTACAACCCCATTAACCGCTTGGCGAAAAAAATTACCAAAAAAAAAACTAACCTGTATAAATATTCTCAACGGTATCATACAGCTCTCCCGTATAAGTGTCATAGAACTCCACGCTGCTGTCGACGGCCACTGCTAGGACCTCCGCATTGGGGGAGAGGGCTATGCGCGGCGGGTTAGCACTCTGTGTGTACCGACCCGTCTCCAGCACATGCGGGGACTCGCCGCGGGTGTAGTCGACTGGAAATAAAAAAAAATAATGATTTTGAGGAAAAGATAGGCTATGTGCTGTAATGTTAATTGGATCGAGAAAAGTATTTACGGCGCGGACCAACCCCTGAGCCACAGAAGTCGTCTAAATGTTAATGATAAGGTATTATGACTTAGTAGACTGAAAATCTTTGTACAATAAAGTTATTTGCATTTAATCAATACTAGGTCATAAAGATCACAAAAATGTTTGCCAAATAAATTTTCACCATGGCCGACATTAGAATTTAGAATCCACAAACTTGATCGGCTCTAAAAATGCTATTTTACAGAAGCACCAGGAACCAGGATGCCCAGGGACACGCAATCTTTCGTGGTCGAAAGGATCAAAAATGAAAATTTTTAAAACCTCTGAAGGATTTCTGGATTTTGTCAGCTTCTAAATTATTCTGATAAAATTTGATATCGAGAATCGAGATGCATTAAGTTACATTAAGAGTGGCTTTTATCTAGGATATCTATCTCTCTATCTTTTATTAAAAAGGATAAATTTGATATCGAGATGCAATGGCTTTTATCTAGGAAAATATATACCGTTACTTTCAGCACAAACAATACCTGTAGGTATTTTCAGCACAAAGGAATTGCGAGCAACAACAAGGATAATAATAATAACCACGTTTTCTCACCCAGTGTCACCCAGGGCCTGTCCACATCTACACGCCACGATGTCGTCAACGTGGAACGGTGCGGTAACGTGACGTAAAATCACTGACCTCTATTATACAGGGTGCAATTAAACCTTCCTGCCAAATTTTTTCCAGGGCTTAAGTATCATTAGGAGAATCCATTTAACCAAAAAGAATTGGGTGTTATTTTTTTGTTAATGATATATTTTATCCCACTTAAAATCGTTGCAGAATGCTCACTTGCGGCGGTGGGTGCGATCGGGGGTGACGCGGGGCGAGGCGCGCGCGCGGTGGCAAGTCACACGGGCGCGGGCGACGCGTAGTGTCCATAAATTGTAGTGTATTTTAGGATAACTTTCGGAGGCTATTTCTCAACATTTTAGTACTGAGTGGTTATAAGAGAAAAAATACGTGTATTTTTATTTTTAACAAGGATCAATATATCAAAATTTGGCAGGAAGGTTAATTTGCACCCTGTATACAAGTACGCTGGATAGATGATACACACATGCTTTTTGTGCCTATTTGAAGCGGAATCACCGCCCCCATTATTGGGGTAGAGAACTAAATTTGACGTAACCACAACCAATAACAACAGTTGTCATCACTAGTATTAGTTCCAAATACTCTCACTACTGCTATCAGCGCCAATATGGCGGCTTTCAAACGTCATTTTTACGTCAGATTTAGTTTTCTATCCCAATAATGGGGGCGCTGATTCCGCTTCAAACAGGCACAAGAAATAGCTGTCATTTCAAAGGGTATCAGCTATCCAGCGTAATAGAGATCAGTGCGTAAATTGCACGTCACGATATAGCAACATTGTACATCGCCATACCTTGTAAAACTGCTACATTCTTCACTAACTTAGATGTGGTCCGCACAATAGATGTTTTGCTTTTGCTATTGTTAGAAACGGAGAAAGAGAAAAAAAAAGACGTGCATGCACGTTACGTTGAAGTAAATTTGCACGTCACGTCGCCGCACCGTTCCACGTTGACGACATCGTGACGTGGAGATGTGGACAGGCCCTAACAACGAAGGTTTCAACGCCTACAGGTTCTCAAAACACTGAAAGGTCACGGGATGCTTATTGATCGTCCCAACTCCCACGTGCCGTACGATCATCATCAACAACTGAGTACGTAGTGCGAGTTTTATTCGATCATACTCATCGAGAACGTTAACGCAAATTTGTATGGGATCAAAGCGGTATCCACGTAAGCCAGTAGGTGGCGCTGCTTTGATCCCATACAAATTCGCGTTAACGTGTTCGATGCGTATGATCGAATAAAACTCGCACTACACCCCCTGAAGGGTTAGTGCGAGTTTTATTCGATCTTGAACTCTAAAGCTCATCGTGACATTTTGTGCTTTCATTTTTAGGGTTCTTTATTTCTATTGCAGCTTCATTTGGCCCATGATGGACAAATAGTGACGATTACGAATGTGTAAGGCGAATATTCTTGATGATTGTCTATTATTTTACAGCTTGTTCATCATGGTCATGGTGGCAACCATAGGTATCGATCATGGGGCATTCATGGGCCAATTTCTTAAGTTTTAGACCACATATTTTGTCTGTCTGTAAGACTTACTATATTTTTATGTGCTCAGTTTTACTGTTATTCAAAATATATATTGCATAATCATTATCAGGCGTCTAGGAACATAAAAATTAATTCTAGTTTACTTTGCAACCGTTATTTTAACCGTTTTTGTGGTAAAACGTGTAGGTTAAAAATGTAAGCTATATTTTACCAACATACTGTCGTGCTACATGCTGTCATGTTTAAGTGGGCATTGTTCTAGATCTCGCCGGGTCAACACTTGAGAGGGTCACCTAAACAACCATTAACCGTTGATATTATAAAATAGAACACAGTATTTAAAAAAAAATCCACAGCCGAACATATAACCTCCTCCTTTTTGGAAGTCGGTTAAAAATGCGAAAGAGTGTCAGTTTGTTTCCTTTGCACGAACCGCTGAACCTATTTCTTGAAGATGAGGTATACCGTATAGGAGATGATTTGAGCCCCAGGCACATATACATATACAGAATATATATTAGTATAATTACCAACCCCAGGTAGGATTGTTTTTATCCCGCGGTTTCTAGATGCTAGAAAAGAATTTTTGTATGTCATTTACGTCATAAACCACATTACAAGAGTTACTAGTAAGACGTGATTTACATAATATCTTGAATTTTTAACCTACTTCAACAAAGGAGGTTATAAATTCGACCCGTATGTATGTAATATTTCCAGAACTGCCTAGTTTAAATGTATATATAATATAATAGTGTCATATGTTGGACTACACTCTACACTCTACAGCTCCTTAGTATAAATATACTCTTAAGAGTAAAAAATAATATTTAAATGATGATGATACTTGATAGCTAAAGGTTCTAGAGGAGTTACAACGTACTACGTAGCTATTACATAGCTCCCAGCGCTATGTAACCTATGTAGTAGTAAGTATGTACCGTCAAGCACAAAAGTGCGAAAAGAATACCGTATCAAAGGAAGTGCAATTGGCTTGTGAAGGGGCGGTTTAGACTGTAGACCAGTGGCCCACAACCGTTTTTTTTCAATACGGGCCACAAACATGTTTTAGTCTGGATGTCGCGTGCCACAACAAAAAGTTTAAAAAAATTACGTTCAAAATTAACAATTTAAAAGTCGAGACGCGGCTTTTACGACGACTTTAGATTATTATACCGGTGGACGCGGGCCACAAATGAAGTCCCGGCTAGGCTGGCCGCATGTGGCCCGCGGGCCGCGGGTTGGGGACTACTGCAGTGTAGGCGGAAGTGTATGGACAGGCGTAATGAGCTATCAGAACAGACGAGTACAGCCAACAAAGAGATCAGTGCAGGCGAGTACAGTCAACAGAGAGACCTAATCAAGTCCTTACCAGACTGACGTGGTACGAAGCGTCCATGAGAGAGAGAGAAGATACCTTTCTCAACTTCTTTTTAGTTTCTACAAATGAGACGCGCCACAGCGATTTGGTTCCAAAATTGAACGACGAATGGCGATAGAAAAATATGTAGAACTTGGCACTTGACTATGTTATTTTAAAAAGATAATGAGAATTTAATAAAAATTTACTGTCGTGAAAAACAGAATTAATGAAGTTGTTTCTTTTGTATTTACGTACCAAATTGTGCATTTAATTAATCGAGTGTTCATTTATTTAATTCATATTAAATTATTGTTTTGTATTTAAGTGGGAGACGGACCGGTGCCTATAGGATGCAATATTCTTCGATCATCCTTCATGTAAGAAAATCAGGTCTGCAGACTGCAACGTCCTAACCAAAGAAGAAATATTTTAAGTTGTTGAAACATGAGGTGCTTCAAGACTTGATTTAAGTGTACAATCGTAACACAACACAAGCTTAGTTTCTTAGCTTCTTTATCCACCAGTAAGATATTCGTGGGTGGTACTATCGTAGTACCTATCGCTATTTGTCTCCTCAGAGGCGAAGGGTTAAACGAGATTCCTATCGGCCAATTCTTTCATAAATACTGAATGCGTACGCTCGAACACAGCAAGGAACTACGCAGTATTTCCAATGTTAATCTTCTGCAAAATTATTTAGAACGAAATATGGGGAGTTAAAAAAATGCCAACACTGCAAAATATATTGTACCTAGTAGTAATATGTTTTGTTCTTGTCACCCAACTATTAGTCTTAAAAGGTAGCTTGATAAAGGAAAAACATACTGTGTAATTGTATCGTCTTTATCCTTATAATATAATCAAAATATTCTAAAAGATTGATTCTATTTGACACACTGGATAGGCACAATTTAACCGACATTAAAAAATTAGAAGGTTAAGGGCCTGTTTCAACACTTTCTGATAAAGTGCCAAATAGGCTATTCGGTGGCTATTCACAACTTTTTTGACAGATTCTCCATACTTGATCTGTCAAGTTAATTGGTGGATAGCCTATTCTTCACTTATCAGGAAGTGGTGAAACAGGCCCTAAATATAAATATTTGAGGCGTTGATTTTCTTCCTCCGATATAAAGATTGAATGCAAGGAAAAGCCCGCAAACGTGCGTGCGTGGAAATAGCGTTATTGCTAAGTGCTAACTACCTTAATTACCTAGTTATAATTAGCTGAGCGGCACCTCATTAAAATCAAGTTCAAACTCACGTTGCATGCACTATATTGCGCCGCACTGCCACAATATAAATATTATACAGTAGAGTAGCACAAGGCATGAAATTTAATGACATTTGACACGGCAAAACTACACATGGTCTGCTTGTCTTTGACTAGTATTTTGAAAACATCACATAACAGAAAGACAGCGAACCTTAAATAAGTATTACGTAAATGTCTTTATTAGCAAGGGGAGAAAATATGTATCTAGTTTTACGATGTGATATTGGATATTTTGCCACTTTAAGGGCCCGGGTTACCCTCGAAATTTTCATACATTCTTAATACCAAAATCATTTTCTCATACGAAAATATTTAACATGTTTGAGTTATTTTTCAGCTTAAGATAGTAATTATCTAGGGTCCTGAACAAATTTTTTTTACAAAATATTTAAATAAGTACTAAAAAAAAAAATTTGTGTTTAAATATTTTTTAGTAAATTTACAACTAAATATTTAAACACCAAAAAAGAGACAAAAACACTAAAAAATATATAAATAAATAGTAAATTTACTACAAAATATTTAAATAATAAAAAATATTTTTTAAAGTTTAAATATTTTGTAGTAAATTTACTATTTATTTATATATTTTTTAGCTTTTCTGTCTATTTTTTGGTGTTTAAATATTTAGTAGTAAATTTACTAAAAAATATTTAAACACAAAAAAATTTTTTTTAGTATTTAAATATTTTGTAAAAAAAATTTGTTCAGGACCCTAGGTAATTACTATCTTAAGCTGAAAAATAACTCAAACATGTTAAATATTTTTGCATGAGAAAATGATTTTGGTATTAAGAATGTATGAAAATTTCGAGGGTAACCCGGGCCCTTAAGTTATCTAAAATCGCTCTAAAATATCCAATAATACGCGGCGCAGTATAGGATAGTCCACAAAAAGTTTCAAACGGCTGAGACGAAATACTGCATTAGTTTGCTACTTTTAACTGAAATCACGCTGCTTTTACCCGATTCGGACATAGACAGTCTACTGTATATCAATCATACCGTGATAGCACTCTAGTATCTCATAATAGTTATTGGTTATTACGCATTAACAATACTCACTGTTAGTATGATATAGCTTCCACGTGCCGTCCTTAGATATAGTCGCTATATGTGACGTGTCCACTGCGAACGCCACGTCATATATACCCGAGGAGTGTCCACTCAGCTCGTACGCCTTCACCACGTGCTTGAATTCACCACTTTTGGTGAAAACCACCTCCATAATTTTGACGTCTGGTGAAAATCCCGTGGCTACAACAAAGCGGCCGCACGGGGAGATTTTGGCTGTATGTGTGCTCATGAGATAGGTGTCTAAGCGGCATAGCTGTTGGCCCTTCAGATCCCATATGACCATGTCGGTTTTGGAGGAGCAGGACATCAGGAATTTGCCATTGCTGGAGATGCCGAAGCCGATGACGTCATCTTCGTGTACCTGGAAAAGGAATAAGGCATTTATTTACATGTAATGTCCACTCCTGTGATATCTACTTTATGGTAAAAAGAGGGCCCCCGGAGAGTGCAGACTTTTAGTCGTCCGATTGTTTAGTCTACTCCCCAGGACCCCAGGTTAATCAGTATGACGATGACAGATGTATGGAGGTGTGCACAATAGACTATTTGGATCGGCCGATAATAATGTAATTAAAACTCAATTTGGTCAAACTATCGGCCGACTAAAAGTCTGTAGGTCTTATAGAAGTTGCCAACTACTTGGTTGCGCCGAAATTATTTATTCGAACGGGAGTCGCATATTACTATCCATTCTCGGTACTCAAAAGCAAACCAGTGATACCAACTTAGGGGTTTTCACCCAAAAAGGGGATAAAATCAATATAGGTTTTAAGGGGTACAATTTGTTGGGTGAATAATCGGTAATTTCAATAAATGTGGTGAATTTAAAGGGCTTTTGATTAACATTTAGTAACACTGCTGCATACCCAAGTTCAACAAAAGGCTTTGATATAAGTACACACTACACATTTTGATAGACGGGTGAACGAACGAATCGGTGATTTTTAATGGAAAGCACTAACTCGGAGTATCATAGCTTGTTTGACATAAAGTCTAGCGTCTAGACTGGATTGTCTTTATCATCTAGA